>CP136055.1:33134668-33789668 GCA_032464435.1 Aegilops umbellulata | reverse complement strand
TTGTCGGTGATGATGTTGTGCGGCATGCCGTACCGAGTTGTTATATCTGCGATGAATGTCACGGCAGTCGGCCCATTCAGCTTCTTGATCGGCTTTGCTTCGATCCACTTGGTGAACTTGTCAACGGCGATAAGCAGATGTGTCATGCCGCCGGTCGCCGTCTTGAATGGGCCCACCATGTCCAGACCCCAAACGACAAAGGGCCAAGTGAGGGGAATGGTCTTGAGTGCCGAAGCCGGCAGGTGTTTCTTGGAGTTGAAGACTTGGCACCCTTTACAATGCTTGACTAGTTCCTTGGCATCGTCCAAAGCAGTCGGCCAAAAGAATCCATGGCGGAAAGCTTTGGCGACTAGTGATCTTGAGGCTGCGTGGTGGCCAGATTCGCCTTGGTGAATGTCTCTGAGGATTGCTATGCCCTTCTCTTGTTCAACGCATCGCTGGAAGACTCCAGTGACGCTGCACCTGACGAGCTCTCTGTTGACGATGGTGTATGCTCCGGCTCGGCGCTGGACTTGTCTTGCCTCTGTTTCGTCAGCCGGCAGTTCTTGGTTTGTTAGGAAGTTGAGGATGGGCTGGGCCCATGATGGAGCTGTGACTTCTTCTATTGCCAACGCGGCTACTGCAACCAGGGTGGGCGGGCTGGCTTGTGAAATGCTGGGGTCGGCCGCCGCCTGTGGTGCTGGTGCAGTCCCCGGGCCGACTGTCGCAGTCCCCGAGCCGGGTTCAGAAGTCCCCGGGTCGGGTGCGACTACGGAAGTCCCCGAGCCACCTGCTGAAATCCCCGCGCCGCCTGCTTGGCTCTTCAAACCGGATCCGGCTGCATCGGGGCTAGGCGGCACGAAGATGGAATCGGACTCTGGAGACGGCCTGATTGACGGCTTAAGGAGGCGTTGCAGAGAGACGCCAGTTGGAATTGCCTGCCGAGTGGAGCCTAATCGGGCCAGGGCGTCTGCTGGCCCGTTGTCGGCTCGTGGTACGTGAAGGAACTCGCATCCTTCGAAGTACCCGCTGATCTGCTAGACGAGGAAGCGGTAGCTCACCATGTTTGCATCCTTGGCGTCCCAATCGCCGGATGACTGCTGGACTATCAAGTCTGAGTCGCCGTAACACAGGATCCGGCGTATGCCAAGCTCTTTGGCAAGCCGGTGCCCATGTACGAGCGCCTCATACTCGGCCACGTTGTTGGAGGCGGCGAAGTGAATTTGCAGCGTGTATCTGAGTTTGTCGCCTTTGGGTGAGGTGAGGATGACGCCGGCTCCCAAGCCGGTGATCATCTTGGACCCGTCAAAGTGCAGGCGCCAGTGAGTGGAGTCGGGAGCCGGCGGCAGGTACTGGGTCTCGGCCCAGTCGACGAGGAAGTTGGCCAATGCTTGGGATTTGATGGTGGTGCGGGGCTGGTAGAAGATCGTGTAAGGGGCCAGCTCGATGGCCCATTTCGCCACCCGGCCGGATGCGTCCCGGCTGCCTATGATCTCGGCGAGCGGGGCGGTGTATACGACCGTGATGGGGTGCTCTTGGAAGTAGGGCTTCAGTTTCTTGGCAGCAAAGTACACGCCGTAGCACATCTTCTGGTAGTGCGGGTAGTTCTGCTTCGAGGTAGACAACACCTCGCTCAAATAGTACACCAGCCTCTGGACCGGCTGAGCTCGGCCCTCTTCTGGGCGCTGGACTACGATGACGGTGCTGACCACCCGGCTGGTCGCAGCGATGTAAAGGAGCATGGGCTCTTTCTCGGTCGGCGCCGCCAAGACAGGCGGCGTGGTCAGCATCTTCTTCAGTTCGTGAAAATCTTGGTCGGCTTGGTCGTTCCACTCGAAGTGAGTGGTCTTCTTCATGAGGCGGTAGAGGAGGAGAGCCTTCTCTTCGAGCCGGCTGATGAAGCGGTTCAGGGAAGCCAAGCATCCGGTGAACTTCTGGACGTCTCGCAGCTTGGTGGGAATCGCCATTCTCTCAATGGCCTTGATCTTCACTGGGTTGCATTCGATGCCGCGTTCGGAGACCAGGAAGCCTAGGAGCTGGCCGGCTGGTACTCCGAACACGCATTTCTCGGGGTTGAGCTTGATCCGGAATCAGCGCAGGTTCTCAAATGTTTCCTTGAGGTCTTCTAGCAAGGTGCTGCGCTTCTCCGTCTTCACCACGATGTCGTCCACATAGACGTGGGCGTTTCTGCCGAGTTGCTTGAGGAGGCACTTCTGCATGCAACACTGAAAAGTGGCACCGACATTTCTCAAGCCGAATGTCATAGTCAGGTAGCAGAAGGCTCCGAATGGCGTGATGAAGGCGGTCTTTAGGCGGTGGGTCGGGTCCAATTTTATCTAATGGTACCCGGAGTAAGCATCCAAAAAACTCAGCAGCTCGCATCCGGCTGTGGAGTCTGTCACTTGATCTATCCTTGGCAGGGCAAAAGGATCTTTGGGGCAGGCCTTGTTGAGGCTCGTGTAGTCTATACACATGCGCCACTTGTTGTTCTTCTTTAGCACGAGGACCGGGTTGGCGAGCCACTCCGGGAAGAACACCTCCATGATGAAGCCGACAGCCAGAAGCCGGGCTATCTCTTCTCCTACAATCCTTCTCTTTTCCTCCGACAGTCGGCGGAGGGGTTGCTTGACTGGTTTTGCACCTTCTCGGACATGTAATTTGTGCTCGGCGAAATCCTTCGGAACACCCGGCATGTCCTTGGGGGACCATGCGAAGATGTCCCGATTCTCAAGGAGGAAATCGGCGAGCTCGCCTTCCTATTTGCTGTTTAGGTTTGCCCCAATGACGGCAAACCTTTCCGGGTGCTCGGGGTCAAGAGGTATCTTCTTCGTTTCCTTGGCCGGCTGGAAGGAACCTTGGGCATCACACTCTTTGGGATCGGGGGACAGGGCCGGCTGCTTGCCAGCCATGGCCACGACCTGGTCCAACTTCTTCTTCTCTTCGGCAATCACTAGGGACTCGGCCAGCCGGCTGCTGGCCGCTGCGCACTCGGCTGATTTCTTGTAGTCGCCGACTATGGTGATGATGCCCTTGGTGCTCGGCATCTTCATCTTGAGGTAAGCATAGTGGGGAACATCCATGAACTTGGCCAAGGCAGGTCGGCCAAGCAGTGCATGGTAAGAGCTCTCAAGGTCCACCACTTCAAACCAGATGGCCTCCTTGCAGAAATGATCCTTGTCCCCAAAGAGGACATCAATCTTGATCTTGCCAATGGGGGAGCAGGATAGGCCGGGTACGATGCCGTGGAACATAGTCCGGGTAGGCATGAGCTGCTTCGTTCTGATGTTGAGCTTCTTCAGGGTGTCGAGGTACAGGATGTTGATGCTGCTCCCGCCGTCTATCAACACGCGGGAGAAACGGGCTGCGCGTCTGTCTGGTTCAAGGGTGGCATCCAGAACCAGTGCATAAGAGCCGGGGATGGCATCACCTCTGGGTGGTCGGCCCGGCTCCAGCTGATGGGTTTCTCAGACCAGTGCATGTGCTCGGAAGGGTTGGAGGCAGCCGCGTTGACTTCTTGGTGCTCGCGGCGCCTGCTGCGCCGGTCTTCGGGCTGGCTGGTGAAGATGACATAGGCGGCATGCTCGTCGAGGAACTCGTCGTGCACGGCTCCAACTGCTGGCCGAGCGGCCGGCTGCTGCGGAGCTGGAGGCGGCGGGCCAGCAGGTGGAGGCGGCGCGAGCCCTTCGCCTTTAGGGATTCGGGTGAGCCAGTGGCACTTCTGGGTTGTGTGATTGGACGGCTTCGCACCGCTGTGGAACTTGCATGGGGCGTCGAGGGTTTGATCATAGGAGAAGGCCGGTTGCCAAGCTGACCGGCCGCCTTTCTGCTTCTTGGGTGCGGGCCGCCCTTCGGGCTCCTCGCCCTCGACCGTGGCCACCTGCCGACTGGTGGAAGGCGGCATGGGGCCCTTGCGCTTGTGGTCATTTTGGTACGGGCGTCGGCCGGAGTCCCCAGCCGGCGTCTTGGGCGCCGGGTTGAGTACCTTTCCGGACGCGTCAACCCGAAGTTCAGTCTTCATTGAGGAGTCGGCAGTGGCGTACTTGTCCGCTATGACCACGAGCTCGTCGAGGGTAGTCGGCTCGTCGCAGAGGAGCTTGTGCTTGAGGAGGGTGCCCTCTCGGCACCCGGCTGTGAAGTATTCGATGGCTTGCACTTCGTGCACTCCTTCGCAAGAGTTGCGGAGCTCGGCCCAACGCGTGAGGTAGTCGCGAGTGGACTCGGCGGGGCCTTGTACGCACAAGGAGAGCTGTCTGGGCTTGGGAGACCGCTTGTAGGTGCTGGTGAAGTTGCGGACGAAGGCTTCTGTGAAGTCTAGCCAGCTGTTGACGCTGTATGGCTTGAGGCTGTTGAGCCAGGTCCGCGCCGTGCCTTGGAGCATGAGGGGCACGTACTTCACGGCAACGCGCCGGTTGCCGTTCGCGATGCGTACTGCGGTGGAGTAGTCGATCAACCAATCTTCCGGCTTCACGGAGCCGTTGTACTTGGGCGTGTCTCTTGGAAGCGAGAACCCTTTGGGGAAGGGCTCGTCGCGGATGCGGGGACCAAAGCAAGGCGGGCCGACATCATCTTCTTCTTCTAGCGCCAGGGATCGCGCTAGGCGGTCGATCCGATGGCGGGCGTCGTTCTCGCCGACTCCTTCGCGGCGACCTAGTCGGCCGCTGTGAGTCGGATGCGTGACAGGCGGTGGGGTGGGATACCTTTCCCCATGAGGCGGAGGCGGAGGCGGGTTGCCCCGCCGCTCCACGGCTCGAGGGTGGCCTTCTACGTCTCACTCGATGGAGATCCGGGTTCGGCTTCGGCTGGCAACCGACTCTTTCTCGTGTCGCGCGCGGGTTCTACCCGCAGTCGGCGTCCGGGATGTCGCGCCGTGCTCTTGGCGCGGTGGAGGGCTTTCCTCGCGGGTGTCAGCCTCGTGCCGCTGCGCGGCTGCATCGATTAGCTACTGGATGCGTCTGGTCATGTAGGGGAGCTCTTCGGCCCCCAGTCCATCCAGCTCGTCTACGGCCGCCTGGGCGGCGCGCAGGTTCTCGAGTGGGGTGGCATAGACTGGGCGGTCGACTCCAAGCAAGTTGGCGATGACAGCGCCGCGTTGTCTGACGGCGCTGACTCGGCTTGGCCCGCCAGGAGGTGGCGTGCCGAAGGCGGTGCGGTCGACTTCGCGCTGGTGGGCCTCGGTGAGGCGTCTCACGGAAGCTAGCTTCCGGCCCTCCGCGAGGAGGGCGAGGCGGTGAGCCTCCAGTGCTTCGGCATCGGCATCGGCCGGGAGGGGGACGGACAGATCGTGGATCGCCGCTTGCGGGGCGTCATGGGCGTTCTCGCTAGAAGCGCCGCCGTGGCTGATGACCATCACCTCGGTGATGGCAACATCACAGCCATCGGCTCAGGGAAGCGGGTCGTCGTAGATCACGACGTTGGCGGGGAAGGCGTCGAGCGAGGCAGTGTCGGAGTCGACATGCATCGGATCGGTGGAGCCAACGGACTCCCGGTCCACAGCAGGCTCGCTGGAGACGTGGAGCTGGCCGAGGAGGTCGACGAGGCGGTCGGTGCCCGCGTCGGAAGCGGGTTCGTCGGAGATGAGGGCCTCGCCAAGGGGATCGGCGAGGTCGCTTGCTGCGCAAGCGTTGGTGACGCCTTACAGCGCGTCGTGGCAGGCGCCATCGGGCATGCCGGACTGGCTATGCTCGCTAGGGAGGAAGAAGGTTCCCGTCCAGAACAGGTCTCTGGACGACGGTGCACCTGGCCCCATGATGGGCGCCAAATGTCGGGTGGTTGGTGCGACATATGCCAACGGGTGGCTTATCTGTGTGGGAGCCAGTAAGACGTCGCCGGTGCCTGGAAGCAGGATAAGGCGAAGACATGCACGCCGGCGAATCTTACCCAGCTTCGGGGCTCTCCATGGAGATAACACCCCTACTACTGCTCTGCGGGGTCTCCGCATGATCACTCGGTGAACAAGTAACTACAAGGTGCTCCTTGAGCTGTTTGGCAAGAGGAAGAAGAAGGGCAAGGCTAGCTCTACTCTTCTCTGTATGTGTGTGGTAACCTAGATGAGATCAACCCTTTGCATGGGTGCCCCGGGGGGTTTATATAGGCCTACCCCCCGGGGGTACAATGGTAATCCGGCTGGGAGCGGGTCCCAGCCGTTAGTGTCTACGCTCGCCGGCTGCTGGGGCCTGCCGGCTGCTGGCATCTCGGTCGATAGGCAAGCCCTACTGCCTAGGGCCCTGTCGGCGGCCGATTACTGTTGCCTCAATCCTGATGATGAGGGATTTATCGAGGTAAGTGTGGCTACAGCGCCGCCGCCTGGCGGGCGATCGCTGTAGCCTCACATCGTCTTGTCTTCTTAATGGGGCGCCTCCTTCGAGGGAGGGAGCAAGCCGGCTTTGGGGAAGCCGGCCATGTCTTGGGCCGACTGGGGGAGGCCTGGCCGCCTTTGGGTGTCTCTCTGCCCAAAGGGGCCCACCTCCCGTGGGCTGCGCTGACAGCCCGCCGTGGATGGCGCTATAGTCATCATGGCAACAGTGCCGCGCCGGACGGGTCAGGGCTACCCCGTACGGCGCACTGTGCCAGGCGTGCTCCGGGTTTCGGGGGTGGCAGGCTTTACTGTAGCCACGCCCCGTCCCATCGCCGTTATGTGGTTGCGAGCCTCGAGGGTACGATCTTGACCGCGTCATGGGAGCCGGCCTCTTGGAGTCGGCCTTCTCGTAGCCGGCCTCTCAGAGCCGGCCCTCTCGCGGCTTTCTTCATGAAGGTGAAGGCCGGGCCGCCTTCCGACAGTCGGCCTGAGAGGCAGCCGGCAGGGGGAAGGCGGCCTCGCGTCTTGGTTTCTTGGAGGCCGGATTGGCTTGTAAATTTTTCTGAAGTGCCAAGGGGAGCCGGCTTGGCTACCCGTGGTCATTTACCCCGACACTAAGCACTACGACGATATGACCGAGGTGTTAACTATGGAGGGGGGCGCCGCACACGGCTAGGAACAATTGATGTGTGTCCTAGGGGTGCCCTCCCCACGTATATAAAGGAGGGAGAGGGAGGAGGCAGCCTAGGGCGCGCCCAAGTAGGAGGAATCCTACTTGGGCCCCTCGTCCAATTCGCCCCCCTCCTTACCATATTTGGACAAGGAGGACAGGAAGGAGGGGGAGGGGAAGGAAGTAGGAGTCCTACTTCATACTTTCCCTTTCCTCCTCTCCTTTTCCTTTCTCCCCACGTGGCTGGCCCTATAGGGGGCGCACCAGCCCCTTGTGGGTTGGTGTGTTCCCTTACTTGGCCCATAAAGCCCATATCTTTGTCGGGGTTTGCCCAGAACCCCTTCCGGTGACCCGGTATCACCAAGAACACTTCCGGTGTCCGAGTATAGCCTTCCAATATATGAATCTTTACCTCTCGACCATTTCGAGACTCCTCATCATGTCCGTGATCTCATCTGGGACTCCAAACAAACTTCGGTCATCAAATCACATAACTCATAATACAAATCGTCATCGAACGTAAGCGTGCGGACCCTACGGGTTCGAGAACTATGTAGACATGACCGAGACATATCTCCGGTCAATAACTAATAGCGGAACCTGGATGCTCATATTGGCTCCTACATATTCTACAAAGATCTTTATCGGTCAGACCGCCCTTTGTCATCGGTATGTTACTTGCCCGAGAATCGATCGTCGGTATCCTCATACCTAGTTCAATCTCGTTACCGGCAAGTCTCTTTACTCGTTCTGTAATGCATAATCCTGCAACTAACTCATTAGTCATATTGCTTGCAAGGCTTATAATGATGTGCATTACCGAGAGGGCCTAGAGATACCTCTCAGATACACAGAGTGACAAATCCTAGTCTCGATCTATGCCAACCCAACAAACACCTTCGGAGACACCTGTAGAGCATCTTTATAATCACCCAGTTACGTTGTGACGTTTGATAGCACACAAGGTGTTCCTCCGGTATTCGGGAGTTGCATAATCTCATAGTCAGAGAAACATGTATAAGTCATGAAGAAAGCAATAGCAATAAAATTTAACGATCATAATGCTAAGCTAACGGATGGGTCTTGTCCATCACATCATCCTCCTAATGATGTGACCTCGTTCATCAAATGACAACACATGTCTATGGTTAGGAAACATAACCATCTCTGATAAACGATCTATTCAAGTAGAGGCATACTAGGGACACTTATGTTCTGTCTATGTATTCACACATGCACTAAGTTTCCGGTTAATACAATTCTAGCATGAATAATAAACATTTATCATGAAATAAGGAAATAAATAATAACTTTATTATTGCCTCTAGGGCATATTTCATTCAGTCTCCCACTTGCACTAGAGTCAATAATCCAGTTCACATCGCCATGTGATTTAACACCAATAGTTCACATCACCATGTGATTAACACCCATAGTTTACATTGCCATGTGACCAACACTCAAAGGGTTAACTAGAGTCAATAATCTAGTTCACATCGCTATGTGATTAACACCCAAGAGCACTAAGGTGTGATCATGTTTTGCTTGTGAGATAAACTTTAGTCTACGGGTCTGCAACATTCAGATCTGTATGTATTTTGCAAATTTCTATGTCTACAATGCTCTGCACGGAGCTACTCTAGCTAATTGCTCCCACTTTCAATATGTATCTAGATCGAGACTCAGAGTCATCCAGATCGGTGTCAAAGATTGCATCGATGTAACTCTTTACGACGGACTCTTTATTACCTCCATAACCGAGAAATATTTCCTTAGTTCTCTAAGGATAATTTTGACCGATGTCCAGTGATCTACTCCTAGATCACTATTGTACTCCCTTGCCAAACTCTGGGTAGGGTATACAATAGGTCTGGTACACAGCATGGCATACTTTATAGAACCTATGGCTGAGGCATAGGGAATGACTTTCATTCTCTCTCTATCTTCTGTCATGGTCGGGCTTGGAGCCTTACTCAACTTCACACCTTGCAATACAGGCAAGAACTCCTTCTTTGACTGTTCCATTTTGTACTACTTCAAAATCTTGTCAAGGTATGTACTCATTGAAAAAAAAACTTATCAAGTGTTTTGATCTATCTCTATAGATCTTGATGCTCAATATGTAAGCAGCTTTACCGAGGTATTTCTTTGAAAAACTCCTTTCAAACACTCCTTTATGCTTTCCAGAAAATTCTACATCATTTCCGATCAACAATATGTCTTTCACATATACTTATCAGAAAACTGTAGTGCTCCCACTTGCTTTCTTGTAAATACAGGCTTCACCGCAAGTCTTTATAAAACTATATGCTTTGATCAACTCATCAAAGCGTATATTCCAACTCCGAGATGCTTGCACCAGTCCATAGATGGATCGCTGGAGCTTTGCACACTTTGTTAGCACCTTTAGGATTGACAAAACCTTCTGATTGCATCACATACAACTTCTTCTTTAAGAAATCCATTAAGGAATGCAGGTTTGACATCCATTTTCCAAATTTAATAAAATGCGGCAATTGCTAACATGATTCGGACAAACTTTTAAGCATTGATACAAGTGAGAAAATCTCATCGTAGTCCACACCTTGAACTTGTTGAAAACATTTTTGCGACAATTCGAGCTTTGTAGATAGTAACACTACTATCAGCGTCCGTCTTCCTCTTGAAGACCCATTTATTCTCTATTGCTTGCCGATCATCGGACAAGTCAACCAAAGTCCATACTTTGTTCTCATATATGGATCCCATCTCAGATTTCATGGCCTCAAGCCATTTCGCGGAATCTGGGCCCATTATCGCTTCCTCATAGTTCGTAGGTTCGTCATGGTCAAGTAACATGACGTCCAGAACAGGATTACCGTACCACTCTGGTGCGGAACGTACTCTGGTTGACCTACGAGGTTCGGTAGTAACTTGATTTTCATGATCATCATCATTAACTTCCTCACTAATTGGTGTAGGAATCACTGGAACTGATTTCTGTGATGAACTACTTTCCAATTCGGGAGCAGGTACAATTACCTCATCAAGTTCTACTTTCCTCCCACTCACTTCTTTTGAGAGAAACTCCTTCTCCAGAAAGGATCCATTCTTAGCAACGAATATCTTACCTTCGGATCTGTGATAGAAGGTGTACCCAACAGTCTCCTTTGGGTATCCCTTGAAGACACATTTCTCCGATTTGGGTTCGAGCTTATTAGGTTGAAGCTTTTTCACATGAGCATCACAACCCCAAACTTTAAGAAACGACAACTTGGGTTTCTTGCCAAACCACAGTCCATAAGGTGTCGTCTCAACAGATTTAGATGGTGCCCTATTTAACGTGAATGCAGCTGTCTCTAATGCATAATCCCAAAACGATAGTGGTAAATCGGTAAGAGACATCATAGATTGCACCATATCCAATAAAGTACAATTACGACATTCGGACACACCATTACGCTATGGTGTTCCAGGTGGCATGAGTTGTGAAACTATTCCACATTATTTAAAATGAAGGCCAAACTCGTAAATAAAATATTTGCCTCCGCGATCAGATCGTAGAAACTTTATTTTCTTGTTACGATGATTCTCCACTTCACTCTGAAATTCTTTGAACTTTTCAACTGTTTCAGATTTATGTTTCATTGAGTATATATACCCATATCTGCTCAAATCATCTGTGAACGCCAGAAAATAACGATACCCGCCGCAAACTTTAACACTCATCGGACCGCATACATCGGTATGTATTATTTCCAATAAGTCAGTAGCTCGCTCCATTGTTCCGGAGAACGGAGTTTTAGTCATCTTGCCCTTGAGGCATGGTTCGCAGGCATCAAATGATTCATAATCAAGTGATTCCAAAATCCCATCAGCATGGAGTTTCTTCATGCACTTTACACCAATATGACCTAAACGGTAGTGCCACAAATAAGTTGCACTATCATTATTAACTTTGCATCTTTTGGCTTCAATATTATGAATATGTGTATCACTACGATCGAGATCCAACAAACTATTTTCATTGGTTGTATGACCATCGAAGGTTTTATTCATGTAAACAGAACAACAATTATTCTCTGACTTTAAATGAATAAACGTATTGCAATAAACATGATCAAATCATATTCATGCTCAACGCAAACACCAAATAACATTTATTTAGATTCAACACTAATCCCGAAAGTATAGGGAGTGTGCGATGATGATCATATCAATCTTGGAACCACTTCCAACACACATCGTCACTTCACCCTTAACTAGTCTTTGTTCATTCTGCAACTCCCGTTTTGAGTTACTACTCTTAGCAACTGAACCAGTATCAAATACCGAGGGGTTGCTATAAACACTAGTAAAGTACACATCAATAACATGTATATCAAATATAGCTTTGTTCACTTTGCCATCCTTCTTATCCGCTGTTGACGCTCAAAAGTGGCACGATCATAAAGCAGCATGCCGGGGCGAAAACCTTGCCGGGGTAAAACCTTGCCGACGTGGAAGGCTTGCCGGCGCAGAAAGCTCGCCGGTGTGGAAGCTTGCCGGCGTGGAAGGCTTGCCGGTGCAGAAAGCTCGCCGGTGTGGAAGCTTGCCGGTGTGAAGGCTTGCCGGCGGGGAAAGCTTGCCGGTGCAGAAAGCTCGCCGGTGTGGAAGCTTGCCGGTGTGAAATCTTGCCGGGGGAGAAACCTTTCCGGGGAGGAACCCTTGCCGAGCTAGAAACCTTGCCAGGGTGAAACCTTGCCAATGGAAAGCTTTCCCGGGTGGAAAGCTTGTCGGGGTGGAGGCTGTGATAGTCAATGCAGAAGTTGAAGATGGGCTCAAAAGGTCATTCAGATGATCTTGGATGGAAAAGTGTTCTACAGGGAAGTTGTGTGTCTCGTCAAAACGATCGATTTTGATATAAAGATCGTCCCAATCCGAGGTCGTATGCAAAAGTTATAGCCCGCACAGCGAGACCCTCCAGCGAAGAAAATATGACGCCCGGAACCAGACACATATGTGGGTATGTCTGATGAGTTGCGTGAGTAATTAGCTGTTTTACGCGAGCGATTTGACCCTCGATATGACTTCTGATGAAAAAACGTTAAACATGAAAGATGTTCGTCTTGTCGAAGCGGTCAAGATTGCTTTTGGAGTAATTCCCATCCGAGGTCGTTTACTACCACAAAAAGGACCCGCAAGGTACAGCCAGTTTAAGCCGAACAGTTTTGGAAAGTTCGGATAAAACCAATCCGAATTTGACTAGGGTTTCTGGACGTGAATTAATGTAATTTTCTTGTAAGGAAAACCTAGATGAATCCTTTGCTTGTACGGGAAGTCCAGCCGCCTCTTAAGTATGTTGGGGGTGACGGCCGATTGAAACAACACACAATCGATCAATTCATCTATCACTTTTTACCTTTACTTTTATCCTCTCCCTTGTTCTTCTTCTTCCTCGTTCTTCGTTCGTTCCTTTTCATTGCAGGGCAGCGAACCTCGAGGCCCTAGGGGCAGTCAGGCCGACCTAGGGCAGCCCATAGCCGCCGCGCGACCTGACGGGGTCCCTCCCGGGCGTGTGGGGTTTCGGGTCATCAAAAGCGCCCGCCGGATTATCTGCGTACCGCGCTTCCGGACGGGTCTCCTTCGATGTGAGCTGCGGTGCATCACCCTCGGCATTGGAGGTACACGATGATGTGTTCATGTGTGAGCACACTTTTTGGCGACTCCGCTGGGGACGAAGCTTTGAACGGTCTTCAACCCGTTCTTGCTACGAGGAGAGCGTCATCAAGCGGCTGCAATCTACAACGGTAACATGTATCATGAATCTCCTTATGTAGATGCAAATAGACATTATGTTGATCTTGCTAGATCTTTCAATGGACATGTCATGTCGGCTAGCCCTAACGAGCAAAGGCCGACTAGTAATTCCATTGGAGAAACTTGGAATTTACAGAATCGCGACATGCAACTTATGAATCTGAACTTTCGTGCATCGGCAACATCTTTCAATATGCCGGTGAACAACATGATTTGTTTGAGTGATAGATATATGACACCTCATGTATAGGAGGGCGTCTCATAGTTTTATCCATCGGCAGCCAACTCGCAATATGCGGATTCATCCCCAAACATGCTGATGGATGGGGGAATCGGCCATGCTTCCATTAGCTATTTGGCCGGTTATCCTCAAACATCATATACTACACCTTGTGATATTAATTGTTTAGTGGCATATGAAACTAAAAATATTCATGACTCGGATCACCTTGGCCGAGTGAATGGAGATTCTGCAGGAGCATATGTGCCTAATATTGCAGGAGATGAGGTGGCTCTGGCTGCATTAAAAAGTTTAGCCCAAAATAAGAAGATTAGTGCTATTTGCCTTGAGGAGCACGAAAAGGGATTGGTTCCTGATTATGAGGCAATAAGAGCTAGGGTTTTGAAACAAGACGAAGTGTTGCCGATTGATCAAATTGGCGTGAGAAAATATTCAACAACAGTGTACATGTCTTCACCTATCATTGCAGCATGTTATACACCCCCTATACAATCGCAAAATTTCGGCAACATCAATTCATTGCCGAAAGATCGTAAAAGTATTGGGGGGCAAGCTGATCCAAGCAGGGCTGAGTTTAAAGAAAAACATGTGGCCCAAGTGGACAAGAACAAGCCAGAGCTCACAGGGAATAGCATTAATGAATTTACTACACCTACCCTTGAGGAATTACCAGCAGAATATCGACAAGCTTATGAAGCACTCAAGAAGAAGCAGAGGAAGATTTGCAAGAGTACATCAAGTGCCTTTCTCCATGTAGCAACCATGTTGGCCCTTCTACACACTTAAGGCAAGATAAAAAAGAAGCTTTGTAAGCAAATCAGCAAAAAAGGATTCACTTGGCTAATACAGTGGATTCGGTTGAAACCAGATTGAGCACTGAGATAGCTAATGCCGAGTGCATCAAGCCATTTATTACCAAGTTTACCAAAATAGAAGATGCAAGCTTCGCTGAGCAAAGGAACGACAAACGCAGCAAAGTGGCTGTCCTCGATTTTTCTAGATGTAAGGGAGCTTACATGCTACCCTATGAGTTTCGTGCCAAAAATATTGATGAGCATCAAGAACAAAGTAATATGGCCGAACACAGTTCCGTTAATGATGAACATCAAGAACAAGAAAATGCAGGTGAGCAAAGTTCGACTGACAAAGAGCTTCCGAGTGAAATCCACTCGGGCAATCCGACTGAAATATACTCGGGCAATCCGAGTGAAATCTACTCAGACAATCCGAGTGATGAAGCACGAGATCCAGAAAAAGAGGACGAGGCATTGGAGAATTATTCAGAAGTGGAGCAAGGTATTGTTCCAGTGGTGCAACCATCTCTTCCTTCCAACGTCTTCACAAAGGTACACCTAGCAGATAGTTTATTCAATTTTCTATTCGGTCAAAATCATATTGTTGACGCACCTTAATTTTGAAAGACCAATCGAAATGAGTAATCTGTTTGTTAGGAATGATCTTGTCACTAATCATGATAGTCAACACATGGTATCATTCATAGAGACTGGTAGTGATAACTCATAGCAACCAAAGCTTTTCCCATTATGCCGACTTAAAATTATGTTCATATGGGTAGCTTTGCTTGTTTGATGCCTGGCTAACATTTGGTCTCAAATGATACGTATATTCTGTAATTGTTTTGGTTGCGGAGACATAAAGCCAGCTCCAAAGTCCTTCAAGATAGCCGATTCAAGAGCATCAGGAAAACAGGATGAAAATCAATGCATAGCCGAGTCGGATGACGCTAAGCCAATAGTACTCGGTTATTTTGTTTCAGAACCAGTATCACAGTATCAGTTAATGGACGGACAATGTACCTACAGTTCGGGCATGGGTAATCACATTGTTGGTGCATCGTCGACAAACCCTATTATAATTGATCACGATGTCGAGCCATCAGGACAAGAACAAATGCAATGTTTGTTTGAAGAGAATATCAAAGACAACAGCATGATTCATCAAGCCGCACAATCGGACAACATAGGACAATTGGAGTTTGTTGAGGCACGAGAATATGGCCAGTCATATCAGATTGGTCTTGATGGTGATCAAATGTTGACTCGGCTATCTCAAGCCGATTCATCTAAAGGTCAATAGGTACACACCGATGATGATGGGGTCAAGTCTTCGAGCACGGATATGGTTAAAAAGTGCATCAACAACAATTTTGAAGACGGGAATTCCATCAAAGCTACAATGGCGACATCTAGCACTGGGGGGGGGGGCAACGATAAAATTCAAAGACCGATGCACGCACAACTAAAAAAAGCAAATGCAATGGTAAGCACAAAGGTAAAAAGCCGAAAGTCACTTTCGCGCAGTTATTAGAAAAATATCAGCATATAAGTGAGGCAAAGAGTGCTTATTAGCCGAGTGAAACAAAAGCATCAAAGTCACCCCCAAGGCATAAATTTGAAGACCGGGATTGGCGAAGGAAGAAGTTGAGCAAACAGACTCCATATCCTCCTTTTGGGCCACCAATGCCGATGTCATGGATACCTCCCTATGCTGACTATTATTCAGATCAATCATGGAACAAGTATAAATCAAGGGCACACTGTCCATCATATTATAAACCACCTCACCAAAATTATGCAGCTCCGAGAGGATCATCATTTGTTCAACAACCACATGTTAAAGACCGTTTCAATTATAAGGAATCAGTCCAAAACTCAAGGAAGAAGAAAGAGGTGGTCAAACAAGTTTACCGTGTTAAAAGAGATGGTCGTAAGAGTGCAACTTCAGATTTGATCTCAAATGAAAAAGAGTCAATTAAAGTGTTGACATTGGCTACTAAAGGCAATGAGATGAAGCAACCAATTATTGAGAGTCAAAGTGCCAAATCTGAAGAAAAGAAGTTGAGAGTGCACAAGGCCAAAAAGGAATTGCCATTGGTCAAAACAGAATCACACCGAGATGTCCACTCGGCTTATCGTATTGGCAAAAGAGGGAATTACACAAACTTGGTGCACAAGAACTTGAAGAAAGGAACATGGCATGGGTTCCCAAAGGAAGTGCTCAAAATAAGAATTATGTGCAAGCCTCCATTACAAGAAGTGCGACAAAGGTGAAGAAGGAAAAGAGTGAAAACTATGAAGGACCAAGATTAAGGTCTCAGCATCTTCGGTCTACACATTGTCCATATTCTTCAACTATGCCATTAATGCCTATGTCATGGAATTCGTCATCAGGTATGATTGGTAATCCTCAATGGGCTTATTTTAATCCATGGATGCAATATAATTTCTTACATCATGATAGGGTGTTACCAAGTCATTATACATTTGATTAGCTACAAGTTTGTTGCTGATCCAAAGGGCCGAAATACTTGATTTGTCATTTCATTTGTTTATTTCGGCTATATGTGCTTTGAATGAAGTTTACATGGTAACAACCGATATTTATCTATCGTCCTAAGAGTATGTCAATGCATGGCCGGTGCAATATTATAACATCGTCCTTAGTTTGATTGGAGAGCGAGACAAGGTACGTGCTCATGGAAATTTATATTTATATTTGAATGGAGTTGAGATATGATGACCGATGTCATTGAATACATGATGCATAGACCAATTCATAGTTACAGAATCGGCTAGGGGGCTTATACTTTGTTTGGATATGTTTTGTCTTATGCATCTTTGAGATCTATAAGAGGCCAAATCATAGCTGATTTTATTACTGAACATCAGATTAATGACATGCATAATATTGATACTAGCCTTATCTCTTTAGTACTATGGAGATAATGTTTTGATGGTTCAATTTCATAGCAATGGCCAAAGTGTTGGTGTTGTTTATATATCTCCTGATGGTACTAATTTTGAAGCCTCATGCCGCTTAGAATATTTTTATGCACGATTAATCAAAGCCGAATATGCATTGTTATTCGGATTGATTCTTTTACTTGCTATAGGTGCTATACATATTGAGGCTTTCGGTGATTTGTTATGAGTAGTGCAACAAATGGTTATCAATATTGTGACGAATCACTTATAGTTTATCTCGGGGTATGTCTAGATGCAAAATTTACCTCAGGTTGCATTAAAATTGTTCATATATTTAGACATGACAATTGGAGAGAGTTGGCATAGCAAGCATCCGGCTACCATGTCCATCATGTTGTATTGCATTTATCTCAATAGCCGATGCTTAGTCTTGTCAACATAGGTAAGGCCGAACCGAAGTCCACAGCTTCGGCCACTAATGAAATTTTTATGCAGGCGAAAGTAAGGATTGGAGAAAGTTTATTGTTGATTATCTACAAAATCCTAGCAAAAGGGTGAACGATATGGTTCGGAGGTTGACCTTGAGATACATATCTATGGAACTTTATCACCGGATTATTAATGAAGCTGAGAAGGTTTCACAGTTTGCATTAGAAAGTTCACACAAGATATGGCCGATATATGATTATCTCCCTTAGCACAAACATGGACGATACCTGATTATCGTCCTGAGAAAAATAAATGGCCGATGGAGTGTTGAAATCGCCCTTAGAACCAACACAGTACAAGTCATTTTTTGCCACACTAGCTTTGCTGAAAAACAGGGCGACATGTGTTGACGCTCAAAAGTGGCACGATCATAAAGCAGCATGCCGGGGTAAAACCTTGTCGGCGCAGAAAGCTCGCCGGTGTGGAAGCTTGCCAGCGTGGAAGGCTTGCCGGCACAGAAAGCTCGCCGGTGTGGAAGCTTGCCAGCATGGAAGGCTTGCCGGCGCAGAAAGCTCGCTGGTGTGGAAGCTTGCCGGTGTGAAATCTTGCCGGGGAGAAACCTTGCCGGTGCAGAAAGCTCGCCAGTGTGGAAGCTTGCCGGTGTGAAATCTTGCCGGGGGAGAAACCTTTCCGGGGAGGAACCCTTGCCGAGGTAGAAACCTTGCTGGGGTTAAACCTTGCCGATGGAAAGCTTACCCAGGTGGAAAGCTTGCCGGGGTGGAGGCTGTGATAGTCAATCCAAAAGTTGAAGATGGGCTCAAAAGGTTATTCAGATGATCTTGGATGGAAAAGTGTTCTACACGGAAGTTGTGCGCCTCGTCAAAATGATCAATTTTGATATAAAGATCATCCCAATCCGAGATCGTATGCAAAAGTTAGAGCCCGCACTGCGAGACCCTCCAGCGAAGAATATATGACGCCCGGAACCAGACACATATGTGGGCATGTGTGATAAGTTGCGTGAGTAATTAGCTGTTTTACGCGAGCTATTTGACCCTCGAGATTACTTCTGATGAAAAAACGTTCAACATGAAAGATGTTCGTCTCGTCGAAGCTGTCAAGATTACTTTTGGACTCGTTCCCATCCGAGGTCGTTTACTACCACAAAAAGGACCCGCAAGGTACAGCCAGTTTAAGCCGAACAGTTTTGGAAAGTTCGGATAAAACCAATCCGAATTTGACTAGGGTTTCTAGACGTGAATTAATGTAATTTTCTTGTAAGAAAAACCTAGATGAATTCTTTGCTTGTACGGGAAGTCCAACCGCCTCTTATATATGTTGGGGGTGACGGCCGATTGAAACAACACACAATCAATCAATTCATCTATCACTTTTACCTTTACTTTTATCCTATCCCTTGTTCTTCTTCTTCCTCGTTCTTCGTTCGTTCATCTTCATTGCAGGGCGGCGAACTTCGAGGCCCTAGGGGCGGTCAGGCCGACCTAGGGCAGCCCATAGCCGCCGCGCGCCCTGATGGGGTCCCTTCCGGGCGTGTGGGGTTTCGGGTCATCAAAAGCGCCCGTCGGATTACCTGCATACCGCGCTTCCGGACGGGTCTCCTTCGACGTGAGCTGTGGTGCATTACCCTCGGCATTGGAGGTACACGATGACGTGTTCGTGTGTGAACATCCGCCAAGTATCTTGGGCAGTTTCACTTCCAGTGACCATTTCCATTGCAGTAGAAACACTTAGTCTCAGGCTTAGGTCCAGACTTGGGCTTCTTCACTTGAGCAGCAACTTGCTTGCCGTTCTTCTTGAAGTTCTCCTTCTATCCCTTTGCCCTTTTCTTGAAACTAGTGGTATTGTTAACCATCAACACTTGATGCTTTTCTTGATTTCTACCGTCGTCGATTTCAGCATCACGAAGAGCTCGGGAATCGTTTTCGTCATCCCTTGCATATTATAGTTCATCACGAAGTTCCAGTAACTTGGTGATAGTGACTAGAGAACTCTGTCAATCACTATTTTATCTAGAAGATTAACTCCCAGTTGATTCAAGCGATTGTAGTACTCAGACAATCTGAGCACATGCTCACTGGTTGAGCTATTCTCCTCCATCTTGTAGGCAAAGTACTTGTCAGAGGTCTCATACCTCTTGACTCGGGCATGAGTCTGAAATACCAATTTCAGCTCTTGGAACATCTTATATGCTCCGTGGTGTTCAAAACGTTTTTGAAGTCCCGGTTCTAAGCCGTAAAGCATGTCGCACTAAACTATCAAGTAGTTATCATACCGAGCTTGCCAAACATTCATAACGTCTGCATCTGCTCCTGCAATAGGTCCGTTACCTAGCGGTGCATCAAGGACATAATTCTTCTGTGCAACAATGAGGATAATCCTCAGATCACGGACCTAGTCCGCATCATTGATACTATCATATTTCAACATAGTTTTTCTCTAGGAACATATCAAAAATAAATGGGGAGCTACATCGCGAGCTATTGATCTACAACATAGTTATGCAAATACTACCAGGACTAAGTTCATGATAAATTAAAGTTCAATTAATCATATTACTTAAGAACTCCCACTTAGATAGACACACTCTAATCATCTAAGTGATCACGTGATCCAAATCAACTAAACCATGTCCGATCATCACGTGAGATGGAGTAGTTTTCAATGGTGAACATCTCTATGTTGATCATATCTACTATATGATTCACGCTTGACCTTCCGGTCTTA
Source organism: Aegilops umbellulata (assembly GCA_032464435.1). Lineage (NCBI taxonomy): Eukaryota > Viridiplantae > Streptophyta > Magnoliopsida > Poales > Poaceae > Aegilops > Aegilops umbellulata. Next base: position 33,769,806 of record CP136055.1, on the reverse strand, counting down.
GTGTTCCGAGGCCATATCTGCATATGCTAGGCTCGTCAAGTTTAACCCGAGTATTTTGCGTGTGCAAAACTGGCTTGCACCCGTTGTATGTGAACGTAGAGCTTATCACACCCGATCATCACGTGGTGTCTCGGCACGACGAACTTTCACAACGGTGCATACTCAGGGAGAACACTTGTACCTTGAAATTTAGTGAGAGGTCATCTTATAATGCTACCGTCAAACTAAGCAAAATAAGATGCATAAAGGATAAACATCACATGCAATCAAAATATGTAACATGATATGGCCATCATCATCTTGTGCCTTTGATCTCCATCTCCAAAGTACCGCCATGATCTCCATCGTCACCGGCATGACACCATGATCTCCATCATCTTGATCTCTATCAATGTGTCGTCACATGGTCATCTCGCCAACTATTTCTTTTTTTGCAACTATTGCTATCGCATAGCGATAAAGTAAAGCAATTACATGGCGCTTGCATCTTATGCAATAAAGCGACAACCATAAGGCTCTTGCCAGTTGCCGATAACTTTTACAAAACATGATCATCTCATACAACAATTTATATATCATCACGTCTTGACCATATCACATCACAACATGCCGTGCAAAAACAAGTTAGACGTCCTCTACTTTGTTATTGCAAGTTTTACGTGGCTACTACAGGCTGAGCAAGAACCGCTCTTACCTACGCGTCAAAACCACAACAATTTTTCATCAAGTATGTGATGTTTTAACCTTGAATAAGGACCAGGCATAGTCACACTCGACTCAACTAAAGTTGGAGAAACTGACACCCGCCAGCCACCTGTGTGCGAAGCACGTCGGTAGAACCAGTCTCGCGTAAGCCTACGCGTAATGTCGGTTTGGGCCGCTTCATCCAACAATACCGCCGAACCAAAGTATGACATGCTGATAAGCAGTATGACTATTATAGCCCACAACTCACTTGGGTTCTACTCGTGCATATAATATCTACGCATAAACCTGGCTCGGATGCCACTGTTGGGGAACGTAGTAATTTCAAAAAATTCCTACGATCACGCAAGATCTATCTAGGTGATGCATAGCAATGAGAGGGGAGAGTGTTGTCTATGTACCCTCGTAGACTGAAAGCGAAAGCGTTAAGTAATGCGGTTGATGTAGTCAAACGTCTTCGCGATCCAACCAATCAAGTACAGAACGCACGACACATCCGCAATCTGCACATGTTCAGCTCGGTGACGTCCCTCGTACTCTTGATCTAGTTGAGGCCGAGGAAGAGTTCTGTCAGCACGATGGCGTGGCGATGGTGATGATGAAGTTACCGGTGCAGGGCTTCGCCTAAGCACTACGACGATATGACCGAGGTGTTAACTGTGGAGGGGGGCGCCGCACACGGCTAGGAACAATTGATGTGTGTTCTAGGGGTGCCCTCCCCACGTATATAAAGGAGGTAGAGGGAGGGAGGAAGCCTAGGGCGCGCCCAAGTAGGAGGAATCCTACTTGGGCCCCTAGTCCAATTCGCCCCCCCACCATATTTGGACAAGGAGGAAAGGAAGGAGGGGGGAGGGGATGGAAGTAGGAGTCCTACTTCATACCTTCCTTTTCCTCCACTCCTTTTCCTTTCTCCCCATGTGGCTGGCCCTATAGGGGGCGCACCAGCCCCTTGTGGGATGGTGTGTTCCCTTACTTGGCCCATAAAGCCCATATATTTGTCGGGGTTTGCCCGGAACCCCATCCGGTGACCCGGTATCACCCAAAACACTTCCGTGTCCGAATATAGCCTTCCAATATATGAATCTTTACCTCCCGACCATTTCGAGACTCCTCGTCATGTCCGTGATCTCATCCGGGACTCCGAACAAACTTCGTTCATCAAATCACATAACTCATAACACAAATCGTCATCGAACGTTAAGCGTGCAGACCCTACGGGTTCGAGAACTATGTAGACATGACCGAGACATATCTCCGATCAAGAACCAATAGCGGAACCTGGATGCTCATATTGGCTCCTACATATTCTACGAAGATCTTTATCGGTCAAACCGCATAACAACATACGTTGTTCCCTTTGTCATCCGTTTGTTACTTGCCCGAGATTTCATCGTCGGTATCCTCATACCTAGTTCAATCTCGTTACCGGAAAGTCTCTTTACTCATTCTGTAATGCATCATCCCGCAACTAACTCATTAGTCATATTGCTTGCAAGGCTTATAGTGATGTGCATTACCGAGAGGGCCCAGAGATACCTCTCCGATACACGGAGTGACAAATCCTAATCTCGATATATGCCAACCCAACAAACACCTTCGAAGACACCTGTAGAGCATCTTTATAATCACCCAATTACGTTGTGACGTTTGATAGCACACAAGGTGTTCCTCCAGTATTCGAGAGTTGCATAATCTCATAGTAAGAGGAACATGTATAAGTCATGAAGAAAGCAATAGCAATAAAACTTAACGATCATAATGCTAAGCTAACGGATGGGTCTTGTCCATCACATCATCCTCCTAATGATGTGAACCCCTTCATCAAATGACAACACATCTCTATGGTTAGGAAACATAACCATCTTTGATAAACGAGCTATTCAAGTAGGGGCCTACTAGGGACACTTATGTTTTGTCTATGTATTCACACATGTACTAAGTTTCCGGTTAATACAATTCTAGCATGAATAATAAACATTTATCATGAAATAAGGAAATAAATAATAACTTTATTACTGCCTCCAGGGCATATTTCCTTCAAGACGCTCCAAGCAAAACACATATCATGTGACGAATAAAAATATAGCATCGAGTAAAATACCGATAGTTGTTGGAAGAAAGCGGGGATGCCACTCGGGGGCATCCCCAAGCTTAGTTGGTTGCTCATTCTTGGATAATAGCTTGGGATGATGGGTCATCCCCAAGCTTAGGCTCTTACATCCTTCCTTCATCCATCGTAAGATAACCCAAAACTTGAAATTTCAATCACACGAAACTCAACAAAACCTTCGTGAGATCCGTTAGTGTAAGAAAAATAAATCACTACTATAAGTGCTGCATCAAACCAATTCATATTTTGTTTTTGTATTATATCTACTGTATTCCAACTTTTATATGGTAAAAAATCATCAAAGAAAACTATAGAGCCATCAAAATAAGCACACAACACAAAGAAAACAGAATCTGTCAAAACAGAACAGCCTGTAGTAATCTGATTTGTTCGAATACTTCTGGAACTCCAAAAATTCTGAAAAACTAGGTAAACCTGGATAATCTGTATATTGATATTATGAAAAAAGAAGTAGCATTTTATCACGTTCTAGTGAATTTTAATAATTATTTTCGTGAGCACAAAGTATCTGTCTTTTTCAGCAAGATTAGACAATTATCACCCAAGAAGATCCTATTGGTTCTACTTGATAAAAACACTAATTAAAACACAAAAATCACAATCATAACAGTAGCATAATTGTGTTAACATAAAAGAACAGAAAGCAAAAAGCAAAACTAAATTTTATTCATTAGGTTGCCTCCCAACAAGCGCCATAATTTTACGCCGTTAGCTAGGCATAAAGCAAGGGTCTAAGTTTTATCTTATGAAGTTTTGGCAACTTTTGTAAGGGTTTCTCAAACCCGGGAGGCTCTTTACGCTTCCCTAAATTCTCCGGAAAATAAACTATCTTAAGATCCAAAATATCCAATTGCTTGTTGCAAAGAGTAATCAAGGTATTCATGCGATTGATACTACCATGAGGTGCTTGAGGGGTTCATTATGTTTCTGCATTTCAACCATATGTTTATGCAAATCACCAAGTTTGTCCAACATTGAACTCCCTCGGGGGTGAAAACCCCTTATTTTGAGGAGGAATTCCCAAAATTCCCTCTAAAATTTCATAGGCAGCATTAGCATCAAGCTCAATAAAATTTCCTTTAGCGGCAAAGTCCAGAAGTTGTCTATGATGCAAAGCTAATCATATGTAAAAATTACGAAGCAAAACTTTAGCATCCCCCTTTAGATTGGAAACACGATATGATTCCATAAGCCTATTCCAGGCATCTTTCAAATTTTCTCCTTGTCTTTGCTTGAAGTAAAGAACTTCAAAATCTGGTGACAAAGGAGGAGTAGGGATGCTAGCCATCGGGACTAGAGACAAGAGATCGGTGAAAAAGAGAGGCGAATAAAGCGGCAAATTTTTGTGAAGTGGGGGAGAGGAAAACGAGAGGCAAATGGCAAATAATGTAAATTTCAAGGAGATGAGATTTGTGATTAGGAACCTGGTTATGTTGAAGATCCTCCCCGCCAACGGTGCCAGAAATTCTCCTTGATGGTAGGTGGAACTACGTCGGTATTTCCCTGGAGAGGGAGGGATGATGTAGCACAACGACGGTAGGTATTTCCCCCAGTTATGAAACCAAGGTATCGAACCAGTAGGAGAACCAAGGAACATAACGTAAGCAGCACCTGCACACAAACAACAACAACAACACCTCGCAACCTGACGTGTTAAAGGGGTTATCAATCCCTTCCGGGGTACGACGCCTCAAGATAGGCAAGCGGACGTGAGGTACATTGTAGTAGATTGATAGATCGAACACCAAATAAAATAAATAAAGATAAAACGCAGCAAGGTATTTTTGTGTTTTTTGGTTTAATAGATCTGAATAAACATGCAAAGAAAAAGTAGATCGCAAGGAAAATATATGAGGAAGAAGACCAGGGGGTGTAGGTTTCACTAGTGGCTTCTCTCGAGGAAAATAGCAAACGATGGGTAAACAAATTACTGTTGGGCAATTGATAGAACTTCAAGTAATTATGATGATATCCAGGCAGTGATCATTACATAGGCATCACGTCCAAGATTAGTAGACCGACTCCTGCCTGCATCTACTACTATTACTCCACACATCGACCGCTATCCAGCATGCATCTGGTGTATTAAGTTCATGGAAAAATGAAGTAATGCAATAAGAACGATGACATGATCTAGACAAGATCCGTTTATCTATATGGCGGTAGACATAGATCTCGTCTTTTTATCCTTAGTAGCAATGATACATACGTGTCGGTTCCCTTTCTGTCACTGGGATCAAGCACCGTAAGATCGAACCCACTACCGGGCACCTCTTCCCATTGCAAGATAAATAGATCAAGTTGGCCAAACAAAACCCAAATATCGGAGAAGAAATACGAGGATATAAGAGATCATGCATATAAGAGATCAAAGAAACTCAAATAACTTTCATGGATATAAAAAGATATGACTGATCATAAACTCGAAGTTCATCAGATCCCAACAAACACACCGCAAAAGAGTTACATCATATGGATCTCCAAGAGACCATTGTATTGAGAATTCAGTGAGAGAGAGAACCTCTACTCGAGTCTTGTGATGGATAGGCAAAGCACACCCCCTTCGGTCTACAACAACAACGACGAGTTCGATGCCATGAAAAACTCCACCGATGCCAAGATGCATGCTCAAATGGAGGAGATCAAAGCCCTCATCAAGTCTTACAAGCGGTCTTCCTCATCTTTGAGAAGACGCTCAAGGTAACATGTTTCTGAGCTACCATCTCCAGCAAGATCACATCAGCATCGACACCACCACCAACAAGAACGTGGAGGTCATGAGCTCAACACCAAAAACCACTCAATGACTTCACCATCTCCCTTGGCACTTTTGCCAAGCGACTTCAAGGCATCTTCGCCTTTGGACATGCGGCATCTTCGCCCACAAGCACCTCAAGAGAAGCTCCCCAAGCTCAAGTCCGCGACTTCCATGAGCTACTACAACCTCGACACCGACCACGAGATTCCTTTCTATGGGACTCAAGAACCCGAGGAGTATCTCGAGTGGGTGCGCCTAATGGATGACTACCTCAAGCTACATCAAGTCCCTCCCAAAGATCAAGTGAAGTGCGCCACAAGAAACTTCCACGACTACGCGTCGACATGGTAGCTTCACACACCTTCGGAGACCTACAACATGAGTTTGCCCAAGATGAAGAGAGCTATGCGGCAAGAGTTTGTGCCTCCAACCTACACGGAACAACTTCTATGCCAATTGGAGAACACCATCCAAGGATCCAAGTCCATCGACGCGTAATTCAAGGAGATGAAGAATGCCTTGCGATGAGCCGGCGTGGACGACCCCATTTCGATGAAGTTCCACTTCATGATGGGATTGCACAACAACATCTCCAAGACTATCTTCCTCGAGAACTGCAAGTCCCGCGACGACTACTACATTGGTGCTCTCATGGCAGAATAAGAACAGATGAAGGCCAAGGCTTCTCCATCCCAAGCACACTTCTCGAAGACCAAGCTCCAAGAAGACGAGCATGAGGCTAGTACCACCATGATATCCAAGCCCGACGAGCTCCAAGACAATGCTCCCAAGTTCGACTTCACTGCCACCCCTCTTTGTGGCATTGATGATGCCGAGTCTACTTCGACTCTTTTTTGAGATGGTGTAGCGACGAGTACGACTATGGGTACCCTCAAGGACCAAGCCTTGGAGGCGAGCGACAAGGTGGCGAGCAAGGATGATTCTTCCATCTTAGGAGGAGAGAGTGATGATGTGCCATCTTCGGCCTTCATCCACGGTGACGGTGACAAGATGGTTGAGCATGGGATTTTCCCTTCGACCACGACGACGTACGATGACTTGCGTGACTTTTGCCACCATATTGAGAGTGAGAGTGACTTCACCACTAGCCCCATATAGGATGTTTTGCCCCAATTCCCATGTGAGGAGAGCCACAACCCCCACCACTTGAGTGAGATGAGTGACTCCACCATATGTGACTTTGAGTGCACCTATTTTGAGGGAGTGAATGAACCACCACATAGAGAGAGTGTGATAGTTGATAGGGCATGTGAGGCCACTATGATTTCTAACGACTTAACCTCTACCTCTATTGTGTCTTATCATTTGGTGCTAGGTCCCATATATGATGACACGCCGATCCTTGATGACTTCGTCCTCCCTTTGAACAATACGATGGCCATGGTGGAATATGATGCACCCCCCACATGGTTCCATCAAGTTGATGATGATGACCACCATTTGGTCTTTCCCACCTCACCTACACCACATGAATGGAATGAACAAGGTAACATATGTGAAGGTGATGCTCTAGTCCCACTAGTGGACATTCTTGACATTGATTGCTTGCATGATGTTGATCCACCTATTACCATGCTTCATGCTAGTGCGACTTCCCCATGTGATGATTTATTGCCCATTTATTATGAATATGATGATTCTCATGTGGAGTCTATTAGTTGTGATGCCATATTAGTATGTTACATAGGATTTCTTGTGACAATTCTTTAGGTCACATCATGTTTGACAATCCACTTGACTTGTCATATGCTATGCATGAGATCAATCACATGTCATATTTGCAATCTCTTCGTGGTGACTATCCATATGCCATTAAAATAAACCCAATTTGCACTTATGGCATAGATGACAAGCCCATGGTTATTGGCATTTGTTTCTATTGTGATGATATTGATATGCTCCCTTTGCATCATTTATCTCATATGCCATGCTATGACCACCTAGCTTCGGATATGCATTGTTTTGGATGTTGTCCATTTTCTCCATATGTTGTTTCCGATATTGCTCATAAGGAGACCCGCATAGTTTCCTCATACATGTTAGGAGATTTTTATCAATCCCATCCATTGCATGATCCCAATACTTGTGTGCACAATATGCTTCCCATGAATAAACATGCTATTTATGTGCCATATACTTGTATGCTAGATTTGCATCCCCATCGTGTCATACATAACAATTATTCTTTCATGATGGATGACATGTTCTTATACCATGCATCAAATTTCTTTGAGCGATGATTATCTTGTGCTAACTCACACGTGCACATACACATCATGATGGATGATGTGTACATTTACCACGCACACAATTTCTTTGGTTTGTGTTTCTTTTGTGTAGGTACCCATGATTACTTGTCAACCTCACAATCCCATGAGTTGACAAAACGAGCTCTAGAGAGCAACGATGATTTGGGATCCCATGGATTGTCTTTCCCACCGCTCTCTCCATGCAAAGATTTCGCGCATTTCTTCTACATGGCCCTCACTTGGCTATGGGTTATTGTCCATTACATATTATATGCCCATCTTGCCATGTTCACTTTGCATGATATGCTCATTCCTATGCCTTTGACATGCATTTGTGACCCATGCTTTGCATTACACATGATGATTGATTCTAGTACTTGTATGTGTATTTGCAAGCTTGGTGGAGATATCACTTGTTATTGCCATGTTTGCTTTGTGCCCCATGCCTATGATGATACTATGATCTTGCTTTGTATTCGTGCTTGCGATATGTCATGTGAATTGCCTATGCCTATTATTTGCTCACATGACATGATTGCCATGATTTCCTCTAGTATGTTGCATCTTCGCACTACTAGCTTGCACAACTTGATTACTATGCTTGCTTATGTTGCATCACCAATGAGTCAGACTTGCTCATTTCATGCGGTTGATGACAGCCATCTACATGCTTTGCACATGATTGTTATTGCTTCTTGTTATATATCTCCATATGTTGCCTCTCTCATGCTAGATGATTTGCCATGTATTGAGTGCAACTATGCCTTTAGTCTTGCTAATGAGATTGCCCCCATAGCATTCTCACATATATTTGGAGATTTTGACATATTTCTTGTGAAGCACGCTTGTCTTACCTCTTTGCACCATATACCTAGTGCCATGAATATTGCCATTGTTGCATCATATTATTCATACACTTGTGCTTCTAATGGTTATGTGCAAAAGATGAGAACCATCATGATGGATGATGTGTTTATCTACCATGCGCATATGTTCTTTGTTTTGTTGTGTGCATGTGTAGAGATACTTGGACTTTGTGTCGACTTCCACTTAACTTCATCGTCTTCCTCTCCCCCACCGGTGTCGTCTCACTCTCCTCCACTGCCTCCACCGCACCATCTCGCTCTCCCCCACCGCATCCTCTTCCTCACCTTCATTGCCTCCATCTGTCAGATGGCCGACGCTCGTGGCGACGCCGGCGCAGCGGCTGAAGATGTGGTGGAGCTGCAGGGTCCAGGCACGATGACCGCGGATGTCGGCGGCATCCACGACGGTGCGGGGAAACTCGCAACCGCTGTGGATGTGGCGGGCTGATGACCCACAAGTATAGGGGATCTATCGTAGTCCTTTCTATAAGTAAGAGTGTCGAACCCAACTTGGAGCAGAAGGAAATGATAAGCGGTTTTCAGCAAGGTATTCTCTGCAAGCACTGAAATTATAGGTAATAGACAGTTTTGTGATAAGACAATTTGTAATGAGCAACAAGTAACAAGTGTAAATAAAGTGCAGCAAGGTGGCCCAATCCTTTTTGTAGCAAAGGACAAGCCTGGACAATTTCTTATATAAAGGAAAATGCTCCCGAGGACACATGGGAATTATCGTCACACTAGTTTTCATCACGTTCATATGATTCACGTTCAGTACTTTGATAATTTGATATGTGGGTGGACCGGTGCTTGGGTGCTGCCCTTACTTGGACAAGCATCCCACTTATGATTAACTCCTATTGCAAGCATCCGCAACTACAAAATATGTATTAAGGTAAACCTAACCATAGCATGAAACATATGGATCCAAATCAGCCCCTTACGAAGCAACGCATAAACTAGGGTTTAAGCTTCTGTCACTCTAGCAACCCATAGTCTACTTATTACTTCCCAATGCCTTCCTCTAGGCCCAAATAATGGTGAAGTGTCATGTAGTCGACGTTCACATAACACCACTAGAGGAGAGACAACATACATCTCATCAAAATATCTACCAAATTCACATGACTACTAATAGCAAGACTTCTCCCATGTCCCCAGGAACAAACATAACTACTCACAAAGCATATTCATGTTCATAATCAGAGGGGTATTAATATGCATAATGGATCTGAACATATGATCTTCCACCAAATAAACCAACTAGCATCAACTACAAGGAGTAATCAACACTACTAGAAACCTACATGTACCAATCCCAGACTTAGAGAGAAGAATTGCATACAAGAGATGAACTAGGATTTGAGATGAGGTGGTGCTAGTGAAGATGTTGATGGAGATTGGCCCTCTCCCGATGAGAGGAGCGTTGGTGATGACGATGGCGATGATTTCCCCCTCCCAGAGGGAAGTGTCCCCGGCAGAACAGCTCTGCCGGAGCCCTAGATTGGTTCCTCCATGGTCCCGCCTCGTGGCGGCGGAGTCTCGTCCCGAAAGCTTGCTTATGATTTTTCTTCGGACGAAAGACTTTGATACGTCTCCGTCGTATCTACTTTTCCAAACACTTTTGCCCTTGTTTTGGACTCTAACTTGTATGATTTGAATGGAACTAACCCGGACTGACACTGTTTTCAGCAGAATTGCCATGATGTTGTTTTATGTGCAGAAAATAAAAGTTCTCGGAATGACCTGAAACTCCACATGATGTCTTATAAAAAATAATAAAAAATCCTCGCCAAAGATGAAGACTAGGGGGCCCACACCCTATCCACGAGGGTGGGAGGCGCGCCCCCCTCTAGGGCGCGCCCCCTACCTTGTGGGCCCCCTAGAAACCCTCTGACGCCAACTCCAACTCTATGTATTGGTTTTCGGGGAGAAAAAATCAAAGAGAAGAAATCATCGCGTTTTCGATATGGGGCCGCCGCCAAGCCCTAAAACCTCTCGGGAGGGCTGATCCGGAGTCCGTTCGGGGCTCCGGAGAGGAGGCAGATGAGTACAAGAGCTGAGCGGAAGCAGCCCGACTCCACGCTGCAGCTCAGCAGGTGATAACTGCTGTATCACCGTACGACCCCAGCTACACCTACGGGTATCCGCCAGGCTATCCATGGCAATAGACCAACTTAGGCCAAAAGCCTAAGCTTGGGGGAGTACGTATTTCTCACCAACATTACATTTATGTTCACACACGCTCATTGCTAGATGTCGGTGCTCATACTCTTTCACTGTAATATCCATGCTAGTTTATTTTCTTTTTCCTGCTTTCTTCTTGTGTGTTTGTTAAACCTTAAGAAAAACCAAAAAACAAAAAAATAGTAGTAGTTTACTTTCTTGTTGTAGTAGTAATAAAAAAAGAAAACCCAAAAATATTTCCCGTTCCTCTTTTGCTTGTTGGGAGCTTTCCCGAGTAAATAGTTTTTATTTCTTTTCTTTTCTTTGGGGTCAGTAGGAGAAGACCATGATTAAACTGTTGAAGTGGCTCTTATATGCATTATTGTTGATTTAACCAAGAGCCCATATTGCCTTGTCTTCTCCTGTTTATTGAATGCTCGCAGATTCCAGCTTAGTCCAATGCACGTGCACTCTTATTATTATTCACACCGTTCGGTCGTGCAAGTGAAAGGCAATTATGATGATATATGATGGACCGACTGAGATGGGAAAAGCCGGTATGAACTCGACCTCTTTTGTTTTTGTAAATAAGATGAGTTCATCGTTCTTGATTCAGCTTATTATGAATAAACATGTTTGCAATGACAATTAGAGATCATAGTTGCGTGTGCCATGCTTGATCAGCTATGAGTTATAATGATTTACCTTGCGTGCCAACATGCTATTGAGATGATTATGATGTGGTACGATGGGGGTGGTATCCTCCTTTGAATGATTTAAGTGACTTGACTTGGCACATGTTCACGCATGTAGTTGAAACAAAATCAACATAGCCTTCATGATATTTATGTTCATGGTGGATTATATCCTACTCATGCTTGCATCCAATGTTTATTAATTTTAATGCATGTACATGGCTGTTGTCGCTCTCTAGTTGGTCGCTTCCCAGTCTTTTGCTAGCCTTCACCTGTACTAAGCGGGAATACTGCTTGTGCATCCAATCCCTTAAACCCCAAAGTTATTCCAGATGAGTCCACTATACCTTCCTATTTGCGGTATCTACTTGCCGTTCCAAGTAAATTTGTATGTGCCAAACTCTAAACCTTCAAATAAACATTCTGTTTTGTATGCTCGCATAGCTCATATATCAACCAAGGTTGCCCTTATCTTCCATGTTAGGCGGGTTATTCTCAAGAGGAGTGGACTCCACTCCTCACTCACGAGAAAATGGCTGGTCACCGGGATGCCCAGTCCCATGCTTTATGCAAACTAAATCAAAATTAATTGCAAACAAAACTCCCCCTGCGTCCTGATGTATGTTGGAGGCACTCGTTGTTTCGAGCAAGCCATGGATTGATGCTTGTTGGTGGAGGGGGAGTATAAACTTTACCATTCTGTTTGGGAACCGCCTATAATGTGTGTGACATGGAAGATATCGCCATATCTTAGTTGCTATGTTGACAATGAAAGTATACCGTTCAAAATATTATTCATTCTCTATTTCAAAACCGAGCTCTGGCACCTCTACAAATCCCTGCTTCCCTTTGCGAAGGGCCTATCCATTTACTTTTATGTTGAGTCATCACCCTGTTATTAAAGAGCACTAGCTGGAGAGCACAGCTGTCATTTGCATTCATCACTATTAATTTATATTGGGTATGACTATGATTGGATCTCTTTTACCATGAATTACAATGTCTGGTCATTCCTTGATCTTTAAAGGTGCTCTGCATTTATGTTTTGCAGTCTCAGAAAGGGCTAGCGAGATACCATCTTGTTATATCATATTATGATTGTTTTGAGAAGTGTTGTCATCCGAGATTTATTATTATGGCTCGCTAGTTGATTATGCTATTGATATGAGTAATTGTGAGACCTAAGAATTATTGCAAATGTGCTTAGTTATGATATATGCTGAAAACTTGAATGTTGGCTTTACATATTTGCAACAACAAGAGCAAACAGAGTTTGTAAAAGTTTTTTCTTTTTCTCTTTCAGTTTGCCAACTAAATTGCTTGAGGACAAGCAAGGGTTTAAGCTTGGGGGAGTTGATACGTCTCCGTCGTATCTACTTTTCCAAATATTTTCCCCTTGTTTTGGACTCTAACTTGTATGATTTGAATGGAACTAACCTGGACTGACGCTGTTTTCAGCAAAATTACCATGATGTTGTTTTGTGTGCAGAAAACAAAAGTTCTCGGAATGACCTGAAACTCCACGGGATGTCTTATAAAAAATAATAAAAAATCCTCGCCAAAGATGAAGACCAGGGAGCCCACACCCTGTCCACGAGGGTGGGGGGCGCGCCCCCCCTCTAGGGCGCGCCCCTACCTCGTGGGCCCCCTGGAAACCCTCCGACGCCAACTCCAACTGTATATATTGGCTTTCAGGGAGACAAAAATCAGAGAGAATAAATCATCGTGTTTTACGATACGGAGCCGCCGCCAAGCCCTAAAACTTCTCGGGAGGGCTGATCCGGAGTCCGTTCGGGGCTCCGGAGAGGGGGATTCGTCGCCGTCGTCATCATCAACCATCCTCCATCACCAATTTCATGATGCTCACCGCCGTGCGTTAGTAATTCCATTGTAGGCTTGCTGGACGGTGATGGGTTGGATGAGATTTATCATGTAATCGAGTTAGTTTTGTTAGGGTTTGATCCCTAGTATCCATTATGTTCTGAGATTGATGTTGCTATGACTTTGCTATGCTTAATGCTTGTCACTAGGGCCCGAGTGCCATGATTTCAGATCTGAACCTATTATGTTTTCATGAATATATGTGAGTTCTTGATCCTATCTTGCAAGTCTATAGTCACCTATTATGTGTTATGATCCGACAACCCCGAAGTGACAATAATCGGGATACTTCTCGGTGATGACCATAGTTTGAGGAGTTCATGTATTCACTATGTGCTAATGCTTTGTTCCGGTACTCTATTAAAAGGAGGCCTTAATATCCCTTAGTTTCCATTAGGACCCCGCTGCCACGGGAGGGTAGGACAAAAGATGTCATGCAAGTTCTTTTCCATAAGCACATATGACTATATGCGGAATACATGCCTACATTACATTGATGAATTGGAGCTAGTTCTGTGTCACCCTATGTTATGACTGTTACATGATGAACCGCATCCGGCATAATTATCCATCACTGATCCGGTGCCTACGAGCTTTCCATATACTGGTTCTCGCTTATTTACTTTCCCGCTGCTACAGTCACAGTCACTACAAAATACCAAAAACATTACTTTTGCGTCCTTTACTTTTGTTGCCGTTACCACCACTATCATATTACTTTGCTACTAAACACTTTGCTGCAGATACTAAGTTTCCAGGTGTGGTTGAATTGACAACTCAGCTGCTAATACTTGAGAATATTCTTTGGCTCCCCTTGTGTCGAGTCAATAAATTTGGGTTGAATACTCTACCCTCGAAAACTGTTGCGATCCCCTATACTTGTGGGTTATCAAGACCTTTTTATGGCACCGTTACCGGCGAGCATAGCTCTATTCTTTGAGTCACTTGGGATTTATATCTGCCGGACACTATGAAGAACTTGAAATACGCTAAGACATAATTTATCCCTCAACTACGAGGGGAGGTAAGGAACTGCCATCTAGCCTTGCACTTGATTCACCTTTTGTTATGAGTAAGCTTGCAACACGTAAACCTGCTTCTGCTATTCGTTTTGATATGTCGCATGTTATTAATGATGCCACTTCTGCTATGCATGATACTTATGATGAAACTGCTTCTATGCCTGGTACTACTGTGCCCCTTAGTGAATTTCTTGATGAACAAATTGCTAGGGCTAGAGAGAAAGAAATTATTGAATCTGAATATAATGATGAAAGTGATGATGAAGATATGCCTTATATTCCTGAGGATTATGTTTTTGATATGGAATCTTCTGCCGCTATTTTAGCTTGCAAGGATAGATATGAGCTCAAGAGGTTATTAGCTAAATGGAACAAAGAATCACTTAGAGATAAAATGAAACCTGACCCTGCTTTTGCTACTTCACCTATCTGTGTTCCTGATAAGGATTATGAATTCTCTGTTGATCCTGATATAATTACTTTGGTTGAATCCGATCCTTTTCATGGCTATGAATCTGAAACTGTTGTGGCACATCTTACTAAATTAAATGATATAGCCACACTGTTTACTAATGATGAGAGATCGCGTTACTTTTACATACTCAAAATATTTCCGTTCTCATTAAAGGGTGATGCTAAGCTATGGTTCAATTCTCTTGATCATGGTTGTGTGCGTAGTCCCCAGGATATGATTTATTACTTCTCTGCTAAATATTTCCCTGCTCATAAGAAACAAGCTGCTTCAAAGGAAATATACAACTTTGTGCAAATTGAAGAAGAGAGTCTCCCACAAGCTTGGGGTAGGCTTCTCAAGTTACTTAATGCTTTGCCTGATCATCCTCTTAAGAAACCTGAAATACTTGATATCTTTTATAATGGACTAACCGATGCTTCCAAAGATTACCTGGATAGTTGTGCTGGTTCTCTTTTCAGGGAAAGAACACCGGATGAAGATGAAATTCTATTGAATAATATGTTGACAAATGAAAATAATTAGGCACCTCCTGAGCCAACACCTGCTCCAATTAATGACCCTATTCCTAAACCAACTCCAAAGAAGAGAGGTGTTCTATTTCTCAGTCCCGAAGATATGCAAGAGGCAAAGAAATCTATGAAAGAAAAAGGTATTAAAGCTGAAGATGTTAAGAATTTAGCTCCTATTGAAGAAATACATGGTCTCAATTTACCGCCTGTTGAAGAAGCATATGATTTTAATCCTTTATTTATTGAAGAACCTCCTGATCCCGATATCCCGACACAGGTAGTAAAGGTAAATTCTCTCTATAGATTTGATGAAGGTGATATCCCTCACTATAAGTCTGCTAGACAATGCTTAGAAGAGTTTGATAACGTTATTGTCAAACAAGAAAATTTTAATGCTTATTTTGGTAGACAATTGAAATATGATTCCGAAATGATTAGACGCTTGGGTGATTATATGGCTAATATTAAAGGTGAACTTAAACTTGTTAGCAAACATGCTTCTATGGTTACCACTCAAGTAGAACAAGTACTTAAAGCTCAAAAAGAAGTGCTTGATGAAATGAATAGTAAGAAAAATGATTATGCTGTTAGAGTGGCTACTAGAACTGGTAGAACGACTCAGGAACATTTGTATCCTGAAGGCCACCCTAAGAGAATCAAGCAAGATTCTTAGAGAAATAATATTGATGCACCTAGTTCTTCTAAAAAGAAAAAAAATGATAGAACTGTGCAAACTTCTAGTGAACCTATTGCTGAACCACCTGATAATCCAAATGATATAACTATGTCTGATGCTGAAACACAATCTGGTAATGAACATGAACCTAGAGAGAATGTTAATGATGATGTTCATGATGATGCTCAACTTAGTAATGATAATGATGTAGAAATTGAACCCGCTGTTGATCTTGATAACCCACAATCAAAGAATCAATGTTATGATAAGAGAGATTTTGTTGCTAGGAAACATGGTAAAGAAAGAGAACCTTGGGTTCAGAAACCCATGCCTTTTCCTCCCAAACCATCCAAGAAGAAGGATGATGAAGATTTTGAGCGCTTTGCAGAAATGATTAGACCTATCTCTTTGCGTATGCGATTGACTGATGTGCTCAAAACGAATCCTTATGCTAAATATATGAAAGATATCATTACTAATAAAAGAAAGATACCGGAAGCTGAAATTTCCACCATGCTTGCTAATTATACTTTTAAGGGTGGAATACCAAAGAAACTTGGAGATCCCGGAGTACCTACTATACCTTGCTCCATTAAAAGAAATTATATTAAAACTGCTTTATGTGATCTTGGAGCCGGTGTTAGCGTTATGCCTCTTTCTTTATATCGTAGACTTGACTTGAATAAGTTGACACCTACTGAAATATCTTTGCAAATGGCTAATAAATCAATTGCTATACGTGTCGGTACTCGTGAGGATGTACCTGTTGTGGTTGCAAACGTTACTATTTTAACGGACTTTGTTATTCTTGATATTCCCGAGGATGATAGTATGTCTATTATTCTTGGAAGACCTTTTCTTAATACTGCATTGGCTGTTATTGATTGCAACAAAGGCAATTTCACTTTTCATGTTAATGGTAATGAGCATACGGTACACTTTCTGAGGAAACAACCTCAAGTCCACAGTATCAACTCTATTGGAAAAATTCCATCGATTATATTTGGAGGTTTTTAATTTCCTCTTCCTACTGTTAAAAAGAAATATGATATACTTATTATTGGGGATGTGCGTATCCTCGTTGAGGTAACTTAGTGTTATTCGAAATTTCTCTGGTTTCATGATTATCGGAATGAGTTTGTTAACAAGACTTGATCAACCTTGTTAGTGGATTCTTTTTTTATGAGCATGAGATGGATGAAACTAGAAGCACAATCTTCTGTACCCTCTTTATACCCTCTGTTCTTTAGTAGAAATAAAGTAAAAATAGTATTTTTCTGTCTGTTTCCTGACTCATCCGTGCAATATAAAATATCCCGAAAATAAAAGTCCTCACAATGCCATGCCAATTTAATATGATTTTTTCGGGAATATTTGAGGATTTACTGTGCAAAAATTACCGCGGGGGGAGCTGTCACCTGGCCACGAGGGTGGAGGGCGCGCCCCCCTCTAGGGCGCGCCCCCTGCCTCGTGGGCCCACGGTGGCCCTCCTCCACTTATCCCAGCACCCATCTCTTCCTCTACCTCACACAAACCCGAAAAACCAACTCAAGCACGAGTTCCAGCCACTTTTGCTGTGATTTTTGATCTCCTTGCTCAAAGAACCTCTCGCAAAACTGCTTGGGGAGATTGTTCCTTAAGAAAAACAATATGCTTAGGAAGATGTTCCAAGGTGGTTCTTCTAAGAAGCAAGGACCCAGGATTGCTATGCGTGATGCTGACAAGGAACCACCAAGAGACGCTCCAGTGCGGCCTTGCGAATGGCCGTCGGAAAACTTTATGGATCGTGCGGGAATCAAAGAAGAATTCAACGCATATTTGCGTAATGCCGGTCTTGAGGATTTTGAAGCTGACAAATGCCCCCAATATCATGATCTCACAAGTTCTTTTGTGAGGAGGTTTGAGTATTCATCTTCGCGTAATTCTCCTTCAGTCATGTTTGATCTTTATGACAAATCTTATACCATGGACTTAGAGGATTTCACTTTTGCTTGCAAACTTCCATCATGGGGCAGTGTTAGGGATCCCCCTAAATCTGAATTTAGAAACTTTCTTGCTAGTATAACTGTAGGGGAATCTAGAGATATAACGCAGGCTACCATAGGGAGCATTCACTTTCCTGCTATACATTATTTTGCTCTCTTTATCGGTAGATGCATAAATGCTAAGGATGAAGCATGTCACATGTGTGTCCCTGAACTTAGTATTCTTAGGAGTGCTATTTTAGGAGACCAATCTTATCATATGGGAGCCATTGTAGCTCGTAGGTTGCATCATAATAGATATAATGGAGATTTCTTTGGAGGAATTGATGCAACCCGCTTAGCTAATTTTCTTGAGAAGACATTTGTGAGGGTGATACGGAGTTGCCTCCTGCATATTTAGATTATAACTCTATGGCTTCGCACCAGTTTGTCGAGAGGCCTGAATCACCTCTCTTATATCGTTTAATTTTTCGCAAGCGGCACGTTGTCCGCATTACTCTCCCTGCTCCTGCCTTCTTTGATTCTCAGGCAAAACGAAGATATACTATTACCAGAGAGGAGGCAGATGAGTACAAGAGGAGAGTGGAAGCAGCCTGACTCCACGCTGCAGCTCAGCAGGTGATAACTGATGTATCACCGTACGACCCCAGCTACACCTACGGGTATCCGCCAGGCTATCCATGGCAATAGACCAACTTAGGCCAAAAGCCTAAGCTTGGGGGAGTACGTATTTCTCACCGACATTACATTTATGTTCACACACGCTCATTGCTAGATGTCGGTGCTCAAACTCTTTCGCTGTAATATCCATGCTAGTTTATTTTCTTTTTCCTGCTTTCTTCTTGTGTGTTTGTTAAACCTTAAGAAAAACCAAAAAAAATAGTGGTAGTTTACTTTCTTGTTGTAGTAGTAATAAAAAAAGAAAACCCAAAAATATTTCCCGTTCCTCTTTTGCTTGTTGGGAGCTTTCCTGTGTAAATAGTTTTTATTTCTTTTCTTTTCTTTGGGGGTCAGTAGGAGAAGACCATGATTAAACTGTTGAAGTGGCTCTTATATGCATTATTGTTGATTTAACCAAGAGCCCATATTGCCTTGTCTTCTCCTGTTTATTGAATGCTCGCAGATTCCAGCTTAGTCAATGCACGTGCACTCTTATTATTATTCGCACCGTTCGGTCGTGCAAGTGAAAGGCAATTATGATGATATATGATGGACCGACTGAGATGGGAAAATCTGGTATGAACTCGACCTCTTTTGTTTTTGTAAATATGATGAGTTCATCGTTCTTGATTCAGCTTATTATGAATAAACATGTTTGCACTGACAATTAGAGATCATAGTTGCTTGTGCCATGCTTGATCAGCTATGAGTTATAATGATTTACCTTGCGTGCCAACATGCTATTGAGATGATTATGATGTGGTATGATGGGGGTGGTATCCTCCTTTGAATGATTTAAGTGACTTGACTTGGCACATGTTCACGCATGTAGTTGAAACAAAATCAACATAGCCTTCACAATATTTATGTTCATGGTGGATTATATCCTACTCATGCTTGCATCCAATGTTTATTAATTTTAATGCATGTACATGGCTGTTGTCGCTCTCTAGTTGGTCGCTTCCCAGTCTTTTGCTAGCCTTCACCTGTACTAAGCGGGAATACTGCTTGTGTATCCAATCCCTTAAACCCCAAAGTTATTCCAGATGAGTCCACTATACCTTCCTATTTGCGGTATCTACCTGCCGTTCCAAGTAAATTTGTATGTGCCAAACTCTAGACCTTCAAATAAACATTCTGTTTTGTATGCTCGCATAGCTCATATATCAACCAAGGTTGCCCTTATCTTCCATGTTAGGCGGGTTATTCTCAAGAGGAGTGGACTCCGCTCCTCACTCACGAGAAAATGGCTTGTCACCAGGATGCCCAATCCCATGCTTTATGCAAACTAAATCAAAATTAATTGCAAACAAAACTCCCCCTAGGACCTGATGTATGTTGGAGGCACTCGTTGTTTCGAGCAAGCCATGGATTGATGCTTGTTGGTGGAGGGGGAGTATAAACTTTACCATTCTGTTTAGGAACCGCCTTAATGTGTGTGACATGGAAGATATCACCATCTCTTAGTTGCTATGTTGACAATGAAAGTATACCGCTCAAAATATTACTCATTCTTTATTTCAAAACCGAGCTCTGGCACCTCTACAAATCCCTGCTTCCCTCTGCGAAGGGCCTATCCATTTACTTTTATGTTGAGTCATCACCCTCTTATTAAAGAGCACTAGCTGGAGAGCACAACTGTCATTTGCATTCATCACTATTAATTTATATTGGGTATGACTATGATTGGATCTCTTTTACCATGAATTACAATGTCTGGTCATTCCTTGATTTTTAAAGGTGCTCTACATTTATGTTTTGCGGTCTCAGAAAGGGCTAGCGAGATACCATCTTGTTATATCATATTATGATTGTTTTGAGAAGTGTTGTCATCCGAGATTTATTATTATGGCTCGCTAGTTGATTATGCTATTGATATGAGTAATTCTGAGACCTGAGAATTATTGCAAATGTGGTTAGTTATGATATATGCTGAAAACTTGAATGCTGGCTTTACATATTTGCAACAACAAGAGCAAACAGAGTTTGTAAAAGTTTTTTCTTTTTCTCTTTCAGTTTTGTCGGCGTTCTGGGAACGGGGGTCCCCAGACTTGCCTGCCTGTGGCCTGCGGCGTGGCTCGAGAGGGGGCCCAGCGCGGCCCATTTTCATCAACACAAGACCCAAGACCCTCGCGAGGGGCCAAGCCTCATGGGGCGGACGACACGGAGCTTCCTCAGGCACGGCCTCGTCAAGTTGGCTCACGAGGAGGCGGAGAGATCAAGGCGGGGTACCTCACGAGGTGCCCATGACGCAAGCCATGACGACCAAGGGCGCCAGGCGGGCGCCAGCCTGCGCAGCGTCCTCCCTTTCCTCTTTGGTGCAAAGGGGGCAAGCGCAGGCAAGAGGATCAAGCAAAGGCATCCATTTCGGTGCAACGAGACCAAGACCAGTCCAACGGTGGGAAGGAGGTCATCGTGGAGCCCAGAACGGCGTCACGACAGGGCCTTTGGCAGGCGAGGACCAACTTTAGCCAGGATAAGTGTATTGGATGTTCCCCTTCGAATTGGCCAATCGTTGGCGCCCTTCCCGCTCAATATTTGGGAAGTGGCCCAGGGCCTTTGCCTATAAATAGGACTAGCCACCCCCAGGGTAGAGGCACCTGGCAACGAGCATCTAGCAATCCAGGGAGATCACCGAGAAACCAGTTAGAAAGACTTAGGCAGCAGAGAGAGAGAGAGAAGGGCGGCTGGACTCCCCTAGCAGTTCATCGTCCCAGCTAAGAACAGGCCCTCGCGTGGCTGTTCTTCCTTGTATTGTTCATCCTCATCAGCCCAAGAGGCAATCCATCCACCACACTGGAGTAGGGTATTACACCACATCGGTGGCCTGAACCAGTATAAACCCTGTGTCTTTTGTGTTGTTCTTTCAGTAGTTAGATCCTTGCGAGACGGAGAGGTAGAGGGCATAATCCCCGCGCGCACCCCAGAGCTCGAACCTTAAGGGTCTGCCGGAACCCGAAATCCGACATTTGGCGCGCCAGGTAGGGGTGCGCCGGAGTTTGTCTTCCACCGCTCCTTTCTCCTGCGGCCGTCGCATCCATGTCTGACGCTCGTCAGGCCCGCGCCGAGCGCCGGGCCGCCATCGCTTCCCGCGTCGCCTAGACGGCTCCCGTCGGTGGGCGTCCTCGTCGTTCCCCGTCGCCCGCCATCAACGCCGCCACCGGCCCGGCGGGGAACGAGCATGAAGCGTCAACCCAGCATCTGCCTGTGCGACAAGGTGACCGCATCGCTACATCAACACCTCCGGCCGTCGCGGCCTCCTGGGCGGCTCGCAGGCGCCGCCCACAAGTCGCCACGTCAAGCTGTTTGTCCGCCGTGTCAGCGCCGTTTCCGCACGGCAGGGGGCTCCCACGGACCAGGTGGCGCGCGAGGTCGGTCTGACCTTCAGCTCGGAGGACCACCCCGCCAACTTGGCTGGCTAGGGCGCGCTCCCCATGTTGTGCACCCCCACCATCTGCCAGGTGGCTGTCACCAGAACCCTCGTCGACGGCGGCGCCGGCCTCAGTGTGCTTTCGGTTGAGACCTTCAATCTCCTATGCATACCCCTGGAGCGGCTGCAACCCGGTCGGTCTTTCTCGGGCGTTGGGGGCGGCTCATCCAGCTCCTTGGGACAGATCCGGCTCCCAGTAACCTTCGGCACCTACGACAACTTCCGCACGGAGATGGTCGACTTCGACATCGCCCCCATCGGCCTTCCTTACAACGCCATCCTCGGCTACCTCCTCGGCTACCTAGCGCTAGCCCAGTTCATGGCCGCCACGCACCCAGCGTATAACCTCATCAAGATGCCCGGGAGCAGCGGTGTCCTCACCGTGCACGGGGACAACGAGGATGCCCTGCGGGTACTCAAGCTTGCCTTCAAGACGGCGGCATCGGCGCAGCCCGCCGACGCAGGGACCCCCGAGCCCAAGGGGGCTGCGCCAGCCAAGAAGAAGCAGTTGTTCACCCAAGACAAGGCAGAAACCAAGCAGATACCTGTCGACGAAGACGGGTCCTCCAGTGCCACTTTCACCATAGGCGCCAACCTCGAGCCTGAGCAGGAGGAAGCTCTGATCAGGTTCCTGCGTGCAAATAAGAAGGTATTCGCTTGGGAGCCTAATCAGTTGGCAGGGATCCCCCGGAGCGTCATCGAGCATCACCTCAACATGTGCCCAAACGTGCGCCCCGTGAAGCAGAAAGCCAGGCGACAGTCCGCAGAGAAGCAGGCCTTCATCGTCCAAGAAACCCGCAAGTTAGAGGCCGCTGGGGTCATTCGTGAGGTCCGATACCCGGATTGGTTGGCCAACCCTGTCGTTGTGCCCAAGAAGGGGGGAAAGGAACGCATGTCTGTCGACTTCACCAACCTCAACAAGGCATGACCGCAAGATCCGTTCCCGCTCCCCCGCATCGACCAGATCGTCGATTCCATCGCGGAGTGCAACCTGCTCTGCTTCCTGGACGCCTTCTCTGGGTATCACCAGATCAAGATGGCGGTAGAAGACGTCGAGAAGACCGCCTTCTTAACCCCATGTGGGGTGTACTGTTATACATGCATGCCATTTGGGTTGCGTAACGCAGGGGCGACCTTTCAGCGGCTGATGCACATCACCTTGGGCCCGCAGCTCGGGAAGAATGTCGAAGCTTACGTTGACGACATTGTGGTAAAATCTCGGGAGGCCAAGACCCTGATACAAGACCTGGAGGAGACCT
The DNA here is from genome assembly GCA_032464435.1 of Aegilops umbellulata. Taxonomy (NCBI): domain Eukaryota; kingdom Viridiplantae; phylum Streptophyta; class Magnoliopsida; order Poales; family Poaceae; genus Aegilops; species Aegilops umbellulata. The sequence continues at coordinate 33,746,318 of CP136055.1, read as the reverse complement.
TCGCGAGCCTCGACGCAGTAAGCCTGTGGCTCAACCCAGAGAAGTGTGTGTTCGGGGTCCCCTCAGGCAAGCTCTTGGGCTTTCTAGTGTCCCATCGAGGCATCGAGGCTAACCCGGAGAAGGTCAAGGCGGTCGAGGACATGAGCCCGCCGAAAACCCTCAGAGAAATGCAGAAGCTCACCGGACGCGTGACCGCGCTAGGGCGCTTCATCTCCAAACTGGGGGAGCAAGCACTGCCTTTCTTCCAGCTGATGAAGAAGAAGGGGCCTTTTGAATGGACTGAAGAGGCAGATAAGGCGTTTCAAGATCTCAAGAGGTACCTAACTAGTCCCCCGGTCATGGTGGCTCCGCACCCTCGAGAGCCCATGCTGCTCTACCTCGCTGCCACTCCCTACTCTGCTAGCGCAGCCCTGGTGGCGGTTAGGGAGGAGCGCCAAATCAGAGCCACATCAGCAGCCCGAGACAAGGCAAGGCAGGAACAAGGAAGGCCCACAGGAGACGTAACTACGGCTGAGGAAGATCAACCGACGAAGAGTGCACCGGAAGCAGGAGAGGCCAGTCACCTGGACGGTCGACCTCCCAAGGCCACGTCACCTCGCGAAGCGCCCTTGCCTCCGGAGGTCGCCGCGACACTGGTGCTCTCGGCCTTGTTGAGCACCCAGTCTACTTTGTCAGCACGGTGTTACGGGACGCGAGGGCACGGTACCCCATGCCTCAGAAGCTCCTCCTTGCACTACTGGTGGCCTCGCGCAAGCTGCGTCACTACTTCCAAGGTCATCCCATCAAGGTCGTCTCGTCATACCCCTTGGAGAGGGTGCTCAGGAGCCCTAACTCAGCCGGACGGGTCACCGAGTGGAACATAGAACTGCAGGCGTTCTAGCTCGAGTTCAGCACGACCAGGGTCATCAAAGGAGCAGCGTTAGCGGATTTCGTGGCAGAATGGACGGAGGCACCAGGCCTCAAGAACAACGAGGATCGGTCCCTCTCCCCAGGGAGTGAGGCGCTGGAAGGCTGGGTCATGTACTTCGATGGGGCGTTCTCCAGGCACGGCACTGGGGCAGGTGCGGTGCTGATATCGCCCACTTAGGACAAGCTCTACTAGGTCGTACAGCTCTGTTTCCAGCAAGGCGAAAAGGTCTCCAACAACATAGTGGAATATGAGGGTCTGATAGCGGGGTTGAAGGCCGCAGCAGCTCTGGGGGTGAAGAGCCTCACTGTCAAGGGCGATTCGCAGCTCCTTGTCAACTTCTCCAACAAGGTGTATGAGCCAAGGGATGAGCACATGGAGGCCTATCTAGCGGAGGTCCGCAGGATGGAAAAGCAGTTCTGGGGGTTGGAATTGAGGCATGTGCCCCGTGGCACCAATTAGGAAGCCGATGACATCGCCACACGGGCGTCCAGGCGGTTGCCTCAGGAGCCTGGCGTCTTTGAAGAGCGGCTCTTCAAGCCCTCAGCCCAGCCGTCATTATCAAACACTGCTCAGCCTCGGGAGGAACTCCCCCAGCTACCCGCCTTAGGAGCCCCGGCCTGCGGCCCTGCCTCAGGGGCACGCCTGCTCCTGACTATGGAGCCTCAGGAGGAATGCTGGATCACGGAACTCCGGAGTTATTTAACACAAGGGGCCCTGCCGAGGAAGAAGCGGAGCGTGTGGCGCGGCAAGCCACGTCATACTGCATCAGGGACGGAGAGCTCTACCAGAAGCGGCCGAACGACGTGTCCCTGCGCTGCATTTCCAGGGAGCAAGGGAAGGAACTGTTGGAGGACATACACGGCGGGGACTGTGGGCATCACTCGTCATCACGGACCCTCGCTGGCAAGGCATTCCGCAGTGGGTTCTATTGGCCCACCGCACTCAACGACGCTATCGAACTGGTGAAGGCTTGTGAAGCCTGCCAATTTCACGCCAAACAGATCCATCGGCCGGCGGGAGGCCTGCAGACTATACCCCTTTCGTGGCCATTCGCAGTCTGGGGGCTGGACATTCTGGGCCCGTTCCCTCAGGCGCCAGGGGGCTACCGCTACCTCTACATCGCCATTGACAAATTAACCAAGTGGGCAGAAGTGGAGGCTGTCGGCACCATCCCCGCGGGTTCCGCGGTCAAGTTCATCAGGGGCATCGTGAGCCGGTTCGGGGTGCCGAACCGCATCATCACAGACAACGGTTCGCAGTTCACCAGTAACCTCTTCAAAACATACTGTGCTAACCTTGGAACGCAGATATGCTACGCTTCGGTGGCGCACCCGCGAAGCAACGGCCAGGCCGAACGAGCCAACGCGGAGGTCCTGAGGGGCCTCAAGACAAGGACATTCAAGAAGAAGCTGGAGGCCTGCGGCAGAGGTTGGTACGATGAGCTCCAGTCCATGTTGTGGTCCATCCGCACGACCGCGACCAAGCCAACCGGGGAGACCCCGTTCTTCCTGGTCTATGGAGCCGAAGCAGTCCTCCCTCACAAGGTCAGACATCGCTCCGCGCGGGTCCTAGCGTTCGATGAGGCGCAACAGGACGCCATGCGGGGGATGGACCTCGCGCTAGGGGAGGAACGCCGCCGAGAAGCCGCGTTGCGAGCGGCGAGGTACCAACAAGCACTACGACGATATCACTGCCGCACGTCCGCCCCAGGACTCTTGAGGTAGGAGACCTCGTGCTCAGGCGGGTCCTCTCTAGGGAGGGGCTGCACAAGCTCTCTCCTATGTGGGAGGGCCCGTTCAAGGTTGCTTATGTTTCCAGGCCAGGCTCCGTGCGCTTGGAGACTCAGGAGGGGGAGCCGATCCAGAACGCATGGAACATCCAGCACCTCCGAAGGTTCTACCCCTAAAAGGCCCAGAGCCTGTGAAGAAGGCAAACGCCTGTGAAGACCATCCCTTTTTGGGAAAGGCCCAGAGCCTGTGAAGAAGGCAAACGCCTGTGAAGACTATCCCTTTTTGGAAAAGGCCCAGAGCCTGTGAAGAAGGCAAACGCCTGTGATGACTATCCCTTTTTGGAAAAGGCCCAGAGCCTGTTAAGAAGGCAAACGCCTGTGAAGACCATCCCTTTTTGGAAAAGGCCTAGAGCCTGTGAAGAAGGCGAACGCCTGTGAAGCTGCCGTGTTTCGGAAAAGTCCCGGAGCCTGTGAAGAAGGCAAGTGCCTGTGAAGCTCATTACCCCTAAGAAGAAAGGCCCGGAGCCTGTGAAGAAGGCCAACGCCTGTGAAGCTCGCCGCCCGTGACACTCTCACGTAATAATGAGTGGGGCTATACACGCCCCGGAGTCTCAGGAGCGCCGGCCTTAGGCCCAGGGGCTCCCTCCCACGCCCAGTGGCAGCACTTAGCTCCGCGCTGGTGAGAAGACGTCGAAGACTATATTAGGTGCCGGACGCGGCTTTTTCATTTGCTTTCCGCAGTTGGTTCGCTTTGTTTGCAGCTGAAGTTTTATTGAAATTATTGCCGTCATTGGTTCATATTTCGTTGGTTTTCACTCCCCCGTTTTGATTCCTCTTGCAAAAGGCCTCACGAGGGAGGGCAGCCAAACGCCCTCGCGAGGGTTCCTGTTCCAATCGTTCTAAGGTTTCACGACCCGGGTCCATTACGGGAGCACCCCTCCAGTCCGTGCCCCTCGGGCACCGCGACACACACACAGGACCTGGGTCGGTCACCCCCCACGCCTGGGGCCGGGAACTATTTATGCACAGACACACAACTGAAAAGCGCGAAAGCTAAATCAAGGTAATTGTTAACAGCAGTAACCCCCAACACGCCCCCACGGGTCTCCATGCAGCTGTTCTCTTTTACGCAGGATACAAAAGGAAAAGAAAGGACAAGCCCGGCGCGGCTCGCCTCGCTCCGGCCAGCGGAGGCGACCCGGGATGCCTCCAGGGCTCACGCGGACTCCCTCCCGCGCTTCACCAGGGCGCGGCGACGGGCGGACAAATCGCCGCCTCCCAAGCAAGCGCGACGGCGTGGGGGCTGACTGCGGCCACCGCTGGAGGAGTCGCCTGAAGAAGAGTTGATGAAGCTTGGGGAGCATCGGGCGCCGCCATCCGCGCGGGCGCTGTCTCCTCCGTCGTCGTCAGGGCGGGCCCCCGGCCGCGGTCGTCGTCCTCGGGGCAGCACCCAGCGCGGCGACCATCTTCCCCAAACACCCTCACATAGAGGGTGGCGTCGCCGTCGAACTTGAAGTGCAGGGTGCACCGCTGACTCAGGCCGCGCGCGCGGGCAAACGTTTGCCAGCCACGAGTCAGGGCCCCGTTTCCAGAAGGGGAGACCTCAAGCGAAACCCAGGAGGCCCTGCTGCAACAACCGTCAGCCTGGAGCCAGAAGCCGCACCGGGCGCTGGCCGGCAGCTCGCCAATGAAGAAGCGGGGAGCTGGAGCCAGGTGTTGGTCGGGTCTGCCGACCACACGACGAACTCCGGCAGCACCTTCGCCGAGCGAAAGCGCGGCCTGGGGGGCCGCGCAGTCACGGCCTGCCTTCCCTTGGCAGCTGAGCACTCACCACCACGCGGGGAGCCACCCCTGTGGCCACGGGAAGCTGCAACGGGGACCGCGGGATGCTTGCGAGGACGACCCCGGCCGCGCTTGGCCGGGGAGGAGTCGGGCCCTGCCCGGCAGACCTTTCCCTTCTCTGCGGCTGAGAACCTCTTCGGAGCCATGAGAGCGGCGAGTGGCCAAGGAGAGGAAGAAGACCAGCAGGAAGGGGCGGGCTGGCGGAGCTCACGCGGCCCCGTACTTATAGCCGGAGAAGACCAACCGCCGAGCACCACGATCGTAGGTAATCATGACCCATATCTATGCATGCAGGGACTAGTCAAGTCGCGTAGTTGCCAAGGCATCGTGGGGAAGCGCAGACGCCCACGTCCAATCAACCGTCACGCGGCGCCCAAGGCCGCAGGCTGTTAGGGCCCGCGGCGCTTCGCCCTTGCCCTTTCGCTTCTCGGCACGGCCAAGTCCATGCGCGCCTTGGACCCGGGGGCTACTGTCGGTGTTCTGGGAACGGGGGTCCCCAGACTTGCCTGCCGGCGGCCTGCGGCGTGGCTCGAGAGGGGGCCCAGCGCGGCCCATCTTCATCAACACAAGACCCAAGACCCTCGCGAGGGGCCAAGCCTTGCGGGGCGGACGACACGGCGCTTCCTCAGGCACGGCCTCGTCAGGTTGGCTCACGAGGAGGCGGAGAGATCAAGACGGGGTACCTCACTAGGTGCCCATGACGCAAGCCATGATGACCAAGGGCGCCAGGCGGGCGCCAGCCTGTGCAGCGTCCTCCCTTTCCTCTTTGGTGCAAAGGGGGCAAGCGCAGGCGAGAGGATCAAGCAAAGGCATCCATTTTGGTGCAACGAGACCAAGACCAGTCCAACGGTGGGAAGGAGGTCATCGTGGAGCCTAGAACGGCGTCACCACAGGGCCTTTGGCAGGCGAGGACCAACTTTAGTCAGGATAAGTGTACTGGATGTTCCTCTTCGAATTTGCCAATCGTTGGCGCCCTTCCCGCTCAATATTTGGGAAGTGGCCCAGGGCCTTTGCCTATAAATAGGACTAGCCACCCCCAGGGTAGAGGCACCTGGCAATGAGCATCTAGCAATCCAGGGAGATCACCGAGAAACCAGTTAGAAGGACTCAGGCAGCAGAGAGAGAGAGAAGGGCGGCTGGACTCCCCTAGCAGTTCATCGTCCCAGCTAAGAACAGGCCCTCGCGAGGCTGTTCTTCCTTGTATTGTTCATCCTCATTAGCCCAAGAGGCAATCCATCCACCACACTGGAGTAGGGTATTACACCACATCGGTGGCCTGAACCAGTATAAACCCTGTGTCTTTTGTGTTGTTCTTTCAGTAGTTAGATCCTTGCGAGACGGAGAGGTAGAGGGCATAATCCCCGCACGCACCCCAGAGCTCGAACCTTAAGGGTCTGCCGGAACCCGAAATCCGACAAGTTTGTCAACTAAATTGCTTGAGGACAAGCAAGGGTTTAAGCTTGGGGGAGTTGATACGTCTCCGTCGTATCTACTTTTCCAAATACTTTTTCCCTTGTTTTGTACTCTAACTTGTATGATTTGAATGGAACTAACCCGGACTGACGTTGTTTTCAGCAGAATTGCCATGATGTTGTTTTATGTGCAGAAAAAAAAAAGTTCTCGGAATGACCTGAAACTGCACAGGATGTCTTATAAAAAATAATAAAAAATCCTCGCCAAAGATGAAGACCAGGGGGCCCACACCCTGTCCACGAGGGTGGGGGCGCGCCCCCCCTCTAGGGCGCGCCCCCTCATATAGCAGAAGATGGGCACCGGAGGGCCAACAGGGGGCCCACGAGGCAGGGGCATGCTCAGGGGGGTAGGGCGCGCCCCCCACCTTCGTGGCCAGGGTGTGGGTCCCCTATGGTATTTCTTCCGCTCAGTATTTTTTATTACTTCCAAGAATAACTTTCGTGGAGTTTCAGGACTTTTGGAGTTGTGCAGAATAGGTCTCCAATATTTGCTCCTTTTCCAGCCCAGAATTCTAGCTGCCGGCATTCTCCCTCCTTATGTAAACCTTGTAAAATAAGAGAGAATATGCATAAGTATTGTGACATAATGTGTAATTACAGCCCATGAAGCAATAAATATCGATATAAAAGCATGATGCAAAATGGACGTATCAACTCCCCCAAGCTTAGACCTCGCTTGTCCTCAAGCGGAAGCCGATAACGATAAATATGTCCACATGTTTAGAGGTAGAGGTGTCGATAAAATAAAATACGGACACGAGGGCATCATGATTAATCTTATAACAACAACATATATGGATATTTTCATATGATTTCTTATGATCAAGTAATAATCTATTCACAATGCAAAGTATGAATCAGAAACTTCATTGAGAACTAGCAAACTATAATCTCAGTCCTTGAGGCAATTGCAATTTATCATAACATCAGAAAGAGTCTATGTCAGAGGCTTTTAGCAAGTCCACATACTCAACTATCATTTAGTCTTTCACAATTGCTAACACTCACACAATACTTGTGGTTACGGAGTTTTAATCGGACACAGAGAAAGATAGGGGCTTATAGTTTCACCTCCCAACCTTTTACCTCAAGGGTAATGTCAACAATAATAGTTCATGCTAACTTACATCCAATTAGATATATGTATCAGGATCTTTCCAACACACTGTGCTTGCCAAAGGATAAAATGTAAAAAGGAAAGGTGAAGATCACCATGACTCTTGCATAAGGTAGAAGATAATAATAAAAGATAGGCCCTTCGCAGAGGGAAGCAGAGGTTGCCATGCGCTTTCAGGGTTGGATGCACAAAATCTTAATGCGAAAGAACGTCACTTTATATTGCCACTTGTGATATAGACCTTTATTATGCAGTCCGTCGCTTTTATTTCTTCCACATCACAAGATCGTATAAAGCTTATTTCCTCCACACCAATCAATCATACATATTTAGAGAGCAATTTTTATTGCTTGCACCGATGACAACTTACTTGAAGGATCTTACTCAATCCATAGGTAGATATGGTGGACTCTCATGGAAAAACTGGGTTTAAGGGTATTCGGAAGCACAAGTAGTATCTCTACAGGGTGCAAAGAATTTGGCTAGCATGAGGGGGAAAGGCAAGCTCAACATGTTGGATGATCCATGACAATATACTTTATCTCAGATATAAGAAAACATAACCCATTACACTGTCTTCCTTGTCCAACATCAACTCTTTAGCATGTCATATTTTAATGAGTGCTCCCAATCATAAAAGATGTCCAAGATAGTATATTTATATGTGAAACCTCTCTTTCTTTATTACTCCCTATTAATTGCAACGATGACCAAAACTATGTTTGTCAACTCTCAGCAACTTTTAATCATCATACTCTTTCTATGTGAAGTCATTACTCTCCATAAGATAAATATGATCTTTTTGTTCTTTTATCTTCTCTTTTATTCACTCAAGATCATAGCAAGATAATCAAGCCCTTGACTCAACACTAATATTTATTATATAGCTCACGGACTCGATTACATAGAGGGATCATAAGGTAAAACTCAAAAATAAATCATACTAAGATTTTATTCTACTAGATCAAGATATTACTAAAAGGATTGAACTAGGAAAAATGGTAAATATAGAGATGTGATGGTGATACGATACTGGGGCACCTCCCCCAAGCTTGGCAGTTGCCAAGGGGGAGTGCCCATACCCATGTGATTATGTTTGCTTCTTTGGAGGTGATGGTATGATATTCTTGGCGATGATACTCCTCAGGATATGATTCTCTTCTTCGAGCTTATTGAGTTGCTGCTTGAGATCCATTATCTCCTTACGAAGCTTTCCTGTAAAGGCCAAAGCTCCTTGCACCCAAGGGTGTTTCGTAGCTGCGGGAGAACAAGTGATACTCTTCTTCATATTTTCATAAGAAAGAAATCTAACATTGGAAGGGATAACCGAGTTTGGAATAGCCGAGCTCTGTAGTTCTCCCATTGTGAATCTAGCTCGGAAGCGAGAAGTGACTTCTCGATCCTCCTCCATGGCGTCTATCCTCTTCAAATCAGCCTCCATCTCTTCCTCCGTTGCTGGCCCGATGTGGTCAGCGCCGCTGTTTGTCCTTGATCTCATTGCCGGATGAGACACCCAGCTCTCCCCGACTGACTCTCGAGAAGACATCTTGCTCTAATCTGCAGCAGCAACAGCTCGAAACAAAAATAGGGGATATTTGCGTGATACAGGAGTCAAAACCTTCGGGAGTTTATATAACGAATTTTTATCGACCAAAATACGTAACGCGCAAGAAAACAGAGTCCGGAGAGCGCACGAGGTGCCCATGAGGCAGGGGTGCGCCCAGGGGGGTAGGGTGCACCCTCCACCCTCGTGGAGCCTTCGTGTCCTTCCCGGACTGCTTCTTACTTTCCTATTTTTCTAATTATTCCAAAACAGAGAAAAATTGCCATTGGAACTGTTTTGGAATCGGTTTACTTACCGTACCACATACCTATTCCTTTTCGAAGTCTGAAACATTCTCGAAATTGTCTCTTATGTATTCCTCCGGGGTTACGGTTTCAATAACATTGGTTTCAACATTTATAGGATTACTTGAGATACAATGTTTGATTCTTTGACCGTTCACCACCTTCGGATTCGTGCCTTCGAAGTTGTTGATTTTTATGGCACCAGAACGATAGACCTCCTCAATAACGTAAGGACCTTCCCATTTAGAGAGAAGTTTTCCTGCAAAAAATCTTAAACGAGAGTTGTATAGCAATACATAATCACCTACATTAAACTCACGCTTTTGTATTCTTTTGTCATGCCATCTTTTAACTTCTTCTTTAAACAGCTTGGCATTCTCATAGGCTTGGGTTCTCCATTCACCAAGTGAGCTAATGTCAAATAACCTCTTCTCACCGGCAAGTTTGAAATCATAGTTGAGCTCTTTAATGGCCCAATAAGCCTTATGTTCTAGTTCGAGAGGTAAGTGACATGCTTTTCCATAAACCATTTTATACGGAGACATACCCGTAGCATTTTTATGCAGTTCTATAGGCCCATAATGCATCATCAAGTTTCTTGGACCAATTCTTTCTAGATCTATTAACCGTCTTTTGCAAAATTAATTTGAGCTCTCTATTACTCAATTCTACTTGACCACTCGACTATGGGTGATAAGGAGATGCAATTCTATGATTAACATCATACTTAGCAAGCATTTTACGGAAAGCACCATGAATAAAATGTGAACCACCATCAGTCATTAAATATCTAGGGACTCCAAACCTCGAAAAAATAACTTCTTTAAGCATCTTAATAGAGGTGTTATGATCAACACTAGTAGTTGGAATAGCTTCTACCCACTTAGTAACATAATCAACAACAACTAAAATATGTGTATATCCATTAGAGGCAAGAAAAGGTCCCATATAATCAAAGCCCCAAACATCAAATGGTTCAATAACAAGTGAATAATTCATAGGCATTTCTTGATGTCTACTAATATTACCAATTCTTTGACATTCATCACAAGATAAGACAAACTTACGGGCATCCTTGAAGAGAGTAGGCCAATAAAAACCGGATTGCAATACCTTATGTGCAGTTCTATCTCCAGCGTGGTGTCCTCCATAAGCTTCGGAGTGACACTTGCGTAGGATCTGTTCCTATTCATGCTCAGGTACACAACATCTAATGACACCATCTACTCCTTCTTTATAAAGATGTGGGTCATTCCAAAAGTAATGTCTCAAATCATAGAAAAACTTTTTCTTTTGCTGGTATGTGAAACTAGGTGGTATAAATTTAGCAACAATGTAATTAGCGTAATCAGCATACCATGGAGCAGTATGAGCAGCATTTACGACATTTAATTGTTCATCAGGAAAGCTATCATCAATAGGTAGTGGGTCATCAAGAACATTTTCTAACCTAGACAAGTTATCTGCAACGGGGTTCTCAGCTCCCTTTCTATCAATAATATGCAAATCAAATTCTTGTAGCAAGAGAACCCATCTAATAAGTCTAGGTTTAGCATCTTCCTTTTCCATAAGATATTTAATAGCAGCATGATCAGTGTGAATAGTTACTTTAGAATCAACAATATAAGGTCTAAACTTATCACAAGCAAATACGACTGCTAAGAATTCTTTTTCAGTAGTAGCATAATTTCTCTGAGCATTGTCTAGAGTTTTACTGGCATATTGAATAACATTTAATTTCTTATCAACTCTTTGCCCTAGAACAGCACCTACGGCATAATCGCTAGCATCACACATAATTTCAAAGGGTAAATTCCAATCACGTGGCTGAACAATAGGTGTAGAGATCAACGTTTTCTTAAGTATTTCAAATGCTTCTACACAATCATCATCGAAGACAAATAGTATATCTTTTTGTAATAAATTAGTCAGAGGCCGAGAAATTTTTGAGAAGTCCTTAATGAACCTCCTATAAAAACCGGCATGACCAAGGAAACTTCTTATACCTTTGATGTCCTTGGGACATGTCATCTTTTCAATAGCATCAACTTTAGCTTTATCAACTTCAATACCTCTTTCAGAAATTGTATGCCCCAAGACAATGCCTTCATTAACCATAAAGTGACACTTTTCCCAGTTCAAGACAAGATTAGTTTCTTCACATCTCTGCAAAACTCGATCAAGGTTGATCAAGCAATCATCAAAAGAGGATCCATAAACGGAGAAATCGTCCATGAAAACCTCACAAATCTTTTCACAAAAATCAGAGAATATAGCCATCATGCATCTTTGAAAGGTAGCAGGTGCATTACATAAACCAAAAGGCATACGCCTATAAGCAAAAGTACCGAAAGGGCAAGTAAAAGTGGTCTTAGCTTGATCATCAGCTGACACAGGTATTTGAGAGAAACCAGAATAACCATCTAGAAAGCAAAAATGTGTGTGTTTGGATAATCTTTCTAGCATTTGATCAATGAATGGCAAGGGGTAATGATCTTTTTTAGTAGCTTTATTTAATTTGCGGAAATCAATTACCATCCTATTGCCTGTAATAATTCTTTGTGGAATCAATTCATCTTTATCATTAGGAACGACAGTAATACCTCCCTTCTTAGGGACACAATGGACATGACTTACCCACTGACTATCAGCAACGGGATAGATTATACCTACCTCAAGGAGCTTTAGTATTTCCTTTCTTACCACTTCTTTCATTTTAGGATTCAGCCGTCGTTGATGATCAATAACTGGTTTGGCATCTTTCTCCAAATTTATTTTGTGTTGACATAGAGTGGGACTAATGCCCTTAAGATCATCAAGAGTATATCCAATAGCAGCACGATGCTTCTTTAGAGTTTTCAATAATTTTTCTTCCTGCTTCTCTGAAAGGTTAGCACTAATAATAACAGGATATATCTTCTTTTCATCAAGATAAGCATATTTAAGAGTATCAGGCAATGGTTTGAGCTCAAACACGGGATCACCCTTGGGTGGAGGAGGATCCCCTAGGATTTCAACAAGCAAGTTGTGTTTCAGAATAGGTCCCTGTTTAAAGAACAGTTCATCTATTTCCCTTCTTTCATTCATAAAAATATCATTTTCATGGTCTAGCAAATATTGTTCTAAAGGATCACTAGGAGGTACAACAATAGAAGCAAGACCAATAATTTCATCTTTACTAAGCAATTCCTCTTCACGGTGTTGTCTACAAAATTTAGAGAAATGAGACATATCACCCAAACCAATAGTAACAACATCCTTTTCGCAGTCTATCCTAGCATTAATAGTGTTCAAGAAGGGTCTACCAAATATAATGGGACAAAAGCTATTTTGTGGGGAACCAAGAACAAGAAAATCAGCAGGATATTTAGTTTTCCCACACAAGACTTCAACATCTCTAACAATTCCCATTGGTGAGATAGTATCTCTATTGACAAGTGTAATTGCGACATCAATATCTTCTAACTCAACAGGTGCAATATCATGCATAATTTCTTTGTATAAGTCAATAGGTATTGCACTAGCACTAGCACCCATATCACATAAGCCATGATAACAATGATCTCCTATTTTAACAGAAATAACAGGCATGCCTACCACAGGTCTATGTTTATCTTTAGCACAAGGTTTAGCAATTCTAATAGTCTCATTACAGAAATAAATAACTTGCCCATCAATATTATCAGCCAAGAGATCTTTAACCATAGCAATATTAGGTTCAACTTTAACTTGCTCAGGAGGTGTATAAGTTCTAATATTGCTTTTACGAACCACATTTGAAGCTTTAGCATGATCTTTTATCCTAATAAGAAAAGGTGGTTTCTCAACATAAGTAGTAGGAACAATAGGACCATTATAAGTGATAGTCTTTTCTTCAACTTTAATAGGTGCAGCTACTTTTACTTCTATGGGAGGATGATATTTAAACCACTTCTCCTTAGGGAGATCAACATGAGTAGCAAAGGATTCACATAAAGAAGCTACTATCTCAGAGTCAAGTCCATATTTAGTGCTAAATTTACAGAAAACATCGGTATCCATAAAAGATTTAACACAATCAAACTTAGGTGTCATACCTGACTCCTTACCTTCGTCGAGATCCCAATCTTCAGAGTTGCTTTTAGTTCTTTCCAATAAATCCCATTTGAACTCAATAGTATTCATCATAAAAGAGCCAACACAAGAAGTATCGAGCATGGTGCGATTGTTATCAGAAAGCCGAGCATAAATTTTTTGAATAATCATTTCTCTTGAGAGCTCATGATTGGGGCATGAATATAACATTGTAAGCCTCCCCCAAGCTTGAGCGATGCTTTCTCCTTCGCGAGGCCAAAAATTATAAATATAATTGCGATCACGATGAACAATATGCATAGGATCAAACTTTTGATGAAATTCCAATTTCAATCGTTTGTAGTTCCATGACCCCATATCATCACATAGCCTATACCATGTCAATGCATCTCCCTTCAAAGATAAAGGGAAGACCTTCTTCTTGATAACATCATCTAGCATACCTGCAAGCTTAAATAATCCACAAACTTCATCCACATATATTAGGTGCTCATCAGGACGTAATGTTCCATCTCCTGCAAAAGGATTAGCTAGCAGTTTTTCTACCATACCCGAAGGAATTTCAAAGTAGACATTTTCATTTTCAGTAGGTTCAGTAGGTTGAGGAGCAACTCTTTGTTCTATTGGTCGGGGTGAAGATACCCCGAACAAGCCCCTCAGAGGATTACTTTCCATAGTAACAAGTGACAGTAAATTTCAGTACACTATATACATTTTTCCTTACCAATTTCCACCTACCAAAGGCGCTTCACTCCCCGGCAACGGTGCCAGAAAAGAGTTATAGGGGATCTATCGTAGTCCTTTTGATAAGTAAGAGTGTCAAAGCCAACGAGGAGCAGAAGGAAATGATAAGCGGTTTTCAGCAAGGTATTCTCTGCAAGCACTGAAATTATAGGTAACAGATAGTTTTGTGATAATACAATTTGCAACGAGCAACAAGTAACAAGTGTAAATAACGTGCAGCAAGGTGGCCCAATCCTTTTTGTAGCAAAGGACAAGCCTGGACAAACTCTTATATAGAGAAAAGCGCTCACGAGGACACATGAGAATTATCGTCAAGCTAGTTTTCATCACGTTCATATGATTCACGTTCAGTACTTTGATAATTTGATATGTGGATGGACCGGTGCTTGGGTGCCGCCCTTACTTGGACAAGCATCCCACTTATGATTAACTCCTATTGCAAGCATCCGCAACTACAAAATAACTATTAAGGTAAACCTAACCATAGCATGAAACATATGGATACAAATCAGCCCCTTACAAAGCAACACATAAACTACGGTTTAAGCTTCTGTCACTCTAGAAACCCATCATCTACTTATTAATTCCCAATGCCTTCCTCTAGGCCCAAACAATGGTGAAGTGTCATGTAGTCGACATTCACATGACACCACTAGAGGAGAGACAACATACATCTCATCAAAATATCGAACGAATACCAAATTCACATGACTACTAATAGCAAGACTTCTCCCATGTCCTCAGGAACAAACGTAACTACTCACAAAGCATATTCATGTTCATTATCAGAGGGGTATTAATATGCATAATGGATCTGAACATATGATCTTCCACCAAATAAACCAACTAGCATCAACTACAAGGAGTAATCAACACTACTAGCATCCTACCGGTACCAATCCCAGACTTAGAGACAAAGATTGGATACAAGAGATGAACTAGGGTTTTAGAGGAGATGGTGCTGGTGAAGATGTTGATGGAGATTGGCCCCCTCCCGATGAGAGGAGCTTTGGTGATGACGATGGCGATGATTTCCCCCTCCCGGAGGGAAGTGTCCCTGGCAGAACAGCTCTGCCAGAGCCCTAGATTGGTTCCGCCAAGGTCCCGCCTCGTGGCGGCGGAGTCTCGTCCCGAAAGCTTGCTTATGATTTTTCTTCGGACAAAAGACTTCATATAGCAGAAGATGGGCACTGGAGGGCCAACAGGGGGCCCACGAGGCAGGGGCGCGCCCCCACCCTCATGGCCAGGGTGTGGGCCCCCTCTGGTATTTCTTCCGCTCAGTATTTTTTATTATTTCCAAGAATAACTTTTGTGGAGTTTTAGGACTTTTGGATTTGTGCAGAATAGGTCTCTAATATTTGCTCCTTTTCCAACCCAGAATTCCAGCTGCCGGCATTCTCCCTCCTTATGTAAACCTTGTAAAATAAGAGAGAATAGGCATAAGTATTGTGACATAATGTGTAATAACAACCCATAATGCAATAAATATCGATATAAAAGCATGATGCAAAATGGACATATCACGGGCTCCGCCTCATCGGTGCAGAAGGTGAAGGCGTCGAGCAGTGCAGTCCATCCAGATGCCCGCGTTGCACCGTCTGCCGTGGAGGAGGAGGTATTTGCACTTGCTTAGTTTGTAGAGTTAATTTCTCCCTAGTTGCATTGGTCAGATTGTGATTCATACGGTAGTTTAGATGGTTAGAGTAGTTGGTTTGACGGATGAGCCGGGGTTTTCTGGGACGGGGGGTTTTGGACTAGGGTTTGTTGGATAAATTCGTTGCAAAAATGCTATGTTATGAACTATGATTTTAGGTTCTGCAATGATTGGGGTTTTTAGATTGGGATTTGGATAAATTCATTGCAAAAATGGTAGATGTTTTGAACAGATTGGGTTTTTAATGCTATGATGCTTATTAGAGTTGTTTTTAGTGCTCACTGAAAGTGCTAGTTATCGACTAGAGGGGGGTGAATAGGCGATTTTTATGAAAGTCTTCAAAACATGGGAGTGTCGAAGACAAACAATAGAAATGAACCTATTGACATGAAGGTAGACTACACTAGGCAAGCCATAGTCAAGTATTCAATGAAGTGAAAGCACGAAGACTAATAGCAGCTAGGTAGTATGGATCAGGATGGAAGACAGTATGAAGCCAAACAACAATAGTCGTCACACAGTGAAGTCAAACAGATAATGCAAGCAGGCAATGACTTCACGAAGACAAACTCTAAGTAAAGAGAGGGAGAAGATAGAACCAGTTGCTTGGTGAGGACAAGGATTTGTTGCACTAGTTCCAGTTGCTGCGACAACTGTATGTCTGGTTAGGGAGGCTAAGTTTCAACTCAGAAGACCGCGTCTTCAACTTATTCCCCTTGAGCCAAGGACACTTAGTCCTCACCCAATCACTCTGGTAAGTCTTCAAGGTAGACTTCCAAACCTTCACATACTTCGTTCACCGGCAATCCACAATGACTCTTGGATGCTCAGAACGTGATGCCTAACCGGCTGGAGGATTCACAGTCCTCAAGTGTAACAAGTCTTCAGATCATGCGGACAGAAATACTTCAGTGATTCCAAACACTCTTTGGGCTCTGGGTGGTTTGGGCTTTGTCCTTGCAAGGATTTCTCTCTCAAATGCTTCGGAGGTGGGTTGCTCTCAAACAACAAAAGCCATGTAGTAACTCTAAGCAGCCACCAATTTATGGTGTAGGGGGTGCGCTATTTATAGCCAGGAGGCAACCCGACCTGATTTGTCCGAAATGACCCTGGGTCACTAAGGAACTAACACGTGTTCCAATGGTCAGATTTCAAACACACGTGGCAGCTTGACTTGGGCTACAAGTAAAGATGAATCTTCCAGCTCTAGATAAGATTTGCTCTCATTGTCTTCGCTCGAAGACTTAGGATTTGGTTGAGCATCACTTCAGTCACTCTGAATTTGTTCACTTGGACCCCACTTAACAATACGGTGGTTCCTATGACTCAACAAAGAAGAAAAGGAAACTACGAAACAACTATGTCTTCGCACTCCATAGTCTTCACGTGAATGTCTTCTCGAGTCATAATCTTTGTTGTGAATATCTTCACATACCACCATTGTCTTAAATGTTTTCACACATTTTTAGGGGTCATCTCCGGTAGGTAAACCGAATCAATGAGGGACTACTACCTGTGTTATCCTGCAATTCTCACAAACACATTAGTACCTCAACCAGGTTTGTCATCAATACTCCAAAACCAACTAGGGGAGGCACTAGATGCACTTACAATCTCCCCTTTTTTGGTGTTTGATGACAAACTGGTTGAAGTTTTAAACGGGGATAAAAGTATGTGAAATTGTAAAGGATTGAGGTATTGTCTTCGTAAGTAGCAAAAGGCTCCCCCTGAAGATGTGCATATAAGTGTTTTGCTTTGGAATGCAAATGCACATGGCAGGCTGTACTTGTGGAGATCCTCTTCAACTTATGAAGACAATTCATCATGCATGAAAAGATATAACAAAGATAATGACATGCATAATGAAAAATGGACGTCTGCAAAATGACTTTGTGCGGAATTTATCGTTGCACATGCGGAATTTATCATCGCATCACATAGTTGACAGAAAAGGTAGCAGAAGACCATCAAGTTTAAGTGTTACAACTCAAAGAACCAAATGTATCAAAAGTGAGAGTTGTAAGCACTTGGCAAAAGTATAGCAACCACCCATATGGACCCGCTTGAAGACTATCAACTCATATGCTTCTCCCCCTTTTGCCAGTAAGGACCAAAAAGGTTTGAAGACATAGAGCCTCCACTCGTTCCCATGAGGAGTAGGAGAAGGTGCAGGGTCGACGTTGGTGTTCGGTGGTGCAAAAGTACTTGGTGCAGTGTCGATACGCGGCGATATTGTAGCTGACGAAGTAGCATCATCTTCATCATCGATGACTCTTGCATTGGTAGTTGCCGCTGAGGAGGAGTACTCAGAGTCTTTGAGTGAGGGAGTCCGACGCAAGACAGCGTTCCTGGGAGGAGTGGAATCAAATTTGAATCTCTCTGAGAAGCCATCTTGTTGAAGATCATCTTCTGAGCTCAGCAATGTCAGACTCTTCCACGACCGCCTACGGGTTTCATGTGTGACAAATGCATTCTTGGTGGCTAGATTGCGAATGCGATTAACATCCACCAAGAGGCTTTGCATCTGACGCTTTAGCCAGTAATGATGCTTATCATGTTTCTGATGTAGTGCCACGAGAAGCTCTCGGTCATTGGGAACGCGAGATCGCTTTCGAGGCCTTTGAGCAATGGTACTCTCAATGGCTTCAGTATGGGCATGATGAGGTGCACGTGTATTTCCAGCCAAAGGATAAACACGAGTTGCATCAAGAAATACTTCAATAGGTTGAGTGAAACTTTGACGATCGATGTTGTGAAGATAAATTGGCTCCTTGGCAGGTTCTGGGTATATGGCTTCGACAGACATATCAACCTCTGGTAAGAAGATAATGTGGTTGCACGCAGAGGGCTGATAGTTGATAGCAGAGTGAAGCTTGATGAGGCGCATTACCCATGGAGAATAAAACTTCAGACCAAACAGATCAGAGCCAGATGCAACCAGTTGCCGGATGAAGAAATCCTGAGCATTGAAGCTGATGCCATTGAGAATATGGAAAACCAATGTCTTCATTGAGCCTTCAAGTTTTGCTGCAGAAGAATGTCCTTTGACAGGCCAAAGAGTTCGCCTTATGATGTGATAAATAGTGCGGGGCAGATACTTTAAGTTTTCAACAAAGAATTCCTTTGGATACTCAGCATCTTGTGGCAGTGGCTTCATCATGCTCAACATTTGGCTCATATTAGGCTCAGGCTTCTGGGATATGCTCTCCAATGCATTGCGGTGAAGCTGACAACCAGGTTCATACAGTTCACCTGGAGTGGGCAGGGCGGTGATCTCAATTATATCAAGAGCTTTGGCTTCATGGTGTACATTGCCTGTCATCCACTCAAGGACACATGTCTTTGGATCCTTGTTGTAGCCGTGAATGTGGAGGGTGGCATAGAATTGTAGCAGAAGCTCTTCATTCCAATGTTCTTTGTCGGTCACAAATTTCAGTAGGCCGACATCTCTAAAGCAGTCGAGTGCTTCTTCCAAGCAGGACAGGCCAGCAATAGCTTCGCAGTCTAGACGCATATGGGGAAAGATGCGCCCTTGATTGTAAAGAACACAAGAATAGTAACTGCATTGTTGATAGCTCCAGAACCGATCAAATGAAATTCTTGGCTTCGAATATGTGTTCTTGGCACTATCAAAGAAGGTGTTGTGTGCCTTGAAGCCATTAACATTGAACGAACCGGGCGAAGATGCAGTACCTAGAAACCTTGGCAACCTTGGTTTAGGCTTCTGGACCTGAGGCCTGTGCTCCGCATGATAGTCAAATTGTGGTCTGGGAGCAGGAGGAGGAACCAGAATAGGCCATCGAACCATGACAGGTTGGCCGCGATCAAATGCCAGCTCAATAGTGTGAGCTCTTGGAGGTGGTACAGGAGCATCGGCATTGACATGGGCTTCAAGTTGCACAATGGCTCCAGGTGCAACATTGGCTTCAGGCACCATATTAACTTCAGGTGCCACATTAGCTTCAGCCATGACAACGTCATTGGCTTCAGTATTGGTGTTGGTGGCCGCCTCTGTATTTTCAACCTCCACTTGAGTAGTTGGAGGGTCGGGCACAGACTCGTTCTCCTCGAGAACAACTTCTTGGATGATAGGGGGTGTGGCAACATGCTCTTCTTCTTGATGGTGTTCTTCTTGGTCATCGGCTGATGTAGCCGGTATGTCTTCAGTAGCTTTGGCTTCAGACTCAGAGACGTTCACATTTGGAGTGGCGTCAGGAAACACTTGTCGTGCCACTGAGTTGTGGTGCACTTCTCCTTCTGGAACGCTCGACAGAGCGACTTGTGGCCTTGGTCCTTTGAGAAGCTTGCGGAATGCGGGCGATGCTTTTGGAGAGGGAGTTGGCTGGATCACATAGTCGTCATCATCAAGCACTGGAGTGGTGACTTGAGGTGGTGGAGTACTTGGCGATTCTTCTTGACAGGGGGAGTCTTGAGGGCGATCTGCCCATGAATCATCCTGAGCAATTGGCGTCAGGGGACGACCAATGCTGATGAGTTCGCTGTTCATGAGAACAGGCGATGATACCATTTGGTGCTCTATCCGAGGAAGGACTTCATCATCATTTACATTGTCTTGGGGACCAATGTCTTTAGCTGCGGTGGGGTCAACAACTGGAACTTCAGCTTTAGGAGCCTCTGTGAAAGCAGGCTCACGGATCACAATCTGACGCTCTTAGTGTTCGGATGCAGGGTGAGCAACAGAGATGGGCTCGACAACAAGGGGCTCTGTGGGAGCAGCCCGATCTTTCTTGGAAGACTTTGTCTTCCGTTTCTTGGAATGTGGTGCATCATCAATGGCATTCTTGTTCTTGCGCTTTCTGGCTTCGGCTTCAGCTGCCCATGTTTTCTTGAGTTCTGAAGCTACTGTGGGGACCTTAGGCTTCGAGCCTGTCATGCTGGCAGGGAAGAAAATGCGAGGTGCTTCCCGCCCTGATGCTTCAGCTTGGGCCACAGCAGGCTTCTTCTTGGCAGCCATCTTGGGGTTGATGCTAGGACGCCCAAGTGCCTTGCGCTTTTCTGCTTCATTGTGAGCTTGAACACATTTTGCAGCGAGGTGTTTCATTCGCTCTCTTGAACCTTTTGCTTCTTCACGTTTCTTGTGAAACGCCTCCTTGAGGTCATGCAACATCTGCTTGAAGTTTTGAACATCAGCCACGCTGAGCTTGGCCATGTGCCTTTTGAACTGAGCCTTCTCATAGTCAATTTTGTTCTTCAGTTCGACAATCTTCTGAGCCAAAGCCAGCTCATGAGCAATGGCTCCATGGAAGGAGACACTAATGCCAATTGGAAGCTAAAGATCATCGATGCTGAGCCTCAGATTTTCAAACCACTCATCAATGAAGTTATTCAAGATGTCCACATCGAAGAGGGGCAGATCGTTGAAGATCTCCGCCTCTTCCTTGCTCTTTATCAGCAGCTCAAGAGCGTCATCACCAAGATCTTCATCACTTTATAGATTAATGGCTTCAGTCTCGTTCCTCAGAACGGCGGCTGGGGTCAGTGCTTGACCAGAACTTTGGATGGGCTTCTTCTTCTTTAAAGACTTTTCTGTCTTCTTGGATATGCGAGAGAGATCTTCAGATTGCACACTTGCTTCAGGAGCAGCAGTAGCCAGTGGCTTCACACGCGAAGCTTTAGGAGCAGGGGAGGGCTTTGAAGCCTTTGGTTTCTTCTGCTTCTTTGGCTTAGGAGGAGCATGCGCTTCATCAGAATCAACATTGTTTGCAGAGTGCTCCATGGCCGTCCCCTGAATAGCAATGTGTGTGATGAGACCTTCGAGGTTGTAGAAGGGCCCGACGATATTTGGTTCAGCATCATGGGTGCCGTCAGCCCGAGGAGCAGATGGACCGGGGTTGAAATCGAGTCCAAATGCTTTCTTGTTTTTCACAGTCGAATCCTTGGCAAACTTGTAGTTGCGATTGAATATATTATCATCACGACACCATAGCAGAGAAGATGGGTCAGCATTCTCTGGCTGTGGTCCGTGAACCATGCACGGATAGAACCCTTGAGCAATGGCTTCTGACTTGGACTTGGGTTGAAGATTTTTGTATAAGATATCTCCCCAAGGTCGCTTGATGGCATTCTTCTCTGCATACTCTATAGTCACAAATCTGTACAGAAATCATTGTTCAGCCCAGTATCTGCGAATCCATTGGATTCGAGTCTTGCGTTCGCCATAGGTTTATTCAGGGTCTGTCTTGTATAGCTCACAGAGATCTGGTGGCAGATCTTTGGAAGTGTTGCCACGACGCTGTCTGCCGCCCTTTCTTGCTGACTTTTCAGTGGCCATGTAATTCAAACTGGATGGCTTCAGAACTTGCAAAGGCTTTCGTCTGCTGGTCAGACAAGAACTGGCTTCGGGAGAATTGATGTGACATTGTAAGAATTCTGCAAATGAATGCATACTATGAGAACCAGGGATTCTCCCGCGGACATGTACCTGTGACAACATTAGAGATGCGAGGGAAGGGGAAGAGGTCATATGCATTCTCAGAAGATTTTGAAGATAAATCAGTTTGAAGACATTGACCTCATAGCGTGAAGACATTCACTTATTTGTTGAGAGTTGGTTCCAGATTTGTACGAATCCAAGAATAGGTACAAGTGAGGAATCTAACTTGTTGTGAAGCATAAGTGAATATACTAGGCATGAGATGAGATGCAGAACAGGATAGATTCAATTTTGTAGGCATAGAAACCACTTTTGGTGGAGAAGGATGAATCTATCGGATCAAAAAGGCAGTAAAAGTAAGATTTAATTACCACACGAAGAACTGCTAGACGTAGTGGAGTGGGAGGCCGAGCAGTTCAATCTTCTGTGCCCTAACTTGGCGACGGGAGACACCTACGACGGCGGCGGAGGAGACGAGGTCCGCGGTTGGCGTGAGGACGGCGTCAGTGAGGTCGCGGCAGCTAAGCGCTTTGTCGCCGGCGTCGTCGAGAGCTAGCAGTGGTGCTAGGGTTTGTGCGAGGTGGCGAGGCGGGAGAAGGATTTTGACCGTGATGTGATGTGTATTTATAAGGAAAGGGACAGCGCAACGCAATTACGCAGGTGCCCCTGGCGGTTCACATCTGAGGGACATGTGGCAAACATGCAACACATTGGAAGTTGTTCCATGTTCCCACGCATGCCTGGACTGTCGGGTGGTCGTTCCGGCTTCTCCAGGTTTCAGGGAATAAGTATATGACATTAAAAACATATTCAATTTTTGTCTCTGTATCTTGTGCTGATAAGGACGCAGAGAAGACATTCGACAGTTTCAATAGAATGCATATGGTTTGGATAGATAGAATTTTGAGATAGAAGCATAGAAGATGTTGGGGTCCGATCACATTCACTTAGACCAAAAGATTCAAGCGTGAAGACATAGCTATAAGTGAATGTTGTAGAAGACAGAACACAAATATATGTATATATCTTAGTAAGACCAAATCAACATTGAGAAGATAAGCATGAAGTCAGATTTAGGTCGAAGATAAATCAAACGCGAAGACATTGCAAATGTCACGCAAATTGGAACACTTCAAACAAAAGTTTGGTGGTGGCATTACCCACCGTATAGGAAGTATTAGACCCAGACACGGCGCACAATTATCGTGGCGCTCCGAAGTTAAATTCCGCGTTGATGTATTCACACTTAGAGAGTATGTCTTCATTGATTGAAGATATATATTACTTCATGTGTTGCACATCTAAGTCATCAATATGCATAAGTGTTAGGATGTGTGCCTAATCACAAGACATTTGAGGATTCCAAGATATTTAGCTCACACCGCAACTTGCAAAACCTTTTCTCATCCAAAGGCTTTGTGAAGATATCTGCCAATTGCTCCTCAGTGTTGACGTGAATGATCTCAATATCTTCCTTCATGACATGATCTCTGAGAAAGTGATGACGAATTTCAATGTGCTTTGTCTTCGAGTGTTGAACTGGGTTGTTGGCAATCTTGATGGCGCTTTCATTGTTGCAATAGAGTGTCACATGCTTCAAGTGGACACCATAGTCCTTGAGAGTTTGCTTCATCCATAGAAGTTGAGCGCAGCAAGATCCAGCAGCAATGTATTCAGATTCAGCAGTGGAGAGAGACACAGTTCTGCTTCTTTGAAGACCAACAAACAAGTGATCGTCCCAGAAAGTGACATGTGCCTGATGTGGACTTGCGATCAACCTTGTCACCAGCATAATCAGCATCTGAGAATCCAACTAGATCAAAATCTGAGCCCTTTGGATACCATAATCCTAGTGTTGGGGTGTAAGCCAAATATCGAAGAATTTGCTTCACAGCTAAGTGATGCGATTCCTTGGGTGCCGCTTGGAATCGGGCACACATGCAAACACTAAGCATGATATCTGGCCTAGATGCACATAAATAAAGTAAAGAACCAATCATGGAGCAGTATACCTTTTGATCGAACTCTTTACCATTGGCGTCAGGACTCAGATGACTTTTGGTTGGCATTAGCGTCATGTATCCTTTGCAATCTTGCATTCCAAACTTCTTCACGCAATCTTTGAGGTATTTTTCTTGAGATATGAAGATGGCGTTGCTCTACTGACGAATTTGAAGACCTAGGAAGAACTTCAGCTCACCCATCATGGACATCTGATATTGCTCTTGCATCATGTGTCCAAACTCATCGTTGTATCTCTTGTCAGTTCAGTCGAAGATAATGCCATCCACATAGATTTGGCACACAAACAGTTCTCCATCATATGTCTTCATGAAGAGTGTAGGATCTAGAGAACCAGGTTTGAAACCTTTGCTCTTCAGGAAGTCTTTGGGTGTGTCATACCAATCACGAGGGGCTTGTTCGAGGCCATAAAATGCCTTGTTGAGCTTGTATACCATATCAAGATGTTTTGGATCTTCAAAGCCAGGTGGTTGTGCAACATACACTTCTTCTTCAATCTTGCCATTGAGAAAGGCACTCTTCACATCCATTTGATACAGAAGGTTGTTGTGATGGTTGGCATAGGCTAGTAGTATGCGAATGGCTTCAAGCCTAGCCACCGGAGCAAAATGTTTCATCGAAGTCAATCCCTTCAACTTGAGTGTATCCTCGAGCAACAAGACGATCCTTGTTTCTGACAACTTGACCATGCTCATCTTGCTTGTTGCGATATATCCATTTGGTGCCTATGATGTTGTGCTTGCGAGGATCAGGACGCTTGACCAATTTCCACACATTGTTCAGCTCGAACTGTTGAAGCTCTTCTTGCATAGCTTGAATCCATTCAGGTTCCATGAAGGCTTCAATAATTTTCTAGGGTTCAGATATTGAGACAAATGCAAAATGCCCACAAAAATTTGCTAGTTGTGTTGCTCTTGAACGAGTGAGTGGACCTGGTGCATTGATGCTATCAATTATCTTCTCAATCTGGACTTCATTTGCAACACGAGGATGAGCTGGACGAAGATTTTGTTTAGACTGATCATTTTCTTCATTTTGGGCATTGGCTTCAGGCTAAGCATTGTCTTCAGGTTGATTAGGTGCAAAAATGATAAGTTCCTCTTCAGCATGTGCCTCAGAAGGTATGATTTCTTCAGTTCCCATAAGCTTGATTAATTCACTGGGGGGAACTTCATCTAGTACATTTGGCAGGTGCTCTCTTTGCGAGCCGTTAGTCTCATCGAACCGCACATCCATAGTTTCAACCACTTTATAGTGAAAGAGGTTGAAGACTCTGTAGGAGTGCGAATCCTTTCCATAACCAAGCATAAAACCTTCATGTGCTTTCGGTGCAAATTT
Source organism: Aegilops umbellulata (assembly GCA_032464435.1). Classification (NCBI taxonomy): domain Eukaryota; kingdom Viridiplantae; phylum Streptophyta; class Magnoliopsida; order Poales; family Poaceae; genus Aegilops; species Aegilops umbellulata. The sequence continues at coordinate 33,721,174 of CP136055.1, read as the reverse complement.
TGAAGTGTGATGAGGATCCTTGATCTAGCACCTAGCACCAAATACTCTGAATTAGCTTACATTTGGCTTTTTACCAGTTAGGAGCTCATAGGATGTCTTCTTCAGAAGCTTGTGAAGATAAACATGGTTGATGACGTGGCATGCAGTATCAGTGGCTTCAGGCCAGAACTTTCTCGGAGTCTTGTATTCATCAAGCATCGTCCGTGCCATCTCAATGAGTGTCCTGTTCTTGCGCTCCATGATGCCATTTTGCTGAGGTGTGTATGGAGTAGAGAACTCATGAGTGATGCCCAATGTATCAAGATAAGTGTCAAGGCCTGTGTTCTTGAACTCTGTGCCGTTGTCGCTTCTAATGTGCTTGATCTTGATGCCATAGTTCATCATGGCACGATTGGCGAAGCGTCTGAAGACATCCTGCACTTCATTCTTGTAGAGGATTATATGCACCCATGTATATCTAGACTAATCATCAACAATGACGAAACCATAGAGCCAAGCAGTGGTAGTAAGAGTAGAGTAGTGAGTAAGGCCAAAAAGATCCATGTGAAGCAACTCGAAGGGTTGAGATGTAGTCATGATTGTCTTCGAGGGATGCTTGGCCCTTGTCATCTTTCCAGCTTCGCAGGCACCGCATAGATGATCGTTCTTGAACTTGACGCCTTCGATGCCAACAATGTGTTTCTTCTTCGCGAGTGTGTACAAGTTCCTCATGCCCGCATGTCCTAGCCTCCGATGCCAGAGCCAGCACTCTGAAGCTTTTGCTAGAAGACATACGGCCAGCTGTGGTCCTGCTAAGAAATCTACCATATATAGATCATCTTTCCGATACCCTTCAAAGACTAGAGACTTGTCAGATTCCATTAGAACAAGGCAACGATATTTTCCAAATATCACAATCATGTTCAAATCACAAAGCATTGAGACAAACATTAAGTTGAAACCAAGGGATTCAACAAGCATCACTTTATCCATGTGTTGATCCTTTGAGATTGCAACTCTACCTAGACCCAATACCTTGCTTTTACCAGTGTCAGCAAACGTGATGTGACTCTTGTCAGATGGACGTAGTGTTGAATCCATCAGAAGACTTCGATCACCAGTCATGTGATTAGTGCATCCACTGTCCATAATCCATTCTGAAGCATTTGGTGTCGTACCCTATAGTACAGTTAGGGGGATAGGCTTCACCAAGAGTATTGTGAAGCATAAACATTTGACGGACAAGCAGATTATCAAAGCTTAGATCTAGGTTAGGACTGATAGGATGACTGGCAAGCGACTCAGGAGCAAAATACATAGTAAGACCATTTGGGCATTTTATCTTGCGCCCTACAAGGTGTTTTAGGTCCCCAGCAATAGCATCAGACGCCTTTGATTGCTAGCTGGAGACTTTTCCTTGCAAAAGAGAGTGAAGTTTTCTTAACCACCCACATTTTCAGGGGTGGCTTCGAAGCAATGAGTCTAAGTGCAGCATCTGAGAACTTCGGCTTTGGAGCCCTAGCAAATAGCCTTGCAGGAGGTGAATAATACTCATATGAATAGGCAGAAAAGTTCTTAGTTTTATGAACATAACGATTTTGAAGAAACACGCTCATATTCATAAGTTTGAGTATGATTTCCCTGTAAAACATTGGCGTTAGGGTGACTCACGTGAGTCCTCTATCTATATGAAGCCTTTAGACCATATGAAGCCTTTGGTCTGGGGTTTGTCTTCTTCTTTTGTGGTGTCATGATGACATTCACCTGAAGATTCTCAAGACACCTTTTGGGCACCCAGATCTTCTTCACAGGCGGCCCATTCCTGCAGTTAGTACCAATATACCTGGCAAACACTTCACCTTTCTGATTCTTAAACAGTTTATAGTTTGCATCAAAGGATTCATCAATGATAATAGGGTTAGCACAGGTGAAGCCAGATAAGGTGGATGGATCCACTGAAGGTCCCTTTGCAGCAACCCATGTGGTTTTGGGGTACTGCTCAGGCTTCCAGTATGATCCATCAACATTCATTTTCCTCTCGAACCCAACACCCTCTTTCCTAGGGTTTCGGTTCAGAATCTACTTTTTGAGGACATCGCACAGTGTCTGATGCCCTTTGAGACTTTTGTACATTCCTCAATGTCTTCCTAGCATTCTCATCAGCAATAGTAGTGGTATCCTCAGCAGAGGGGTTAGTTACGACATCAGCAGTTGAAGATATTGCAACAGTAGCAGCAGTAGAACATTCAGCAATAGAAGTAGCGTTATCACGCTCAAGGCATTTTAGACATGGTGGTTCAAATCCTTCCTGAGTGGGACTGATCTGTTGAGCGCGAAGTGACTCGTTCTCTTTTTGAAGATCTTCATGAACTGCTCTCAATTTCTCGAGTTCTTGCTTCCTTTGAAGATAATCATAGGAAAGCTTTTCATGAGTTGTTGAGAGTGTTTCATGATGACTTTCAAGTTCCTCGTACTTAACATGAAGATTTTTTATTTCTTCAATTAAGGACTGAGATCGGGTCATTTCCGCGTCCAACAGGTCATCGCTTTTGTCTAACAGTTTTTGAATATGTTCCATAGCTTTCTGTTGTTCAGTTGCAATTTTAGCAAGTGTTTTGTAGCTACGTTTGGATTCACAATCAAAGTCATCTTCACTTGATGTTTGAAAGTAGGCATCGCGTGAGTTTACCTTAGCACCACGTGCCATGAAGTAGTAGGTGGGGGCAGAGTCATCCTTGTCATTATCATCAGCGTTGGTGATGGAGCCATTGTCTTCAGCGTTGAAGATGGACTTGGCAATGTAGGTTGTGGCTAAAGCCAGACTTGCAACGCCAGAGTCGGACTCCTCCTCAGACTCCACCTCCGCCTCCTCAGAAGCAGACTCCTCCTCTGAATCCATCTCCTTGCCAACAAAAGCATGAGCCTTGCCAGATGAGCTCTTCTTGTGTGATGAAGACTTGGACGAAGACTTGGAAGAAGACTTTGAGGATTTCTTCTTCTTGTCATCAGAATCATATTCCTTGCTCTTCCTATTTTTCTTGTTCTCATTGTACCACTGTGGACACTCAGAGATGTAGTGACCAGGTTTCTTGCACTTGTGGCATGTTCTCTTCTTGTGGTCATGAGTGGAAGCTTCATCATTTCTTGAGTTGGATCGTGAAGACTTTCTGAAGCCCTTCTTCTTAGTGAATTTCTGGAACTTCTTCACAACCATAGCAAGCTCCTTTCCAATGTCTTCAGGATCACCAGAACTACAGTCAGATTCTTCTTCAGACGAGGAAACATCCTTTGCCTTCAAACTGCGAGTTCGGCCATAGTAGGGACCATAGATGTCTCTTTTCTCAGATAGCTGAAACTCATGTGTGTTGAGCCTCTTAAGTATGTCAGACGGATCGAGTGTCTTGAAGTCAGGGCATTCTTGAATCATTAGGGCTAGGGTGTCAAACGAGATGTCAAGTGATCTCAGGAGTGTCTTGATGATTTCATGCTTGGTGATTTCAGTGGCGCCGAGAGCATAAAGCTCATTTGTGATATAAGTGAGGCGATCAAACGTGAGTTGGACATTCTCATTGTCATTTCTCTTGAAGTGGTTGAAGAGGTTGTGAAGGACACTGATCCTTTGATCTCTCTGGGTTGAGACGCCTTCGTTGACCTTGGAGAGCTAGTCCCAGACTAGCTTCAATGTTTTCAGAGCACTCACACAGCCAAACTGTCCTTTGGTCAGATGACCACAGATGTTGTTCTTGGCAATAGAATTCAGTTGAACAAACTTCTTGACATTAGCAGGGGTGACACCTTCACCAGTCTTGGGAACGCCGTTCTTGACGACATACCATAGACCGACATCAATGGCTTCAAGATGCATGCGCATCTTATTCTTCCAGTAGGGGTAATAAGTGCCATCAAAGACAGGGCACGCAGCTGAGACTTTGATTATCCCTGCAGTCGACATAGCTAAAACTCCAGGTGGTTAAACCGAATCACACACAACAAGGGAGTACCTTGCTCTGATACCAATTGAAAGTGCTAGTTATCGACTAGAGGGGGGTGAATAGGCGATTTTATGAAAGTCTTCAAAACATGGGAGTTTCAAAGACAAACAATAGAAATGAACCTATTGACATGCAGCGGAAGGTAGACTACACTAGGCAAGCCATAGTCAAGTATTCAATGAAGTGAAAGCATGAAGACTAATAGCAGCTAGGTAATATGGATCAGGATGGAAGACAGTATGAAGCCAAAAAACAATAGTCGTCACACAGTGAAGTCAAACAGATAATGCAAGCAGGCAATGACTTCATGAAGACAAGCTGTAAGTAAAGAGAGCGAGAAGATAGAACCAGTTGCTTGGTGAGGACAAGGATTTGTTGGACCAGTTCCAGTTGCTATGACAACTGTACGTCTGGTTACGGAGGCTGAGATTCAACTCAGAAGACCGTGTATTCACCTTATTTCCCTTGAGCTAAGGACACTTAGTCCTCGCCCAATCACTCTGGTGAGTCTTCAAGGTAGACTTCCAAACCTTCACAGACTTTGTTCACCGGCAATCCACAATGACTCTTGGATGCTCAGAACGCGACGCCTAACTGGCTGGAGGATTCACAGTCCTCTAGTGTAACAAGTCTTCATATCACGCGGACAGAAAGACTTCAGTGATGCCAAACACTCTTTGGGCTCTGGATGTTTTGGGCTTTGTCCTTGCAAGGATTTCTTTCTCAAATGCTTTGGAGGTGGGTTGCTCTCAAACGATAAAAGCCGTGCACTAACTCTGAGCAGCAACCAATTTATGGTGTAGGGGGTGGGCTATTTATAGCCAGGAAGCAACTCGACCCGATTTGTCTGTAATGACCCTGGGTCACTAAGGAACTGACACATGCTCCAACGGCCAGATTTCAAACACACGCGGCAGCTTGACTTGGGCTACAAGTAAAGCTGACTCATCCTACTCTGGATAAGATTTGTTGTCATTGTCTTCGCTCGAAGACTTAGGATTTGGTTGAGCATCACTTCGGTCACTCTGACTTTGTTCACTTGGACCCCACTTAATAGTACGGTGGTTCCTATGACTCAACAAAGAAGAAAAGGAAACTACGAAACAACTATGTCTTCGCACTCCATAGTCTTCACATGAATGTCTTCTCGAGTCATAATCTTCGTTGTGAATATCTTCACATACCACCATTGTCTTCAATGTCTTCACACATTTTTCGGGGTCATCTCCGGTAGGTAAATCGAATCAATGAGGGACTGCCACCTGTGTTATCCTACAATTCTCGCAAACACATTAGTCCCTCAATCAGGTTTGTCGTCAATACTCCAAAACCAACTAGGGGTGGCACTAGATGCACTTACACTCACAGATATGGGTTTTTAATGCTACACAGATTCGTTGCCTTAGATTGGATCCCTATTATATTTGTTTTTGAATGCTACTCATATTAGGGTTTTGAATGTCATATGCCCAAATGGAATCCATTGATTAAGAAGTTATAAATTTGATTCTGTGTGTGTAAATTTGTCATATTGGGGTTTTTGATTCATTAGTATATAAATTTGATTCATTAGTATATAAATTTGATTCATTAGTATATAAATTTGATTCATTAGTATATAAATTTGTCCACAATATGTAGTTATATTAGCTATGTTCTTCAATGTGTGTGCATGACCAATGATCAATGTGTTATTTGAATGTCATATTGGGGTATTTGATCAATGTGTGTACAAATCTAATACATTGATATACTAGTGATGGATATGGTTTTTGAATGCATAGAGCTAAGGGGCACATAAATAAAAAACCCCACTTCTAAAACATTTCTGATATTGGAGTATATTAGCCATATGATCAATGTGGCTACTAGTGATGGATGTAATTGTATATTCAGGAGGATGATGGTTGGGGGGAAGAGAAAGAGGAAGCTGGCCGACTACGACCCGTACGAGGGGGCGTTTAGTGACGATTTTGAATATGAGGTAAGCCTATCCCTTGTTCATTTAGTTCCTTTGACATGGTGTATATGAATCTATAATGCATTAATGCAATTCATTCATGTGTGCAGTATGATTCTGGAGATGATGTGTACAAGGGAAACATCACGTCCTTCACAGCCAAGGAGGTGTAGAAGATCAAGGCCAAGGGAGTTGCTTCCTTCTACAATCGCAAGTTCAAGAAGTGGCACTGCCCCTACTGCACCACCAAGCCAAAGCCCAAGGATTGCCGCTTCGATCACCTTCGGTCTCATGCAGAGGATGTAGCGATCCGCGGGGAGGACTACATGATCAGGGGGCAGCATGCTGCACTCGTGAAGGCCCTGACTCTGGCGTGAAGTGATGTGATGATGTTGTGATGGTGTGATGATGTGAACTGAATCTTAATCTTTTGGGTACTTAGGGCCCGGTTACTTATGGTAAACTTAATGTGGCAGTTTATGGTGTGAACTTAATCTATGGTGATGCTAGTAACGTATTATTCTATCTATATTTTTCTGTCCTTATATTTGCCCGTGGTGTATGGTTAGTTCTGTCTAGATGTTGTGAACTAGAGTTTAGGTGCTGCAATGATCAAACATGTTGTTTCAGTGTTGCTTCACTGATCAGACATGTTGTTTCATTGTTGCTTCACTGATCACACATGTTGTTTCAGTGTTGCTTCACTGATCACGCATGTTATTGGTCTCATGTTTCCCATTAATCAAATCAAATGCATGCTTTTTCCCACCAGCAAATTATCTATGTATGTTTGTGTAAATTCAAGAAAATGCAATAAAAATAAAACCTTGGAAAACTATCTATGTTTGTGTAGGAGATCATGTGTGCAAAATTTGAAGTGATTTAGAGGAGGTCAAATAAATTTGAATTTGAGAAAATGTGCTCCAAATGAGCTCCGAGGCTAGGGTAAACAACCCATTTGTAATCAAGTTTTTTTGAACCTACTCTAAATGAGCCAAATGTTTTTCTATTAACACATATTCACTTTCCATAGTGTAGATTCGAAGTCTCACTATTTTTTGAATTAATCTTCGTATTTTTACATTTTCTTTTGAAAATATGCTTTAATATAAAAACTATTAAAAACACGTTTAAAATATGAAAATGTAAAACTAAGTTCAGATCCTTCTTGTTCACTTTGAAATAAAGATTTGGTGAATTTTTTGATTTTTTTTAATTTTTTCAAAAACAGAAGGTAACCCTACCTCATATCCTTGAACTCTACGAAATCTTGTAGGTGATAGCTCATATGTGTGAAGGTTTTCTCATGAAAATGACCTTAGACCAAGTTTATAATTTTTGGTTGGTAACATGTCACATAAGACAACATTGTGCGTAGGTTTCATATTTTTTATGATTTTTTTAAATTAATGGTGCTCATTTGACCTCGATCGTGCCAGCTAGGTTTTTTTCATGAAAATGACCATAGACCAAGTTTAGTATTTTTCCTCGTTAGTGTGTCTTATAAAACAACGAACGGTGAAGGTTTCATATTTTTTCGATTTTTTAAAATTAGTTATGCTCAGTCAAAGCTTTTGTAACCCCGTTGACTAGCTCAAAACCCCTCTAAACCCCGCGGGGTTTCGCCTAACCCTAGCTTCGAACGTCAGCCGTCCGATCATGCCCTGGCGCTAAGCGACAACCCCTCGGATGTCCTCTTCTAGAAGGAATTCCGTGGGCAGGCTGCGTGCAGGCTCCGGTCCGTTGGATCACAAGGACGGCTCCGCATCGTTGGATCATGGTGCGATCCGCGAGAGGTGATCATGTTGGTTGTGCTCGGCTGCTCGCCCACCACTGACTCCGCGGAAAAAAAGGTGGTGTTGGGCCCAAAAGGAAACCAAGTTCTAGTTGGGTCGTCGAATCGCGTCGTTTTTTTTGTGAACGTGTTGGCTCTGTTTTTTGTGAACGTGTTGGCTCTGGGTTTTTTTTGCATCGTTTGAAATTACACAACAATTGACATTGCGTAGGAAATTTAGTTCTTTTTGTTCTATACAAATGTAAAATGACCAAATTTATAAGGGCTAAATTTATTTTTATCATGCAAAATGGCCACAAACAATTAAAAAATGGGTCATTTTGCATTTGTATAATGGCCACAAGCCCTCTATCTCTTTTTATCATGCAAAATGACCAAATTTTTATAGGCCAAATTTATTTTTACCATGCAAAATGGCCACAAGCTCTTCAAAAATTGTCTCTTTTTGTTCATATAATATAGGGCTTGACCACAGATTCCCATGCGTGCAATTAGCTTCTTTTTGTTCTTCTTTTCAAACCACCGTTTCCCACGCGTGTACACTCCCGATGCTGCGGTGGGTTTGAAAACGGGCTACTAACTTCACATTTGACCCCGTTATTGCCATGACCAAATAACACGTAGCACTATGGCTATTTAAGCCACCCTCTGCCTCTGCCATCCCTCATCCATCTGCCCTTCTTGCTCTTCGACCCCTTCTCCGTCTTTTGCACATCCCTCAGCCATGCAGTACACCGGACCAACCTACCGCTTCCCACCCACCGTGCCAGAGAGTCTCTACCCTACCGGCGTGTACGTTGATCGCACACTACATGTGTGGGCGATATCAAGGCTGAGGACCGCAAGGAACTTCACCGAGTTCTTCCTCGTGTCCGGCTACCACCACCTCCCGAGGGGATCTCAACGATGTTCTGCGTCGAGGAGGTCATCCAAAACCGAGTGGTGGTTGCTCTCCTTGCCCACTTCACCAACACATTCGACGCCTTCTACCTCCTCGGCCGAGTGTTTTGGTGTAGCTCCGAGTTCATCGCTTTCACCACCCACAACAGGTTCACGGAGTACAACAACATCCTCCCCACCGCGACGCATGATAACCCACAAGTATAGGGGATCGCAACAGTTTTTGAGGGTAGAGTATTCAACCCAAATTTATTGATTCAACACAAAGGGAGCCAAAGAATATTCTCAAGTATTAGCAGTTGAGTTTTCAATTCAACCACACCTGGATAACTTAGTATCTGCAGCAAAGTATTTAGTAGCAAAGTAATATGGAAGTAACGGTAACAATAGCAAAAGTAATATTTTTGGGTTTTGTAGTGATTGTAACAGTAGCAACGGAAAAGTAAATAAGCGAAGAACAATATGTGAAAAGCTCGTAGGCATTGGATCGGCGATGGAGAATTATGCCGGATGTGGTTCATCATGTAACAATCATAACACAGGGTGACACAGAACTAGCTCCAATTCATCAATGTAATGTAGGCATGTATTTCGAATATAGTCATACGTGCTTATGGAAAAGAACTTGCATGACATATTTTGTCCTACCCTCCCGTGGCAGCGGGGTCCTAATGGAAACTAAGGGATATTAAGGCCTCCTTTTAATAGAGTACCGGACCAAAGCATTAACACATAGTGAATACATGAACTCCTCAAACTATGGTCATCACCGGGAGTGGTCCCGATTATTGTCACTTCGGGGTTGCTGGATCATAACACATAGTAGGTGACTATAGACTTGCAAGATAGGATCAAGAACTCACATATATTCATGAAAACATAATAGGTTCAGATCTGAAATCATGGCACTCGGGCCCTCGTGACAAGCATTAAGCATAGCAAAGTCATAGCAACATCAATCTTAGAACATAGTGGATACTAGGGATCAAGCCCTAACAAAACTAACTCGATTACATGATAGATCTCATCCAACCCATCACCGTCCAGCAAGCCTACGGTGGAATTACTCACGCATGACGGTGAGCATCATGAAATTGGTGATGGAGGATGGTTGATGATGATGACGGCGATGAATCCCCCTCTCCGGAGCCCCGAATGGACTCCAGATCAGCCCTCCCGAGAGGTTTTAGGGCTTGTCGGCGGCTCCGTATTGTAAAACGCGACGAATCCTTCTCTCCTATTTTTTTCTCCCCGAAAGTGAATATATGGAGTTGGAGTTGAGGTCGGTGGAGCGTCAGGGGGCCCATGAGGTAGGGGGCGCGCCCAGGGGGCAGGCGCGCCCCCACCCTCATGGACAAGGTGTGGGCCCCCTGACGTGGATTTTTCTTCCAGTATTTTTTATATTTTCCAAAAAGATGTTCCATGGAGTTTCAGGTCATTCCAAGAACTTTTGTTTCTGCACATAAATAACACCATGGAAAGTCTGCTGAAAACAGCGTCAATCCGGGTTAGTTCCATTCAAATCATGTAAGTTATAGACCAAAACAAGGGCAAAAGTGTTTGGAAAAGTAGATACGACGAAGACGTATCAACTCCCCCAAGCTTAAACCTTTGCTTGTCCTCAAGCAATTCAGTTGATAAACTGTAAGTGATAAAGAAAAACTTTTACAAACTCTGTTTGATCCTATTGTTGTAAATATGTAAAGCCAGCATTCAAGTTTTCAGCAAAGATTATGAAGATGGTGATATTAGAGTCATGCTAGTGGAGTAGTTGTGAATTTGAGAGATAATTGTGTTAAAGTTTGTGATTCCCGTAGCATGCACGTATGGTGAACCGTTATGTGATGAAGTCGGAGCATGATTTATTTATTGATTGTCCTCCTTATGAGTGGTGGTCGGGGACGAGCGATGGTCTTTTCCTACCAATCTATCCCCCTAGGAGCATGCGCGTAGTACTTCGTTTCAATAACTAATAGATTTTTGCAATAAGTATGTGAGTTCTTTCTGACTAATGTTGAGTCCATGGATTATACACACTTTCTTCCTTCCATCATTGCTAGCCTCTCTAATACCGCGCACTTTTCGCCGGTATCATACACCCACCATATACCTTCCTCAAAACAGCCGCCATACCTACCTATTATGCCATTTCCATAGCCATTCCGAGATATATTGCCATGCAACTTACCATTGTTTCGATTATTATGACACGCTCCATCATTGTCATATTGCTTTGCATGATCATGTAGTTGACATCGTAATTGTGGCAAAGCCACCGTTCATAATTCTTTCATACGTGTCACTCATGAGTCATTGCACATCCCGGTACACCGCCGGAGGCATTCCTATAGAGTCATATTTTGTTCTACGTATCAAGTTGTAATTCATGAGTTGTAAGTAAATAAAAGTGTGATGATCATCATTATTAGAGCATTGTCCCAGTGGGAAAAGGATGATGAAGACTATGATTTCCCACAAGTCGGGATGAGACTCCGGACTAAAAAAAAGATGCCATAAAAAAGAGAAAGGCCCAAATAAAAAAATAAAAGAAATGAGAGAAAAAGAGAGAAGGGACAATGCTACTATCCTTTTACCACACTTGTGCTTCAAAGTAGCACCATAATCTTCATGATAGAGAGTCTCCTATGTTGTCACTTTCATATGCTAGTGGGAATTTTAATTATAGAACTTGGCTTGTATATTCCAATGATGGGCTTCCTCAAAATGCCCTAGGTCTTCGTGAGCAAGCAAGTTGGATGCACACCCACTTAGTTTCTTTGTTGAGCTTTCATACACTTATAGCTCTAGTGCATCCGTTGCATGGCAATCCCTACTCACTCACATTGATATCTGTTGATGGGAATCTCCATAGCCCATTGATACGCCTAGTTGATGTGAGACTATCTTCTCCTTTTTGTCTTCTCCACAACCACCATTCTATTCCACCTATAGTGCTATGTCCATGGCTCACGCTGATGTATTGCGTGAATATTGAAAAAGTTTGAGAACATCAAAAGTATGAAACAATTGCTTGGCTTGTCATCGGGGTTGTGCATGATTTAAATATTTTGTGCGATGAAGATAGAGCAAAGCCAGACTATATGATTTTGTAGGGATAGCTTGCTTTGGCCATGTTATTTTGAGAAGACATGGTTGCTTAGTTAGTATGCTTGAAGTATTATTGTTCTCATGTCAATATTAAACTTTTGCTTTGAATCTTATGGATCTGAATATTCTTGCCACAATAAAGAAGATCACATTGATAAATATGTTAGGTAGCATTCCACATCAAAAAATTTGTTTTTATCATTTACCTACTCGAGGACGAGCAGTAATTAAGCTTGGGGATGCTGATACGTCTCCAACATATCTATAATTTTTTATTGTTCCATGCTATTATATTATCTGTTTTGGATGTTTATGGGCTTTATTAAACACTTTTATATTATTTTTGGGACTAACCAATTGACCTAGAGCCCAGTGCCAGTTCATGTTTTTTTTCCTTGTTTCAGTGTTCCGAAGAAAAGGAATATCAAACGGAGTCGAAACGGAATGAAACCTTCTGGAGAAGTTATTTTTGGAAGGAAAGCAACCTGATAGACTTGGAGTGCACGTCAGGAAAGAAACGAGGGAGCCACGAGGTAGGGGGCGCGCCCACCCCCCTAGGGCGCGCCGTCCACCCTCATGGGCCCCTTGTGGCTCCCCTGACGTACTTCTTCCTCCTATATATACCCATATACACTAAAACGATCGGGGAACAGAATAGATCGGGATTTCCGCCGCCGCAAGCCTCTGTAGCCACCAAAAACCAATCGGGACCCTGTTCCGGCACCCTGCCGGAGGGGGGGAACCCTCACCGGTGGCCATCTTCATCATCCCGGCGCTCTCCAAGACGAGGAGGGAGTAGTTCACCCTCGGGGCTGAGGGTATGTACCAGTAGCTATGTGTTTGATCTCTCCCTCACGTGTTCTTGAGGTGATACGATCTTGATGTATCGCGAGCTTTGCTATTATAGTTGGATCTTATGTTGCTTCTCCCCCACTACTCTCTTGTAATGGATTGAGTTTTCTCTTTGAAGTAATCTTATCGGATTGAGTCTTTAATGACTTGAGAACACTTTATGTATGTCTTGCCGTGCGTATCTGTGGTGACAATGGGATATCACGTGATTCACTTGATGTATGTCTTGGTGATCAACTTGCGGGTTTCGCCCATGAACCTATGCATAGGGGTTGGCACACCTTTTCATCTTGATTCTCTGGTAGAAACTTTGGGGCACTCTTTGAAGTACTTTGTGTTGGATTGAATAGATGAATCTGAGATTGTGTGATGCATATCATATAATCATACCCACGGATACTTGAGGTTACATTGGAGTATCTAGGTGACATTAGGTTTTTCTCAACAAAAAAAGGTGACATTAGGTTTTTGGTTGATTTGTGTCTTAAGGTGTTATTCTAGTACGAACTCTAGGGTTGTTTGTGACACTTATAGGAATAGCCCAATGGATTGATTGGAAAGGATAACTTTGAGGTGGTTTCGTACCCTACCATAATCTCTTCATTTGTTCTCCGCTATTAGTGTCTTTGGAGTGACCCTTTGTCGCATGTTGAGGGATAGTTATATGATCCAACTATGTTATTATTGTTGAGAGAACTTGCACTAGTGAAAGTATGAACCCTAGGCCTTGTTTCCTATCATTGCAATACCGTTTATGCTCACTTTTATCATTAGTTACCTTGCTGTTTTATATTTTCAGATTACAAATACTCATATCTATCATCCATATTGCACTTGTATCACCATCTCTTCGCCGAACTAGTGCACCTATATAATTTTCCATTGTATTGGGTGTGTTGGGGGACACAAGAGACTCCTTGTTATTTGATTGCAGGGTTGTTTGAGAGAGACCATCTTCATCCTACGCCTCCCACAGATTGATAAACCTTAGGTTATCCACTTGAGGGAAATTTGCTACTGTCCTACAAACCTCTGCACTTGGAGGCCCAACAACGTCTAGAAGGAGAAGGTTGCGTAGTGGACATCAAGCTCTTTTCTTGTGCCGTTGCCGAGGAGGTGAGTGCTTGAAGGTATATCTTTAGATCTTGCAATCGAATCTTTTTGTTTCTTGTTTTAGCACTAGTTTAATTTATAAAAGAAAACTACAAAAAAATGGAATTGAGTTTGTCTCATACGCTTCACCTTTTTAATATTTTTCGTGAGTATGATGGAAAGGAAGATTGTGCCAAAGTGTTAGAAGAGGAATGCATTAAAATGTTTGGCACTAGATCTTTGTATGATGAGCATGATTGCAATGTTGTTAGTATGAATTCCCTGGATATCCATGATGCTAATGATATGCAAAGCCACAAGCTTGGGGAAGCTATGTTTGATGAAGATGATATTTTTTGTCCCCCAAGCTTTGATGAGCAAATTCACTATGATGAAAGCATGCCTCCTATCTATGATGATTATTGTGATGACACGTATGCTTTAAATAATAATGATAACCATGAAACTTGTCATCTTAATCTTAATTCTCAATCATATGATAGTTATTTCGTTGAGTTTGCTCCCACTACTATTGATGAGAAGAATTTTGCTTATGTGGAGAGTAATAAATTTTCTATGCTTATAGATCATGAAAAGAATGCTTTAGATGATGGTTATATTGTTGAATTCATTCATGATTCTACTGAAAATCATTATGAGGGAAGAATATATGCTTGTAGGAATTGCAATAATATCAACTTTCCTCTCTATGTGCTTAAATTTTTGAAGTTATGCTTGTTTTGCCTTCCTATGCTAGTTGATTATTGCTCCCATAAGTTGTTTGCTCATGAAATCCCTATGCATAGGAAGTGGGTTATACTTAAATGTGCTAGTCATATTCTTCATGATGCTCTCTTTATGTTTCAATTCCGATCTTTTATGTGAGCATCATTGAAATCATCATGCCTAGCTAGGGGCATTAAACGATAGCGCTTGTTGGGAGGCAACCCAATTTTATTTTAGTTTCTTGATTTTTGGTTATGTTTAGGAATAAATAATCCATATAGATTCTTTTTAGATGTGGTTTGATGTTTTAATTAGTGTTTGTGCCAAGTAGAACCTTTGGGAAGACTTGGGTGAAATCTTTATGATCATGCTGTAAAAAACAGAAACTTTAGCGCTCACGAGATTAGCTAAAACTTTTTACTGGAGAGTGCTATTTAGTTGATTCTTTTTTCAGATGATTAATAGACAAATTCCTCAGGTCTACAAATTTATTTTAGAATTTTTGGAGGTCCATAAGTACACGTCTGATGCAGATTACTACAAACTATTATGTTTTTGGCAGATTCCGTTTTCATTGTGTTGCTTGCTTATTTTGATGAATCTATGGCTAGTAAAATAGTGTCGGCGTTCTGGGAATGAGGGTCCCCAGACTTGCCTGCCTGCGGCCTGCGGCGTGGCTCAAAGGGGGGCCTAGCATGGCCCATCTTCATCAACACAGACCCAAGAGCCTCGCGAGGGGCCAAGCCTCGCGGGGCGGACGACACGGAGCTCCCCCACGCACGGCCTCATCAGGCTGGCTCGCGAGGAGGCGGAGAGACCAAGGCGGGGTACCTCACGAGGTGCCCGTGACGCAAGCCATGATGACCAAGGGCGCCAGCCCGCGCAGTGTCCTCCTTTCCTCTTTGGTGCAAAGGGAGCAAGCGCAGGTGAGAGCATCAAGCAAAGGCACCCGTTTCGGTGCAACGAGACCGAGACCAGCCCAATGACAGGGGGGAGGTCATTGTGGAGCCCAAGCCAGCGTCACCACCAGAGCCTTTGGCAGGCGAGGACCAACTTTAGTCAGGATAAGTGCACTAGATGTTCCCCTTCAAAATGGCCAATTGTTGGCGCCCTTCCCGCTCAATATTTGGGAAGAGGCCCAGGGCCTTTGCCTATAAATAGGACTAGCCACCCCCAGGGTAGAGCAGATCGGAGACAGAGAGAGAGAAAGAGAAGGGTGACTGAACTCCTCCTAGCAGTTAATCGCCCCAGCCAAGAACAGACCCTCGCGAGGCTGTTCTTCCTTGTATTGCTCATCATCATCAGCCCAAGAGGCAATCCACCACACCACACACTGGAGTAGGGTATTACACCACAACGGTAGCCCGAACCAGTATAAACCATGTGTCTCTTGTGTTGTTCTTTCCATAGCTTAGATCTTAGCGAGGCGGTGGGGTACAGGTAGGTCGAAGGCGAAATCTCGGCGCGCACCCCAGTGTTCGAACCTCAAGGGTCTGCCGGAACCCGAAATCCGACATTTGTCACACCAGGTAGGGGTGCACCGGAATTCGTCTTCCATTGCCCCGTTCTCCTCCGACCATCGCGTCCATGTCTGACGCTCGTCGGGCCCGCGCCAAGCGCCGAGCCGCTCTCGCTTCCCGCGTCGCCCAGACGGCTCCTGTCGGCGGGCGTCCTCGCCGTTCCCCATCACCTACCGTCAACGCCGCCATCGGCCCGGCGGGGAACGAGCAGCAAGCGTCATTTCAGCATCCGTCCATGCGGCAAGACGGCCGCACCGCTACTCCCTCGCTCACCCCAGCTGGTTCTTCGTCCCGCGCGCTCCGCGCACCCATGGAGGCTCGAGCTGCGCTCATCGCGCAAACGAGCTCCTGCGCTACCGTCCCATCGACGACGTCTACGAAGAATGGCTCGACCGCATCGCCGAGCTCGTCCACGCCGCAGGGGGCTCTCCTGTGCCGTCCTTTCCGCTGCACCGCACCCCGCCCTGCGCGGGCGACGAAGCTCCAGGGGCGCCCCAGCCGCCTCCTCCTCAAGAAGGCGCCCTGGCTCCAAGGCGCGTGGCCCCTGGGCGAAACCTGCTCCGTCCGGTGCCAGCACAGCAAGAGCGGAGCTGCCAAGAAGTCCCTCGCCCGCAAGAAGCTGCCCGGGCGCTCCCTGCTCTAGCACGTCGCGACCATGCTCCTGCTCCCGCACGTCAAGACCCCGCGCTGCTCCCAGCCGCAGCGCATGGGGACTTGCAAGACCAAGCTCTCCGTCACCCAAGGCCTCCCGTGGCCACAGCAGGCTGCCGTGCCTTCACCATCGAGCTACGCAGCGTCACGTGGCCCGGCAAGTTCAAGCCAGACCTGCCTCCTTGCTACGACAGCACGGCCGACCCTGCGGAGTTCCTCCAGCTCTATGAGCTGGCCATCGAAGCTGCCAACGGAGACAAGAAGGTCATGGCGAACTGGTTTCCCATGGCGCTCAAGGACGGGGTCCACACCTGGCTCCTGAACTTGGTTCCAGGCACGATCTCCTCCTGGGACGAGATGCGCACCCGCTTCATCGCCAACTTCCAAGGTACTCTCGACCGGCCACCCGCCGTGAGCGACATGCGCCGCATCAAGCAACAACCCGGAGAGACCCTGCAGAAGTACATCCAGCACTACAACAACACACGCCTCAAGATTCCCAAGGTGACCGAGGAGGCCATCATCTCAGCCTTCTCCGAGGGCGTGCGCGATGTCAAGATGAAGGAGGAGCTGGCGATGCATGAAGACCTGTGCACTTCCTTGGAGCTGTTCAACTTGGCGACCAAGTGCGCCAGGGCTGAGGAAGGGCGCCTCTCCCTCCTCGAGCTGCCTGCCGCAGACCCAGAAGAGAAGAAGTCCAAGGCCAAGGATGTGAAGAACAAGGGGGCTGCCATGCTCGCGGCAGAACCAGACACCAAGCGGGGCAGAGATCAGCCCGAATCTTCCAAGGGCAGTTGGTACTGTGTGTACCACGACCTCCACACCCACAACACCAACGAATGTCAAGAGCTCCGAGCCGTGCGAGAAGGAAGGATCGACCGTCGTCCCGACCGCGGTGACCGGGGCTACGATCGAGGAGCAGGAAGGAACGCAGGACGCTGGGAAGACCGCGGCCCACGCCAAGGTATCATCATAGATGTGGTGGGCTCCTACTTCTATGACAAAAAATCATGACAGAAAATGGGCTTTTCATCCTGGGCGGGCCGGAGACGCAGCTGCATGACATTCTTTGGGCCGTCCATGACGGAAAAAACCATGGTAGAAGCGAGGGGGAGGAAAATTTTGAGGAGTTCCCGGTTACGGTGGGAGGTCGGGGGCCGAGCGATGCGTGTTTCTCTCATACACGTACGTGCGTGTGTGCGAGGCGTTGGCTCTAACTGAACCCGAGCGAGACGTTGGGCTCTAACTGAACCCGAGCGATTGCACTGCCGGCTACGCGTTACTGAACCCGAGTGATCGATCGATTGCTGTTAACTGAACCCGATCGAGCGATTCCTTGGCTACTGCTGCTAACTGAAGCCGATCGATGTTGCCTCTGGATGAACAGCGAGCGTTGCAGGGGGGGGGGGGTGGATGAACAGTTCGCGGTGGGGGTGGATGAACAGTTCCCGGTGGGGGTGGATGAACAGGACCCCGTGGTGTTGCCTCTGGATGAACAAGACCCCGATCGATCGAGCCGGTTGGGGCTGGATGAATAGGACCCCGTGGAGTGTTGGATGAACAGGACCACCCCATGGAGGGCAGGATGAACAATAGACGGTGGAGGGGTGCCCGTGGAGTGGTGGTTGAACAGGACCCCGTGGTGTGGAGGGCTGGATGAACAGTAGACAGTGGAGGGGTGGTTGAACAGTAGCCAGTGGAGTAGCGCGCGGTGGAGGCTGGATGAACAGGAGCGCGTGGAGGCTGGAGGAGGTCGACGATGGAGGAATAGTAGCTCGTGGAGGCTGAAGGGGGGCGACGGTGGAGATGAACAGTATCCCGTGGAGTCCCGTTTTGCGGTACGCCACACCCCTCCCGATGAACAGGACCCTCGTTTCGACCGTAGCGCTCCAACACAAGTCTGTTTCCTCCATTTTTGCGGTACGCCACACCCCTCCCGATCAACAGGACCCCCGTTTCGACCATAGGAGGTCCGTTTCCTCCGTTTTGAGGTACACCACACCCCCTCCCGATCAACAGGACCCCTGTTTCGACTGTAGGAGGTCTGTTTCCTCCGTTGTGCGGTACGCCACAACCCTCCTGATCAACAGGACCCCCGTTTCGACTGTAGGAGGTCCGTTTCCTCCATTGTGCGGTACGCCAGGCCTTGTTTCCATCGCCTCTTCCATCCAAGCCCTCCCGATGAACATGACCACGCATTCCGTTCCGACCCATGAACACGACGACGACGCTGTTTCTCCGTTCCGACCCAGCCATGTACACGAGCCCTCGCCGTTCGTATGCGCGAGTAGGCGTTCGAGACCCCGCCCGTATGTACACATACGTGGCCGTATTTTCTTTCTTACACACTGGCCGCCTCTACTACGACACGTGCGCGCCTCTACATCCACCAGTATATATGTACGTACACGCTTGCGACTAGAATGACAACGCTACATACGCTTCGACCAGGTGGGTCCCGATTGTCAAGCACTTCCTTGCCTGCGAAGATGTAGCTGGTGGGTCCCAGCAGTCAGGGGGGCGAAATACGGTGGCCCGTCCGGTGGGTCCCTGCTGTCAGGTGGAGGAATAATTATTTTGCACGTAATAAGGAGGCACTTCCTTGCTGCGGTCGTGGACCCAGCTGTCAGCCTCTCCACGTACAGTCCACATCCAATGGAAGCTATTCCTTGACCACGTTGACCACGCCGCGCCGAGAGCACCAGGGCGGTGGACGACGGCGAGGCCTAGGAAGGGGACGACGCGGAGCCGGGGAAGACGCGACAGTGGATGCCCACGCGTAGAGGAGTACGAGGGCACTGGTTTGCTGCGGTGTCAGGCTGCCGTCGCCGCAGAGTAACAGGGGGTGTGGGTGAGTAGAGGGATGGCCTGGCCAGCGGTGGGAGTAGTAGGGGGCGGTGAGGCCTCCGGCGCATCGCAGCCGGCCATGGGAGGCAGGAGCACGAGGCACGACCGGCGCTGGTTTGGGCAGCTGGAGCAAGAAGACCATAGGTTGAAGAAGCACTACGGCCGTTGGATGGACATCGTACGGTCACTGGAGCTAGAATCGTGCATATTGACTAATTTGACAAAGCCCTCCGTCCCCGTCAACTTAGTAGACCCACAAGTCAGCCTGCCACTATACTGGGTCCCAGCTAACAGGGGGAGTATTCATTTTTTTGTGCGTAATAAGGAGGCACTTCCTTGCGTGCGTAGATATAGCTGGTGGGTCCGAGCTGTCAGCGGTGGTAACGTTTTTTTCACGAAATACAGAGGCCGTTTCAGTGGGTCCCAGATGTCAGGTGGAGGAATCTTTATTTTGCGCGTAATAAGGAGGCATTTCCTTACGTGCGGCCGTGGACCCAGCTGTCGGCCTCTCCACCTAAAGTCCACTTCAGATGCATGTCGGTCGTTGACCATGTTGACCATGCCGCGCCGAGAGCACCAGTGCGGTGGACGACGGCGAGGCCTAGGAAGGGAACGACACGGAGGCAGGGAAGACTCGGCAGTTGTTTCCCACGTGGAGGGGAGTACGACTGTACGAGGCCTCGCCGAGGGATGGCTCGGCCAGCGATGGGAGTACAGTGGGGCGGTGAGGCCTGCGCGGCAACAGAGCCAGCCACGGGGAGGAGGGAGCAGGCAGTCCCGACGGCGCCTGTTTGAGCGGCTGGAGCAGGAAGAGCAGAGATTGAAGAAGCACGACGACCGTTGGATGGCCATCCAACAGTCACTGCTTGTGCGTCAACCTTTTTTTTAGGAAAGCCTCAAATCTGTGGGAAATAGCATACATCCCATCTGCCATTATTTCTAATAATTTACAGTCCATTTGCTAATTATTAAGGTTTTTTTGGAGCACATATTCTTTTTGTTAGCATTACAGCCCATATTGTGGCCACGGTTAAAAAATTATACGAAATTTTGCATATTTCGGTGCGGTCCGAACTGTTTTTAGTCCCGAAATTTCAACTCACATTCAAACTGATTTTAAAAATAAATGTATATCAATATAAAATCCAACAAATTCTGCACGCATAAAAATTAATGTAATTTCAAATCTCGAAATGAAAAAAAAGATATTTGAAACTAATTGCTGGTTTGATGTGTTTTAAAATGTACAAGCCATTTCTCATTACTGATGGGCCATTTTCTCGGCCAGCCGAATGAAAGCTCTCCTCCTCGTCTTGAAAGATTTGCAGCCCAACAGGCCTGACAAAGCGACTTACTTGGCAAATCACAAAAAAACTGGGTTGTGGCCGTGGACCCAGCTGTCACCCTCTCCACGTACAGTACTCTTCCGATGGAATGTCGTTGACCACGTTGACCACGCCGCGCCGAGAGCACCAAGGCGGTGGACGACGACGAGGCCTAGGAAGGGGACGACGCGGAGCCGGGGAAGACGCGGCAGTGGATGCCCACGCGGAGAGGAGTACGAGGGTTCACTGGTTCGGCTGCGGTGTGAGGCTGCCGTCGCCGCAGGGCCTGGCTAGCGGTGGGAGTAGTAGGGGCGATGAGGCCTCATCGGCAGCATAGCCGGCCACTAGAGGCAGGAGCAGGCGGTCTCCCCGGCGCTGGTTTGGGCGGCTGGTGCAAGAAGAGCAGCGATTGAAGAAGCAGCAGGACCGTTCGATTCAATTCCAACGGTTACTGCTGCTAGAATCGTTTGTTGACTAAGTTGACAAGCCCTGCGTACGCGTCAACTTAGTAGGCCCACAGGTCAGCCTCCCAACCGGTGCCCCCAGTTGTCAGTGGGAGGAATCATTTTTTTCACGTAATAAGGAGGCAGTTGATTGCGTGCGGCCAGGCCAGCGGAGGGAGTAGGGTGGGCCGGGGAAGCCTGCGCGGCATCACAGCAGGCCACAAGAGGAGGGAGCAGGCAGTCCCGCCGGCGCTAGTTTAGGCAGCTGGAGCAGGAAGATCAGAGATTAAAGAAGCACGTCGGTCGTTGGATGGACATCCAACACTAACTGCTGCTAGAATCATGTGTTCACTGACAAAGCCTTGCGTAAACAAGTCAACCTCAAAATCCGTGGCGTGTACAGCCCATTTGCTATTATTTTTATAATTTTTACTCAATTTCTAATTCATATGGAATTTATTGCAGCCCGTTTTCCATTTTTAAAATTGCTGGCCATTTTCTAGTCAGTACCAGGGTCAAAAAAATAACTAAATATGTGGGAAATTTTGAAAATTCGCAATTTTTTGCTGGGGAACGAAATATTCTTAATCCAAAAATTAATAGCCATAGTAAAACAAATTTAAAAATAAATTAGTACTATGTCATGTTAAATCCAATGAAATACGTATAAGATATCAGTGATGAACAAAAACAAAAAAAGAAACTTATATCCCATTTGCTATAATTTTTTTGGACTTTTCAACCCCTTTTGGTATTACTTTTAACAGACATTGACCATACTCTTAAGCCAGGTCGGAATGCATCCTTCCTCGTCTTGAAAGATTTGCAGCCCAGTAATTCGGAGAAAACAAATAGGCCTAGCTTGGGTATTCTTCAAAAAGAAATACTGGGCTAGCTATTTTCCCAAAGAACTGGTGCATGAGCATTTAGCTTTATTTATTTACTTATTTATGTTTGGGGGACCATGAGCATGTACCTGGGCCGGATTCATGTGAGAGCCTCCCTTCCAGTTAATTATGGGCTTCTCTATTGGGCCTTCATCAGTGGGCTGCATGTTATCAACAAGTGGAAAATGTGTTCCGAGTTTCAAAAAAAAATGTGTTCCATACGATAAATAGTATGCGCTACGTACGGTACGGGGCACTAAAGGACTGAATCGTGCAACGACTTCCAAAACATTGTGTTTGTCGTTCTAACAACACATTTATTCAACCAACAGACGAAATATACTACTAATTGTACATTGAAAACAACAGCAGCAGCAAACAGACGAAATATACCGCTGATTGTACATTGGGTCCCAGCTGTCAGGTGGAGGAAACATTTATTTCAGCTTGATAAGGAGGAACTTTCCTTGCGTGCGACCATGGACCTCGTGGGTCCCAGCCGTCAGGCTCTCCACGTAAAGTCCTCTTCTGATGACTCTCGTTTGTTGACCAGGCCGCACCGAACGCAGTGAGGCGATGTACGACGGCGAGGCCCCGGACGGGAACGACTCGGAGATGGGAAAACGCGGCAGTGGAGTCGCAGGTTGAGAGGAGGAGAAGGGTTATAACTGGTTCTGTTGCAGCGTGGGGCTGTAGTCTGTGGAGAATAACAGGAGGTGTCAAGGGGTGGAGGGATAGCCTGGCCAGCGGTGGGGTAGCGCTTCGCAGCGATGCGTGCTAAGTAGAGCCGCTAGCCGCCGGAGGCCGGACCAGGCGGTCCCGGCGACGCTGGAGGAAGAAGACGAGAGATTGAAGGTGCATGCCGGCCGTTGGATATAAATCCAATGGTTGTGGATGACACAATCATTTGTTGACCAAGTTGACAACGCCCTGCGTAGGCTTCGACCTATTGGCCCACATGTCCGCCTGCAAAAATATGGCATATATTTAACCCATGTTTTCTAGAATGTACAGTCCATTTGCTGGGCTGGGTGAACAAATAATTTCGCGTCAATCAGGCCCATTTATATTTTCTAAGAAATCCCAGCCCATTTGCACTTCCTTGAAATACACGTATTAGGTGGGCTCGTTATATACACGTATAATGTTATGTTAGAAGGAGCAATTAATATCAAAGAATAAACCAGAGAGGCACATTTTTTATATATATAATTAAGAAATTAGCGAGTTATTGCTCAAAATAAAAATGAGCACGTTATTATTAAATTGATCCTTAAAATCTTCGCAATCACCAGGATTGTCCTTGTGTGTGAATAAAAAACAACCAGGATTTTCCTTGCCTGTGAGTCAAAAACAACCAGGATTTTCCTTGCCTGTGAGTCAAAAACAACCAGGATTTTCCTTGCCAACTTCCGTTAAACATTTACTTTTATAAGTTGGGATGTTTTTATAATGTATATATAAGTCTCTATAAAATATATGATAATATTAATAATATAAATATATATAATGTGGTTAGAAGGGAAAACATAAATTGGACACGGCATTACTTTTATAAGAGACCTACGTTTTATACCCCACAGTAGGCATACTAACAAGTTCACACACAAATACAACAGAAAAGGTAAACATTCATATCAAACTCAAGTTCAAAGGACACGTTCATATCCATAGCCAACATTCACAGTCAACAACTCAAAAGATTCATATATATACAAGCTCAGCATATCTATGCATCCAAATGATTGATAGATCACACGACAATATTCATACATAAGTTACAAAAAGATTCAAATATACACATGTTCAGTATGTTTATGCATCCAAATGATTGAGATCACAGCCAATATGATCCATGGACGAACTTTAATTACCTAGGGTACAGACTGGTAAATAGTGTTCAATCGGAGGTACTTCTTGCTAAAATTAGTTCTTGTATGAGTAAACTTTCGAGTACATAAGAGGCAGCACAGACAATCTGTACTTTGCTTGTAGGTTTATCCTCAAATAGTGGCCTCGTGCCGAGGGAGGTTTGAGCAACTTGGCCACTACTTTCATCCAACCAGTTTACTGGCTCATCTTGGTCCTGTATCTCGCCAAAATTCTACATTGCAGACGAGAAAGGAGGCCGTTGAGAAAATGAACCACCCAAATTTTTTGTGCAGTTCAACTGAAATGGAGCATCCTTGGCGTGCAGACTGATTAAGTGCTAGATGAGTATACGCGTCAACCAACTTGTTTGGAATCTTTAGTCTCCATGCCATATAGTTCGCTACCATATGTGCCGATAACCAAAAGGCACAAGTTGGGACCAAAGACTGGACTGTGTTTTTCTGGGCTATGCACCAAGCAATATTTTTGGCGTTCACTCTCCTAATACTTGGACTTTGACAATTGGTTTACGCCGGTTGATACTCGAATGAATATAGGCACTTCTTGTCAACATCGTCCGTGATAGCCCTTCGTAAAAGGGTCTGCCAGATTCTTAGCCGTCTGGATATAATCCAACGCTATTACTCCGGAGTTTCTTGATTTTCTGACAGATTTCAATCTTCTTCTTATGTGCTTTGTGGATTTCATGTTGTCCTTTGAACTCTTAGCCTTGACAATTGGTTAACGCCGGTTGATACTCGAATGAATATAGGCACTTCTTGTCAACATCGATGCTTGTCTGAGTGAACTTTGGAGTACATAGCAGCATCATAAGTACCTGTCCATCTGATCATTTTGTGCAGTTCTATTGAAATCACCCGATGTAATGATTTGCCTGTGAGTTCAGGCTCCAAATTACTCCTCTATGAAATCGGCAAATAGTAGCACAATACCGAATTACCAATACGTATGACAGGCACAATAATCAGGATAAAGACCAGTACCAACCTGTGTGAGGTAGCATATCAATTACTATTTCCTTTGATTAGAGGCCGAGATAAGCCAAGCGACTGACAGCAAAGGAAGAAAGCATGCGGAGTTTAGCGACTGACAACAAAGGACGGAAGCTGTCGAGGCAATGAAGCACCCAAAGTTTTTGTGCAGTTCCACCAAAATCGAGCATCCCTGTTGGCACATATATAGAGAGAGTGAGATTGCTGTAATAGTGTGACTAGTTTATGAAACATACACTAACAAATAGAAGCACCCTCATTATCTTAATGGGTAAAGTTAGCAACATAGTAGTCTTGCTTAAAGAGAGGTATTAGTTTATTTAATTAGTGCCAATTAGCTCAACTCAACACTCAAAGCATTGCCATTTATCATAGGTTGCAAAACTTTAACGTGCAAAGATAAAGGAGTTTCTCATGACAGTAGCACGATACAAATAGAGATGACAGCAAACTAATATGTATGAAGGCCTTAGGCCCGTACCAACCTGAAAAAAAAAGCTTATTCATGTAGTCCCATAAGAGATGATAAAGCACTCACTGGAATCACACAATAGTATATATTTTTGTGCACTTCAAATGTATGGTTGAAATCACTCTTGTTTACCAGTGCTGAGATTATATCGAAAAATTATCAAGAACTTCCAGCAGAGTTAAAGCACTGGCTGGGATATAATTCATTGTATTGTCTTGTGTAGTTCCATTTAATGTATGATTGGCACAACATGATCCCTGTTTGCACAAGTAGGAACAAGGTGAAACCTTCATTAGCTTAGTGAGAAAGGATAGGAAGACATCAGCATATTACTCAACTAGTAGCATCAAATTCATGATGGACAATACGCAAAACATTGCCTCATTGAACCAATGGCAATAAATTGACATGCAAAACAATAGCACTATTATGTCATGACACTAATAAT
Source organism: Aegilops umbellulata (assembly GCA_032464435.1). Lineage (NCBI taxonomy): Eukaryota > Viridiplantae > Streptophyta > Magnoliopsida > Poales > Poaceae > Aegilops > Aegilops umbellulata. The sequence goes on along the minus strand of CP136055.1, from coordinate 33,695,292 downwards.
ATTCCCTCCCTGCTCCACCACATGATTCACCTCCATAGACAAACATATACACGTACATGATTCAGCATAGGGTCATACTAAAGATTTGTTTAACTCCAACAGGAAAATTAGGCAGTAATAAATTAGTGGTACTTAAGTACTCCTAATTAATTATTTGAGACAGCAGAAGTGGAAGGGCTCCCTGGAGGATCGTCTCACATGTAAGGTAGTCGTTGCCGGAGCCCTTGAATGGCCTCGACTGAGGCCTTTGGCTTCAGCAAGATCACCTTGGCACTGTTTATTCTTCTTCTTCTTCCTCTTCATGCTATGTTTCTCTTTCTCCTCACCAGTTGGTGAAACCAAGTACATGATTGGCCTTCTAATTCAGAATTGGTTTTGTCAGGGAGGAGGTACAAGTGTACAGGTAAAAAACAGCATTATTTTCTCATGGCGGTCGGAAAATAGAGATGAACACATGCATTAAATATCATTCTTACCTAAAGGAAGGTTATGGTGCCAATATGGATGATTAGGATTGGAACACAGATCTCCCTTTGTGCAGTTCCACCAAAATGAACCAACTATTCCATTCTAACATTCCAGTTAAACGGCACAAAAGTCACTTCTTTTAAGAAGAGTTTTGTGCAGTGCACCAAAAGGTCACAACAGCAACCAGGTGAATTGGATATCCCTGTTTGCACAAAAAGGCACAGAGGAAACAGTCAGAGTCTCAAACAATTACAGGCAAAAACATTTTGCTAAACTTGTCATGGCTTATAATAGTGGCATGGCTTCATTTTTACCAGGGACATTAGATTAAGAACAGCTAAGGCTGCGTTCGGTTCACAGGTTTGGTGCAGGATTTTCGTAGGAACACAATTCCTCCGGTATTCTTTCCCTTCCAACCATTCGGAACACGGGAAAGGTGAATAGTGTTTCATAGGAAAGCTGGTGTCACAGCCCTAGAATTGTTTGCAACTAGTGGCATCTGCATCCATGCATCATGTCTGATTTCAAAGGAATTTTGAAATGGGGATGACAGAACCCCCAGCACCCCCCCTGAAACCAACTAGGGTTTACTAAAATTATTTCAATGAACCCAAAATGCCCTTCATAAATGTTCACCATCTTTGGTCCTGGCTAAACCCTCTGCCAAAAATGGTTTCATATTTTTGGAGGCTATTCTGGATTTTTGCACCAAGCCATAAGTATTTGCATTTGGGCAATTTAAATCCTATAAATAATTTAAAATGCCCAAATAATCTTGAAGGTATTTTTAGGCTGTTGAGAGTATTTTCAAATATGCCTCTAAATATTTTCAGGGTTTTTCTAAAATGGAATAGTATTTCTACTATTTCAAAACACATAACAGAAACAAATAAAAAGAAAAACAGAAAGCAGAGAGAGAGTTTTACCTGGCGCTCACCTGGCAGCCCAGCAGAGGCCCAGCCCACCCCCACCTTGCCAGTCATCCCCTTCCTTGGGACAGAAGGATGCCGGGCGTGTGCCCCTCGCGCGCGGCCACGCGCCTCGGCCACCTCCTGCTTCCGCCGCCTCCCCGACGCCTTGGACGCCTCCAACGCACCACGCACCCCCCGGGGCCCCTCTCACTCACTCCCGTGCCTCTCCCCTCTCTGCTCTCTCTCCCTCTCGCGCCCGAGCGCGCTCATCGCCGCCGCTCGCCGTTTCTACGGCCACCGGCCACCCCTGGCCCTGCTGATGAGCTCAGGAGCTCCGCCTCGACCCCCTCTTTCTCCCACCCCGAGCCACGCCACCGCGGGAGCCCCACATCGCCGCCATGAGTCGTCTTCCCCGAGCACGGCCGCCGGACTCCATCGACGGATTCGTCGCCTTCCGTTCGTCCCCGAGCCCGCTGAACTGCTCTCCGCCTCCCTGTGAGCTCTTGCCCCTTCTCCCCCTCTCCGTTTGCCTTCTTGCGCACCACAACGACCACACCGAGCTCGGCCGTACCCGCCGCCGCCACTGCACGTCGCCGTCGTGGCCACAACCACCATGGCTTGATTCCGAGCACGCCATCGTCTTCACCGTACTCGTAGAAGTCCGTAGCACCTCCCCACGCGCCTCGTCGTGCCTCATAGCGACGGTTTCGACCTCGCCCAAACTCCGGCGACCGCCGAGGTCGTCGCCGGCGCCGTTTCCGGCCACCCCCGGTCCAACCACCACTGCCACTCGATGCGGGGGAGCACCCGCAGCACGTAGGTGCTCTCCGCCGCCGATTTGGTCATCGGGGGAGCATTTCCGAGCCGCCCCGCTGTCCCTGTCGTCGCCGGCGACGAGTCGCCGGCGGGTTGGACCAAGTTGACCAGGGTTTGACCACCCTGGGTCATTAACAGTGGGCCCGAGGCCCTATTAATTTAGTTTAGTACTAGCTAACTTTTAATTAACCAGATAAGTCACTGACATGTGGGTCCACGCCCTAATTAACTTAGGTTAGCATTTAACTTAGCACTAATTAACTCAGTTAACTAACTGAGTCACTGACCAGTGGGTCCCCCAGGTCAGGTTTGACCTGGACCCGTCTGTTGACCTGCTGAGGTCAGCATGACCTAATGCTGACGCGGTAAACATTTCTGAAATAAAATAAATCAGAAATGATTTATAAATTTCAGAAAATGCCCTAAACTTCTAAAATTCATAGAAAATCAGGCGTAGCTCCAAATCAAATAATTTATATATGAAAAATGATCAGAAAAATTCAAGGAATCCATCTGTACCATTTTCATGCATGTTTGAACAATGTTTGTCCTCTGTTTAGGGCAATTCAATTAAATGGCATTTAAATAACCACATGTGGGGTTTGAATCTGAACCTTGGGTTCAAACCAACTACACTTAATTGTGTTGCTAGTTGCATTAGGCCAAATCACAGCATATTGCCATGTCATGATCATGCATCATATTGTGCATTACATTAATTGTGTTCTTCCTTGTTTGTCGGTATTTGTCCCCTCTCGGTAGACGACGTTCCGACGATGAGTTCGATGACACCGATGAAGAGCTATATTATCTTCAGAAGTGTCAGGCAAGCAAAACCCCCTTGTTCATTCCAATACAATCCCACTCTCTCGCTCCTGCTCTCTTTTACTGCATTAGGACAACAACGTTTCAACTGTTACATGCTGCGGTAGCTGAACCCCTTATCCTCTGCATGACCTGTCATTGCCACAGTAAATAGATGAAACCCACTAGCATGAGTAGGAGTTGTTTGAGCCCTGATGTGCCTACTCATTCATGCTTGTTGTCATGCCTGCTACTGCTTAGAGTTGAGTCAGGTCTGATTCATCGGGAATGAATTGGAATGTGGTGAAACATGTCCTACTGTTGAGAGCTAAGTGTGTGAACATGATTTGGTAAAGGTAGCGGTGAGAGGCCATGTAGGAGTACATGGTGGGTTGTCTCATTGCAGCCGTCCTCAGGAACTGAGTTCTGTGTTTGTGATCCATGAACAGTTACTACCACACATTGGGTTCCGGTAACTCGACCCCTCTCGACTTATTAATCAACTTGATCTCTGTCCAGGAGTTGCAACTAGTTTCTGGTGTTTGTAGGTAGTGTTAGTAGTCTACCAAGTGGCACCCGGTACAGGTGGGCTTGGGACAGACTAGGCACAGTGGCACGGTGTACCAAGTGGCACCCGGTTGGTGGGCTTGGGAACCCTGCTCACATCGTTTGGGGCCGTGAGCGACACCCCGGCCGGATCTCCTTGCGGATGGAACCCGAATAGGCGATAAACCTGGACGAGAGACTTGTGTGGTTAGTCAGGTCGTGGCCGACTCCCTCGCCCGGCTTCCGCTTGAAGGTTGCCGAGGTACATGACGTGTACAGGGCGGTAAGTGGCGAGAGCGTGTGTGAAGAAGTACACCCCTGCAGGGTTATCATTATCTATTCGAATAGCCGGATTCCTCGGATATGGAAACTTGGACCCCTTGCATAGTTCATAGACAAGTGAAAGTGGATACTCTAAAATGTGCAAGACAAGCGTGAGTGCTATGGATGGCGTTCTCGTAGGGAGACGGGAGCGGATCCATAGTCGTGTATTGATATGGTGAATATGTGGACTCGTGTGCGCCACCTCAAAAGAGTTACTTGCAGTCGTAGTTCAGGTTAGCCACTGAGTCAAAGCTGGCTTGCTGCAGCCAAACTCCACCACCCCCTTTTGATACTGATGCATATGTAGTTAGTTCTGATGTAAGTCTTGCTGAGTACATTTGTACTCACGTTTGCCTATTTTATGTTTTTGCAGAGAGACTTCAGTCTCGCTAGTAGTACCGCTTGGACTTCGACGTTTAGCTTGATACCTCAGCTACGATCTTGTGCCCTCGGCAGGATCTAGTGGATAGTCAGGCTTCTCAGCCTTTCATTTGTAGATGTCTGTACTCAGACATGTTTAGCTTCCGCATGTGCTTTGCCTTGTATGCTCTGAATGTTGGGTCATGAGACCATGTTTGTAATATCTCGCTCCTAGGAGCCTAATGAATAAATACTTGAGTCGTAGAGTCTTGTTGTGATGCCATGTTGTATCTACACATATCGAGCATATTGTGTGTATGATTGAAATGCTTGCTATGTGTGGGATCCGACTATCTAGTTGTTTATCCTTGGCAGCCTCTCTTATGGGGAAATGTAGTCTAGTGCTTCCTGAGCGATAGTAGTCCGCTACAGCCCGGTTCACCGGAGTCCTGCTAGCCCAGCACTACTGCTTGGAACACTTGACTGGCCGGCATGTGATTCACGTCGTTCCTGTGTCTGTCCCTTCGGGGAAATGTCACGCGGTGTTATCCGGAGTCCTGCCTAGCCTGCTACAGCCCGGATTACCGGAGTCCTGTTAGCCCAGTGCTACAGCTCGGATTCATACGTTGTTGACCGTCATGCTCGACGTGATTCATGTATGCTTGTCCTCATGGGTTAGTGCCGCCTTGGGTTCACGACTAGCCATGTCGGCCCGGGTTCTTTGTCATATGGATGCTAGCGACACTATCATATACGTGAGCCAAAAGGCGCAAACGGTCCCGGGCCAGGTAAGGTGGCACCCGTGGGAATACCGTGCGTGAGGCCGCAAAGTGATATGATGTGTTACATGTTGGATCGGTGTGATTTAGGATCGGGGTCCTGACAGCTGGTCTGGTAGTACTGATCCCATAGGATTAGAAACATCCACGCGCTGCTCATTTTTTGGCGGAAGCCCGAGGCAGGCGCTCGCTGCCATGCGTTAGACAGGTTGCTGTGCTGTGTTGCCGGAATAAAAAAATCAACCTATGTGTGGTACGTGAGGTGAGGACAAGAGTAGTCAATGTGCAGCTGAATAAACAAATAACATCTCATACTGCCAAGCATGCTACTCTAAAAAACAAATCTGTACATTTCGTAGTCCATCCGAACACATTCTCTTGAGAGTTTCCTCCGGTTCGCTGTTCCATAGTTTTATACCTACATTCCTTTACTATTCCTCTATTTCATCAAGACCTATGTTTTCTGTCCCTTTATTCCGAACGGAGCCTAAATATTTGGTATAAGGGCATGGGACATTGGGTGCACCAGCAGTCCAGCACCATGTACGTAAACAGGGGCATAAAGTGGTGATTCATAGTTTGTTGCCCCGAGAAACAAACACCCAAGAAACATATCTGGGTTGGTCCCATTTTTGTTCACTCTAGCCACCTACTCCTATGTGTGGATAGCAAATCTAGTCCTGGTCATACCACTGTGTACAGCGTTACCCCTGTATTTCCCTTTTCGACCAAGAGACCGGTTGGATGACCAGTCTGTACTACTTTCACCCCCTTTCCTTCCTGTTTGTACCAAGTCCGATGTACATACTAAATTCCCCCACCCCCACTTTATTTCTTGTTTGAACCAAGTAGTACAAGATTCGACTCCATGAAGTAGCTTTACCTCTAACAATAGAAGAAGAAAAAATATGTGACGTTGGACCATCGATCGAGAGGGGCCGAGAGGTAGAAAATGATGCACATGCAGCGACGTAGCGAGCTGGGGAAGTAGAGCTAAGGCGGTTTCAAACGAAGATATACCTGAAGGTTGTCGGGATGTGGATAGGTGGGCGGCGGGTGGCTGGATCCTCCCACAGGCAACGACGAAGGGATCGGAGGACCTCTCACGCCGGCGCTCAGCCAGGGATAACGGTGCGGCCGGCAGTGGGTCTCCTCCCTCGCTGTCGACGACGGCCTAAACGCTACCCCTCCTCCCCTTCACCGGCGGAGGGGGATACGTCCGGATCTGTAACCAGCGGTGAGGATAGAAAGCCGGTGTTTTTTGAAGTGAGAAAGACAGTGTTACTAACCCTATCTTGTTTAGATCTGGAGAGGATGAGAGTGTGTGAATAGAGCAATCCTAGCAAGCAAGCGCGGAGGCTCCGACCTATATATACGTAGTGAGCAACCCTAGCAAGCAACCCTAGTAAGCAAGCAACCCCTATCTTCATCAACTCGTACAAGACCAATAAATTTGATTACTACAACGCCCTCTCCCTCGCGGACTGAGCTCCGGTGCCTTAACTGCACCTGCCTTTGGCTGCATGACAGGAGGGCCAACCACCTGTTGGGCCCACCTGTCATAGACGCAAAGGCAGGAGCAGTAAGTAGAAGCTTTCGCTACACGCTATCCCTCCCGCACGAGGTGGACGGACATGCAGCAGTGGATTCGATACTGTAGAAGTAGGAGTAACATCATTGTTCGTCTTCTCGAAGAGGCGAAGAGCCAAACGCAACCCGAATGTGGCAGTTGCGAACGCTCGCTTGGTGCGGTTCCTTGGAGTACTAGCCAGGTGAGGGAGTCCGGGATTAGGGGGTGTTCGGCCCTCCGAACTATACCTTCAGCCGGACTCCAGGACTATGAAGATACGAGATTGAAGACTTCGTCCCGTGTTCGGAAGGGACTTTCCTTGGCGTGGAAGGCAAGCTTGGCGATGCGGATATTTAGATCTCCTATTATTGTAACCGACTTTGTGTAACCCTAACGCTATCCGATGTCTATATAAATCGGAGGGTTTTAGTCCGTAGGACAACAACTCCAACATACAACAATCATACCATAGGCTAGCTTCTAGGGTTTAGCCTCCTTGATCTCGTGGTAGATCTACTCTTGTACTACCCATATCATCAATATTAATCAAGCAGGACGTAGGGTTTTACCTCCATCAAGAGGGCCCGAACCTGGGTAAAACATTGTGTCCCTTGTCTCCTGTTACCATCCGCCTAGACGCACAGTTCGGGACACCCTAGCCGAGATCTGCCGGTTTTGACACCGACATTGGTGCTTTCATTGAGAGTTCCTCTGTGTCGTCACTTTTAGGCCCGATGGCTCCTTTGATCATCAACGACGATGCGGTCTAGGGTGAGACTTTTCTGCCCGGACAAATCTTCGTCTTCGGCGGCTTTGCACTGCGGGCCAATTCGTTTGGCCGCCTGGAGCAGATCTAAAGCTATGCCCCTGGCCATCAGGTCAGGTTTGGAAGTTTGAACTACACAGCTGACATCCGCGGGGACTTGATCTTCGACGGATTCAAGCCACAGGCAAGCGTGCCGCACTGCCTCGATGGGCATGATCTAGCTCTGCCGCCAAACAGTGTCCTGGAGGCCGCACACGCGTTGGTTCCGACCCTTAATTCGGAGCCTGCTGCGCTGATCGAAGATGAGCGGTTGGACGCCACCTCAGGGGCTGCGATCTCAAAGGCGATCGAGCCGAACACCAGCCCCGCACTCTGCATGACCCGTGACTCCAATGATCCGGATTCCTCTCCGGACTCTGAACCCCCCGCGCCCCTGCCGATCGAATCCGATTGGGCGCCGATCATGGATTTCACCGCCGCAGACATCTTTCAGCACTCGCCATTCGGCGACATCCTGAACTCACTAAAGTCTCTCTCTTTATCAGGAGAGCCCTGGACGGACTATGGGCAGCAAGGATGGGATGCGGACGACGAAGAAATTCAAAGCCCACCCACCACCCACTTTGTAGTCACTGTCGACGATTTAACCGACATGCTCGACTTCGACTCCGGAGACATCGACGGTATGGACGACGATGCAGGAGACGAACAGGAACCAGCACCTGTAGGGCGCTGGAAGGCCACCTCGTCATATGACAAATATATGGTGGACACTCCAAAAGATGGAGATGGCGATGGAAAAGCGGGGGATGACACCTCTAAGAAACATCCCAAGCGCCGGCGTCAGCGGCGCCGTTCTAATTCCCGCCAAAGCAAAAACGGTGATTCCGGCACCGAAGATAATACTACTCCGGATAGCGCTGAAGAATACCCCCTCCAGCAAGATTCGGCACAGGAAGATGGAGAAGCCAGTGTCGGCGTTCTGGGAACGGGGGTCCCCAGACTTGCCTGCCTGCGGCCTGCGGCGTGGCTCAAAGGAGGCCCAGTACGGCCCAACTTCTTCAACACGAGACCCAAGACCCTCGCGAGGGGCCAAGCCTCGCGGGGCGGACGACGCGGTGCTTCCTCAGGCGCAGCCTCGCCAGAATGGCTCACGAGGAGGCGGAGAGATCAAGGCAGGGTACCTCGCGAGGTGCCCATGACGCAAGCCATAACGACCAAGGGCGCCGGGCGGGCGCCAGCCCGCGCAGTGTCCTCCCTTTCCTCTTTGGTGCAAAGGGGGCAAGCGCAGGCGAGAGGATCAAGCAAAGGCATCCATTTCGGTGCAACAAGACCAAGACCAGCCCAACGGTGGGAAGGAGGTCATCGTGGAGCCCAGGACGGCGTCACCACAGGGCCTTTGGCAGGCGAGGACCGACTTTAGTCAGGATAAGAGTACTGTATGTTCCCCTTCGAATTTGGCCAACTGTTGGCGCCCTTCCCGCTCAATATTTGGGAAGAGGCCCAGGGCCTTTGCCTATAAATAGGACTAGCCACCCCCAGGGTAGAGGCAAGTGAGAATTAGACAGAACAGGTACAGACACACTGAGAGAGAGAGAGAAGGGCAGCTGAACTCCCCTAGCAGTTCATCGTCCCAGCAAGAACACGCCCTCGCGAGGCTGTTCTCCTTTGTACTGTTCATCATCATCAGCCCAAGAGGCAAACCACCCACCACACTAGAGTAGGGTATTACACCACATCGGTGGCCCGAACCAGTATAAACTTTGTGTCTGTTGTGTTGTTCCTTTGGTAGTTTAGATCCTTGCGAGACGGAGAGGTAGAGGACAGGATCTCCGCGCGCACCCCAGAGTTCGAACCTTAAGGGTCTGCCGGAACCCGAAATCCGACATTTGGCGCGCCAGGTAGGGGTGCGCCGGAATTTGTCTTCCACCGCTTCGTTCTCCGCCGACCATCGCGTCCATGTCCGACGCCCGTCGGGCCCGCGCCGAGCGCCGGGCCACCATCGCCTCCCGCGTCGCCCAGACGGCTCCCGTCGGTGGGCGTCCTCATCGTTCCCCGTCGCCCGCCCTCAACGCCGCCACCGGCCCGGCGGGGAACGAGCAGCAAGCGTCGTCTCAGCACCCGTCCGTGCGGCGAGACAGCCGCACCGCTACCCCGTCGCTCACGCCAGCTGGCTCTTCGCCCCACGCGCTCCGTGCGCCCTTGGAAGCTTGAGCTGCGCTCATCGCGGCAAACGAGCTCCTGCGCTACTGTCCCATCGACGACGTCTACGAAGAGTGGCTCAACCGCGTCGCCGAGCTCGTCCGCGCCGCAGGGGGCTCTCCTGCACCGTCCGCCCCGCTGCACCGCACCCCGCCACGCGCTGGCAATGAAGTTCCGGGGGCGTACCAGCCGCCCCCCCCCTCCAAGGAGACGCCATGGCTCCAAGGCGCATGGCCCCAGGGCGAAACCCACTCCGTCAGGCGCCAGCCCAGCAAGAACGGAGCTGCCAAGAAGTCCCTCGACCGCAAGAGGCTGCCCGAGCGCTCCCTGCTCCGGCTCGCCGCGACCCTGCTCCAGCTCCGGCACGTCAAGACCCCGCGCTGCTCCCAGCTGCAGTGCATGGGGACCCGCAAGACCAAGCTCTCCCTCGACCGAAGCCTCCCATGGCCACGGCCGGCTGCCGCGCCTACACCACCGAGCTGCGCAGCGTTGCGTGGCCCGGCAAGTTCAAGCCAGACCTGCCTCCTCGCTATGACGGCACGACTGACCCCACTGAGTCCCTCCAGCTTTACGAGCTGGGCATCGAAGCTGCCAGTGGAGACGAGAAGGTCATGGCGAACTGGTTCCCCATGGAACTCAAGGAAGGGGCTCGTACCTGGCTCCTTAACCTGGCCCCAGGCACGATCTCTTCCTGGGACCAGATGCGCACCCGCTTCATCGCCAACTTCCAAGGTACTCACGACCGGCCGCCCGCCATGAGCGACATGCACCGCATCAAGCAATAACCCGGAGAGACCCTGCAAAAGTACATCCAGCGCTTCAACAGCGCGCAACTCAAGATCCCCAAGGTGTCCGAGGAAGTCATCATCTCAGCCTTCTCCGAGGCGTGCGAGACGTCAAGATGAAGGAGGAGCTGGCGATGCATGAAGACCTGTGCACCTCCCTGGAGTTGTTCAACTTGGCGACCAAGTGCGCCAGGGCTGAGGAGGGGCATCTCTCCCTCCTCGAGCTGCCCGCCGCAGACCCAAAAGAGAAGAAACCCAAGGCCAAGGACGTGAAGCGCAAGGGGGCTGCCGTGCTCGCTGCAGAGCCTGACACCAAGCGAGGCAAGGATCTGCCCGAATCCTCCAGGGGCAGCCGATACTGCGTGTACCACGACCTCCACACCCACAACACCAATGAATGCCAAGAGCTCCGCGTCGTGCGAGAAGGAAGGATCGGCCGACGCCCTGACCGCACTGACCGGGGCTACGGCCGAGGAGGAGGGAGAAACCCAGGACGCTGGGAAGATCGCGGCCCGCGCCAAGGGTGGTGTGATCAACCTCGCGAGGACCGCTGGCGGGACCTGCCTCGCGAGGGGGGTTGGAGGGATCAGCCTCGTGAGGATCGCCTGCAGGGCAATGCAGGCCTTCCCCCGCTGCCACCTCAGCCAAGGAGGAACGAGGACCGCCACCAAGACGAGGGGGCTGGGGGCTTCCAGGAGCCGCGCGCAATAGCCTGGATCCTGGGCGCAGCTCAAGCCCCAGCCTCCCAACGCATCTTCAAGCAGTTTGCCCGTGAAGTGAATGTAGTCCTCCCCAGGCTGGAAGCAACGCGCCCTCTCAGGTGGTCGGCGTGCACCATCACGTTCAGCTCAGCCGATCAGCTGAAGTGTGCGTCCACGGCCGGGGTCCTCCCGATGCTTTGCTCTCCAGTCATCAGCAACGTACTGGTCACCAAGACCCTCATCGACGGTGGGGCAGGGCTCAACGTCCTGTCCGTGGAAACATTCAACAATCTCCAAGTGCCCTATGACCTGCTTCAGCCAACCAAGCCTTTCTCCGGAGTCACCGACGGTTCCACGATCCCGATTGGGCAGGTCCGCCTCCCTGTCACCTTCGGGGCCCGCAAGAACTACCGCACCGAGCTCATCGACTTCGACGTCGCTCACATCCGCCTGCCGTACAACGCCATCCTCGGATACCCGGCGCTGGCCAAGTTCATGGCCGTAACTCATCATGGCTACAACGTCCTCAAGATGCCAGGAAGTGGCAGAGTCATCACGGTGCCGTGTGAAGAAAAGGATGCAGTGTGTTCCCTGGAGCGAGCCTTTCAGGCCGCGTCACTAGAAGACCCAGATCGCGGAAGCAGGAGGCCTCCCGAGATCACCCCCAAGAAGAAGAAGACATCGTCAGGCTCAGCCCCTCAGGAGGCAGGCCCCTCAGGGCCCGTGTCTGCCCAAGGGGACCCTCCGTCCATCGCATAGGAAAGCACGCCCGGCGCCCTCCTCAGGCAGGGCTCGGGGGCTCTGACCTGGAGGGCCACCGACCTAGCCGGGGTCACGAGGGAGGCGCTTGGGCACCACGTGGAGGCGTGCTTTGAAGCATGTTTCCCTCAAGAAGGAGCAAGGCAAGGAGAGTCAGACCAGCAGGAGTTCGTTAACCAGGCCGTTCAAGAACTACAAGAATCAAGAATCATGAGAGGTTGCCGCCGTCTACCAGCTGTGGCCCCCCATCCAGGCGAGGATGGTGGGCTGCGAATCTGCATCGACGTACCAGGGCTCAATCAAGTCGCCATGACAGAATGCCTCTGGCCCTCGCAAGTGGGGTGTTGTGGAGGTCCCCCCCACAGCTATGCTCGCATGCCTTATGGCCTGCCGAGCGCGGCTGCTGCGTACCAACGCCTCATGAGGGGCATCATGGAGACTCAGGAAGACAGGCGTTCCGCAGTCCTGCCAGAGATGGATATGATTCCCGAGGAGCCACCAGCGCCTCCGAAGCCTCCTAAGGCCCCTGGTCCTGTGGGCTCGTGAGGATCAGTTCCCGCAGCCCATCGAGTCTGCTACACCAACACCACTTCGTCCGCGACAACCCCAGGTGACATCTTTCAAGCTTCTTTTCCGGCTGGGAACGCCCCCCAGGGCTGCTTCATTCCCAGGCCGCGTGGGTCCGTCCCTGCGGCATGTATCCTTTTTTACTTTTGGATCGTTAGCTTGCTTTGTTGGGGGCGCCCCTCGGGCTGCATCATCCCCAAGCCGCTCGGGCCAGGACCAGTGGCGTGTATCTTCTTTGCGTTTATTTCCAACTATGCATTCGCCTATCATGCTTGATTACTTGACGCCTGTTCACAGCACCTCTTCTTCCCAATGTCGACCACTTGCACGTTAAAGCGGGGGTACCTGAGCATCGCGACTCAGGGCTCTTACCGGCTCTCCAGCCCTCACCCTCTGGCCTTGTCCACGGCATCGCGACCTGGCATAACAGCGACGGCTGAGACCAGCTCGAGGGCCGGGACCCGAGGATGTAGAGCACGAAGGGGAGCAAAGGCGATGGGGAAGGGGGCACGCGGGGACCTCGTCAAGCGACTCCACTCAAGCTGTCGCGCGGACCCGGCGATACACCAAGAATAACCCCCGATTAGCAAGATAAGTCGCCCGAAAACATCGGCTACCGTAGCATCACCCCCGCACCTAATGTAATTCCGTACTAGCGATGTCACCCCCCTTTCCTCACCGAGCGACGGCTGCTTGGGCGCCAAAGGGGACCTCCTGAGCATCGCGACTCAGGGGCTCTTACCGGACCCCGGGTCGCTCACCTCCTGGCCTTGACCACGACATCGCGACCTGGCATACTAGCGACGGCTGAAACCGCCTTGGGACTGGGACCTGTCGATGCAGAGCACCAAGCCCTCGCGAGGTTCGAAAGGGAAGACTAAGCTACGACGGAATTAACGACTCACACAGTTTCATAGCAAAAGTCACATATTAACAAGAAGGATCACAGACACCTTACAAGCCCCCATTGGGCGCATTATGATTCCTTGCAGGAAGCGGATCCTAAGGGATGTTATCTACACGCGCCCCTGCAAACGATGCCATCATCAACAGTGGGCCGTCAGGCACCGGCGCCAACCCCATCCAGATCAGAGTCGGCGGCGGCCGAGCGAGCCAGCCCTGCTCCGGGAGCGGCGCCGGCTCGCGGGCTCGTAGCTGTCGTCGCTCGTCTCCGGGGTCGCGAAGATCTCGCTGGGGTCGCTGGACCCTCCTGCACTTCCGTCGCTTGTGGAGCTGCCCAGGGAGCGGTCGACGGGCCCGTCCCTCACCACGGCAGGGTCCAGGCCACCTCTCCTGGGGCAGCGCTCCAGCCGGCGCCCGTCTGTGTCGAAGACCTTGAAGAACATCACCGAAGCGCCATCGTACTCCAGGTGGATCGTGAGGGCGCCCCTTGCTCTGCAACCCCGAGCGATCTCGCCCCAGCCATGAGTCATGAAGACCTCGCCCGAGGCGAGCATCGCGACCTCTGCCTCGGTCGTGGGGGTGCTGCAGTCGGCGTGCTGCAGCCACAACTCCAGGAGTCTTACCTGTGGGAAGACGGAGGCGAAGAAGGGAGGAAAGCGAATCCAAGTTCGCGGAGGCATGGCGGCGTGGAGCACAAGCTCGCGGGAGGAGCCCTCGGCATGGATTCCAGGCGGAACGACCCACACCTTCATGACCCGGCGGCGCCGGCGCCGGCCGCAGGGATCGACGTCACCTCCTCCGAGGCCCTCGGCATGGGCAAACAAGGGAAGCGGAAACCCCGGCGGAAGCCGCTCGTACCAAGGCCTTGACACCACCTGGTGGTCTCCTTCGTCTCGGCTCCGAAGGGCAAGTCGCTTCTTCGGCGGGAGCGGGTCTGGCTCTTCTTGGAGAGCCTTTCCCTTCTCCGCTGCAGAAAACCGGCGAATCGGGGCCATCACGTCAAGAAGGAGCAAGAATCAAGGCGAAGGACGAAGCAAGGAGAGACGGACTGGAAGGGCACGCGCGGTGCCGTACTTATAGCCGGCGAAGGCCAACCGTCGGCCTCCACGATCACAGGTAATCATGACACGATTTGCATGCAGGGACTTGTCCAATCCGCGCGATCATCGAGGCGTCGTGGGGAAGCGGAGGCGCCCGCGCCCCATCAACCGCCACGCGGCACCCAAGGCCGCAGGCTGTTAGGGCCCGCGGCGCTTCACCCTTGCCCTTTCGCCTCTCGGCACGGCCAAGTCCGGGCGCGCCTTGGGCCCGGGGGCTACTGTCGGCGTTCTGGGAACGGGGGTCCCCAGACATGCCTGCCTGCGGCCTGCGGCGTGGCTCAAAGGAGGCCCAGTACGGCCCAACTTCTTCAACACGAGACCCAAGACCCTCGCGAGGGGCCAAGCCTCGCGGGGCGGACGACACGGTGCTTCCTCAGGCGCAGCCTCACCAGGATGGCTCACGAGGAGGCGGAGAGATCAAGGCAGGGTACCTCGCGAGGTGCCCATGACGCAAGCCATGACGACCAAGGGCGCCAGGCGGGCGCCAGCCCGTGCAGTGCCCTCCCTTTCCTCTTTGGTGCAAAGGGGGCAAGCGCAGGCGAGAGGATGAAGCAAAGGCATCCATTTCGGTGCAACAAGACCAAGACCAGCCCAACGGTGGGAAGGAGGTCATCGTGGAGCCCAGGACGGCGTCACCATAGGGCCTTTGGCAGGCGAGGACCGACTTTAGTCAGGATAAGAGTACTGTATGTTCCCCTTCGAATTTGGCCAATTGTTGGCGCCCTTCCCGCTCAATATTTGGGAAGAGGCCCAGGGCCTTTGCCTATAAATAGGACTAGCCACCCCCAGGGTAGAGGCAAGTGAGAATTAGACAGAACAGGTACAGACACACTGAGAGAGAGAGAAGGGCGGCTGAACTCCCCTAGCAGTTCATCGTCCCAGCAAGAACACGCCCTCGCGAGGCTGTTCTCCTTTGTACTGTTCATCATCATCAGCCCAAGAGGCAATCCACCCACCACACTGGAGTAGGGTATTACACCACATCTGTGGCCCGAACCAGTATAAACTTTGTGTCTGTTGTGTTGTTCCTTTGGTAGTTTAGATCCTTGCAAGACGGAGAGGTAGAGGGCAGGATCTCCGTGCGCACCCCAGAGTTCGAACCTTAAGGGTCTGCCGGAACCCAAAATCCGACAGCTAGCCCTCATGAGAGAGCGGCAGACCGAGGACGATAACTATATGCCTCCCTCCGAAGACGAGGCAAGTCTCGACGACGATGAATTCGTCGTACCATCAGACCCCGCCGAACAAGAGCGTTTCAAACGCAGGCTTTTAGCCACGGCAAGCTGCCTCAAGAAAAAGCAGCAGCAACTTAGATCTGATCAAGATTTGCTAGCTGACAGATGGACTGAAGTCCTTGCGGCCGAAGAGTATGAGCTCGAACGCCCCTCCAAGCGTTACCCAAAGCGCAGGCTGCTACCCCGATTAGAGGAGGAAGCACCTACATCACCAGCGCATGACATGGCCGACCGGCCACCTCGTGGCCGCGACAGAGAGGCCTCTAAGCCCTCCACTCAAGCCATGCCCCGACCCCGCTCAAAACATGCTACGGCACGGGAAAACGCGTCAGACCTGCAAGATATACTGGAGGACAAGGCAAGGCAAACAAGATCGATCTACGGATCGCGCGGGAGCCCCATGGCACGTGACGGCGATCATCACTCCGGATACAATAAATCTGGCCGGGCCGAACACAATGGACAAAGCTCCTTTGAGCTGCGTCGTGATATAGCCCAGTACAGAGGCGCCGCACACCCACTATGCTTCACAGATGAAGTAATGGATCATAAAATCCCTGAGGGATTCAAACCCGTAAACGTCGAATCATACGATGGCACAACAGATCCTGCGGTATGGATCAAGGATTATCTCCTTCATATCCACATGGCCCATGGTGATGATCTACATGCCATCAAATACCTCCCACTCAAACTTAAGGGACCGTCCCGGCATTGGCTCAACAGCTTGCCAGCAGACTCAATCGGTTCTTGGGAGGACCTGGAAGCCGCATTCCTTGACAACTTCCAGGGCACTTATGTGCGACCACCGGACGCCGATGACCTAAGCCACATAATCCAGCAGCCAGAGGAATCGGCCAGGCAATTCTAGACACGCTTCCTAACAAAGAAAAATCAAATAGTCGACCGTCCGGACGCGGAGGCCATAACAGCCTTCAAGCATAATATCCGCGACGAGTGGCTTGCCCGGCACCTGGGACAGGAAAAGCCGAAATCTATGGCAGCCCTCACGACACTCATGACCCACTTTTGCGTGGGAGAAGACAGCTGGCTAGCTCGCAACTACAACTTAACCAAGAACCTTGGTAATTCGGATACCAAGGACAAAAGCGGCAGGTCGCGCCGGAACAAGCAAAAGCGCCGCGTTAACAATGACAGCAATGAGGATACGGCAGTAAATGCCGGATTCCGAGGCTACAAATCCGGTCAGCAGAAAAATCCATTCAAAAGAAATACTCAGGGCCCGTCCAGTTTGGACCGAATACTCGACCGCTTGTGCCAGATACATGGCACCCTCGAAAAGCCAGCAAATCACACCAACAGGGGTTGTTGGGTGTTCAAGCAGGCAGGCAAGTTAAGAGCCGAAAACAGAGACAAGGGGCTGCATAGCGATGACGAGGAGGATCCCAGGCCGCCGAACAACAGTGGACAGAAGGGTTTTCCCCCACAAGTGCGGACGATGAACATGATATATGCAACCCACATTCCCAAGAGGGAGCGGAAGCGTGCGCTACGAGACGTATACGCGCTGGAGCCAGTCGCTCCAAAGTTCAACCCATGGTCCTCCTGCCCGATCACCTTTGATCGAAGGGACCATCCCACTAGCATCTGTCATGGCGGGCTTGCCGCATTGGTTCTTGACCCAATTATCGACGGATTTCATCTCACAAGAGTCCTCATGGACGGCGGCAGCAGCCTGAACCTACTTTACCAGGATACAGTGCGGAAAGTGGGCATAGGTCCCTCGAGGATTAAACCCACCAAAACGACCTTTAAAGGCATCATACTAGGTGTAGAAGCCAACTGTACAGGCTCAGTTACACTTGAAGTGGTCTTCGGATCCCCAGATAATTTCCGAAGCGAGGAGTTAATCTTTGACATAGTCCCGTTCCGCAGTGGCTATCACGCACTGCTCGGGCGAACCGCATTCGCAAAATTCAATGCGGTACCGCACTATGCATACCTCAAGCTCAAGATGCCAGGCCCTCGCGGAGTAATCATGGTCAATGGAAACACCGAACGCTCCCTCCGAACGGAGGAGCACACGGCAGTGCTCGCAGCAGAAGTACAAAGCAGCCTCTCTAGGCAGTTCTCCAGTCCGGCCATTAAAAAGTCGAACATTGTCAAGCGCGCCCGGAGTAACCTACAACAAGACCGCCTAGCATGTTCCAAGCTAGCGTAGCAATGCGGCCCCAACCCTAGCCCTCGCGATATAGCAAAACCAGTGCTTCACGTACATAACTACGCTCTTGAAATACCATGGGCACAAGGGGAGGGGCACCATCACGGCACGCCCAAAACACGGCCTAAACCGTAGGGGCTGCCGAATTCTTTTTAAATTTTTTATTACTTTCAGGACTCCACACTTCGGACGACCTGTTCTGCAATTCAACTGCCGCACAAACGATGCAAGATCCAGGAAAGCAGACAAGCCATGCCACATTATGGAACCCCCAGGTGGTCTCTATTACGAGTGGTATACCTGTTTTGAATACAATTCCGCGGCCTGCCCCTGGCCAGGACATGTTAAATAGTCCAATTTCTTTTGCTTATCGCACTATTTGTATCGTTCTGCTTAGATAGTAGCCTTTCTATAAACAATGCATAGCTTTTGTCTATTTTTTGCATTTCCTCTTTTTATATATATGTTCATTAATGACATGTGGCACCCGTACACTGTGGTACGGTAAATACGCCAGGGGCTTCAGTACCCCTTAATATGGTGTAAGAAGTCCGAACACTTCATAAGTGCGGCACCCCGAACTTATAGCACTATATGCATCGGCTCCAAATCATGATTTGGGTCAATAGTTGGGTTTGCCCGGCTCCTATGTTTCGGTGCCTTACGTTCAGCTATATCGGCTAAGGTAGCACTAGGAGAACTATTGCGATTGTGCCCCAGTTGAGCTGGGCGGAGCACCTCAGTAGAGAAAGCTAAAACTGACTGTCATGATAAGGCGAGAGACCGGTCGCTGTTCGAGAGGTTTTTCGGGTCCTTAAAGACCTATGCCGCTTAGAGCAAAGAACCGGATTTTGTCCGGCCAAGGCGTGGATAGCGCCCCGAACTCGGTCTTCCGAATACTAGGGGCTTCGCCGAAATTTAAAATTATAAAGTTCTATGGCTAAGTGAGAGTGTTCAAGCATTATAGTCCGATTGCCTTGTTCGTTGTGCTGAGCGCCTCCCTCGAAGGACCCAGACATGGGAAAAAGAGCGCTCAGGTTTATCCCGAACACCCCAGCACTAGTGGCATGGGGGCGGAAGCCGACGACTGGCCATCTCTCAATTTTTTGATAAACGGCCACACAGAAAATAATATTTTAAATTCAACAAGCATTGCTTAGCGCAAATGAACAAGTTTTCAGCGCACAGGATAAACACGAGCGAGTTCATTCAAAAATTACATCCTTGGTACATTCATCCGCCATAAGGCGGGCACCAGCGAGAACATCCTTGTAATAGTTCTCGGGCTTCCGATGCTCCTTCCCCGGCGGTGGCCCGTCCCTCACAAGCTTCTCACCGTCCAGCTTACCCCAGTGCACTTTTGCACGGGCAGGGGCCCTACAGGCACCTTTGATGCAGACGGAGCGCTTGATGACCTCGAGCCTTGTACATGCCTCCACCAGCCGTCGCACCAGTCCGAAGTAGCTCCCAGGCAAGGCCTCTCCAGGCCACAGCCGAACTATGAAGCCCTTCATGGCCTGTTCGGCAGCCTTGTGGAGCTCGACCAGCTGCTTCAGCTGGTCGCTCAAGGGCACAGGGTGTCCGGCCTCAGCGTACTGAGACCAGAACACCTTCTCCGTCGAGCTGCCCTCTTCGGCTCGGTAGAATGCGGCGGCATCAGATATGCTGCGGGGAAGATCTGCGAATGCCCCTGGAGAACTCCGAATTCGGGTAAGTAACAAGTAGTTTACTTTTATATGTCTGCTTTGCATAAAGAATGCCTTACCCGCCGCTATCTTTTTCACCTCCTCCAACTCTTGGAGGGCCTTCTGGGATTCGGCCTTGGTAGCCTTGGCAGTTTCAAGGGCCGCCACGAGCTCGGACGCTCGCACCTGGCCGACCTGGACCTCAAATTTCTCTCGCTCGGCACGCTCCGTGGCCGCTCTCTTCTCGGCCTCGGACAGCGCCTGCTTGAGGGTCGCCACCTCAGTCGTGGACCCTACAATAAGCAGTACAATCCCGTAAATTTTTTGCAATTGCATCTTTTTATATATTTTTTCTATAAGGTATCTCTTACCTTCTTTCTCCTTGAGCTGCCGCTTGGCAAGGCCGAGCTCTTGCTCGGTCCGCTCGAGACCCTGCTTCAGGGTACCTACCTCCGCAGTCAGTGCGGCGGTAGCAAGCAGCGAAGCCTGCATACACATATTGACTCATTTTTTATTAGACTCCTGCGAAATTATTTGATCCTCTATTCGGCTTTTCTTTCCGAACGCCAAACAGAGCATCAGGGGCTACTGTCTATGCGGTAATATTTATACATATTTTTACTTACCTCAAAGCCTGTTAAAAGGCTAGCGCAAGCTTCAGTCAGTCCGCTCTTGGCGGACTGAACCTTCTGGATCACTGTACTCATAATAGTACGGTGCTCCTCGTCGATGGAGGCCTGTTAAGCACCTCCAGCAGATTGTCCGGCACCTCCGGCTGGACGGAGGCCGCCGGCTCAGAAGGCTTGCTCCTCTTAGAAGGAGTTCGCCTACCGCGGTCCGGAACTGTTGAGGGTTCTGGCGCGGTGTCCGGCTCAAAGCCGGACTTGGAGCCCTGGGGGGTCTTGTCCCCTTTACTCCTGGAGTCCGGGAGGTCGCCTCGCGGCTCCTCCGGGACCACCTCCTCTTGCCCCGGAGCTTGTCGCGACACCACTTCGGCGTTGTCCGCAGTGCGGGGGGAGACAGCGGGCGGAACTGAGTTCACGTCCGAAGAATCCAGGGAGCCGCTCGACGACTCTTTGAATCCTGCGCGGGGCGGCCTGCATAATTACATTCGACATTAGTGAAGAGCTGTGCAAACGACAGGGATATTATGAGTTACTCTAGTATCCGAATACTTACGATCCCGTCGGGCGCCTGGCCCTTTGTGTCCACTCCTCTTCGCCTTCGTCGGCGTTAGGGGAGTAGTCCGGCGGAAGGGTTTTCCCCTTCTTGGACCCTTCGGCCTCCCCAGTTGGGGCGGCCTTCCTCTCCTTTCCTCCCCCCGCTGGAGGGGGAGAGGTCTCTTCTTCCTCCTCCTCGTCTTCACGGGAAGAGTGCGTCTCGGACTTGTCGGACGACGAATCCGACACCACCACATGACGGGAACTCTTTCGAGTCCCCGTGACCTTCTTCTTCTTGGCCTTCTTCTCCGGCACCACGTAAGGCGCCGGAGCCAGCAGCTTTGATAAACGAGCGTCTGTTGGGTCTTCGGGCAAAGGAGCCGGACAGTTAATTGGTCCGGACTTCACCTGCCATTCCTGTTAAAGGTAAGGGAGTTCAGATCCCGCATAGAGTCAAACTATAAGAAACAAATGTCCTGTAAAAGGTACAGATAACTCACCACGCTAGCTGTGCGCTGCGTGCTGAATCCGCGGTCCTCGGATGCGGATGCGGAAGCCTCGGCGCCCTTGAAAAGCACCTTCCAGGCGTCTTCGTACGTTGTGTCGAAGAGCCTGTTCAAGGTTCGGTGCTGCGCCGGATCAAACTCCCACAGATTGAAACCCCGTTGTTGACACGGGAGAATCCGGCGGATGAGCATGACCTGTATTATATTGACAAGCTTGAGCTGCTTGTTCACCAGGGACTGGATGCATGTCTGCAATCCGGTCACCTCTCCTTCGTCACCCCACGACAGGCCCGTCTCTTTCCAGGACGTGAGCCGTGTAGGGGGACCGGATCGAAACTCAGGGGTTGCGATCCATTCCGGATCGCGCGGCTCGGTGATGTAAAACCACCCTGATTGCCACCCCTTCAAGGTCTCCACAAAGGAGCCCTCGAGCCATAGGACGTTGGCCATCTTGCCCGCCATGGCACCTCCGCACTCCGCTTGGCTGTCGCGCACCACCCTTGGCTTGACGTTGAAAGTCTTGAGCCAAAGGCCGAAATGGGGGCGGACGCGGAGGAAATCCTCACACACGACGATAAACGCCGAGATGTTGAGGATGAAGTTTGGGGCCAGATCATGGAAATCCAGGCCATAGTAGAACATGAGCCCCCGGACAAATGGGTGGAGTGGAAAGCCCAGTCCGCGGAGGAAGTGGGGAAGGAATATGACCCTCTCATGGGGCTCTGGGGTGGGGAGAAGCTGCCCCTTTTCAGGAAGCCGGTGCGCGATGTCTTTGGACAAGTATCCGGCCTTCCTCAGCTTTTTGACATGGCCCTCCGTGATGGAGGAGACCATCCACTTGCCTCCCGCTCCGGACATTGCTGGAGAAGGTTGAGGTGGGAAGTGCGGGCTTGGGCGCTGGAGCTCGGGTGCGCAGAAGATGGATAGGAAAAGGAGGAAGAAGGCGCATGTAAAAAGGTGGATCCTTATCCCCTTATATGGGCGGATGCGGCTATGCGTCCCCACTAGCCTAGTAAAACTCGCTTGCCTCCCAAGCACCGTGATAAATGGTGCGGTTGGGTTACCCACATCCGTATTGATGAGAATCCCGTAAATGGGGGACACGATCTCTGCTTTGACAAGACGTGCCAAGGAAACCGCCCCGCAAAACGCGCTGAGGTGGAGAAGTGAAAACGATTCGAATAAAGGCTTGGCCGTAGTGTGATGTCACGCTATGGAATACGTCAGCAGATTAGATTTGTGTTAATATTATTCTCTCTATGGCAATATGTGGAAACTTATTTTGCAGAGCCGGACACTACCCTTGGTGTTTACAATCTTTTATGAAGAACTTGGAGGAGGAACCCGCCTTGCAATGCCGAGGACAATCTGCGCGCCGGACTCGTCGTCATTGAAGCCTGGTTCAGGGGCTACTGAGGGAGTCCGGGATTAGGGGGTGTTCGGCCCTCCGAACTATACCTTTAGCCGGACTCCAGGACTATGAAGATACGAGATTGAAGACTTCGTCCCGTGTCCGGAAGGGACTTTCCTTGGCGTGGAAGGCAAGCTTGGCGATGTGGATATTTAGATCTCCTATTATTGCAACCGACTTTGTGTAACCCTAACCCTATCCGGTGTCTATGTAAACCGGAGGGTTTTAGTCCGTAGGACAACAACTCCAACATACAACAATCATACCATAGGCTAGCTTCTAGGGTTTAGCCTCCTTGATCTCGTGGTAGATCTACTCTTGTACTACCCATATCATCAATATTATCATCAATATTAATCAAGCAGGACGTAGGGTTTTACCTCCATCAAGAGGGCCCGAACCTGGGTAAAACATTGTGTCTCTTGTCTCCTGTTACCATCCGCCTAGACGCACAGTTCGGGACCCCCTACCCGAGATCCGCCGGTTTTGACACCGACACCAGGCTCTTGCATGAGACAAAATTGCTATTGTTTAACAATTAAACTCCATTATCCATTGGTTGATACTCATTCTACATAGGTCCATGCGCTTAGAACCGTTTCCTCCTGGGGTCACCAATGTTTATTTGCTAATTAATAGCATTGCATGCAATGAACTAGCCATTGGAAGTCATTAAAAGCATGCACACCTCTCATCTCTTATTGGTTGATATGTCAAGAAACAAGAAACAAGGTAGAAGTTAATGCACCGCGCCTAAGTGTTTTGGGACTACGTATTTGGTTTTCATAAGATGACTTACACACCTAGACGGAGGGAGTAGTATAGCCCTGTAAACCGGAAAGGAGTATTTGCCTTTCTAGAGATTTCAACAAGTGACTAGACTACACCGTGTGCAGTACTCCCTCCCTTCCGGTTTATAGGGCTCAAATCTCAAATCTCATGAACCAAGGCATTTTGCGATTGGAGAAATGTATCTCATACTTTACAAAACTACCCTAATTAAACTCATGCATTTATTACGTAGTTCTCTCATTTTCCTCTCCGCCTTGGTCGCGGTGCACAATATTGAGCACTCCTACTCCCTCCCTTCCGGTTTATAGGGCTTATCTCAAAATCTTAGTTTTTTTCATTTATAAGGCTCAATTTGGTTGTTCCCCATCACAAGTTCAGATTCCAAGGTGCATTAAATAATTGCATGCAGGTATTAAGAGAAAATTGACCAATGCATGTACTTTATGCATGCATGCATTGCAATTAGTACATTGGTAAACATACATTTTTGAAGAAAACAAGAGCATTAATTGGGTGCTTTTGCAAATTACAAAAAGGATTCCACCACTCACCATCTACCTTGGTTGGTGAAATTTTGAATTGAGCCCTATAAACCGGAAAGGAGGGAGTATATGACTAGCCGCTCTATCTACATGCGGGGCATTTCAAAGCATCCGGGCCCGCGTGCCATCCACCAAATCACAGCGAGGTGCTACAGTCGAGACTCACCTGTCACCCCGGTGTGGCCGTCATGACCTGTCATATCACAAAACGCACACCTTTACCAGAAGTGGTAAGGTGGCCTCCAAGTTGGACTGGACGAAGCAACCATCATTTCACTGGAACGCTCATTCAAGCCCTTTCTTCCCTTTCTTGAAGAAAACCTCACTCCAGGCTACTCACTTCTGCCATTTTTCTTCTGTACCAACGAAGGAAAGGTGGGCGAATCAGTTATGCTGCTATATTTTCATTCCAAGAATCTTCTTTTTGCGAAGCACCGACCGATTATCACATCCTATTCTTTTCCTGTTTTCATTGCGATTGTGGTTTCCTTTCGATTGCTTTTTGTTTGTCAGTTCATTGATGGATCCTGGAGCACAAGGCAAAGAGTTGCCGACGGACAACCTACTGGAGACAGCGATCTCCAGGAAGCGAGCACCGACCAACGAGTTGACCATGTTGGCGGGCCAACCCATGGAGACAAAGAACTCCAAGAAACAAGCACTGGACCAAGAGTTGAGGACGTTGGTGGACGTACTCCTCAAAGAAAGTTGGAAGAACAGCAATGGCCCCACCGTGCCTACCCCAGGAACTCTGATTGCCACCTATGTGAGGCTCAAGACCGAGTTTGAGGAGATAGTCGCCGTTGAGAAGCAGTATTCCCTTGGCAAGGTGATGGCCCCCATCGAGGACGAGGAGATGGCCCCGGAGGGATGAGATCCCCCGGTGAGCTGCACAAGGTAAAAAATAATGGCTTATTACCATAGTTGTGGTTTTTTATTATTTGCAATGTGCTTGCTAATATGTTAGGGTTGTGGAGGTGCCGGTGGACGTCCTTGATGATTCCGATGTCGTGGCCCGTCCTGTTGGCATCGCCCCGGAGATCGATTCCGATGCCGCTGTCCATCTTGTGGACATCGCCTTAGAGATTGATTCCGATGTCGCGGTCAGTCCTGCGGACATCGCCCCAGAAGTCGATTCCCATGCCACTGTCCGTGCTATGGTCATTGCCCGAGAGATCGATGACAAGAAATAGTTGGTCGCGCTAATCCTTCAGGGCAGTTTGCATTGCCCTGTGTTTAATTACCAGAAATGATGCGTGTTATCAAACCATCTTAGGGCTAGTGCACTGTCTTGTGTGGGCGGATCTTGCTACTTTTGTTTGATAGTGCATCATGCGAACCCTCTCCGAGTTATGGAAACAGATGTATCCTCACCAGCTTTTGATGTAATATATGGCATGATTAGATGCAAGTTTGAACTATTTATCATATCAGGAGGGCTTGTTTGATGATTCTTGGTGTTAGTAGGCTAGCTACTGTGCGAGCTATAGTACTTGCAAAACACTCACCGAGGAGAAACGTTGGGGATGATGAGCTCGTGGTACGCTTATACTTATCCCTCCTCGATCGACCAATAGCCCTAGCTCCTAAAATTGTAGGCTTAGCGATCGATGACCTAGGCGGGCTAGTTTGGCCTAGTGGGTTTCAGTGATATGACATGTGAGGGAGTCCTGGATCAGGGGGTGTTCGAGTAGCCGGACTCCTGGACTATGAAGATACAAGATTGAAGACTTCGTCCCGTGTCCGGATGGGACTTTCCTTGGCGTGGAAGGCAAGCTTGGCGATGCGGATATTTAGATCTCCTACCATTATAACCGACTTTGTGTAACCCTAACCCTATCCGATGTCTATATAAATCGGAGGGTTTTAGTCCGTAGGACAACAACTCCATAGGCTAGCTTCTAGGGGTTTTAGCCTTCTTGATCTCGTGGTAGATCTACTCTTGTACTACCCATATCATCAATATTAATCAAGCAGGAGTAGGGTTTTACCTCCATCGAGAGGGCCCGAACCTGGGTAAACTTCGTGTCCCTTGTCTCCTGTTACCATCCGGCCTAGACGCACAGTTCGGGACCCCCTACCCGAGATCCGCCGGTTTTGACACCGACATTGGTGCTTTCATTGAGAGTTCCTCTGTGTCGTCACTTTTAGGCCCGATGGCTCCTTTAATCATCAACGACGAGGCGGTCCAGGGTGAGACTTTTCTCCCCGGACAGATCTTCGTCTTCGGCGGCTTCGCACTGCGGGCCAATTCGCTTGGCCACCCGGAGCAGATCAAAAGCTACGCCCCTGGCCGTCAGGTCAGGTTTGGAAGCTTAAACTACACGGCGGATATCCGCGGGGATTTGATCTTCGACGGATTCGAGCCACAGCCAAGTGCGCCGCACTGTCTCGAGTGGCATGATCTAGCTCTGCCGCCGAACAGTGCCTTGGAGGCCGCACACGCACCGGTTCCGACCCTTAATTCGGAGCCTATTGCGCCAATCGAGGATAAGCGGTTGGACGTCACCTCGGGGGCTGCGATCTCAAAGGCGATCGAGCCGAACGCCAGCCCCGCACTCCGCATGACCCGTGACTCCGAGGATCCGTATTCCTCTCCGGACTCCGAACCCCCCGCGCCACTGCCGATCGAATCCAATTGGGCACCGATAATGGAGTTCACCGCCGCGGACATCTTTCAGCACTCGCCCTTCGGCAACATCCTGAATTCTCTAAAGTCTCTCTCTTTATCAGGAGAGCCCTGGCCAGACTACGGTCAGCGAGGATGGGATACGGACGATGAAGAAATTGAAAGCCCACCCACCACCCAATTGGTAGCCACTGTCGACAATTTAAACGACGTGCTCAACTTCGACTCCGAAGACATCGACGGTATGGACGACGATGCAGGAGACACATATGAACCAACGCCTATAGGGCATTGGACGGCCACCTCACCTCATGATGTGTACATGGTGGATACCCCTAAAGGTAGCGACCACGAGGAAAACGGGGATATAATGAAGGATCAATCCCTCGAAAAACAATCAAAGCGTCGGCGTAAACGCCGATCGAAGCCCCGCCTCGATACAGACCCAGCCATAGAGCAGGATGAGCCAGCAGGCGACGAGCATGCCCTAGAGCAACCGTCCGAACAGGGCAGCCCGGATGAAGAAGCCGAGCATCCCTCCCCTGGAGAAAATGGCATTCCGGACAACCTTACGCCGGATAAACCCGCGGAGAAGAAGAACCTCCACAAGAGGCTCGTTGCAACCGCACGCAGCCTGAAAAAACAGAAGCGGAAGCTCAAGACTGCAGAAGATGCACTCAGAATCAGATGGAGTAAAGTAATCAACATCGCAGACAAATACTGCGATAGTCACCGCACTAAAAACTATCCGAAGCGAAAGCTACTGCCTGAATTCGACGAAGAGGCCTTAGAGCCCTCGCACTCAAAAAGTAAGAAAGCCACACGGTCGGATAGACGACCCCATAGCCAGCATAAAGCGGTAAATGGCGCCGCACTTAAGCCGGCACGCGACCCACTTACGGATTCGCATCAAAAAGATGGCCCAGCCAGGTCCATTTATGGGCCAAGAAAGCAAGCTCTCGTAAGCAATGCAATAAAACCATTATCAGAATCCGACACACCCAAATACAGGGGCGCCGCACATCCCCTATGTTTCACCGATGAGGTCCTGGATTATGAATTTCCAGTGGGATTCAAACCCGTAAACATAGAGGCATATGATGGAACAACAGACCCTGGAGTCTGGATAGAGGATTACATCCTCCACATACACATGGCTAGAGGAGATGATCTCCACGCCATCAAATATTTACCACTAAAGCTTAAAGCACCAGTCCGGCATTGGCTTAAAAGCCTTCCTGAAAACACAATTGGAAGCTGGGAAGAGCTCGAGCACGCTTTTCGAGCAAATTTTCAAGGGACTTATGTCAGTCCTCCGGATGCTGACGACCTCAGTCACATAACACAACAGCCTGGAGAGTCAGCTCGGCAGTTCTGGAATAGATTTCTTACTAAAAAGAATCAGATTGTCGACTGTCCGGACGCCGAAGCCCTAGCAGCTTTCAGGCACAATGTCCAAGACGAGTGGCTCGCCAGACACCTCGGCCAAGAAAAGCCAAGAACAATGGCCGCATTAACAAGCCTCATGACCCACTTTTGCGCAGGAGAAGACAGCTGGTTAGCAAGATGTAGCACCAGCGACCCAAGTGCATCCGAAACAAGGGATGGAAACGAAAAACCGCGGCGCAACAAGGAACGTCGCCGGACTAAGGAAAACAGTCCAAAGAGCACGGCAGTCAATGCCGGATTTAAAGGCTCACGGCAGAATCAGAAAAAGCCGCTCATCCAGGATAACAGAGATGATTTATCCAACCTAAACAAAATCCTGGAGAGGATATGTCAAATACACAGTACTCCAGGGAGGCCTGCTAACCATACCCACAGAGATTGTTGGGTTTTCAAACAATCCGGCAGACTCAACGCCGAACACAAGGGGCTCGAAACACCAAGTGAAGACGAGGACGAACCCCAAAAGCAGAGCACCAGGAAACAGAAGAATTTCCCACAAGAAGTAAAAACAGTAAACCTACTTCATATAACAAAACATGCGGCGCCCATAAAGGTATGCGCCACACGACCCATCCCAAAGGGGTCCCGCCACTGGTTGTCAAAACCAATCATCTGGATTATTCAAGAAGTACCAGGAACGCAGGCTGGACTGCCTTGGTACTCGATCCAATAATTGGCGGGCACCAGTTTTCAAATGTCCTAATGGACGGTGGCAATGGACTAAACCTGATATATCAGGACACAATCCGTCACATGGGGATAAACCCAACAAGAATCCGCCACAGCAAAACCTCCTTTCAAGGGGTAGCGCCCGGTCCGGACACCCACTGCATGGGTTTTATCCGGCTCGAAGTTATATTCGGCTCTACCGATAACTTCCGCTGCGAAAGGCTAACTTTTCACATCGTCCCATTCTCAAGTCGCTATCAAGCACTGCTGGAGCGTGAAGCGTTCACCCGCTTTAACGCAATACCGCATTATGCATCTCTCACGCTTAAAATGCCCGGTCCACGAGGCATCATCTCCTTGAAGGGGAAACATTGAGCGCTCCTCCCCCGAGCGGAGGATTGTGCGGCCGCTTTAACAGCCCCACAATACAATGGCTTCACCAGCCAGAACATCCGAACAGGTCATTAAGAGCACGGGCATGGATAGACGAGCCCGACAAGCCCTAGGGGCTCCGCATGTATAAGAGAAAATAAAGCTCAATTTTACATATTTTACTTTATATTTGTTTATTTAATACAATTTTTCTTTTCAACTTAATTCCTCTCTTTCACAGATGAACATCGTGTTGCGCCCGTCCAGAATATGGCACAACGGAGACACAGGCGCAAATGTGCAGTAGGGATCCGTTCCAAGGATTCTTTTCAGATTAAGACCCTGCGTAAACCTTTTTTACTGTCTCTTGTTGTTACACATCCCCTGGTTCTATAATCAAGGAGGAGGCTGGCGTCTTGGCATGTGGCCACGTCAGAATTATTGCGCGTACCTGGACACTAGGGGCTTATAACTAAGTGCATTCCTTTAGCCGCTCTCATAAAGACCGAATACCTTAGGGAGTGTTCGGCGTCGCGAGTTTGGCCTTATATGCATCAGCTCCGAATCATGATTCTGGTCAATGTTGGGTTGCCCGGCTCCTGTGTTCGGCCACCTTACATTCCGCTCTATTGGCTAAGGCAGCACCAGGAGAACTACTGCGATTGTGCCCTAGTTCGGCCGGGCGAGCACCTCAGTAGAGAAAGCCGAAAACCGACTGTCATGATATAGCGCGAGACTGGTCAACCACTCGATGACTCTCCGGAATCTATAGGATTCCTCCGCATTAACGAAGGGCCGTTTCCCGGCCAGGCACACACGCGCTCCGAATTCGGGCGAGCGCAGTCGCCACCAAGGGCTATCTAAAGAGTCCCACTGTCAAGCTCCTATGGCTAAGTGAAAGTGTTAAAGCATTATAGTCCGGTTGCCTGGCTCGCTGCGCCATCACCTCCTTTGTAGGACCAAGACGTTGGATTAAGTGTGAAAAGCGCCTTCTACGAGCACCCCCGCACTATGTGCGTGGGGGCTGAAGCCAACGACTGCCATCTTTCAAATTTCACATATATATATATATATATATATATATATATATATATATATATATATATATATATATATATATATATATATATTAAAAACGGCCGCACAGGAGGTGTTCCCCATACTTGAAGGCACAAGTATAAAAGCCTATTACAATTCATCAAAATACTGTTTCATAATTACATATGCTATCAGAACATAGCATCCTTCGGGCACTGCGTCTCTATTACACGAGCGCCTTCGAGGACTTCCTGAAAATAGTGTTCGGAGGGTACTCGGCTTCTGTCCGAATCTCGGGATGCAACAACGGTGGTCTCCATCTCCGCCCAATATGTCTTGACATGGGCAAGAGCCATCCGTGCGCCCTCTATGCATGCTGACCTCTTCATTGCATCGATACGGGGCACCGCATCAAGGAGTTGCTGCACCAAGCCGAAATAACTCTTCGGCTCCGATTTCCCCGGCCACAAATGACCCATGACGAATTTCATGGCGAGTCCGGACAACCTATTCAGTTTGGCCCATTGAGCCAGACGATCGTCCACTGCGAGCGTACGCTCTGGATTGTGGAACTGCGACCAGAAAAGCTTTTCCACTTCGTGATCTTTTTGATCTCGAAAGTGTTCGGTCGCATCAGCAGCACTTGCTGCCAAATCCAGATAGGTGTCCTCCACACTCCACATCCGGTCCAACGGAGCAAACTTCGGATCACAAAACTTCCTCCGCAGCATAAAGGGCTTTCCAGCCGTAATCTGTTCGGCCTGACGCAGCTCCTCCTTCGCAGCTCTCATCGCAGAGCGAGCATCCTTGGCATCGGCAACGGCCTTCTCTAAATCCGTCTGTCTCGCCCGGTCTTCTTTCTCAAGAAGTTTGCAATGGTCTGCAGCGCTCTTTAATTTCACGGCCATTTCAGCCATCTCCTCCTTGCTCCAGCAATGAGCAGCCTGTTCGGCTCTCAGCTCTTCAAGGGCTTTCTCGACAACCGCATCGCTTTTCCTGGCTTGTTCTTTAGCTCGGGCAAGTTCTGCCCTAAGACTCTCCACGGCAGCCGCACCATCTGCGTCAAGCACACACATTGTAAGATACTGGCATGAAGCTCCTCTTACCTGATACCGCCCGAGGAATTACATACCTTGAGCCTCATCAAGCCGCTTGTTGACAAGCGCGATATCGGCATCTGCCACGTCCAGTTGCCGCTTTAGTTCGGCCAAATCATCAGTTCGGCTCGATTCCGGACACTTCGCCACCTACATTCAAAGGCGACACCTTAGACCTGGGATTACGATCCTCTACGCGCCGTCATTTCTTGACGACGCACAGAGTCTCAGGGGCTACTATCTATACAGGGTGCATCTTATTTATGCGCAACTGACAAAAGTGTACACTATCTAACGTACCTCAAAGCCCGTCAGTAAACTCCTGATGGCCTCGTGCAATCCGCTTTCCGTGACCATCAATGTGCGGTGTTCCTCTGAGATAGAAGCTCGCCCCAGCAGATTCTTTAGCTCCTCCGGCCGAGCACCAGACGGTGCCGGACTTGTCCTGTGGCCTCTTTTGGAGGCCGGATGCGGAGAACCTTGGGGGGCCATATAGCAATCTTCCGCCCCTGCCGGATTCGAAGAGTCCCTCCGCGACGACACCTCAGGTTTGCCCGCCTCGCTAGGCGGTACGGCAGGGGGAGGCGTTCCGCTCTCCATCATCTCCGAAAGAGGATCCCCCGAAGATGAGCTCTGCTGAGAAGGGCTGAGGTCCGAACTACAAGGTAAAATTTCGGTTAATCCTCTCAGGTTTAAAACAAGGATCCTTCTTTCAAAATATACAATCTTTCTCTACTTACGGCTCGCTGGAGGGCTGACTCCTTTGAGGGCATAGTTCGTCCGAGGAACCCCCCGGCATCGGACCCTCTGACGAAGATTTTTTACCCCGCTTTAGGGCCATGGGCTCCGGGTCGTCAAAGGCGGCCCTCTTCTTCCCCTTAGGAGAGGAATTGTAGGTTCCTCCCTTTGGAACGGCCTCCTTTGAGGAGGCCATTGTTTCCTTGTACTCTCCCTCACTTCTCTCCAGAGGCACAATCTTCAACATCCCGACAAGCACGGGATTCGCCCTGGTCTCAAGAAGGGGAGCCGGACACCTGATCGGCTTTGCTTTCGCTATCCACTCCTATTTAAAAAGGACAGCTCTTTTAGGGGCGAATTTATGACAATTATATGGATAGCGAGTCCGGGCACAAGGTTACTTACTTGAGTATTCGGGCGATTGCAGCTTAAACCTGCATCCTCGGTCAAATCCGGACACATTGCTTGTGATTCGAAGAACAATTTGTACATCTCCACGGGCGTTGCGCCCATAAAATGTTGGAGAGCTCGTGGTCCCTCCGGATTAAACTCCCATAAGCGGAGGGAGCGACGTTTGCCGGGCAAGGTCCGGCGGATCAGCATAACTTGCATCACTTTGACCAAGTTGAGGTCTCTTTCCAAGAGATCCCTGATTTGGCCCTGCAACAAGGGCACGTCTTTGGGTAACCCCCAATCTAACCCTTTGTTGACCCATGACGCTAGCCGTGGTGGGGGACCCGAGCGAAAGGCAGGAGGCGCCACCCACTTGGTGCCCCTGGAAGCGGTGATATAGAACCACTCTCGTTGCCACAAGCCAAGCTCCTCTTGAAAAGAGCCCTCGGGCCATGGAGCATCAGCATTCTTGCTTATAACAGCGCCTCCGCACTCTGCGTGCCGTCCCTCGATCATCTTCGGCTCCACTTTAAAAGTCTTGAGCCACAATCCGAAGTGAGGGGTAACACGGAGGAACGCTTCACACACGACAATGAATGAGGAGATATGGAGGATGGACTCCGGAGCTAAGTCGTGGAATTCCAGCCCGTAATAAAATAGTAGCCCCCTCACAAAGGGATCCATTGGGAAGCCTAACCCCCGAAGGAAGTGGGATATGAACACCACGCTCTCACCAGGCTGGGGACTGGGAATGGTCTGCCTTTGAGCAGGCAACCTATGCGAAGTTTCGCCGGTCAAGAACTTAGCTTCTCTCAACTTTAGCATGTCCTCCTCCGTGACGGAGGAGGGCATCCACCGGCCTTGAAGGTCGGAACCGGACATTGTCGATGGTCCGAAGCGCCTGAAATCTGGAGCCTAGGGTGTTGGAACTCGAGGCGATGGGCGAACTCGTTTGAGGTTAAAAAAAGGAGTAGGGCCTTGGTCTCTTTATAAGAGGTTGAATACCAAGAGCCCTCCCCGTTACCGTTTGGGACTCGCCTTTAATCGAGAAAACATGCTGAACGGGCATGATTGGGTTACCCACGACCGTATTGATGAGAATCCCGTAAATAAAGGGGACATGATCTCTGCTTTGACAAGACGTGCCAAGGAAACCGCCTCGCAAAACGCGCTGAGGTGGAGAAGTGAAAATGATTCGAATAAGGGATTGGCCGTAGAGTGATGTCACGCTACGGAATACGTCAGCAGATTAGATTTGTGTTAATATTATTCTCTCTCTATGGCAATATGTGGAAACTTATTTGGCAGAGCCGGACACTACTCTTGGTGTTTACAATCTTTTATGAAGAACTTGGAGGAGGAACCCGCCTTGCAATGCCGAAGACAATCTGCGCGCCGGACTCGTCGTCATTGAAGCTTGGTTCAGGGGCTACTGAGGGAGTCCTGGATTAGGGGGTGTTCGGGTAGCCGGACTATACCTTCAGCCGAACTCCTGGACTATGAAGATACAAGATTGAAGACTTCGTCCCATGTCCGGACGGGACTTTCCTTGGCGTGGAAGGCAAGCTTGGCGATGCGGATATTCAAGATCTCCTACCATTATAACCGACTTTATGTAATCCTAACCCTATCCGGTGTCTATATAAACCGGAGGGTTCTAGTCCGTAGGACAACATCATCATACAACAATCATACCATAGGCTAGCTTCTAGGGATTTTAGCCTCCTTGATCTCGTGGTAGATCTACTCTTGTACTACCCATATCATCAATATTAATCAAGCAGGAGTAGGGTTTTACCTCCATCGAGAGGGCCCGAACCTGGGTAAACTTCGTGTCCCTTGTCTCCTGTTACCATCCGGCCTAGACGCACAGTTCGGGACCCCCTACCCGAGATCCGCCGGTTTTGACACCGACAACGTGCAACACAAAATCATAGCAGTGCAGAGACGTACTCCCTCCGTTCCAAAATAGATGACCTAGGCGGGCTAGTTTGGCCTAGTGGGTTTCAGTGATATGACGTGGTACAATGTCGTCCAGTCTTTGCGTGTGGTAGCAGTATTGCGGGTACAGTAAGTTTTCTTGAAGAAGCGGAATTCAACGAAGTCATGATGGTTCCTTCGTCCGAACAACTTACAGTGGGAAAGGTTGGGCTTGCGATACGACCGGGGTAGAACAGGATAATTTTGTGCATGGCAGGTGGACCAGCATGGTCGACGTCCCACATGTCGGCAAATGAAAGTATTCTTTCCAATATAGAGGATGAGCAACGAGTATTCATTGTTTATAGCAAGATGCCCGTGCATTGCACGTAACATCAAGATGCATTTGTATGAGTAGTTTATCTTGTGAGAAAAAATGATGAACGAGGAAATACCTTATTTGGAAATGGAGAAGTGTGTGGGTATCTTTTTGAAAAAATTTCATAATTTCCTTCCTATCCGTCAGATATAAATCGGACGGCCTATATTGCAGGATGGCAGGCACACCATCATCACCAACTTTGTTTTTTATAAGAGTAGAGAATTTTGATAAAAGCTATTGTCTCCATTGTTACGACGAAGGAGTGTGAAACACGGCAGCCCAGTGAACTTGGCATGTGCACCGCTCCCTCCTTCCTCATGTAATGCCCAGGTTACAGCTTTTTCTCACTTTCTCTCTATCTATTTCCTCTCAAATGTTTTTACCTTTCTTTTTTTAAGACACAATTGTTTTTTATGCCTTTTTTTAGAATTATTTTTTTATACCTAGGAGCACGTGTAGAGATGGGCTCTTGTAGAGCCCACTCCTTGACTTTGTCAATGCCTCTCTCTCCTCCACATAAGGAGTACTATTTGTATGCATGCATGCGGCGGGCAGCTGGCGTCTTGAGGGGCCAGGGCGGTGAGAGCGGGCTCCGGAAGCGGTCCGGACTCTAGCATAATTTTGGTTTTTACAGTATTTCTTTCTCCATTGACAGGTAGGCCCGCGTAGATAGATAAAGAACACGAGCTGATGAGGCGCATGCGGATTGTTTGACTGGTCAACCAGACAAATACGAAGCTATACGCTGAGCCAGTGACCGTATAATCACCATATCTCGTATACAATGATCAAAGTGAGCTACCAAGACAAGTTCAATGACCGCCAATGCATTTTACTCGGTAATAAATGATCAGGATTGAAGGGGAATTGAAATTTGCTTCGTCTTCTGTCCTTGAGCTCTTGACAAACCAATGCACTATACGGTTGTCCGGCCACTCCACCCCAGGGCTCTCACCAAGCGTCGTTCATGCCACCGTGCCACACACTAACCGGTAAGGCAGCCATGGCATCCCGCCGCGCCGAGTTCCTCGCCGCCCACGACCGCACACAAAATGGTAGGGAAGCGATGGCATCCCGTCGTGCCGAGTTCATTGCTGCTCGCGACCTCACAACTATGTGGGAGCAATTTGAAGATGCCAAGGCCGAATGGGCGGTAGAGCAAGAGGCGGCCAAAGCCGCACAGAGGGAGCGGAAAAGTTAGAAAGCACTCAAGAAAAGAGAGGCCCGTCGCCGCAAGAAAGAAAAGGACGCACGCGCTCCTGCGGAGAGGTCGGTGGAGATCCAAGCACGGTGGGGTGTCTTCGACAAAGCCAGGAAGGAGAACGACGGTGTCTGGCCAGCATGTGAGAAGTAGTAATACTAGTAGTTAGTGTGTGTGTGTCTGACTGCGAGCATGTACCAGTACTACTAGTTACTACTGTAGTTTTTAGAGCAAATTACCAGTACATTAGCCTAGACTAAATAGAAAAATTCCTATCCTAAGCATAAAATGGCATCTCTTTCTCTATAAGAATTGAGATGCATGTCATCTCACTTCCTGTGATTTTCATATTCCTATCCTATGAACGAAAGGAGGCCTCTATTGTAGTAACTACTGTAGCTAGCAGTACTGCTGGTACAGTAGTTTTCTTCAAGAAGCGGAATTCAACGAAGTCATGATGGTTCCTTCGTCCAAGCAACTTCAAAGTGGGAAGTGGGCCTGTGATTTGACGGCTCATTAGTCATTGTTACTGCGGCGCGACGACCTGGGTGACTCCCTTGGAGTTCTGCGTGCATGGCAAGTGGACCAGGATGGTCGACGTCCCACATGTTGGCGAACGGAGTAGTATTATTTCCGATATTGAGGTATAGTATCACTGCTGATTGGTTCGCAAAAAAATAGTATCACTGCCGATTTATAATTATTTTTTATTTCTGATGAATTCTAGCGTTTCAACTCTTACGACGAAGGGTGCCAAACACGACACGTGCTAGATGTCCCACACGTCAGCGAAAGGAGTGGGACATGAACAGCGTGGTAGAGCCCAGCGTAAAAAAACAGCGTGGTAGAGCGTCTCCACTTCTTCCACTTCTGGGTCGGAGACCACACGTAGTAGTACTTAGTGGTATGAACGATACAAAGTGCGACCTGGAGAAAAAGACACGTTTTCCGCAAAAAAAATGGAGATAAAGACACGTCTAGTTGGAAGGTCTCGGGGCATACACGTAAACAAGTATAAAAGTTAATATGTGCCTCCAACTAATATAGTAGTAGTAGAGTACTTAGGCACGTACTCCATAACATCACCGTGCATTGCACGTACAACATTTAGTGGTAGTACGTAGTAAGAGACAAATGCCGCCCAAGAGTTCCCTTCTCGACCTACTTTTGGGTGTTTGGTAGAGTGTATGGAGGGTGCATGAGTCCACACTAGTTTAGCACAAATACACTAGAAGCATGCATAAAGAGAGCATGCATGAAGAGGGGTGTTGAGTTGAGCATGCCTGAAGAGGGAACAACTATGCTGAGACGAGAACGCAACCAAACACACCCTATATGCCACACATGTTCATATGATTTGTGCCTTTCTACTTCACTTACTACGCTACATTACTCAGGTTCGTACGTCCACTCCTGGGTACATGTTCGTCTCGTAGTTCCAGTCCCACATGTTCTTCATATAGATGGAACGATCCTTGCATAACACGTGCACCTTGATGCTAAATGTCTCGCGTGTTGGCAAAAGGATGAACAAAGCTCACGTAAAAAATATAGAGTGGAAGAACATAGATTCCGGACGACCGAGAAGGAGCAAGGAACCTCGTGGTGGAGCGTCTGCACTCATAATATTTAATATTATTCAGCGATATAAAATTAACCAATCATCTCCACAGTGGATTGGAAGAGTACGAAACACGGCAGCCAAGTGTAGTTACATCATACTAGTACATGGCTAATGAAGGAAATATGCCCTAGAGGCAATAATAAAGTTATTATTTATTTCCTTACATATCATGATAAATGTTTATTATTCATGCTAGAATTGTATCAACCGGAAACATAATACATGTGTGGATACATAGACAAACAGAGTGTCACTAGTATGCCTCTACTTGACTAGCTTGTTAATCAAAGATGGTTAAGTTTCCTAACCATAGACAAAAGAAGTTGTCATTTGATTAACAAGGTCACATCATTAGTTGAATGATCTGATTGACAAGACCCATTCCATTAGCATAGCACTCGATCGTTTAGTATGTTGCTGTTGCTTTTATCCATGACTTATACATGCTCCTTTGACTATGAGATTATGCAACTCCCGTTTGCCGGAGGAACACTTTGGGTGCTACCAAACGTCACAACGTAACTGGGTGATTATAAAGGAGTACTACAGGTGTCACCAAAGGTAGATGTTGGGTTGGCGTATTTCGAGATTAGGATTTGTCACTCCAATTGTGGGAGAGGTATCTCTGGGCCCTCTCGGTAATGCACATCACTTAAGCCTTGCAAGCATTGCAACTAATGAGTTAGTTGCGGGATGATGTATTATGGAACGAGTAAAGAGACTTGCCGGCAACGAGATTGAACTAGGTATTGGATACCGACGATCGAATCTCGGGCAAGTAACATACCGATGACAAAGGGAACAACGTATGTTGTTATGCGGTCTGACCGATAAAGATCTTCGTAGAATATGTAGGAGCCAATATGGGCATCCAGATCCCGCTATTGGTTATTGACTGGAGACGTGTCTCGGTCATGTCTACATTGTTCTCGAACCGTAGGGTCCGCACGCTTAAGGTTTCGATGACAGTTATATTATGAGTTTATGAGTTTTGATGTACCGAAGGAGTTCGGAGTCCCGGATGAGATCGGGGACATGACGAGGAGTCTCGAAATGGTCGAGACGTAAAGATCGATATATTGGACGACTATATTCGGACATCGGAAAGGTTCTGAGTGATTCGGGTATTTTCGGGAGTACCGGGTAGTTACGGGAGAAGCAATGGGCCTTGATGGGCTTTAGTGGGAAGAGAAGAAAGGGCCAAGGGGCTGCTGCGCCCCCCCTTCCCTCTGGTCTGAATTGGACTAGGGAAAAGGGGGCCGGCCACCTTTCCTTCTCCTCCACTTCCTTCTCCCTTCCTCCCCTCTTGGTGGACTCCTACTAGGACTTGGAGTCCTAGTAGGACTCCACATCCTGGCCGCACCAAGCCTTGGCCGGCCTCCTCCTCCATCCTTTATATACAGGGGCAGGGGGCACCCCATAGACACACAAGTTGATCATTGAGATCGTTCCTTAGCCGTGTGCGGTGCCCCCCTCCACCATATTCCACCTCGGTCATACTATAGCGGTGCTTAGGCGAAGCCCTGCGACAGTAGAACATCAAGATCGTCACCACGCCGTCGTGCTGACCGAACTCTTCCCCAAAGCTTTGCTGGATCGGAGCCCGGGGAACGTCATCGAGCTGAACGTGTGCCAAGAACTCGGAGGTGCCGGAGTAACGGTGCTTGGATCGGTCGGATCGTGAAGACGTACGACTACATCAACCGCGTTGTTATAACGCTTCCACTTTCGGTCTACGAGGGTACGTAGACGACACTCTTCCCTCTCGTTGCTATGCATCACCATGATCTTGCGTGTGCGTAGGAAATTTTTTGAAATTACTACGTTCCCCAACAGTGGTATCAGAGCCTAGGTTTTTATGGTTTGATGTTATTTGCACGAGTAGAACACAAGTGAGTTGTGGACGATACAAGTCATACTGCCTACCAGCATGTCATACTTTGGTTCAGCGGTATTGTTGGACGAGACGATCCGGACCAACCTTACGCGTACTCTTACGCGAGACCGGTTCCCTCGACGTGCTTTGCACATAGATGGCTTGCGGAAGACTGTCTCTCCAACTTTAGTTGAACCGAGTGTGGCTACGCCCGGTCCTTGAGAAGGTTAAAACGAAGTCTATTTGACAAACTATCGTTGTGGTTTTGATGCGTAGGTAAGATGAGTTCTTGCTTAAGCCCGTAGCAGCCACGTAAAACTTGCAACAACAAAGTAGAGGACGTCTAACTTGTTTTTGCAGGGCATGTTGTGATGTGATATGGTCAAGACATGATGCTAAATTTTATTGTATGAGATGATCATGTTTTGTAACCGAGTTATCGGCAACCGGCAGGAGCCGTATGGTTGTCGCTTTATTGTATGCAATGCAATCGCCCTGTAATGCTTTACTTTATCACTAAGCAGTAGCGATAGTCGTAGAAGCATAAGATTGGCGAGACGACAACGATGCTACGATGGAGATCAAGGTGTCGCGCCGGTGACGTTGGTGATCATGATGGTGCTGCAGAGATGGAGATCACAAAGCACAAGATGATGATGACCATATCATATCACTTATATTGATTTGCATGTGATGTTTATCTTTTATGCATCTTATCTTGCTTTGATTGACGGTAGCATTATAAGATGATCTCTCACTAAATTATCATAGTAATAGTGTTCTCCCTGAGTATGCACCGTGGCGAAAGTTCTTCGTGCTGAGACACCACGTGATGATCGGGTGTGATAGGCTCTACGTTCAAATACAACGGGTGCAAAACAGTTGCACACGCGGAATACTCAGGTTATACTTGACGAGCTATGCATATAAGATATGACCTCGGAACACAGAGACCGAAAGGTCGAGCATGAATCATATAGTAGATATGATCAACATAATGATGTTCACCATTGAGAACTAATCCATTGCAAGTGATGATCGGTTATGGTTTAGTTTGATTTGGATCACGTGATCACTTAGAGGATTAGAGGGATGTCTATCTAAGTGGGAGTTCTTAAGTAATATGATTAATTGAACTTTAATTTATCATGAACTTAGTCCTGGTAGTATTAGCATATCTATGTTGTAGATCAATAGCTCGCGTTGTTGCTTCCCTATGTTTTGATATGTTCCTGGAGAAAACTATGTTGAAAGATGTTAGTAGCAATGATGCGGATTGGATCCATGATCTGAGGTTTATCCTCATTCCTGCACAGAAGAATTATGTCCTTGATGCACCGCTAGGTGACAGACCTATTGCAGGAGCAGATACAGACGTTATGAACGTTTGGCTAGCTCAATATGATGACTACTTGATAGTTTAGTGCACCATGCTTAACGGTTTAGAATCGGGAC
The DNA here is from genome assembly GCA_032464435.1 of Aegilops umbellulata. Classification (NCBI taxonomy): domain Eukaryota; kingdom Viridiplantae; phylum Streptophyta; class Magnoliopsida; order Poales; family Poaceae; genus Aegilops; species Aegilops umbellulata. The sequence continues at coordinate 33,654,575 of CP136055.1, read as the reverse complement.
TTCAAAGATATTTTGAACGTCATGGACCATATGAGATGTTCCAGAAGTTGAAGTTAATATTTCAAGCAAATACCCGAGTTGAGAGATATGAAGTCTCCAACATGTTCTATAGCTAAAAGATGGAGGAGAATCGCTCAACTAGTGAGCATGTGCTCAGATTGTCTGGGTACTACAATCGCTTGAATCAAGTGGGAGTTAATCTTCCAGATAAAATAGTGATTGACAGAATTCTCTAGTCACCATCACCAAGTTAGTAGAACTTCGTGATGAACTATAATATGCAAGGGATAACGGAAACGATTCCCAAGTTTTTCATGATGATGAAATCGATGAAGGTAGAAATCAAGAAAGAGCATCAAGTGTTGATGGTTGACAAGATCACTAGTTTCAAGAAAAGGGCAAAAGGGAAGAAGGGGAACTTCAAGAAGAACGGCAAGCGAGTTGCTGCTCAAGTGAAGAAGCCCAAGTCTGGACCTAAGCCTGAGACTGAGTGCTTCTACCGCAAAGGGACTGGTCACTAGAAGCAGAACTACCCCAAGTAATTGGTGGATAAGAAGGATGGCAAAGTGAACAAAGGTATATTGGATATACATGTTATTGATGTGTACTTTACTAGTGTTTATAGCAACCCCTAAGTATTTGATACTGGTTCAGTTGCTATGATTAGTAACTTGAAATGGGAGTTGCAGAATAAACAGAGACTAGTTAAGGGTGAAGTGACGATGTGTGTTGGAAGTAGTTCCAAGAGTGACAGGATCATCATCGCACACTCCCTATACTTTCGGGATTAGTGTGGAACCTAAATAAGTGTTATTTGGTGTTGAGAATGAATATGATTTGATCATGTTTATTGCAATACGGTTATTCATTTAAGTAAGAGAATAAATTGTTGTTCTATTTACATGAATAAAACCTTATATGGTTACACACCCAATGAAAATGGTTCATTGGATCTCGATCGTAGTGATACACATATTCATAATGTTGAAGCCAAAAGATGCAAAGTTAATAATGATAGTGCAACTTATTTGTGGCACTGCCGTTTAAGTCATATTGGTGTAAAGCGCATGAAGAAACTCCATGCTGATGGAATTTTGGAATCACTTGGTTATGAATCACTTGATGCTTGCGAACCATGCCTTATGGGCAAGATGACTAAAACACCGTTCTCCGGAACAGTGGAGCGAGCAACAGATTTGTTGGAAATCATACATACTGATGTATGTGGTCAAATGAATATTAAAGCTCGCAACAAGTATCATTATTTTCTAACCTTCACAGATGATTTGAGCAGATATGAGTATATCTACTTGATGAAACATAAGTCTGAAATGTTTGAAAAGTTCAAAGAATTTCAGAGTGAAGTAGAAAATCATCGTGACAAGAAAATAAAGTTTCTACGATCTGATCACGGAGACGAATATTTGAGTTACGAGTTTGGTCTTCAGTTAAAACAATGTGAAATAGTTTCACTACTCACGCCACCTGGAACACCACAGCATAATGGTGCGTCCGAACGTCATAACCGTACTTTATTAGATATAGTACAATCTATGATGTCTCTTACCGATCTACCACTATCGTTTTTGGGGTTATGCATTAAAGACAGCTGCATTCACGTTAAAAAGGGCACCATCTAAGTCCGTTGAGACGACACAATCTGAACTATGGTTTGGCAAGAAACCAAAGTTGTCGTTTCTTAAAGTTTGGGGTTGTGATGCTTATGTGAAAAAGTTTCATCCTGATAAGCTCAAACGCAAATCGGAGAAATATGTCTTCATAGGATACCCAAAGGAGACAGTTGGGTACACCTTCTATCACAGATCCGAAGGCAAGACATTCGTTGCTAAGAATGGATCCTTTCTAGAGAAGGAGTTTCTCTCGAAAGAAGTGAGTGGGAGGAAAGTAGAAAGACTTGATAAGGTAATTGTACCATCTCCCTTATTGGAAAGTAGTTCATCACAGAAATCTGTTCTTGTGACTTTACACCAATTAGTGAGGAAGATAATGATGATGATCATGTAACTTTAGATCAAGTTACTACCGAATCTCGTAGGTAAACCAGAGTGAGATCCGCACCATAGTAGTACGGTAATCCTGTTCTGGAAGTCATGTTACTAGACCATGATGAACTTGCGAACTATGAAGAAGCGATGATGAGCCCAGATTCCACGAAATGGTTTGAGGCCATGAAATCTGAGATATGATCCATGTATGAGAACAAAGTATGGACTTTGATGGATTTTCCCGATGATCGGCAAGCCATAGAAAATAAATGGATCTTCAAGAGGAAGACGGACGCTGATAGTAGTGTTACTATCTACAAAGCTAGAATTGTCGCAAAAGGTTTTTGACAAGTTCAAGGTGTTGACTACGATGAGAGTTTCTCACTCGTATCTATGCTTAAGTCTGTCCGAATCATGTTAGCAATTGCCGCATTTTATGAAATCTGGCAAACGGATAAAACAAAACTGCATTCCTTAATGGATTTATTAAAGAAGAGTTGTATATGATGCAACCAGAAGGTTTTGTCAATCCTAAAGGTGCTAACAAAATGTGCAAGCTCCAGCGATCCATCTATGGACTGGTGCAAGCATCTCGGAGTTGGAATATACGCTTTGATGAGTTGATCAAAGCATATAGTTTTATACAGACTTGCGGTGAAGCCTGTATTTACAAGAAAGTGAGTGGGAGCACTACAGCATTTCTGATAAGTATATGTAAATGACATATTGTTGATCGGAAATAATGTAGAATTATTCTACAAAGCATAAAGGAGTGTTTGAAAGGAGTTTTTCAAAGAAAGGACCTCGGTAAAGCTGCTTACATATTGAGCATCAAGATCTATAGAGATAGATCAAGACGCTTGATAAGTTTTCAATGAGTACATACCTTGACAAGATTTTGAAGTAGTTCAAAATGGAACAGTCATAGAAAGAGTTCTTTCCTGTGTTACAAGGTATGAAGTTGAGTAAAGATTCAAAACTCTACCACGGCAGAAGATAGAAAGAGAATGAAAGTCATTCCCTATGCCTTGGACATAGGTTCTATAAAGTATGCCATGCTGTGTACCAGATCTATTGTATACCCTACACTGAGTTTGGCAAGGGAGTACAATAGTGATCTAGGAGTAGATCACTGGACAGCGGTCAAAATTATCCTTAGTGGAATAAGGATATGTTTCTCGATTATGGAAGTGAAAAAAGGTTCGTCATAAAGGGTTACGTCGATGCAAGTTTTGACACCGATCTGGATGACTCTAAGTCTCGATCTAGATACATATTGAAAGTGGGAGCAATTAGCTAGAGTAGCTCCGTGCAGAGCATTGTAGACATAGAAAATTGCAAAATACATAACGGATCTGAATGTGGCAGACCCGTTGACTAAACTTCTCTCACAAGCAAAACATGATCACACCTTAATTATTCTTTGGGTGTTAATCACATAGCGATGTGAACTAGATTACTGAATCTAGCAAACCCTTTGGGTGTTGGTCACATGGAGATGTGAACTATGGGTGTTAATCACATGATGATGTGAACTATGGATGTTAATCACATGGTGATGTGAGTTAATCACATGGTGATGTGACCTAGATTATTGACTCTAGTGCAAGTGGGAGACTGAAGGAAATATGCCCTAGAGGCAATAATAAAGTTATTATTTATTTCCTTACATATCATGATAAATGTTTATCATTCATGCTATAATTGTATTAACCGGAAACATAATACATGTGTGGATACATAGACAAACAGAGTGTCACTAGTATGCCTCTACTTGACTAGCTTGTTAATCAAAGATGGTTAAGTTTCCTAACCATAGACAAAAGGAGTTGTCATTTGATTAACAAGGTCACATCATTAGTTAAATGATCTGATTGACAAGACCCATTCCATTAGCATAGCACTCGATCGTTTAGTATGTTGCTGTTGCTTTTATCCATGACTTATACATGTTCCTTTGACTATGAGATTATGCAACTCCCGTTTGCCGGAGGAACACTTTGGGTGCTACCAAACATCACAACGTAACTGGGTGATTATAAAGGAGTACTACAAGTGTCACCAAAGGTAGATGTTGGGTTGGCGTATTTCGAGATTAGGATTTGTCACTCCAATTGTGGGAGTGGTATCTCTGGGCCCTCTCGGTAATGCACATCACTTAAGCCTTGCAAGCATTGCAACTAATGAGTTAGTTGCGGGATGATGTATTACGGAACGAGTAAAGAGACTTGCCGGCAACGAGATTGAACTAGGTATTGGATACCGACGATCGAATCTCGGGCAAGTAACATACCGATGACAAAGGGAACAACGTATGTTGTTATGCGGTCTGACCGATAAAGATCTTCGTAGAATATGTAGGAGCCAATATGGGCATCCAGGTCCCGCTATTGGTTATTGACCGGAGACGTGTCTCGGTCATGTCTACATTGTTCTCGAACCGTAGGGTCCGCACGCTTAAGGTTTCGATGACAGTTATATTATGAGTTTATTAGTTTTGATGTACCTAAGGAGTTCAGAGTCCCGGATGAGATTGGGGACATGACGAGGAGTCTCGAAATGGTCGAGATGTAAAGATCGATATATTGGACGACTATATTCGGACATCGGAAAGGTTCTGAGTGATTCGGGTATTTTCGGGAGTACCGGGTAGTTACGGGAGAAGCAATGGGCCTTGATGGGCTTTAGTGGGAAGAGAAGAAAGGGCCAAGGGGCTGCTGCGCCCCCCCTTCCCTCTGGTCCGAATTGGACTAGGGAAAAGGGGGCCGGCCACCTTTCCTTCTCCTCCACTTCCTTCTCCCTTCCTCCCCTCTTGGTGGACTCCTACTAGGACTTGGAGTCCTAGTAGGACTCCACATCCTGGCCGCACCAAGCCTTGGCCGGCCTCCTCCTCCTCCATCCTTTATATACGGGGGCAGGGGGCACCCCATAGACACACAAGTTGATCATTGAGATCGTTCCTTAGCCGTGTGCGGTGCCCCCCTCCACCATATTCCACCTCGGTCATACTATAGCAGTGCTTAGGCGAAGCCCTGCGACAGTAGAACATCAAGATCGTCACCACGCCGTCGTGCTGACGGAACTCTTCCCCAAAGCTTTGCTGGATCGGAGCCCGGGGAACGTCATCGAGCTGAACGTGTGCCAAGAACTCGGAGGTGCCGAGTAACGGTGCTTGGATCGGTCGGATCATGAAGACGTACGACTACATCAACCGCGTTGTTATAACGCTTCCGCTTTCGGTCTACGAGGGTACGTAGACGACACTCTTCCCTCTTGTTGCTATGCATCACCATGATCTTGCGTGTGCGTAGGAAATTTTTTGAAATTACTACGTTCCCCAACAGCTAACCCACGCTATCACCATATTTCTTGGCTTCCGTGCGACACCTATCTCTAGTAATCTAGCAGCCTGTATCGCTTCTCCCTCCTCGTCTCTATCAAAGTGCGGCGGGCTGGCGTTTCTGCCGTCTATTGAGGTCGGTTAACTATCACATGTTAGCGACATGCCAAGAGCATTCTAAAAAAATTCCTTTCACGTTCCGTTTTCAAAAAGAAAAAAATCCTTTCACAAACGAATTTTCATGTATGCTTTGAGCAACTTGCATGTCCTATACTGCTCCTGTTTGATACTCTAACTTAGCTAGAGGTTAGACTAACTCATGACTAACCCTGAACTAACTGTAGCCAAAGAGGTGTTTGGGTGACAGGGTTAGATTAAAAATAAATGCACTCCATGGAGAGAGAAGAGTGATTTTTCAGTGGTCCCAATGAGAACTATCTCCAGTTAGCACCTCTTGGGTGGGATTTTTTTTGGTGGGTTCGGTGCAACTTGCTCCAATTTAAACCCTCATGCCTGGATAGTTTAGGGCTATTTGAGCCCCAACTAGCTCAAAATAACTCTAACCCATGGATCCAAATAGGGCCTATGGCCAGTCTCGACGCGGAGCAGTCGCATGCACTGGGAAGCGGCGCTCTCTCGTCTCGACACGGAGCAGTCGCGTGCGCCGGGAAGCGGCGCTCTCTCGGCCGTCGCGCCACTTCAAAGCCGACGCCAGTGAGAGGTCGCCTCCACTCTGGCCGGGCATTAATGCGGCACTAACGCTCCAGGGCGACGCTGACCGTTTCACGCGAGGAAGCGCGCGCTGGCAAGGGAGTATAGGTTTTGAACCGTTTCAGGTGTAGTACTGGTAGTTTGCAAAACTACTCAATTATTACACTCGGTTTCCTAGGAAATTGTGGTAAAAAACGTTACTCCACAGCCTGCTTCCCTTCTCCTTCCTCTTCCACCGCTCGCGCACGTCCGCGGGAAGCGACCGGTCAACCCTTATATAGGAGTGCTAGCACAAAAAGATGCATGCATGGCCACTAAAATTTCCATATTAAAGCGCCGCTCCGGCGGGAGTATGGCGTATGTTGTTACCTTCGGCCGGCCCATGGCTACCGGGCGACGGCGACCAGAGAAGAGGCGGCGGGAGGGGAATGAATGCAGCTACTGTTTGGGTTTGCCTTCCAGCTTAAATAAATGCGCAGCATCACGTGTACCCGCGGGTGCTCAAATTGTAACATACGTGTTCGCTTAAGTGGGCGTCACGTAACTGGTGTGTGTGAGAGAGATTCTAAGAGACAGAGTGCGTGTGTGCGACTCTACTCTTCGGACGTGTACTCAACCTTTTGCATCGGGATATAAGTATAATGGTATTTACTTTAGCTAGTGATTTACGTGGCCATGTTAACGTGGTTGTGTCAAAAATGTCACTTCCTGCTCGTGATTTGCGTTATATAATTACAAGCAAGATTCTCGTGCATTGCACGGAACATCAATATGCATTTTTTTTACAGAACACCTGTTGTGATTGACCCATGCAGGAGTAATCCCATGTGTAAAAACTAATGATATCTCGAGAATTTTATCGGAAAACTGGTATCTCGAGAATGTCATCGAAAAAATGAAAGATGAGAGATAAGGCGAGGAGGAGTGGAGCGTGGTGGTGACTGGTAGTCGAAATGGGCGGAGGCATGGGGATGGACGGTGCCGGCAGGCGGCAGCGGCCACCATGCATGCTAGATTGTTCCAGAGACTTATTCCTTTTTTAATTGCTGAGCAATGAGGTTGCGAGAGATAATGATGTGGAGAGAGGTGCGGGTATCTTTTGTAAAATTATCATAGTTTGCTTTCTATCCTCAGATATAGATCATACGGTATGTATTACAAGATGGCAGGCACACCATCACCACCAACTCGTTTTTTTATAAGGGTGCAGATGATAAGTTTGCTGACTACTAAAGTAAAGTGGATTTTGTCCATGTCATGCAAGTAAATAAAGCTGATTGTTCATCATACGGGTAAGGTTGGATGAAGGGTGGTAGGAACAAATGCTCCGCCTAGAGCATGTGTGTGTGAGATGGAGTCTTAGTGTGTGTGTGGGGTGTGTGTGTGAGAGAGAGAGAGAGATGGAGTCTTAGTTTGTGTGTGTGTGTGAGAGAGAGGGAGAGAGATGGAGTCTTAGTGTGTGTGTGTGGGAGGGGGGCGTGCGTGCTTGCGTGTGTGTGTGTGTGTGTGTTTGTGTGAGAGAAGGAGAGAGATAGAGAGAGAGATGGAGTCTTAGTGTGTGTGTGTTGGGGGGGTGCGTGTGTGTGTGTGTCGCGGGGTCCTCTGTGGCGGATGTAATTTAAGTGTCCGTGGCTTTCATCATAGAGAGGTGATGCGTATGGCAGAGGCCACCAACGATGGGGTGCGAGAGAGAAAATGCCCGTAGAGAGGGAAGACAAGGTGTGTGCCGTGAGAGGAGTAGACTTCGAGAGAACGTGTTTGTTCGATAGACACCGAGGAAGACTACTACATATCGATGGTGCATATAGGCGGGAATTAAACTAATGGATGGTCTTATTGCTTTCAGGGATATATGGGAAGAGTGAGAGGCGGTGGGGGGGTAGCTAGAAGGAGACTGTTAAGTGTGAGTGTGTGTTTTACCCATCCAGGCGGAAGTTATGTGCACAAAAGAGGAGAACGATTCGATGTGGCGTTAGGATTGAGGGTAATTAACTACGTATGGAGACATAGAGACCTTGAACGTGCATGTGTGAGAGGTATACATGTATACGTGGGATGTGTGTGTGTGCGCGCGCGCATGATCGAGATAAAAGAAAGAAGACATAAGTCATAAGATCAACTACATGGGAGAGATGGATCGGTATGACAATATGCATGCATGTGAGAATGCATGGAAGAAGTCCCAACAATTGAGCATGTGTTTTTGTCTTTAAGAGATAGTGGCGTGGGCTGGAGCATGCATCTATGGCGAGCAGAGGGAGTGAGGCGCAACGATTGTGCAAAAGAGACCATACTATAAATGCATATGTATGGAGAGACATATATAGTGTGGGTGATAGGAAGCAAGACTCCGTGCAAGAAAGAAATGTTGACGGAGAAACTACAGATAGAAACAGAGATGGAGATGCTAGCTAGAGGGACATCCGCTAGTTTGGGTGTTGGAGATGACCGTCGGGTGGTTCAAAGGGTGAAGTTATATATGTGTGTGAGAGGGCACTTGACTGCATGTAGAGAGAAACATATGTAGTGTGCGTGATAGGAATCAAGAGTGAGGGCGAGAAAGAAGGTTGATGGAGAAACAGATAAATAGAAAGATAAAGATGCTAGCTAGTGTGCGTTAGAGATAGGAGTATAGTGGATTAGAAGGCTGGGTTATGTGTGGGTGGGTGTGAGAGAGATAGAGAGAGGGTGTGTGTGAGTCACATACAAACAGATATCAGAGAGAAATGAGATCCAGAGAGACGGAGTTTTGTGTCTGCGAGAGAGAAAGATATTTCACAACGAGAGTGATAGCTAGAGATACATATGAGGGAACGCAATATATCTCTATGGATAGAGAGTGTGTGTGAGCGACATACAAGAGAACAATGGAGAAATATGAGACCCTGGGAGACAGAGTTTGTGTTTGTGTGTGAGAAAGAGATATTGAAGAGGAAGAGTCGTAGGTTCTCATATCTAAGGAGCGAAAGACATCTCTGTATGAGGGGTGCGCGAGTGGCACACATGGGAATAGTAGAGAGAAATGAGACCCCGGGAGACAAAGTTTTGTGTTTGTCTGATAGAAAGAGATTCCACATGGAGAATCATAGTTAGAGACACATAGCAGGGAGCGAGATATACTTAGAGAGAGATAGAGTGATGAAGGTCGAGGGAGAGAGTACCGTCAGTGTGTTACGAAGATAAAAGATCATTGTTGACATACAGGTAGCACGAGAGATACCTGAGAGACGATGAACGCGTATAGGTCCAGAGAGATAGTCCTATATAAGCATGAGTGATAGCTATATGAGACGAATATCTGGATTAAAGGGGATTCAAATATTTAAACTGGAGATCACGACATCGATAATATCATAACGCAAATTGGTGTATCAAACATGCATATTCATTTGAATTTGGGCACACGTGTAATGTTATATAGTTTATCAGTATTGGTGATCCATAGATTCTTCAATTACAAACAATGCATGGTTTATATGCAATTAATGTCTAAACGGGATTACTCTATATGTTGCATGTGTGAAACACATTATACATGTTTGAGAAGTAAAAAAACCCGCATGAAACACACATTAATTGGAGACAGTTAGCGAGGAATGCATACATTGGATTTCAACATAAAGTGGTTTCAAATATTTGAAAATCCAAATTGATGGATACAACCTTATGAATCTGAGATCATGCCATTTGTAAACCATATTTATGTATAAATGGTGTTGTGCTTTTGCAAGTATATATAAAAAATGATGTATATAGAATGTAATTCCAATTGAAAATGGATCCCGCCCGAAAAAAAATAGAATACAAACGGGATTCGAATTGAGTTGGCACGGTAAACGTGCACTCTGCAAAATTTGAACGAAGCGGGGAAAGTCGCAGTAACCGCCCGAAACCAAAATCTGCGAGATGGAAATCACTACTGCCTATCCCTGCCACGCAAAGCCTATATGCTGGATTTCTATAGGTTTCGATAGGGGTAGGTTTGTAATTTCACCCAAATGTGACGTAACCGCCTCTCACCCGGATTCATACACGGTGGGCGCCAAAACACAGTGTGTCCTCGGCAAATCGACTCCCTCCCCGATTCATATTTATACATGGTGGGCGCCAAAAACAAACTCTCGTCGCAAATATTCAGTGTATGCGAGATTACCATCCTATCCCCAACCGACTAGTGTTGCTGTGATGTAGTAGAAATTTGAAACAGGGGCTAAGTTTGTAAATTTCCTCGCATTTGAGACAAACGCGCCCTGAATACATGGTTCCCCCCTTCCTCTCTACCTCCCTTTTCCCCATTCGTACTTCATGGGCGCCAAAACACCCTATCCACCCCATCCTTCTCCGTCCGCCACCCCATCCACCGCCGTCCTCCTCCACCATGCCGGAGCTGATACCCCGACGCCGTCGTCCATTACAAGAGATCGACCTCTCTCATCCACGGCTTCGAACCGGGATCCTTGCATCCCGTCCTCTCGCTTCATCCCCACCGTCGTCCACCTTGCCAGCGCCACTCCTACGACCATCTCGTCCACCGCACCCCGCCGCCACTGTCTACCCTCCTAGATCTGCTTCCACGCCGCCGACAGCCATCGCTACCGCAACACCATCAAATTCTCAGCAGATGCGTACACGGCGCCGCACCAGAGGCGGTACTCTTTCATATCTGCTCAACTTATTTATCGCAGCAAGAAAATAGATCGCCACTGCTTTACTCTGATTTCTTGTCTTGGTTGCGAAGTTGCCTTTGTCCGGTTTGCACCTTCAGATCCGCCATGGCACGCTCAACACCATACTTGCAATGCTCATGGTTTTCCCCTTTTATATTCCACATTAGTTAAATCACAGTAGACTAAATTTCAAAATTGGGTTAGTCGATTTTTCAGAGCTCGCCAGAGTTCGCCGGTGCGATCGAAGGGGCTCGGGTGGGGATGGTGGTTTTGGGGGGCGGTGGTGGGGCCTCGTCGAACGAAGAAAACTCGACGCGGGTGGGGGCGGGGATTGGGGTGGGGGTGGCGGAGGAACACAGGCGGTGGGGCCGGTGGTTCGGCCGGCGGCCCATGCGGTGTTCTGTATGGGAAGCATAGTATGTTCCTTGTCAGGAAGGGGAGCAGGGACATCTGCAATCAACAGCTGATAGAGCTGGCCTGTACGTGATCGATAGGCTTTCAATTTCCAGCTAGTTCCACTTTCCCGATTTATATATCCTGGTTATGGTGTACCCCTGTTATGTACACTATGATCTGCCTAGTTGCTGTGTGCTCTTGTTATCATGGTTTCGCAGTAAACTCTCTATACAGTATATTATGAACCTATCATCTGCCAGCTATCCTTACTTCTGGAGCCTATTTTTTTGTGTACTTGTGCCAGATTATATAAATGCACGCACCATATTACAGCACACATGAGCTCTCTCATCAGAATCCAGTGATAGCACACAAGTGTTTACAGGGGCGCCCCTATATTAGAATATCATCTGCATTACAAAGATAATCTCACAACTGTTTATGTTTTCATGGTTCTCACATATCATACGCAATTACAGTGAATATCAGAAACCGTGCATCAGAAGAATATTGTGGAACACTGCAATGACTTACAAAATTGGCACCAAGGCATTGAGTGCCATTCTGGAAGCAATGAAACTCGTACGCTCCCCACCTGTTGATTCTTGTTCAGAATATCATCCTAATGACTATTCTAACCTCGAGGAGTCAAAGGAAGATGGCCTGTCCTGTTCACCCATCAAGGTGCCTGTTCTAATTTGGCAAGGTTTTATTGATTGCGCGTATCTTGCATATGTTGTCTTGCATTTCTTCTACTTTGTTGCACCGCCATCTGCTTAGTTTACTCATCATATATGTCGAGATGTCATGCCCATCCATTATCAACACATATTCCATCTGTCATCGTACCATGTTTTTTCACTCAAATGTTGTTCTGGTGCATCAGACATCAAAAAGGAAGAGGGTGATTGCCGAACCTGAAGGAGCACTAGCAAAGTCCTTGAAAAACGTGGTGGTGCCGGAGAAATCAGACAGCACCCCACTTATATTGGCTGTACAACCAGTGACACAAAACATAGGACCGACTCCAGTAGACTGTACCCATACTTCACTGGCCACACCACTAGCCCCACCACACAGGACCTGCACTCCAGCAAAAGGTATACCGATTTCATTTGCCATAGCACCAGATGTACCACAAAAAAATCCCACTCCAGCAAAAAGTACAGCAAGTCCACCGGTCGAAGACCTATCCCAACTGCAGAGACGGCCAATTCCTGCAGATTGGAACCCCATTCCATTTATTCCCAGTTTAAAAGACAATGCTTTCAATGTTGTTAGGGACTACGTGCATATATTCCCATCATGGGAAGCTTATTGTGAAGACAAACACCATTTTCACATCTTCCTGTCCAACTTACGTGTAAGTGCTATTATTCATGGTTATTATTTTCCTGTTTTCTGCTGATTGAACACATCAATGATTTACATTACATTGTTGTAACTAGGCGAGGGTCAATCTGGATAGTCATGACGAGCAAAGCTTGCTTGTGCTTTTCAAGGAAGCATTGCAGCAGTATCGGTGTTACCTGAGGAAATCACACTTTGATGGCAAGTCTATAAACGAATTTCTGGTGAAGTCTCCTGTGCTAAAATTAGAAGACATTGAATGGAAAAACCTTATTATGCACTGGTATCGTTCCCAGGATGAGGTACTGTCTATGAAATCACATGACAATTTGAACTTCTACTTTTCCGCATGTGGCTTACGGATCTTTTTTGCAGGAAATCTGCTCGAAGAAGAATTCCGGTTTGACAAGAACGATAGGATATCGCAAATATGCTGCCGCTGCTTTGCTCTTGTTAGTACCTGTTGTCCTGTATCACTGTACTTGCATACATACCTGGTTCATTATGTGACAGCAGTATGCATGAAAGCTTGCTTATCAATTGTTCGCTCCAAATTATTTGATCTGTATGAATGGTTACATTAGTGTAGAATATATCCAATGCCAATGTTTTTTTAGCTCTGCATTGCTCTTGTAAGTACATGTTGTCCTTTATCAGTGTACTTTATAATGATAGGTAGTTGTTCACGTACCATCACTTTGCAGCTTATTTTCCTTTGCCCTCCATTTTCTACACATCAGATCTATATTTACTCTTACCATAAGGTTGGTACCGAAGAAGTTTAGCTGTGCATTGCTCTTGGTTGTACCTTTTTCCTGTATCGCTGCACTTACATTTATAGCTACTTGGTTATGTAGCATCACTCTTCATCTGATCTTAAATATTCCCCATTTTTTCGTATATTATCACATCTATATTTACTCTTAACAAAATGTAGAATAGAGGCAATGCTTTTGAAGAAGATTCTATGATAAACTTCTTGAATTGCCCCCCCCCCATCAGCATGGACAAGGCCTTTATAGAGCCTGTCTTCACCAATAATGTAAGTTTGTCCATCTCAAGCCTTCAAACTTTGTTGTACATATTTGGCTAGGCATGACTGCAACAGCTGTTTATTTTTGGTGTTTGCATCAAATTGCTTGTTTAAAGTTTATTATATGTAGTTCATAAATAAAAGTTCGTCCTTTCTCAATTTAAGTTTTCAGTTGTACAACCAAGTTCCTTCTTCATACCATGTAAATTAAACTACACAGAGCAAGTGATCTTCTTTTGCACTGCATGTATGCTTCTGTTCTTCATCTGTAATCCAGTGGTGTGGTGAACCTACCCACTACAGCATAATGTCATATTCTGCAATGTCTTAACTATGAACAATGTCATATCATTCTACTATTATTTAAACCGTCTCTTTGTTTGCCAATCTGAAATGGTATAAATTGACAGCACACTAACCATTGATACTTATGAGTTCTTGATTTGTAATCCAGTGGTGTCGTGAAGCTGCCAACTCCTTCACAATGTCATTTCCTGCCATGTCTTGACCTGAACAATACCATATTGTGTTAATGCAAATTTAAACTGTGTCACTTTATTCGTCAGTAAGAAATGTGATGAATTGTCAGCACTGATACTTTTATGTGCAAAACATGTCATCTGTCTGCTTGTTTATCTTTTAGAGTGAGGAAGATACAAGTGTTGAAGAATCGCAGTCTCATCATCTTGCTCAGCTACTTGCCCTGCACCTCCCCAGCAGGGCTAAACTTTCTTGAACTCTATTGAAGTGCTGTCGGTTTTGTATATTATTTTGTCGGCGTGTTTATTTGCACTGGTGGCGATCTTTGATGCCCAGTGTATGTAATCTGCTGTCTGCTTGTGCTTTATTATCATAGTGGCAAACTTTGATGCCCAGTGGATGTAATATGCCATAATTTATTTATTGTATAGTCCAGGTTTTTCTTATTCACGATGCTGCAGTTACTATATATATATATATCCTGTCTTCGCAGTAAACCGGCCAAACCGTAAAATTACGGTACACAATCAGGTCGTCATGCAATCACGATGTAGGTTGGGCCTGAAACGTGTCGATCAGCTCATGGGCCGGCAGCAGCCCGAAATGAACCCCGGCCCATGATTGTGCGAATCAAATCATGGGCTTTTAACAGGCCAAAAAATTGTCTCGGTCCTTGTTTGGCCCAATAAGATATCGGCTGCGAGTAGGCCGGATGCAAACCGAGCCGTAGTTAGGCCCAACTATATGACGGGCTTTTAACACGCTTAAATTAATATAGGTCTGAAATGTTAAACGGGCCCTTAACAGGCCAAAACTAATATCAGGCCGAATTACTAAGTGGGCCTTTAGCAAGTGGGCCCAAAAGCATAGTGTCCAGTTGACGGGCCGAATCTGATATGGGCCATATTTGAGCCCAAAGCCTCTTAAAGGGTCGGACCTGATCTGGGCCGTAATTTGGCCCAGAACGTGGTAGGCCTTTAACGGGCCAGATCTCATATGGGCCACTATTAGGCCCGGAGCATGGCAGGCCAGTAATGGACCAGATCAAATATGGGCCGACATTTGGCCCAAAACATGGCAGGCAGTTAATGGGCCGGCCTACTAGGGTCCTCAAAATCTTGTGGGCCTACAGCTGGGCCGGCCCATTAATGTCGGTGAAATATCGTGGGACTTTAGCTGGGCCTGCCCATTATGATCCGCAAGAATCTTGTGGGCCTTTACCTGGGCCGGCCCATTACGGCATAGAAAAAATCTTATGGGCCTTTACTTGGGCCGGCCCATTATGGCCCGCAAAATCTTGTGGGCCTTTAGCTGGGCCAGCCCATTATTGTCCGCAAAATCTCGTGGGCCTTTAGCTGGGCCGGCCCATTATGGTCCGCAAAATCTTGTGGGCCTTCATTTGGGTCGGCCCTTTTAAACTTAATGGGCCGATCCACGTGTCAACATATCATAGGCGCGTCTCGGCCATTGGATGAGTTGACACGTGTCTCCTCCAGCCAATGATGATTTTACACGTGGAAAATCCCCATTGGTCGGGGCTATTAACGGGTTATCGGATCCAAAACCCGACCCGATAGCTTAACGGCGTTCCGTTATGGTGGATGCCACGTGTCGGTCACCCTAGACGAAAGCACTTCTTTGACGCGCGATTTATTGTCATGGAAGTGGACACTTCTATGATGATAATTTTGGTAATGTCATGGAACACTTCTACGACAGCACAGGTGTAGCGACCAGACCTCGAACAGTCTGACCTCTGTGCTCAGGTGTCATCCCTGGATCAGTAATGCTGACACCACACAGTACTTTGAAGGATTTATAACAGAGTAGCAATCACACACTTATTACATCGAATGTCTCAAAGAGAACTTATTACAATAAATATGGCTTAAGGCCATCTAATAACGATAACAGCGGAAGGCTTGGAAGATAAGTGAGTCCATCAACTCCAACGGCATCACTGAGTATAGAACCATGACCTAAAAGGCACCTTACTCGTCGTCTGAAAAGTCTGCAACATGAAATGTTGTAGCCCGAAACGGGTCAGCACATGGAATATGCTGGCTATGTAACACATAGAGAGTAATGAAGGAATAGGCTATACTACATGCATAAATGGCTGGTGGAAAGCTCTATGGTTACAGTTTTGTGTAAAGCCAATTTTTCCCTACTACAAAGGAATAAATTTTATTTAACTATCATGGTGGTTGTTAAACATTGAGAATGGTTGACAGCATCCTCAATCCCAATTAAAATAATCATCATTAAAACCCAACAATATTAATTTAGTAGTAACATGATGAGATTCACATGATATCCAAGTACTAGATACTCAAAACGTCCATAACCGGGGACACGGCTAACCATGATTAGTTTGTACACTCTGCAGAGGTTTGCGCACTTTTCCCCACAAGACTCGATTGCCTCTGTTGGATTTCTCGCACTACATGGTGTTTGAGAAACGGATGACCAAGACATAGTCTTTCAGAAGCGCTAGCACCTTACGATGTGATAGAACGTACCAACCTACATCCCCTACATCTACTAATCTACCACTTTAAGAGTTCGCACGACTTAATCAGCTATGCCAGAGCCCATAATGGCTTGTGGCTGCACAGGGAAGTTTCTAGTATGAATAATCTCATGATCCCTTTGGGCCTGGGTGGCGGTCCATAAAGAAAAACAATAGGCAATCCTGGAATACCCAGGTACCTCAATCCACCCAGATGGGTATTTAAGTTGCCACCTTGGATAAACCATTAATTAACAAACTCACATCTGTCATGGATATCACTCACCCAATCAACGTCTACTAGCATAGCATGGCATAATAAGCGAACGTAGAAGTAACTCCCAAAGGTTTGATAATAAAACAGGTAATAGGTACTACCTCAACTACTTTACCTCAACTACTTACCATCCCACAATTTAATTAGATACTAATCATGCAATGTTTGAGGATTGATCTAATGCAATAAAACTGGATAGTAAAAGAGGTATGATCAAAGTGTTACTTGCCTTGCTGATGATCCGCGAAACCTAGAGATTCGAAGTAACAGGCGGCGCACTCCGGGTATTCTATCGCAGACAAACAAAAAATAATACAATAAGTACTCATCTAAGCACGGGTAAAACTCAAATAAGAGATCTAACCAGAAAGTTCAACTTAAGAACTCCGGTTTGCAAAAAGAATCAAATCGAACGAAACAACGAAAGTCAAACGGCGAAAGAAAACAACTTCGTTCTACTAATCTAGATCTAAGTCAAATTTTACAAAAGCAAAAACTTGTTTAAGTTGGTTAAACGGAAAGAGGGTTTCGAGATGAAACTCCAGGCTCTTGAATCGCCTGATTCCGATAAACGAGCGAATAGTTATACTAAAACGAAAATCGGATCAGAAATCACGATCAGAAAATAACCGCGGAAAATCCGAGAAAAAGAAAAACGACGAACAGATTAACGAAAGAACGTTCGTTATCCAGATCTAAACAGTGAACACGTTCGTTAAAACGAACGAACGAGCGAACGCTCGCTATTTAACCTAAACCGAAAATAAAACCGATCTAATAAAAAACGAAACTAAAAAAATAAACTGACGAAACCGAAGAAAACCAATCGGTTTTCTAAAAAAACGGCGGCACGGATAACGAGGCGCGGCGAACCTCGGGCGGCGTGCGGGCGAGGCGGCGGCGGCGGCTCCGGCGACGGCGTGCGGCGGCGCGGCGGCGGGCAGCGTAGGCGGCGCGCGGGCAGGGCGACGCTAGGGTTTGGGGCTGGGCGGCTGGGCCTCGGGCCTCGGGTGCCCCGGCTTATAAATCCCCCGCGGGCTGGACTCCTAGTCGGACACGGCCTCTAGGTCGGTTCGTTTTTTTAATAATAATTACACACAGAAGAAAAATAAAAAGAAATACTAAACGGACTCCAAAAATCCCGAAATAAATTTTCTCCGACTTCTAAAATCAAGCCGGACAAAGTGAAAATTTATTTGGGGCCTAAATGCAATTTTGAAAAACGCATATTTCTTCTAAATTCAAATAAAAATATCAAAAAACTCCGAAATAAAATCTTATTTGATTTTATTATTAAATCCTAAATATTTCTTTATTTTGGGAAAGTCATTTTATTCCCTCTCTCATATTTTGTAATGGAAATAATTGATGATAAAATAAAATCAAATGATCCTATTCTCAAAATTTGAGAAATCTCAAATATGAAAATAACGAAATCCCCAACTCTCTCTGTGGGTCCTTGAGTCGCGTAGAATTTCTAGGATCAAAACCAAAAGCAAATAAAATATGATATGCAATGATGATATAATGTATGACATGCCAAATTGAAAATCTGGGTTATTACAAACCTACCCCCCTTAAGATGAATCTCGCCCTCGAGATTCGGGTTGGCTAGGAAATAGGTAAGGGTGGTCCTTGAGCAAATCTTCCTCTCGCTCCCAGGTGGCTTCATCCTCCGAGTGGTGGCTCCACTGAACTTTACAGAACTTGATAACCTTGCTGCAAGTGACTCGGCTGGTGTGACGCCCGGATAATCAAGCTACAGTGATCCTCTGCTAATGATGCCACATCACCTCGATTATAGTTGCTAATCTCATGATAGTTCAAAAAATCGATTCAAAATTTAAACTTAAAATAAAGTCAAATGGTAAAGGTTTTCAAATATTAAAACTAAAATGTTGGGGTGTTGCCAAATAAAGCATAGGTAATTATTGTGGAGAAACCACATTTTTATAAAAGGTTTTAATGCACTTAAGTGATTAAAACAGTAGGTAAAACTATTAAATAAATGTCTTTTGATTATTATAAAATGCTAAACTATTTTAATTAGGGGTAAAACTTTCTGTGAAAGTAGTTGGAATTGTAACTCTATTTTAGGTATGGGTTTTCTTTCGTAAAACTATAAATTATTAACTAATTAAATGAAAGCAGAAGAGAAAAGGTAAAAATAAAACAAAACAAATAAAAGGCAGACCCCCCCCCCCCCCCGCTGGGCCGTGAGGCCCAGCCGGCCAGCCAGCTAGCCCAGCCGGGTGAGCCCACCCGCGCCCTGGGTACTTAACCCCCGCACCCCTTTCCCAAACCCTAGCCCGATCCCCTTTCCCCTCCCCCCGCCGCCTCTCCCTCCCCCGATCCAGATCGGGATCGAGGCATTCGCCCCCGCCGCCGCCCCGACCCCGTCGATGCCACCGCTCCGGATCGCCGTCGCCTACCGTCACCATTGCCTCCTCGCCCTCCTCTCCCTCGTGCGACACCAGGTGAAGCCGTGGCCACGCCTCATCGCCGCCCCGACGCTGCCGCCCGAGGACCTCGCCGGAGCCATCTCGCCGGCCTGCCTCCTCCTCCCCACCGGTCTGCCTCCTCCGACGTCGTCGTCCCCATCGACCACCTCGCGCCCCCACTGCCCGTGCCCTACGCCCACAGTGAGCCCACTTCCTCCCCTCTCCCTCGCGCACACCGTCCTGCTCCTCCGCCGCACCGCTCCGCCTTGTACTCACCGCGGTTACGCCGCCCGCGGCCACCCACGCACGCACCGTGCCACCGCTCTGTTCCCCTCAACGGCGTCGCGCGCGCCCGCGCCGCGGCTCGCACAGCACGCCGCCCCGCCGCGAGATGTGCGCGCCCGCACGCGCCTGCGACCGGCGCCCGCTTTGCGTCGTCCCGCGGCGCTCCCCGCCCCTGCTGCTCCTTCCCCTTCGCCGCTCGCCTGCACTCGCCTCCCCTGCGCAGCTGACCTTGGCCGCCACCCCGCGCTGTGGCCTCGCGCTCGCCTACGCGCCCTTCCCCGCTTGCCACCCATCGCCGCCTGCCACAGCGCGTTGGCCCGCGCCCGCCGCTGCCATCCCGCCGGCGTCCCCCTCCGGCGGGCAACCGTGTCGTGTCGTCCCCTCGCCTTGGTCGTTGCTCGGGCTGCGGTCGTGCCCGCAGCAACCGTTCGGGCTATGCCCGATAACCACGCCCGATAGGCCCCCTGGGCCTATGACGTTGGGGCCCCACGCCCCAGAACATTTATTAAAAAACGAATTAAAAGAAATAAGAATTAAAAATAAATAAATAATAATTAAAACATTAATTAATTGATTAACTTAAATAATCTAGATTAGATTAACCTAATCATTTAGTTAAAGCTAACTAACCTTGTTTAATTATTATGAGTCTATGACAAGCGGGACCCACTAGTTAGTTTGACCAGTCAACGGTCAATGCTGACTGGGCTGTTGACTTTGACCGGCCCCATCAGTCAGCCGCTGCTGACTGGGCAGTTGACCAAGTCAACTGGGCCTACTGGTCAGCCACACAAGCCCATCTGTGGGTACACTTCTGTGTACCCATAGCAATTTAACATTTAATTTTCGAATTAAAAATAATTTAAAATGATTAAATCCTTTTTAAATTCATATAAAATAAACCGTAGCTCGGATGGAAAAACTTTGTACATGAAAGTTGCTTAGAACGACGAGACGAATGCGGGTACGCAGTCCGTTCGCCCGCCACACATCCCTAGCATAGCAAACCTGCAACATTTCACCTCCGGTTCATCTGTCCGAAAACGCGAAACATCGGGGATATTTTCCCGGATGTTTCCCCCTCCGCCGGTATCACCTATCCCTGCGTTCGATCACCTCTAGCACCGCGTTGTCATGTTATGTTTTGATTGCTCTGTTATTTATTGTGTTTCCCCTTCGTTACTTTTTCGATAGACCCCGAGACCGCTGTCGGTACCCCTGTGATCGACTACGGAGTTGACGACCCCTCTCTCTTGCCAGAGCAACCAGGCAAGCCCCCCCCTTGATCACCAGATATCGCCTACTCTCCTCTATACTACTTGCATTAGAGTAGTATAGCATGTTACTGCTTTCCGTTATCCTATCTTGATGCATAGCATGTCCTTGTTACTACTGTTGTTACCTTTACCTGCTCTCCTACATGCTTAGTTTAGGATGCTAGTTTACCATCAGTGGCCCTACATTCTTGTCCGTCAGCTGTGCTATACTATCGGTCCGTGATCACTTGGGAGGTGATCACGGGTATATACTATACTTTATACATGATACATGTGGTGACCAAAGACGGGTCGGCTCGTAGGAGTACCCGCGAGTGGATCTTTGAGGCGAAGCGACAGGGCAGGTTCAGACCACCTAGGAGAGAGGTGGGCCTGGCCCTGTCGGCGTTCGCGGATACTTAACATGCTTAACGAGATCTGGGTATTTGATCTGAGTCTGGCCATTTGGTCTATACGCACTAACCAACTACGTGGGAAAGATATGGGCACTCGGCGTCGTGGTATCAGCCGAAGCCTTCGTGACGTCAGCGATTGAGTGGCGCGCGCCGCATTGGATCGTAAGCTCGCACTTGTATTAAGGGGGCTAGATCTGCTTCCGGCCGCGTTCGCAACGTGCAGGTGTGCTCAGGGCGATGGGCCCAGACCCCTGCGTGCTTAGGTTTAGACCGGCGTGCTGACCGCTCTGTTGTGCCTAGGTGGGGCTGCGACGTGTTGATCTTCCGAGGCTGGGCATGACCCAGGAAAGTGTGTCCGGCCAAATGGGATCAAGCGTGTTGGGCTATGTGGTGCACCCCTGCAGGGAAGTTAATCTATTCGAATAGCCATGTCCCTCGGTAAAATGACGACCCGGAGTTGTACCTTGACCTTATGACAACTAGAACCGGATACTTAATAAAACACACCCTTCCAAGTGCCAGATACAACCCGGTGATGGCTCTCCAACAGGGCATCGAGGAGGGGATCGCCGGGTAGGATTATGCTATACGATGCTACTTGGAGGACTTCAGTCTACTCTCTTCTACATGCTGCAAGACGGAGGCTGCGAGAAGCGTAGTCTTCGACAGGATTAGATATCCCCCTCTTATTCTGGCATTCTGCAGTTCAGTCCACTGATATGGCCCCTTACACATATATCCATGCATATGTAGTGTAGCTCCTTGCTTGCGAGTACTTTGGATGAGTACTCATGGTTGCTTTGTTTCCCCCTTTTTCCCCATTCCTCTACCCGATTGTTGCGACCAGATTTTGGAGTCCAGGAGCCAGACGCCACCGTCGACGGTGACTCCTTCTACACTGGAGGTGCCTACTACTACGTGCAGCCCGCTGACGACGACCAGGAGTAGTTAGGAGGATCCCAGGCAGGAGGCCTGCGCCTCTTTTGATGTATCCCAGTTTGTGCTACCCATCTTATGGCACCTTGTTTAACTTATGTCTGTACTAAGACACTGTTGCTTCCGCTGACTCGTCTATGATCGAGCACTTGTATTCGAGCCCTCGAGGCCCCTGGCTTGTATGACTTATTTTATTTGTATAGTTGTGTTGTGATATCTTCCCGTGAGTCCCTGATCTTGATCGTACACATTTGCGTGCATGATTAGTATACGATTGAATCGGGGGCGTCACAAGTTGGTATCGGAGCCGACTGCCTATAGGAATTCCCCTTACACACTCCATGGCCGAAGTCACGTCTAGTCATTGAAAAACTTTTACTAACATGGCTGTGCGGCTTACAGGCCCACGTCGCCATTGGGTGGTAGTAGGATCTTTTATTCCTCAACCTTTACTCTGGGACTCTGAACTCTCTTCTATTCGGGTTAAATGATTTTGCTAAAATCTAACTTTAGGTTCTCGAAAACACTTTCTCCCGGAGAGCCCCTTCAGGCCAGATGATCACCTGCTGCACCAGAAGATTCTGAAGACACTCTCTGATGCTTTCCTGAGACCCTTGTGCCTTTCGCCGTTGCGATCCCTACCACCGGTAAATCTTTATGGATGACTACATACTTTTGTCGTTCACACCTTCCTCCCCAGTTGCCCTTGTTATTACAAGGTGCCCTCAAATACTCTCCGATGTTCCAAGCATCCTTTATGCTTACTACCCCGCAGTTCCTTGCCGCATGAATACCCCTACGAATAGTTCTTCACCCTTATCGAGGAACTGTCCATTACTAGTTGACCATATGATCCACAAGGTACATTGATATACTATCCAGTCTTCCGGTAATTCTCTGCCAGCTGTTGTTGTGCAAATACTTGTCTGCTTGCATTATGGTTGCGTCCCATATGTCTAGCAATATTTATTAGTATCCCTTGTCATTGTCATTTTCAGCCTTTGATTTGATATGTGGTGAATGCTCGCAATCCTCAATCGAAATCCTAGAATTCATCCTTCCGGATCAAACGTCATTTTAAACATGAACTGGTTCTCGACAACCGAATTGACGTCGGTTGTACCTCTAAGTCTACTCAACTTATCCATCCTTAATCAGAGCGTTTGCTCTTGATCCCTTGATTTGGAAATCGCAATTCCTTTGCATTCGAGATTTGAATTAGTTAGTTATTCCCATAATCTGATGCCTTTGCATTCTTTCTTCCTCCGACTGAGTGCCGATACTCACATTAGCTCTGTTATGGACCAGCAGACCCTTTAATGGATTTTATCCGACAACGTCCTTCATATTCAATAACTTTGTGAGCCTTCCCTCGGATACATAATGCCTTTGGTAAATTGTATCCTCTACTTTCTCAACCTTGCTCTGCTTTCGAGCTTGAGTTATTTACTTCTGAACTTTGTGGTATATGTTTCTAAGATGCCCCGATGGGTTGAACCTATTCCTTCTCTAAAACCGTGTGAACCCAAAAGTTTTCACGAGTCATATTCTCCTGGTGATTTACCAGATAAAATTTCAACATTACAACTCCATCAAAAATGAGGAGTGAATGATAGGTTATGCATTGGAGAAGTGGGAGTCGACCTTGAACTTTGTGTTCATGCCCATGGACACGATGTAGATCTTGTCATGGAAGCTTCTCGTAACAATAATTATCCCCTGGATATAATTTCATCTTATATCTAGGATTTGGTCTTTTGCAATCGTGGTCTCCGACCATATTGTTCTTCCTTGATCCAATTTCTCAGACAAGTTCAAGCACTTGTCTTCTGGAGAGCAATAACCTAGTCCAACCTCTACTTTGGTCTGTCATCGAGTATTACCCCCTGGTATCTCGATAATATCAAGGAACTGTGTTGCTTCCTATGAGTCTTCATCTAGTATTGCTTCTCGCCGTCTTCAGATTTTCCCGGGGCTCTGAGTTATTAGTAACTGGAGAACACCGATAAGTGAATTGATTCCGCACTACGATTCAATAACTCTAAGTAATTCTCGTTGCTTACGAGTTTAATAATCCTTCAAGTCATCCCTAGCCTGATTGGCTATATCATTATCGTGCTGATTTTAACTGTGCTACATGGTCCTTATTCCCGGAGTACAACTTTCGATGATGAGCTAAGCTTACGTCGACCTTCCTCATCATATCATTTCGCCTTGAACAACAAGCTTGATTTCGAGTTTCTGTCGTACATGTGGTTCCAAATAACCTTGCGCTTCATCATTCCTTTGATTTGATGTCATCGCCGACCGATTACATCTTCATGAAACCTCTCGACAATTGTGTCGTGATCATCATCAACATTCTGAGTGTTTTCAGGATATCAATCGAATTCTTGATGAGAAATAGCATCCTTTGCCCTCGATGATTTGGGTTGTCATCGACAACATTATTGCATTCCCTCCAACACAAAACTTGTTCCTGTTTTGTGTTGTACCTTGAGTTCCTTGCTATCCAACTTATGATATGTTCTACCGTGGAGTATTACCATCTTTTATGCCAATAATGTCGTGAGAATTTCACCACCTCTGGGAATTCTTGATACAAGTGATACTTATCAGCATCACCATTCTTTCTTGTTCCCCGTGTTGATTCCAACAAGTGAACGGTGTTGTTTGGATTCCTCCTTCTAGCAACCTTATTGCTTTGAAGTTAATGGTCGACATTTCATTCTTAGATTGTTGATTATTGAACATTGGTTGTGCAACCCAACCCATATTTCGGGCGCACCTTTCAACCGATATTTAAGCGAGTATGATTTCCTGAGCATACCTCATTATATCATTTGATCTGACAAATGTTATCTCCTTGTTCACATAATCGTGGAAATCCATCTTTTGGAAATGTCGTTGAATTGTCGCTGAGTCCATCACCCACTTCCTCATCCTCTCCTTGGTTTACGGATGAACTCTTGTTTCGGATAACATTGGTCGTTATATGACCTGGTAAGGTGATGTAATGCCTAGCACACCTGACCGGAGGACCTAGTGTTATAGTTTCCTTCTTAACAAGGTTAACCATTTTTCCGTGAGGAAATTAAATGCCTTTTTTAATAAGTTTATCTTGTTGGATCCGTTGTGTATTCAAAGTCTGACCTTTGCTTGAAGACCATGTCTATGCTATCTCGAAGCATGTCTATGGTAATCCGATTTTCAATAAAAACATTGAAAGCACAAAGGCTAAATTTTCCTTATCAATTACCCAAACACCGTTGTATGGGTAATGTCATGAAGTTTCTCTCCTCTTACCTAAAGAGTTTTGTACTTTATATCCTGTCATGGATATCATGCCTACTTGTCCGTGGGAAGGATATACCCCTGGAATATGTGTTTTAACACATTTTCCTTCTCATTGTTATGTTTAATCTGATAATCATATTTTTATTTCCATTTGTTGGGTTAACGTTTCTTCTGATCTATATGATCTAAGCAGTAATATTCTCCTGCTTAGGTAAACACCTCGGTTTACAACTCTGTCAGTGTGACCCTGTTACTATTGATGACGACATCCTGGTAACCCCCGATGGACGAGAACTTTGCCTATTGGTCCGCCTCGTTCAACGAGCAGGAAAATGGTTCTCTTTGTCCCTCGCCCTTGGTACCAACGTTGTTGCCAACATAACTGACAGGCTATCCTCTGCCATGCCTTGTTGCCATGACCGTGCAATACGTCGGCGTCCTTCCTACTTT
Organism: Aegilops umbellulata; assembly: GCA_032464435.1. NCBI lineage: Eukaryota > Viridiplantae > Streptophyta > Magnoliopsida > Poales > Poaceae > Aegilops > Aegilops umbellulata. The sequence continues at coordinate 33,628,722 of CP136055.1, read as the reverse complement.
TGAACCACATGGTGGGCCCATAACCCACAGTTCCACAGGATCGAAACCTGACTCTCTTGCACCCCTGTTCCCAAGGTTGTTCCTCGCGTGTGGTCTCGTATGTATTTCACGAGCCACCTACCGAGGGATCATCAAATCGGTTACCGGACGCAATACTTATTCCCGATTGCTTTGAGCCCCTTTTCACGCCCTGTTTCAGGCGTCGAACGGTTGTCTGCTCGCCCGAAACTTCCCATGAAACCTCATTACCTTGCTCTCGATATTTTCTTAAGTTTCAATTCGAGGGTTACTTTCTGCCACCTCCCCCGATGTTATCGACCAGATAGTCAACCTTGTAGAGGTTCGTTCTCCCGGAATACCCCCCTTTATTCTTTCATAAGTACGATGGAGTTCTCGAAGAAAGGATGCCGACTTCATTATGATGACCTGAAGCAGAAAAATAAAGACATCAATGTATCGGACCGGCCTCTTTGAGAAGAGCAAGGAAGAATGAGAAGACCCGCTAGATTTGTTACCAAACCTTCCCCCTTTGACTACCTCTTAAATCTCGGGACGAGATTTCTTGTAGTGGAGGAGAATTGTGACGCCCGGATAATCAAGCTACAGTGATCCTCTGCTAATGATGCCACGTCACCTCGATTATAGTTGCTAATCTCGTGATAGTTCAAAAAATCGATTCAAAATTTAAACTTAAAATAAAGTCAAACGGTAAAGGTTTTCAAATATTAAAACTAAAATGTTGGGGTGTTGCCAAATAAAGCATAGGTAATTATTGTGGAGAAACCACATTTTTATAAAAGTTTTAAATGCACTTAAGTGATTAAAACAGTAGGTAAAACTATTAAATAAATGTCTTTTGATTATTATAAAATGCTAAACTATTTTAATTAGGGGTAAAACTTTCTGTGAAAGTAGTTGGAATTGTAACTCTATTTTAGGTATGGTTTTTTCTTTTGTAAAACTATAAATTATTAACTAATTAAAAGAAAGCAGAAGAGAAAAGGTAAAAATAAAACAAAACAAATAAAAGGCGACCCCCCCCCCCCGCTGGGCCGTGAGGCCCAGCCGGCCAGCCAGCTAGCCCAGCCGGGTGAGCCCACCCGCGCCCTGGGTACTTAACCCCCGCACCCCTTTCCCAAACCCTAGCCCGATCCCCTTTCCCCTCCCCCCGTCGCCTCTCCCTCCCCCGATCCAGATCGGGATCGGGGCATTCGCCCCCGCCGCCGCCCCGACCCCGTCGACGCCACCGCTCCGGATCGCCATCGCCTACCGTCGCCATTGCCTCCTCGCCCTCCTCTTTCTCGCGCGACACCACGTGAAGCCGTGGCCACGCCTCATCGCCGCCCCGACGCTGCCGCCCGAGGACCTCGCCGGAGCCATCTCGCCGGCCTGCCTCCTCCTCCCCACCGGTCTGCCTCCTCCGACGCCGTCGTCCCCATCGACCACCTCGCGCCCCTACTGTCCGTGCCCTACGCCCACAGTGAGCCTGCTTCCTCCCCTCTCCCTCGCGCACACCGTCCTGCTCCTCCGCCGCACCGCTCCACCTCATACTCACCGCGGTTACACCGCCCGCGGCCACCCACGCACGCACCGTGCCACCGCCCTGTTCCCCTCCACGGCGTCGCGCGCGCCCGCGCCGCGGCTCGCACAGCACGTCGCCCCGCCGCGAGATGTGCGCGCCCGCACGCGCCTGCGACCGGCGCCCGCTTTGCGTCGTCCCGCGGCGCTCCCCGCCCCTGCTGCTCCTTCCCCTTCGCCACTCGCCTGCACTCGCCTCCCCTGCGCAGCTGACCTTAGCCGCCACCCCGCGCTGTGGCCTTGCGCTCGCCTGCGCGCCCTTCCCCGCTTGCCTCCCATCGCCGCCTGCCACAGCGCGTTGGCCCGCGCCGGCCGCTGCCATCCCGCCGGCGTCCCCCTCCGACGGGCAACCGTGTCGTGCCGTCCCCTCGCCTTGGTCGTTGCTCGGGCTGCGGTCGTGCCCGCAGCAACCGTTCGGGCTATGCCCGATAACCACGCCCGATAGGCCCCCTGGGCCTATGACGTTGGGGCCCCACGCCCCAGAACGTTTATTAAAAAAACAAATTAAAAGAATTAAGAATTAAAAATAAATAAATAATAATTAAAAATAATTAAAACATTAATTAATTGATTAACTTAAATAATCTGGATTAGATTAACCTAATCATTTAGTTAAAACTAACTAACCTTGTTTAATTATTATGAGTCTATGACAAGCGGGACCCACTAGTTAGTTTGACCAGTCAACAGTCAATGCTGACTGGGCTGTTGACTTTGACCGGCCCCATCAGTCAGCCTCTGCTGACTGGGCAGTTGACCAAGTCAACTGGGCCTACTGGTCAGCCACACAAGCCCATCTGTGGGTACACTTCTGTGTACCCATAGCAATTTAACATTTAATTTTCGAATTAAAAATAATTTAAAATGATTAAATCCTTTTTAAATTTATATAAAATAAACCGTAGCTTGGATGGAAAAACTTTGTACATGAAAGTTGCTTAGTACGACGAGACGAATCCGGATACGCAGTCCGTTCGCCCGCCACACATCCCTAGCATAGCAAACCTGCAACATTTCACCTACGGTTCATCTGTCCGAAAACGCGAAACATCGGGGATATTTTCCCAGATGTTTCCCCCTCCGCCGGTATCACCTATCCCTGCGTTCGATCACCTCTAGCACCGCATTGTCATGTTATGTTTTGATTGCTCTGTTATTTATTGTGTTTCCCCTCCGTTACTTTTTCGATAGACCCCGAGACCGCTGCCGGTACCCCTGTGATTGACTACGGAGTTGACGACCCCTCTCTCTTGCCAGAGCAACCAGGCAAGCCCCCCCCCCCTGATCACCAGATATCGCCTACTCTCCTCTATACTACTTGCATTAGAGTAGTATAGCATGTTACTGCTTTCCGTTATCCTATCCTGATGCATAGCCTGTCCTTGTTACTACTGTTGTTACCTTTACCTGCTCTCCTACATGCTTAGTTTAGGATGCTAGTTTACCATCAGTGGCCCTACATTCTTGTCCGTCAGCTGTGCTATACTATCGGGCCGTGGTCACTTGGGAGGTGATCACGGGTATATACTATACTTTATACCTGATACATGCGGTGACCAAAGACGGGTCGGCTCGTAGGAGTACCCGCGAGTGGATCTTTGAGGCGAAGCGACAGGGCAGGTTCAGACCACCTAGGAGAGAGGTGGGCCTGGCCCTATCGGCGTTCGCGGATACTTAACACGGTTAACGAGATCTGGGTATTTGACCTGAGTCTGGCCATTTGGTCTATACGCACTAACCAACCACGTGGGAAAGATATGGGCACTCGGCGTCGTGGTATCAGCCGAAGCCTTCGTGACGTCAGCGACTGAGTGGTGCGCGCCGCATTGGATCATGAGCTCGCACTTGTATTAAGGGGGCTAGATCTGCTTCCGGCCGCGTTCGCAACGTGCAGGTGTGCTCAGAGCGATGGGCCCAGACCCCTGCGCGCTTAGGTTTAGACCGGCGTGCTGACCGCTCTGTTGTGCCTAGGTGGGGCTGCGACGTGTTGATCTTCCGAGGCCGGGCATGACCGAGGAAAGTGTGTCCGGCCAAATGGGATCAAGCGTGTTGGCCTATGTGGTGCACCCCTGCAGGGAAGTTAATATATTCGAATAGCCGTGTACCTCGATAAAAGGACGACCCAGAGTTGTACCTTGACCTTATGACAACTAGAACCGGATACTTAATAAAACACACCCTTCCAAGTGCCAGATACAACCCGGTGATGGCTCTCCAACAGGGCATCGAGGAGGGGATCGCCGGGTAGGATTATGCTATACGATGCTACTTGGAGTACTTCAGTCTACTCTCTTCTACATGCTGCGAGACGGAGGCTGCGAGAAGCGTAGTCTTCGACAGGATTAGGTATCCCCCTCTTATTCTGGCATTCTGCAGTTTAGTCCACTGATATGGCCCCTTACACATATATCCATGCATATGTAGTGTAGCTCCTTGCTTGCGAGTACTTTGGATGAGTACTCACGGTTGCTTTGTTTCCCCCTTTTTCCCCATTCCTCTACCCGATTGTTGCGACCAGACTTTGGAGTCCAGGAGCCAGACGCCACCGTCGACGATGACTCCTTCTACACTGGAGGTGCCTACTACTACGTGCAGCCCGCTGACGACGACCAGGAGTAGTTAGGAGGATCCCAGGCAGGAGGCCTGCGCCTCTTTCGATTGTATCCCAGTTCGTGCTAGCCATCTTATGGCACCTTGTTTAACTTATGTCTGTACTCAGATATTGTTGCTTCCGCTGACTCGTCTATGATCGAGCACTTGTATTCGAGCCCTCGAGGCCTCTGGCTTGTATTATGATGCTTGTATGACTTATTTTATTTGTAGAGTTGTGTTGTGATATCTTCCCGTGAGTCCCTGATCTTGATCGTACACATTTGCGTGCATGATTAGTGTATGATTGAATCGGGGGCGTCACAGCTGGCAAACTCGAGAATCTTAACCTGTTTCTCCTCATAGGTCAAATTGTTATCCAACTGAATTGCTTCCAATGTCACAATATCTCTCAAAGGTATGTCAGCCATCTCCGCGTGGCACTTCTTCAACTGAGATACGTGGAACACATCATGAACTCCTGACAATCCTTCGGGCAATTCCAACTTGTATGCCGCTTCTCCCATACGTTCCAAAACTCGGTATGGTCCTACAAATCGTGGTGCTAACTTTCCCTTAACTCCAAAACGCTTAATTCCTCGTAGTGGAGATACTCGAAGATAAACTCTGTCTCCGACTTCATAAACTGTCTCCTTGCGTTTAGAATCTGCGTAGCTCTTCTGCCTGGATTGGGCTACCTTGAGCCTACCGCGAATCTACTTCACCTTCTGTTCAGACTCTTTAATAAAATCAGGTCCAAACAACTGGCGGTCTCCAACCTCGTCCCATGATAACGGTGTCCTGCACCTCCTTCCGTTCAAGGCTTCGAAAGGGGTCATCTTCAAACTGGTTTGGTAACTGTTGTTGTAAGAGAACTCTGCATATGGAAAATTGTCGTCCCAACTAGATCCATAATCTAGCGCACAAGCTCTCAGCATATCCTCCAAAATCTGATTGACTCTCTCAGTCTGTCCATCTGTCTGTGGATGAAAAGCTGTACTGAACTCTAGCCTGGTACCCAAAGTTTCATGCAACTGCTTCCAGAACTTTGAGGTAAACTGGGTTCCTCTATCTGATATGATACTCCTCGGAACTCCATGCAGACATACGATCCTGGTCATGTATATCTTTGCCAACTTAGCACTGGTGTAAGTGGTCTTTACTGGGATGAAATGAGCTACCTTCGTCAACCGATCAACTACAACCCAAATCGAGTCATAGCCTGAACGAGTCCTTGGTAATCCCGTGATAAAATCCATGCCTAGCTTATCCCACTTCCATTCGGGTATCGGCAATGGCTGCAACAATCCTGCTGGCTTCTGATGCTCTGCCTTTACTCTCTGACATACATCACAAACTGCTACATACTCTGCAATATCCTTCTTCATTCCGGTCCACCAGAAAGTACCCTTCAAATCCAAATACATCTTGGTATTTCCTGGGTGAATCATGTGCCTCCTGCAGAATCAACTTCCTGATCTCCGGGTCATTGGGCACATAAACCCGGTCTTCAAACCATAGGGTATCGTGCTCATCCTCACGAAATCCTTTAGCTTTTCCTTCGCTCATTTTCTCCTTTATAGAGGCAATCTCCTTGTCAGTCTTCTGAGCTTCCCTGATTCTATCCATCAAAGTTGACTAAATCTCCAATGCTGCTACATAGCCTCTCGGAACTATTTACAAACATAGCTCACGAAGATCCTCGGCTAACTCCTTTGGTATTTCTCCCGTCATTAGCGTATTAACATGGCTCTTACGGCTCAATGCGTCAGCTACTACATTAGCCTTCCCGGGATGATAATGCAATCTCATATCATAATCCTTGATGAGCTCCAACCATCTCCTTTGTTTGAGGTTCAACTCCATCTGCGTGAAAATGTACTTCAAACTCTTGTGATCCGTGTACACCTCACAATGGTTTCCAAATGTCTCCACGTTTTCAATGCATGCACTACGGCTGCTAACTCCAAATCATGCATGGCATAATTTAATTCATGAGGTTTCAGTTGTCGTGAAGCGTACGAAACAACTCTTCCCTCTTGCATAAGCACTGCTCCAAGTCCTCGACGTGAAGCGTCGCAATACACTTCATAATCCTTGGTCCGGTCTGGCAAAATCAACACTGATGAGGTAACCAAACGTTTCTTCAACTCCTGAAAACTAGCCTCACACTCCTCAGTCCATATGAACTTGGTATCCTTCTTCAGCAACTCCTTCATAGGATTTGCAATCTTAGAAAGGTTCTCAATAAATCTCCGGTAGTATCCTGCGAGTCCAAGAAAACTCCGGATCTCTCCAACTGTTGTTGGTGCTTCTCAATTGGTCACAGTAATAAACTTTGTGGGGTCAACTGCTATTCCTTCTCCGGATATAACATGTCCGAGGAATCCTACTTCCTTCAGCCAAAACTCACATTTGCTGAACTTGGCATATAACTGATGTTCTTTGAGCTTCTCAAGTACCAATCGCAAATGTTCCTTATGCTCCTCTTCATTCTTTGAGTAAACCAGAATATCGTCAATGAACACCACGACGAACTTATCCAAAAACTCCATAAACACTTTGTTCATCATGTTCATAAAGTAGGCAGGTGCGTTAGTCAGATCAAATGACATAACGGTATACTCATACAGTCCATATCTGGTGGTGACGGCGGTGGGTGGTTCTGGACTACAACCGCATCAAGGCATTCTGCTGCTGGATCAACTGAGTGAGCTCCGGTGGTAAAGCAAATCCATTGTCACGTCTTAGAGGCATCTGAGGGTTTAGAAAAGATGAGAATTAAGAATAGAGTGAGGTCTAAAGAGAAAACACTACCCAAATGCACATGAGACAAATGAACACAGAATCACTTCATTCAATCAAACAAGGGCATACAATCGGTCTAGAACTATCGCAAAAGTGCATGGACTATAATATGTACATGGTGGAACACTACTACTGTTATGGTAGTCTACTAGAAAAACTGCTCCGATGAAGACTCCATGATATCTGCTCCAGCTTCGTCTTCGAAATCATCATCACTAGGATTGGAATCGGTGTCGTCGATGATGATGTAGTTTTCTGGACAAGTGCAATCTTCATCTCCTCCTCCGGGTGCTGAGTTCCCCATGAGTTCTTCAATCTTCTCCTTAAGATCGCCGTTTTGTCTCACTAGAGCTACTATCTCATCCATGTAGTCCTTGCGAGTGGCCTTCAGTTCTCCCTCTAGCTCAATAATCTTGGCTTTTGCTTTCTTCAACTCCTTCATGTCTGCGCACATCAGATCCTCCTAGCGTCGAATGTGCTGGTTTAACTCCTGGATGAAAGCTGCAATGGATCTATCCTTCTTGGTGCTAACTATCTCCCATTGTTCATCTCGGCGTCCGCAAATCTGGTAAATAGTATCCTTGAGGTCTTCTTGATAAACTTCTCCAATGCGTCCCATGGTTATGTGAGCTGTCATGCTCTTTCCCAGACTCCATGTTGGTGCATTGAAAACACACTCTATGGGCTCCGTGACTGGCGCGAACGTCCTTCCTGGAACTTGAGCTTGAATCTTCCAACGCTCCTCTTCGGGTAAAGTGGCGTTGTAGGTCCCGGTGAAGCTTGGTATTCCAATGTTCAGGTACTTGGTGACTTCCTTCAGGTGTCGTCCAAAAGGTGTATCTTCATCCAGCTACGTGAACTTGATCCTCGCTTCCGTCATCCTAAAAGAGTAGAAAAGATGAGGAGTCAGAAATGAGAAGACAGTAGTGTTCTAGGGCTTTAGCTTAGTGGTCGTGTCCTATAGACAGCGTGTGTTCTGATACCATCTCTGTAGTGACCAGACCTCAAACAGTCTGACCTCTGTGCTCAGGTGTCATCCCTGGATCAGTAATGCTGACACCACACAGTACTTTGAAGGATTTATAACAGAGTAGCAATCACACACTTATTACATCGAATGTCTCAAAGAGAACTTATTACAAGAAATATGGCTTAAGGCCATCTAATAACGATAACAACAGAAGGCTTGGAAGATAAGTGAGTCCATCAACTCCAACGGCATCACTGAGTATAGAACCACGACCTAAAAGGCACCTTACTCGTCGTGTGAAAAGTCTGCAACATGAAATGTTGCAACCCGAAACGGGTCAACACATGGAATATGCTGGCAATGTAACACATAGAGAGTAATGAAGGAATAGGCTATACTACATGCATATATGGCTGGTGGAAAGCTCTATGGTTACAGTTTTACGTAAAGCCAATTTTTCCCTACTACAAAGGAATAAATTTTATTTAACTATCATGGTGGTTGTTAAACATTGAGAATGGTTGACAGCATCCTCAATCCCAATTAAAATAATCATCATTAAAACCCAACAATATTAATTTAGTAGTAACATGATGAGATTCACATGATATCCAAGTACCAGATACTCAAAACGTCCATAACCGGAGACACGGCTAACCATGATTAGTTTGTACACTCTGCAGAGGTTTGCGCACTTCTCCCCACAAGACTCGATGGCCTCCGTTGGATTTCTCGCACTACATGGTGTTTGAGAAACGGATGACCGAGACATAGTCTTTCAGAAGCGCTAGCACCTTACGATGTGATAGACCGTACCAACCTACATCCCCTACATCTGCTAGTCTACCACTGTAAGAGTTCGCACGACTTAATCAGCTATGCCAGAGCCCATAATGGCTTGTGGCTGCACACGGAAGTTTCTAGTATAATAATCTCATGATCCCTTTGGGCCTGGGTGGCGGTCCATAAAGAAAAACAACAGGCAATCCTGGAATACCCAGGTACCTCAATCCACCCAGATGTGTATTTAAGTTGCCACCTTAGATAAACCATTAATTAACAAACTCACATCTGTCATGGATATCACTCACCCAATCCACGTCTACTAGCATAGCATGGCATAATAAGCAAACGTAGAAGTAACTCCCAAAGGTTTGATAATAAAACAGGTAATAGGTACTACCTCAACTACTTCCCATTCCACAATTTAATTAGATCCTAATCATGCAATGTTTGAGGATTGATCTAATGCAATAAAACTGGGTAGTAAAAGAGGTATGATCAAAGTGTTACTTGCTTTGCTGGTGATCCGCGAAACCTAGAGATTCAAAGTAACAGGCGGCGCACTCCAGGTATTCTATCACAGACAAACAAACAAGCATACAATAAGTACTCATCTAATGCACGGGTAAAACTCAAATAAGAGATCTAACCAGAAAGTTCAACTTAAGAACTCCGGTTTGCAAAAAGAATCAAATCGAACGAAACAACGAAAGTCAAACGGCGAAAGAAAACAACTTCATTCTACTAATCTATATTTAAGTCAAATTTTACAGAAGCAAAAACTTGTTTAAGTTGGTTAAACGGAAAGAGGGTTTCGAGATGAAACTCCAGGCGCTCGAATCGCCTGATTCCGATAAACGAGCGAAAATTTATACTAAAACGAAAATCGGATCAGAAATCACGATCTGAAAATAACCGCGGAAAATCCGAGAAAAAGAAAAACGAAGAAAATGAACGTTCGTTATCCAGATCTAAACGGTGAACACGTTCGTTAAAACGAACGAACGAGCGAACGCTCGCTATTTAACCTAAACCGAAAATAAAACCGATCTAATAAAAAAACGAAACTAAAAAAATAAACCGACGAAATCGAAGAAAACCAATCGGTTTTCTAAAAGAACCGGCGGCACGGATAACGAGGCGCGCCGAACCTCGGGCGGCGTGCAGGCGGCGTCAGCGGCGGCGGCGGGCGGCGACGCGCGGGGCGGCTCTAGGGTTTGGGGCTGGGGCGGCTGGGCCTCGGGCCTCGGTTGCCCCGGCTTATAAAGCCCCCGCGGGCTGGAGTCCTAGTCGGACACGGCCCGTAGGTCGGTTCGTTTTTTTAATAATTATGCGCAGAAGAAAAATAAAAAGAAATACTAAACGGACTCCAAAAATCCCGAAATAAATTTTCTCCGACTTCTAAAATCAAGCCGGACAGAGTGAACATTTATTTGGGGCCTAAATGCAATTTTGAAAAACGCATATTTTTCCTAAATTCAAATAAAAATATCGAAAAACTCCGAAATAAAATCTTATTTGATTTTATTATTAAATCCTCAATATTTCTTTATTTTGGGAAAGTCATTTTATTCCCTCTCTCATATTTTGTAATGGAAATAATTGATGATAAAATAAAATCAAATGATCCTATTCTCAAAATTTGAGAAATCTCAAATATGAAAATAACGAAATCCCCAACTCTCTCCGTGGGTCCTTGAGTCGCGTAGAATTTCTAGGATCATAACCAAAAGCAAATAAAATATGATATGCAATGATGATCCAATGTATAACATGCCAAATTGAAAATTTGGGATGTTACAACAGGTATGACTATCTTGATTCTGTCATAAATTTGTCATGGATGTACATGCATGACAAAAAAAGCGACCTACTGTGACAAACACGTATCATCACGAAAGTCTATTTTTTTGTAGTGTACAGTGCTATGTCCATGGCTCACGCTCATGTATTGCGTGAAGATTGAAAATGTTTGAGAACATCAAAAGTATGAAACAATTGTTTGGCTTGTCATCGGGGTTATGCATGATTTTAATATTTTGTGTGATGAAGATAGAGCATAGCCAGACTATATGATTTTGGTGGGATAGCTTGCTTTGGCCATGTTATTTTGAGAAGACATGATTGCTTAGTTAGTATGCTTGAAGTATTATTGTTCTCATGTCAATATTAAACTTTTGCTTTGAATCTTATGGATCTGAATATTCTTGCCACAATAAAGAAGATCACATTGATAAATATGTTAGGTAGCATTCCACATCAAAAAATTTGTTTTTATCATTTACCTACTCGAGGATGAGCAGGAATTAAGCTTGGGGATGCTGATACGTCTCCAACGTATCTATAATTTTTGATTGTTCCATGCTATTATATTATCTGTTTTGGATGTTTATGGGCTTTATTAAACACTTTTATATTATTTTTGGGACTAACCTATTGACCCAGAGCCCAGTGCCAGTTCCTGTTTTTTTCCTTGTTTCGGTGTTCCGAAGAAAAGGAATATCAAATGGAGTCGAAACAGAATGAAACCTTCTGGAGAAGTTATTTTTGGAAGGAAAGCAACCTGATAGACTTGGAGTGCACGTCAGGAAAGAAACGAGGGAGCTACGAGGTAGGGGGCGCGCCCACCCCCCTAGGGCGCGCACTCCACCCTCATGGGCCCCTCGTGGCTCCCCTGACGTACTTCTTCCTCCTATATATACCCATATACCCTAAAACGATCGGGGAACAGAATTGATCGGGAGTTCCGCCGCCGCAAGCCTCTGTAGCCACCAAAAACTAATCGGGGCCCTGTTACTTTCGGCACCCTGCCGGAGGGGGGGAACCCTCACCGATGGCCATCTTCATCATCCCGGCGCTCTTCATGACGAGGAGGGAGTAGTTCACCCTCGGGGCTGAGGGTATGTACCACTAGCTATGTGTTTGATCTCTCTCTCTCTCTCTCGTGTTCTTGAGGTGATACGATCTTGATGTATCGCGAGCTTTGCGATTATAGTTGGATCTTATGTTGCTTCTCCCCCTCTACTCTCTTGTAATGGATTGAGTTTTCCCTTTGAAGTAATCTTATCGGATTGAGTCTTTAATGACTTGAGAACACTTGATGTATGTCTTGCCGTGCGTATCTGTGGTGACAATGGGATATCACGTGATTCACTTGATGTATGTCTTGGTGATCAACTTGCGGGTTCCGCCCATGAACCTATGCATAGGGGTTGGCACACGTTTTCGTCTTGATTCTCAGGTAGAAACTTTGGGGCACTCTTTGAAGTACTTTGTGTTGGATTGAATAGATGAATCTGAGATTGTGTGATGCCTATCGTATAATCATACCCACGGATACTTGAGGTGACATTGGAGTATCTAGGTGACTTTAGGGTTTTGGTTGATTTGTGTATTAAAGTGTTATTCCAGTACGAACTCTAGGGCTGTTTTTGACACTTATAGGAATAGCCCAATGGATTGATTGGAAAGAATAACTTTGAGGTTCTTTGAGGTGTCTTTGGAGTGACTCTTTGTCGCATGTTGAGGGATAGTTATATGATCCAACTATGTTATTATTGTTGAGAGAACTTGCACTAGTGAAAGTATGAACCATAGGCCTTGTTTGCTATCATTGCAATACCGTTTATGCTCACTTTTATCATTAGTTACCTTGTTTTTTTTATATTTTCAGATTACAAATACTCACATCTATCATCCATATTGCACTTGTATCACCATCTCTTCGCCGAACTAGTGCACCTATATAATTTACAATTGTATTGGGTGTGTTGGGGACACAAGAGACTCTTTGTTATTTGATTGCAGGGTTGTTTGAGAGAGACCATCTGTTGGGTAACGTAGCAGAAATTCAAAATTTTCCTACGTGTCATCAAGATCTATCTATGGAGAAACCAGCAATGAGGGGAAGGAGAGTGCATCTACATACCCTTGTAGATCACTAAGCGGAAGCGTTCAAGTGAACGGGGTTGATGGAGTCGTACTCGCTGTGATCCAAATCACCGATGACCAAGTGCCGAACGGACGGCACCTCCGCGTTCAACACACGTACAGCCCGGTGACGTCTCCCATGCCTTGATCCAGCAAGGAGAGAGGGAGAGGTTGAGGAAGACTCCATCCAGCAGCAGCATGATGGCGTGGTGGTGGTGGAGGAGCGTGGCAATCCTGCAGGGCTTCGCCAAGCACCGCGGGAGAAGAAGAGGGAGAGATGCAGGGCTGCGCCATGGAGAGATCGGAACTCTTGTGTTGGCAGCCCCAAAACCCTCAAGTATATATAGGGGAGAGGGAAGGGGGTGCGCCCCCTTTAGGGTTTCCACCCCAAGGGGTGCGGCTGCCCCAAACCCATCTAGGGTGGCGGCCAAGGGGGTGGAGAGGGGAAACTTGCCCCCCAAGCTAGGTGGGGCGCCCCCTCCCCAAACCCTAGGCGCCTTGGGCCCTTGTGGGGGGGCGCACCAGCCCACCTGGGGCTGGTCCCCTCCCACATGTGGCCCATGCAGCCCTCCGGGGCCGGTGGTCCCACTTGGTGGACCCCCGGGACCCTCTTGGTGGTCCCGGTACGTTACCGATAAAACCCGAAACACTTTCGGTGACCAAAACAGGACTTCCCATATATAAATCTTTACCTCCGGACCATTCCGGAACTCCTCGTGACGTCCGGGATCTCATCCGGGACTCCGAACAACATTCGGTAACCACATACAAACTTCCTTTATAACCCTAGCGTCATCGAACCTTAAGTGTGTAGACCCTACGGGTTCGGGAGACATGCAGACATGACCGAGAAGTTCTCCGGTCAATAACCAACAGCGGGATCTGGATACCCATGTTGGTTCCCACATGTTCCACGATGATCTCATTGGATGAACCACGATGTCGAGGATTCGATCAATCCCGTATACAATTCCCTTTGTCTAGCGGTATAGTACTTGCCCGAGATTCGATCGTCGGTATCTCGATACCTTGTTCAATCTCGTTACCGGCAAGTCTCTTTTTACTCGTTCCGTAGTACATCATCCCGTGATCAACTCCTTGATCACATTGTGCACATTATGATGATGTCCTATCGAGTGGGCCCAGAGATACCTCTCCGTCACACGGAGTGACAAATCCCAGTCTCAATTCGTGCCAACCCAACAGACACTTTCGGAGATACCCGTAGTGCACCTTTATAGCCACCCAGTTACGTTGTGACGTTTGGCACACCCAAAGTATTCCTACGGTATCCGGGAGTTGCACAATCTCATGGTCTAAGGAAATGATACTTGACATTTAGAAAAGCTTTAGCATACGAACTACACGATCTTGTGCTATGCTTAGGATTGGGTCTTGTCCATCACATCAATCTTCTAATGATGTGATCCCGTTATCAATGACATCCAATGTCCATGGTCAGGAAACCGTAACCATCTATTGATCAACGAGCTAGTCAACTAGAGGCTTACTAGGGACATGGTGTTGTCTATGTATCCACACATGTATCTGAGTTTCCTATCAATACAATTCTAGCATGGATAATAAACGATTATCATGAACAAGGAAATATAATAATAACTAATTTATTATTGCCTCTAGGGCATATTTCCAACAGTCTCCCACTTGCACTAGAGTCAATAATCCAGTTCACATCGCTATGTGATTAACACTCAAGGTCACATCCCCATGTGACTAACACCCAAAGAGTTTACTAGAGTCAATAATCTAGTTCACATTACCATGTGATTAACACTCAATGAGTTCTGGGTTTGATCATGTTATGCTTGTGAGAGATGTTATAGTCAATGGGTCTGAACCTTTCAGATCCATGTGTGCTTTACAAATCTCTATGTCATCTCCTAGATGCAGCTACCATGCTCTATTTGGAGCTATTCCAAATAACTGTTCTACTATACGAATCCAGTTTATTACTCAGAATAATCTGGATTAGTGTCAAAGTTTTCATCGGCGTAACCCTTTACGACGAACTCTTTTACCACCTCCATAATCGAGAAAATTCCTTAGTCCACTAGTTACTAAGGATAACTTTGACCGCTGTGCTGTGATCCATTCTTGGATCACTCTTATACCCCTTGACTGACTCATGGCAAGGCACACTTCAGGTGCGGTACACAGCATAGCATACTGTAGAGCCTACGTCTAAAGCATAGGGGACGACCTTCGTCCTTTCTCTCTATTCTGCCGTAGTCAGGTTTCGAGTCTTACTCAATGTTCACACCTTATAACACAGCCAAGAACTCTTTCTTTGCCGATCCATTTTGAACTCCTTCAAAATCTTGTGACGGTATGTATTCATTTGAAAGTACTATTAAGCGTTTTGATCTATCCTTATAGATCTTAATGCTCAATACTCAAGTAGCCTAATCCAGGTTTTCCATTGAAAAACACTTTTCAAATAACTCTGCATGCTTTCTAGAAATTCTACATCATTTCCGATCAACAATATGTCAACAACATATACTCATCAGAAATTCTATAGTGCTCCCACTCACTTCTTTGGAAATACAAGTTTCTCATAAACTTTGTATAAACCCAAAATATTTGATCATCATCAAAGCGTATATTCCAACTCCGAGATGCTTACTCCAGTTCTTAGAAGGATTGCTGGAGCTTCGCATGCTTGTTAGCATCTTTCAGGATTGTTAAAACCTTCTGGTTGTATCACATACAACCTTTCCTCAAGAAAATCGTGAGGAAACAATGTTTTGACATCCTATCTGCAAGATTTCACAAATAATGCAGTGACTGCTAATATAATTCCAACAGACTCTTAGCATCTCTACGAGTGAGAAAGTCTCACCGTAGTCAACTCCTTGAACTTGTCGGGAAACATCTTAACGACAAGTCGAGCTTTCTTAATGGTGACATTTACCATCATTGTTCGTCTTCCTTTCAAAATCCATCTGTACTCAACAGCCTCACGACCATCGAGCCGCTCTGCCAAAGTCTACACTTTGTTTTCATACATGGATCCTCTCTCGGATTTTATGGCCTCGAGCCATTCATCGGAATCCGGGCCCACCATCGCTTCTCCATAGCTCGTAGGTTCATTGTTGTCTAGCAACATGACTTCCAAGACAGGATTACGTACCGCTCTGAAGTAGTACGCATCCTTGTCATCCTACGAGGTTTGGGAGTGACTTGATCCGAAGTCTCATGATCAATATCATAAGCTTCCACTTCAATTGGTGTAGGTGCCACAGGAACAACTCTTTGTGCCCTGCTATACACTAGTTGAAGTGACGGTTCAATAACCTCATCAAGTCTCCACCATCCTCCCACTCAATTCTTTCGAGAGAAACTTTTCCTCGAGAAAGGACCCGATTCTAGAAACAATCCCTATTGCTTTCGGATATGAGACAGGAGGTATACCCAACTGTTTTAGGTATTCTATGAAGATGCATTCATCCGCTTTGGGTTCGAGCTTATCAGCCTGAAACTTTTTCACATAAGCGTCGTAGCCCCAATTTTTTTTTTAAGAAACGACAGCTTAGGTTTCTCTAAACCATAGTTCATACGGTGTCATCTCATCGGAATTACGTGGTGCCCTATTTAAGGTGAATGTGGTTGTCTCTAATGCCTAACCCATAAACTATCGTGGTAATTCGATAAGGGACATCATGGTATGCATCATATCCAATAGGGTGCAGTTATGATGTTCGGACACACCATCACACTATGGTGTTCCAGGCGGTACTAGTCGTGAAACAATTTCCACAATGTCTCAATTGTGTACCAAACTCGCAACTCAGATATTCATCTCTATGATCATATCATAGATATTTTATCCTCTTGTCACGACGATCTTCAACTTCATTCTGAAATTACTTGAACCATTAAATAATTCAGACTTGTGTTTCATCAAGTAAATATACTCAGTATCTACTCAAATCATCTGTGAAGTAAGAGCATAACGATATCCACTGCGTGCCTCAGCACTCATTGGACTGCACACATCAAAATGTGTTACTTCCAACAAGTTGCTTTCTTGTTCCATTTTACTGAAACCGAAGCTTTCAGTCATCTTGCCCATGTGGTATGATTTGCATGTCTCAAGCGATTCAAAATCAAGTGAGTCCAAACAGTCCATCTGCATGGAGTTTCTTCATGCGTATATACCAATAGACATGGTTCACATGTCTCAATCTTTTCAAAAATGAGTGAGTCCAAAGATCCATCAACATGGAGCTTCTTCATGCGTTTTACACCAATATGACTTACATGGCAGTGCCACAAGTAGGTGGTACTATCATTACTATCTTATATCTTTTGGCATGAACATGTGTATCACTATGATCTAGATTCAATAAACCATTCATTTTAGGTGCAAGACCATTGAAGGTATTATTCAAATAAACAGAGTAACCATTATTCTCCTTAAATGAATAATCGTATTGCGATAGACATAATCCAATCATGTCTATGCTCAACGCAAAAACCAAATAACAATTATTTAGGTTTAACACCAATCTCGATGGTAGAGGGAGCGTGCGATGCTTGATCACATCAAGCTTGGAAAAACTTCCAACACATATCGCCAGCTCACCTTTAGCTAGTCTCCGTTTACTCTGCAGCCTTTTATTTCGAGTTACTAACACTTAGCAACCGAACCGGTATCTAATACCCTGGTGCTACTAGGAGTACTAGTAAAGTACACATTAACATAATGTATATCCAATATACTACTATCGACCTTGCCAGCCTTCTCATCTACCAAGTATCTACGGTAATTCTGCTCTAGTGGTTGTTCCCCTTATTACAGAAGCACTTAGTCTCGGGCTTGGGTTCAACTTTGGGTTTCTTCACTTGAGCAGCAACTGACTTGTCGTTTCATGAAGTATCCCTTTCTTGCCCTTGCCCTTCTTGAAACTAGTGGTTTTTAACTACCCATCAACAATTGATGCTCCTACTTGACTTCTACTTTCGCGGTGTCAAGCATCGCGAATATCTCAAGGATCATCATATCTATCCCTGATATGTTATAGTTCATCATGAAGCTCTCGCAGCTTGGTGGCAATGACTTTGGAGAAACATCACTATCTTATCTGGAAGATCAACTCCCACTCGATTCAAGTGATTGTTGTACTCAGACAATCTGAGCACAAGCTCAACGATTGAGCTTTTCTCCCTTAGTTTGCAGGCTAAGAAAATCGTCGGAGGTCTTATACCTCTTGACGTGGGCACGAGCCTGAAATCCCAATTTCAGCCCTCAAAACATCTCATATGTTCCGTGACATTTAAAAAATGTCTTTGGTGCCTCAATTCTAAACCATTTAACATTACCGAACTATCATGTAGTCATCAAAACGTGTATGTCAGATGTTCGCAACATCCACAGACCACGTTCGAGGTCCAGCACACCGAGCGGTGCATTAAGGACATAAGCCTTCTACTGTCCGCATAATTGCTACTATCAACTTTCAACTATATTTTCTCTAGGAACATATCTAAAACAGTAGAACTAAAGCGCGAGCTACGACATAATTTGCAAAAACCTTTTGACTATGTTCAGGATAAACAAGTTCATCTTATGAACTCCCACTCAGATAGACATCCCTCTAGTCATCTAAGTGATTACATGATCCGAGTCAACTAGGCCGTGTCCGATCATCACGTGAGACGGACTAGTCATCATCGGTGAACATCTTCATGTTGATCGTATCTACCATACGACTCATGCTCGACCTTTCGGTCTCTTGTGTTCCGAGGCCATGTCTGTACATGCTAGGCTCGTCAAGTCAACCTAAGTGTTTGCATGTGTTCCAAGGCCATGTCTGTACATGCTAGGCTCGTCAACACCCGTTGTATTCGAACGTAAGAATCTATCACACCCGATCATCACGTGGTGCTTCGAAACGACGAACTTTCGCAACGGTGCACAGTTAGGGGGAACACTTTCTTGAAATTTTAATGAGGGATCATCTTATTTACTACCGTCGTTCTAAGCAAATAAGATCCAAAAACATGATAAACATCACATGCAATCAAATAGTGACATGATATGGCCATCATCACTTTTCTCCTTTCGATCTCCATCTTCGGGGCTCCATGATCATCATCGTCACCGGCATGACACCATGATCTTCATCATCATGATCTCCGTGAAGTTGTCTCGTCAACTATTACTTCTACTACTATGGCTAACGGTTAGCAATAAAGTAAAGTAATTACATGACGTTTATGTTGACACGCAGGTCATAAATAAATTAAAGACAACTCCTATGGCTCCTGCCGGTTGTCATACTCATCGACATGCAAGTCGTGATTCCTATTACAAGAACATGATCATCTCATACATCACATATATCATACATCACATCCTCTGGCCATATCACATCACATGGCATACCCTGCAAAAACAAGTTAGACGTCCTCTAATTGTTGTTTGCATGTTTTACGTGGCTGCTATGGGTTTCTAGCAAGAACGTTTCTTACCTACGCAAAACCACAACGTGATATGTCAATTGCTATTTACCCTTCATAAGGACCCTTTTCATCGAATCCGATCCGACTAAAGTGGGAGAGACTGGCACCCGCTAGCCACCTTATGCAACTAGTGCATGTCAGTCGGTGGAACCTGTCTCACGTAAGTGTACGTGTAAGGTTGGTCCGGGCCGCTTCATCCCACAATGCCGCCGAATCAAGATTGACTAGTAACGGTAAGCATATTGAACAAAATCAACGCCCACAACTACTTTGTGTTCTACTCGTGCATGGAATCTACGCAATAGACCTAGCTCATGATGCCACTGTTGGGTAACGTAGCAGAAGTTCAAAATTTTCCTACGTGTCATCAAGATCTATCTATGGAGAAACCAGCAACGAGGGGAAGGAGAGTGCATCTACATAACCTTGTAGATCACTAAGCGGAAGCGTTCAAGTGAACGGGGTTGATGGAGTCGTACTCGCCGTGATCCAAATCACCGATGACCAAGTGCCGAACGGACGGCACCTCCGCGTTCAACACACGTACAGCCCGGTGACATCTCCCATGCCTTGATCCAGCAAGGAGAGAGGGAGAGGTTGAGGAAGACTCCATCCAGCAGCAGCACAACGGCGTGGTGGTGGTGGAGGAGCGTGGCAATCCTGCAGGGCTTCGCCAAGCACCGCGGGAGAGGAGGAGGGAGAGATGCAGGGCTGCGCCATGGAGAGATCGGAACTCTTGTGTTGGCAGCCCCAAAACCCTCAAGTATATATAGGGGAGAGGGAAGGGGGTGCGCCCCCTTTAGGGTTTCCACCCCAAGGGGTGCGGCTGCCCCAAACCCATCTAGGGTGGCGGCCAAGGGGGTGGAGAGGGGAAACTTGCCCCCCAAGCTAGGTGGGGCGCCCCCTCCCCAAACCCTAGGCGCCTTGGGCCCTTGTGGGGGGGCGCACCTGCCCACCTGGGGCTGGTCCCCTCCCACATGTGGCCCATGCAGCCCTCCGGGGCCGGTGGTCCCACTTGGTGGACCCCCGGGACCCTCCTGGTGGTCCCGGTACGTTACCGATAAAACCCGAAACTCTTTCGGTGACCAAAACAGGACTTCCCATATATAAATCTTTACCTCCGGACCATTCCGGAACTCCTCGTGACGTCCGGGATCTCATCCGGGACTCCGAACAACATTCGGTAACCACATACAAACTTCCTTTATAACCCTAGCGTCATCGAACCTTAAGTGTGTAGACCCTACGGGTTCGGGAGACATGCAGACATGACCGAGAAGTTCTCCGGTCAATAACCAATAGCGGGATATGGATACCCATGTTGGTTCCCACATGTTCCACGATGATCTCATCGGATGAACCACGATGTCGAGGATTCGATCAATCCCGTATACAATTCCCTTTGTCTAGCAGTATAGTACTTGCCCGAGATTCGATCGTCGGTATCTCGATACCTTGTTCAATATCGTTACCGGCAAGTCTCTTTTTACTCGTTCCGTAGTACATCATCCCGTGATCAACTCCTTGATCACATTGTGCACATTATGATGATGTCCTACCGAGTGGGCCCAGAGATACCTCTCCGTCACACGGAGTGACAAATCCCAGTCTCGATTCGTGCCAACCCAACAGACACTTTCGGAGATACCCGTAGTGCACCTTTATAGCCACCCAGTTACGTTGTGATGTTTGGCACACCCAAAGTATTCCTACGGTATCCGGGAGTTGCACAATCTCATGGTCTAAGGAAATGATACTTGACATTTAGAAAAGCTTTAGCATACGAACTACACGATCTTGTGCTATGCTTAGGATTGGGTCTTGTCCATCACATCAATCTTCTAATGATGTGATTCCGTTATCAATGACAACCAATGTCCATGGTCAGGAAACCGTAACCATCTATTGATCAACGAGCTAGTCAACTAGAGGCTTACTAGGGACACGGTGTTGTCTATGTATCCACACATGTATCTGAGTTTCCTATCAATACAATTCTAGCATGGATAATAAACGATTATCATGAACAAGGAAATATAATAATAACTAATTTATTATTGCCTCTAGGGCATATTTCCAACACCATCTTCATCCCATGCCTCCCACAGATTGATAAACCTTAGGTCATCCACTTGAGGGAAATTTGCTACTGTCCTACAAACCTCTGCACTTGGAGGCCCAACAACGTCTACAAGGTGAAGGTTGCATAGTAGACATCAATATGCACATCCCCAATAATAAGAATATCATATCTCTTTTTGGCAGTAGGAAGAGGAAATTCAAAACCTCCAAAAATAATCGATGGAATTTTTCCAATAGAATTGATACTGTGGACTTGAGGTTGTTTCCTCGGAAAGTGTATCGTATGCTCATTACCATTAACATGAAAAGTGACATTGCCTTTCTTGCAATCAATAACAACCCCTGCAGTATTCAAAAAAGGTCTTCCAAGAATAATAGACATACTATCGTCCTCGGGAATATCAAGAATAATAAAGTCTGTTAAAATAGTGACATTTGCAACCACAACAGGCACATCCTCACAAATACCGACAGGTATAGCAGTTGATTTATCAGCCATTTGCAAAGATATTTCAGTAGGTGTCAACTTATTCAAATCAAGTCTACAGAGAGAGGCATAACACTAACACCGGCTCCAATATCATATAAAGCAGCTTTAACATAGTTTCTTTTAATGGAGCATGGTATAGTTGGTACTCCTGGATCTCCAAGTTTCTTTGGTATTCCACCCTTAAAAGTATAATTAGCAAGCATGGTGGAAATCTCAGCTTCCGGTATCTTTCTTTTATTTGTAACAATATCTTTCATATACTTAGCATAAGGATTCATTTTCAGCATATCAGTTAATCGCATACGCAAGAAAATAGGTCTAATCATTTCAGCAAAGTGCTCAAAATCCTCATCATCCTTTTTCTTGGACGGTTTGGGAGGAAAAGGCATGGGTTTCTGAACCCATGGCTCTCTTTCTTTACCATGTTTCCTAGCAACAAAGTCTAGCTTATCATAACGTTGATTCTTTGACTGTGGGTTATGAAGATCAACAGCAGGTTCAATTTCTACATCATTATCATTACTAGGTTGAGCATCATCATGAACATCATCATTAACATTATCACTAGGTTCATGTTCATTACCATATTGTGTTTCAGCATCGAAAATAGAGATATCATTTGGATTCTCAGGTGTTTCAGCAATAGGTTCACTAGAAGCATGCAAAGTCATATCATTCTTCTTTTTCTTCCTTTTAGAAGGACTAGGTGTATCAACATTATTTCTTTGAGAATCTTGCTCAATTCTCTTAGGGTGGCCCTCAGGATACAAAGGTTCCTGAGTCACTTTACCCCCTCTAGTTGCAACTCTAACAGCAAAGTCATTATTCTTACTATTTAATTCATTGAGCAAATCATTCTAAGCTTTAAGTACTTGTTCTACCTGAGTGGTAACCATAGAAGCATGTTTACTAATGAGTTTAAGTTCACCTTTAACTCTAGACATATAATCACCCAAGTGTTCAAGCATATTTGAATTGTATTGCAATTGTCTACCAAAATAAGCATTAAAGTTTTCTTGTTTGACAATAAAATTATCAGACTCTTCTAAGCATTGTCTAGCAGACTTATAGTGAGGAATATCACCTTCATCAAACCTATAGAGAGAATTTACCTTTACTACCTGTGTCGGGTTATCAAGACCATGAGTTTCTTCAATAGGTGATGGATTAAGATCATATGTTTCTTCAACAGGAGGTAAATTAAGACCATGTATTTCTTCAATAGGAGGTAAATTCTTAACATCTTCGGCTTTAATACCTTTTTCTTTCATAGATTTCTTTGCCTCTTGCATATCTTCAGGACTGAGAAGTAGAACACCTCTCTTCTTCGGAGTTGGTTTAGGAATTGGCTCAGGAACTGGCTCAGGAAGTGTCCAATTATTTTCATTTGTCAACATATTATTCAATAGAATTTAAGCTTCATCCGGTGTTCTTTCCCTGAAAACAGAACCAGCACAACTATCCAGGTAATCTCTGGAAGCATCGGTTAGTCCATTATAAAAGATATCAAGTATTTCATTTTCCTTGAGAGGATGATCAGGCAAAGCATTAAGTAACTTGAGAAGCCTCCCCCATGCTTGTGGGAGACTCTCTTCTTCAATTTGCACAAAATTATATATTTCCCTTAAAGCAGCTTGTTTCTTATGAGCAGGGAAATATTTAGCAGAGAAGTAATAAATCATATCCTGGGGACTACGCACACAACCACGATCAAGAGAATTAAACCATATCTTAGCATCACCCTTTAATGAGAACGGAAATATTTGAAGGATATATAGATAGCGAGATTTCTCATCATTAGTGAACAGGGTGGCTATATCATTTAATTTAGTAAGATGTGCCACAAAAGTTTCAAATTCATAGCCATGAAAAGGATCAGATTCAACCAAAGTAATTATATCAGGATCAACAGAGAATTCATAATCCTTATTAGTAACACAGATAGGTGAAGTAGCAAAAGCAGGATTAGGTTTCATTCTAGCATTAAGAGATTGTTGCTTCCATTTAGCTAATAACCTCTTGAGCTTGTATCTATCTTTGCAAGCTAAAATAGCTATAGCAGCTTCTTTTTCCAAAACATAACCCCCAGGGATAACATGCGATTCATATTTATTAGGGGGGCAGTATTCATCATCACTTTCTTTAATATTATCAATAATTTCATTCTCTCTAGCCCTAGCAAGTTGTTCATCAAGAAATTCACCAAGTGGCATAGTAGTATCAAGCATAGAAGTAGTTTCATCATAAGTATCATGCATAGCAGAAGTGGCATCATCAATAACATGCGACATATTGGAACGAATAGCAGAAGCAGGTTTAGGTGTCGCAAGCTTACTCAAAACAGAAGGTGAATCAAGTGCAGAGCTAGATGGCAGTTCCTTACCTCCCCTCGTAGTTGAGGGATAAATTTTTGTTTTCGCGTCTTTCAAGTTCTTCATAGTGACCAACAGATATAAATCCCAAGTGACTCAAAGAATAGAGCTGCGCTCCCCGGCAACGGCGCCAGAAAATAGTCTTGATAACCCATAAGTATAGGGGATCGCAACAGTTTTTGAGGGTAGAGTATTCAACCCAAATTTATTGATTCGACACAAGGGGAGCCAAAGAATATTCTCAAGTATTAGCAGTTGAGTTGTCAATTCAACCACACCTGGATAACTTAGTATGTGCAGCAAAGTATTTAGTAGTAAAGTAATATGGAAATAACGGTAACAATAGCAAAAGTAACATTTTTGGGTTTTGTAGTGATTGTAACAGTAGCAACAGAAAAGTAAATAAGCGAAGAACAATATGTGAAAAACTCGTAGGCATTGGATCGGCGATGGAGAATTATGCCGGATGCGGTTCATCATGTAACAATCATAACATAGGGTGACACAGAACTAGCTTCAATTCATCAATGTAATGTAGGCATGTATTCCGAATATAGTCATACATGCTTATGGAAAAGAACTTGCATGGCATCTTTTGTCCTACCCTCCTGTGGCAGCGGGGTCCTAATGGAAACTAAGGGATATTAAGGCCTCCTTTTAATAGAGTACCGGACCAAAGCATTAACACATAGTGAATACATGAACTCCTCAAACTATGGTCATCACCGGGAGTGGTCTCGATTATTGTCACTTCGGGGTTGCCGGATCATAACACATAGTAGGTGACTATAGACTTGCAAGATAGGATCAAGAACTCACATATATTCATGAAAACATAATAGGTTCAGATCTGAAATCATGGCACTCGGGCCCTAGTGACAAGCATTAAGCATAGCAAAGTCATAGCAACATCAATCTCAGAACATAGTGGACACTAGGGATCAAACCCTAACAAAACTAACTCGATTACATGATAGATCACATCCAACCCATCACCGTCCAGCAAGCCTACGATGGAATTACTCACGCACGGCGGTGAGCATCATGAAATTGGTGATGGAGGATGGTTGATGATGACGACGGCGACAAATCCCCCTCTTCGGAGCCCCGAACGGACTCCAGATCAGCCCTCTCGAGAGGTTTTAGGGCTTGGCGGCGGCTCCGTATCGTAAAACGCGATGAATCCTTCTCTCCTATTTTTTTCTCCCTGAAAGTGAATATATGGAGTTGGAGTTGAGGTCGGTGGAGCGTCAGGGGGCCCACGATATAGGGGGGCACACCTAGCGGAGCAGGCGCGCCCCCACCCTCGTGGACAGGGTGTGGGACCCCTGACGTGGATTTTTCTTCCAGTATTGTTTATATTTTCCAAAAAGATGTTCCGTGGAGTTTAAGGTCATTCCAAGAACTTTTGTTTCTGCACATAAATAACACCATGGAAAGTCTGCTGAAAACAACGTCAGTCCGGGTTAGTTCCATTGAAATCATGCAAGTTAGAGTCCAAAACAAGGGCAAAAGTGTTTGGAAAAGTAGATACGACGAAGACGTATCAACGCACATGCACACTCTTCCATACCCCATCGACAACACCCCGGAGGAGCAGTGAAAAGGGCGTTCGGAGGAGGAGCGAGGTGGAGAAGGCGGCGGCTAGGGTTCTAAACCCTCTATCTTTTTTTTAGTCTATGATATGTTAAGTTGTAATTGAACTATGTTGGAGTTGGTTTGGGCTTGTTGGCCTTTTTCTTAAATTCTATTATTAAGTTTTCTATCTATTCTATTACTAAGTTCTTCCTAGTTTGAGCTATGTGATCGTGCTATGGGCTTGTTGGCCCTATCTACATATTGGGACTACATATTTGTTGATTATTTTCTTAGAGAGCTCGGCTTGTTAGTAGGGTTCCCTTGTTAGTAACCAGCTAGTGCATGCAAGCAAGCTTTGTTAGTAGGGATGAATGAGTACAACTAAGCAAGGGAGTGGCTCTTTTTTTACACAAGTCACAAATATGTAGCCACCTAGCTAGAAGAGAGGAACCAGCGGCAGTGACCATCGCTGCATCCATGGCGGCTGGCGTGCAAGAAAGCTGCTCGGTCAGTGCATCGTGGCGGACGCATCGGCGCATGCAGGCTCGGTCGGCGCATCATGGGATCGTGGCATCGGCACATGCAGGCTCGATCGCGCATGCAGGCAGGGTTTGCTGGGTGCATGCATAGCAGGCTTTTGTCCCGGCGACGCGCGCAAATGTTTAATGCAAGGGACAGCCCAACGAAACCACGGCCCAACGGTCGAACAGCGACACCACCCAACACGGCCCCACTTGTCAGGTCGAACGGACGACACAGTCCAGCATGGCCCCACTAGTCAGAGTTAACGGTCAAGCCTTTGACCCGATGGCAACGTCCGTTGTGCCCAGTTATGAGGGTTTCTGGCAAGGGAGTGGGGAAAATTGAGCAAAAGTTAAGAGTGCGGGGATGAATGAGTAGAGCTAAGGAACCAGGGGCACAGATGTAAAAATCCCAAAACCATATGCTTTGATCACACAATCAAAACGTTTATTCCAACCCCGAGATGCTTGCACCAGTCCATAAATGGATCGCTAGAGCTTGCATACTTTCTTAGCATCCTTTGGATCGATAAAACCTTCGGGTTGCATCATATACAACTCTTCTTCCAGAAATCCATTCAGGAATGTAGTCTTGTAACATCCCAAAATTCTAAATTTTGGAATGTTATAATAAATAGATGGATTTGATTGATTTTTTGATTGATTGTGTGAAATTGAGTGAAATTCGAAACTTTTTGAAAGTTAAATGAGAGGGAATAAAAGGACTTTCCCAAACTTTCATTTTGCATTCGTGATCTCCGTGAATTCAAATTCTTTTCACCACAAAACCCTGGAGAGAAGATGACATGACTTCTTCCATTTATTTAAATGACAAGGGGTGTTGAAAATATTTGAATTTCATTTGGAAAATATTTCCAACCCAGGAACTTTATGCAACTCAATGATTTTCACGAGCGAAGATAAAATGACTTCTTCAAAACATATGAAATATGAGTTGGGAGTTTCAAAGAATTAAATTAAAAGTTCTTTTGAATTTATTTTCAATTTGGAGTTATTTGAGTTTTACTCAAATTATTTTTCTCCAAAAATAAAATATATGGAAAATAGGGTAACATGATTCCCTACATTAGAAAATTGGAGCGAAATAAATTTGATATAATTTTGGTATTTTTAAAATGATTTTTTTTCTGGATTTTACCTGGGGCAGAAGCACTCTTTGCTTTATTTGGATTTGTGCGTATTTTATTTAACTCTAGAAAAATGTTCATCTCGTAGAAAATCGTTTACTAAAAATTTTGATATATAATACGCCTATATAATATTTGTATTTATTTGTTTTTATTTATTTTTGTTTGTGTTAAAAAAAGAAAAAAGTTATTTAAAAGAAACTTATTTCCCCGCGGGCCAACTGGGCCGAAGCCCAGCCAACCGGCCCAAGCCGTCGCCGCCCTCATCCCCGTGCCCGACCGGGACTCTCCCCGGAGTCCGGCGCCGCCACGGCCTCGGCGCCCCCTCCCGCAAGCCGTCCGCCGCCCCTCGCCCTTAAAAGGCAGGCCCGGGACCTCTCTCTCCTCCCCGTTCCGCGCTCGCCGCCGCCATCGCCGCCGTTGACAACCGCCACCGCCCCAGCAAGATCCGCCGCTGCCGGATCTGCAGCCCACCGCCTTCGCCTCATTGCCGCGCCACCGCCGCATGCTGCCACCGCCGCTGCATGCCCTGCGCCCTCGCTCCTCTGCCCCGCACCGCACTTGCCGCTGTCCTCGCCTGGAGCCGCC
This sequence comes from Aegilops umbellulata, assembly GCA_032464435.1. NCBI lineage: Eukaryota > Viridiplantae > Streptophyta > Magnoliopsida > Poales > Poaceae > Aegilops > Aegilops umbellulata. The sequence goes on along the minus strand of CP136055.1, from coordinate 33,600,796 downwards.
GCAGCCGAAGCCAGCAGCTACCGCTGCTGGACTCACCGCCGACCGCGAGCCCGCCGGTTTTTCTCGTAAAACTGACGAACCGGTAAAAACCCGCAAAAAAACCCGATCCGATTTTACCTTTAGATCGGTTTTCTGTTAGATAGTCCTATTTAGCGAGCGTTCGCTCGTTAGCTTTTCGCAGCGAACGAGTTCGTTCGTTAGCATCCGGTAACGAACGTCCATTAGGTAGTCTTTTTCTTTTTCTGTTTTTATTCCGGCCAGGGACCTATCTGTGATGATTTTTCTTTACAGATTAGTCCTTGTTCTTCAATCAATCACTACTTTTTACTCGTTTGTCCAAATCCAACGAAACCAACGCCCACTTCTTCGTTATGATCCCCTCTAGCGAGGAAAACAACTTAAGCATATTTTAAAAAATTTAAAATTTGAATTTAAATAGTTTTGTATTCAAACTTCGTTTGATCGTAACTCGAGTTTTATAACTCCGATTTAGTTGATTCTTTTTGCTAATCAAAGCTGCTGACCTAAACTTTCTGATAAAGCCAAATTCACATAATTTTGGTACTGTTAGAAATTGTTTTATGTTGCAAGAGTCATTTAGTTGGTTTTGATGTTTTCCAAATTGTTCTTCGTTCTTTCCGATCTTTTGAGTGATTGCTTATGTGTGGTTACTACTGCTTGCTTTCGATAGATTGAACGGAGTGTGACGAGTAGAACTATCAAGAGTTTTGAGTGCGAATCATCTTCATCAACATTGTAGGCAAGTTCACACTTTGATCATACCTCTTACTACCCAGTTTTATTGCATTAGATCAATCCTCAAACAATTGCATGGTTAGGATCTGAATTAAATTGTGGGTTGGGAAGTAGATGAGGTAGTACCTATTCACCTGTTTATTATCAAACCCTGGGAGTTACTTCTACGTTATGCTTATATTGCTATGCTATGCTCGTAGACGTGGATTGGGTTTGAGTGTATTTCATGACAGATGTGAGATTGCTATGTAGATGAGGTAGTACCTATTCACATGTTTATTATCAAACCCTGGGAGTTACTTCTACGTTATGCTTATATTGTTATGCTATGCTCGTAGACGTGGATTGGGTTTGAGTGTATTTCATGACAGATGTGAGATTGTTAAATTAATGGTTAACTTAAGGTGGCAACTTTAATACACATCAGGGTGGATTGAGGCACCTGGTATTCCAGCGATTGCCTGTTTTTCTTTATGGACCGCCACTCAGGCTCAAAGGGATCATGAGATTATTCATGCTAGAAACTTCCGTGTGCAGCCACAAGCTACTATGGGCTCTAGCATAGTTGATTAAGTCGTGCAAACTCTTACAGTGGTAGACTAGCAGATGTAGGGGAAAGTAGGTGTAACTGTCTACCCGATCGTAAGGTGCTAGCGCTTTTGAAATACTATGTCTCGGTCATCCGTTTCTCAAACACCATGTAGTGCGAGAATCCTTACGGAGGAGATCGAGTCTTGTGGGGAAAAGTGTGCAAACCTCTGCAGAGTGTACAAACTAATCATGGTTAGCGGTGTCCCCGGTTATGGACATCTTGAGTATCTAGTTCTTGGATTATCATGTTGATCTGATCACGTTACTTAAATAATTTGTTGGGTTGTTAATGATTACTTTTAATTGGGATTGAGAGGGGGTTTACCTTCTCAATATTTTTCAACCAACTTTGTAGTTAAATAAAATAAATTCGTTTGCAGTAGGGAAAAATTGGCTTTTCGCAAAAACCTTATAACCATAGAGCTTTTCCACCAGCCATATATGCATGTAGTGATAGCCATTGTTCATCATTCTCTATGGTGTGAATTTGCCAGTACATTCAATGTACTGACCCTTTGTGGATGCAACGTCTCATGTTGCAGGTTTCTTGCGACGAGTAAGTGATACGTTAGGGTTAAGATTTCTACACTCAACTTTGCCGTTGGTGTTGATGGGAATCCACAACCTTGTTACTTCCGCTATTTGGATTGAGGTAATAGTATTTACGTTACTTTATACATGTAATTTACCTCTGTTATAAATCCTCGAGTATTGTGTGTGTCAGCATACCGATCCAGGGATGACACTTAAGCATAGAGACTTGATCCATTCGGGTCGGGTCGCTACAAGATGGTATCAGAGCACATGTTGACTGTAGGACGTGACCCCTAGAAACTGGCAAGCCCATAGTAAGGACTTTCTCTAAAACTTTCTTTTTCAAAAAGATCTTTTACCTCTCCTCTCTTCTGAGCTTATTCAAATATTCCCTTTTAGTGAGACCATACCACTTTCCCTTTTGACCACTCAAAGATTCGATGGAGGAGACCACTACAAGAAGTACAAGATATCGGACAACTAAGACCACTTTGGAATGAAGAGGATTTTACCGTGCATTATGATGATGGAGACTACAACGGTTGAAGACTCCGAAGACTAGGAGAATTTGAAGGCTCTGAAGAGTTCCCAGATTTGACCTAGTAAGGCTACCCCTATGGAACTTGGCAGACTATGGAAGCTGTCAATACCCAAGATCAAGGTGTATCGGAGAAAGACTATAGCATGGAGCATTAGAGCTCAAAGTTCTGTCAAGGAAAACCCTAATGAAGGAGATATCAACTATGGAATGATAGCTCATGGAAATGACGAGGAAAGAAACACGGCTATCCATGATGTTATCGCCGGCTTATGCTATTGCCACCGTGCTAAGTTAAGCATGCATTTCTTTGGAAGGATTTGATGACAAAAGGGCTAGTGGAGCACCTATCAGCAAGATGAAGTTTTAACCTTAGCCGGTGTATCATCAAGATCTGGAGTGTTACATCAAGGATTTTAAGATGGACCTGCAGGAAGCTATATTCGACAAAGTAGTATTTCGTGAAGAACTTAGGACCTAGAAGCTGAAAGTAGCCAAGTTGGAGGAGCAAAACATCGAGATACCGGAGATTCGTCAGGAACTGAAGGACAGTAGGACATGGTTCATGCCAAGGATGATGAAACCCGGAAGTTTGGGATGCAACTCCAGAATAATAAAGGACGTCATGAGAGACTTCGCGTCAATAGAGATGATCTAGCAAAAGAACTTGAGAAGACAAGCATGATCGGAAGAAGCCATTGGAAGCATGAACAAGACATGAAGAGTTTGGCGACGATGAAGACTTATTGACCATTAGAAGACCAAACCCCTGTTATACACTTACGTTAGATGCGACGTTTGTGAGCTGTCATCTGTTTGATGATTTTTCCGACAGCCACAAATAAAATCTGTCTTTTCAAAACTTTTGTTTGTATTGTGTGTATCCCTCTTGACCTCTCCTATCCCACCCCAAACCCATGGACCTAATAGAGGATGAATGGAGATGAGCTTTATTTTCTGGACCGATGAGTCAGTTGGAGACAGACCGATGGATTCAGAACATGGAGGATCATATGGAGCATAACCCTATAGTCAGAAAGGATATGACCCAGCATGCTCTGCAGTGTTTCGAAAGAGGTGTTGTTACTTGGTGGAGGATGTACCAAACCACCAATGGATGGCATGGAGTAACTACTTGGGAAGAATTTAAGTTGACTTTGCTAATGTCTCGGTTTGTGTCCCAGAAGTTGAGGCCTTATGGAAAGGATATGAAGAAACCTTGTGCATACGAGCTTTGTGGAGAAATAGGACACAACCATAAAGAAAACAAGGACGAATACCCTCATAAGCAGAGGATTACCAAAGGGGTTGGCCGAGGATCTCAGGGACTACGGTTGGAGATTGTCCCCAAAGGTTTTGTTGCAGCAATGAAAGTTCAGTCTACATTGTTGGGAAAGATTTGTGAAGCTCAGAAGGATGACAAAGAGATTGCTGAGGTAAAAGAGATGATGAGAAAAGGAAAGGTCAAAGGTTTTCGTAAGGATGAGCACGACACCTTATGGTTCGAGGACCATGTATATGTGCCCAATAATGCGAAGATCGGGAAGTAAATACTTCAGGAGGCTCATGACTCACCATACTCGATTCGCCCTGGAAACACCAAGATGTATTTGGATTTGAAGGAGCGTTTCTGGTGGACTGGTATGAAGAAGGATATTGTGGAGTATAGGTGATGTATGCCAGAGAGTAAAGGCAGAGCATCAGAAGCCAGCAGGATTACTACAGCCTATGCCGATACCCGAATGGAAGTGGTCTAAGCTTGGCATGGATTTCATTACCGGATTTCCCAGAACCCGAACGGATATGATTCTATCGGGGTAGTAGTTGATTTGCTTGACCAAAGTGGCTCACTTTATCCCAGTGAAAACCACCTATACAAGTGCGAAGTTGGCCAAGATATATTTGACCAGGATCGTATGTCTGCATGGAGTTCCGGGGACCATCGTATCAGATAGAGGAACACATTTTACCTCAAAGCTTTGGAATCAACTGCACTAGACTTTGGGTACTAGGCAAGAGTTCAGTACAACCTTTCATCCACAGACAGATGGATAGACCGAGAGAGTCAATCAGATTCTGGAGGACATGTTGAGAGCGTGTGCACTAGAATTATGGATCTAATAGGGATGATAATCTACCTTAAGCGGAGTTCTCATACAACAACAGTTACCAGTTTGAAGATGGCCCCTTTTGAAGCTTTGTATGGGAGAGGGAGCCAGACACCGTTGATGTGGGATGAAGTTGGAGACCATCAGTTCTTTGGACCAAATGTGATCAAGGAGTCAGAATAGAATGTTAAGTTGATTCGAGATAGACTGAATGTAGCTTAGTCCTGGCAAGAAGAGTTATGCGGACTCAAAAACGCAAGGAGGTAGTCTATGAAATTGGAGACATAGCATGTCTTTGTGTGTCCCCTATGAAAGGAGTTAAACGATTTGGAGTTAAGGGAAAGTTAGCCCCGAGATTTGTAGGACCATACCGAGTTTTGGAGCGTATGGGAGAAGTGGCCAACAAGTTGGAGTCACCCGAAGGACTATCAGGAGTTCATGATGTGTTTCACGTTTCCCAGTTGAAGAAGTGCCATGCAGAGATGGCCAATATTCCCATGTAAGGACGCTTGACCATGGAAAGGATAATGATGTTCCACGAAGTGGAGTATGGACTTCATAAGTATAAGTTTTTATCTCGGTATGAGGGATATCCCACGAGGATGAAGAGATGAATTACTATCGGATATAAAGGAGGTATGATGTTGGAAATATGGATCAATGGAAATTCCATGATGAGTTTGAGTAATCACATCTTAGTTTGGTACCAATAAAAGGAAGAGATAAGGGAGATGGTACAATTGGATGGATTTTAAGTATGCTAGGAAGCTGGAAGTTGGATGTTGGAATAACGATCAATTGCCTCGAGGATGAGTTCAAGGTTTACAAGTGATGAGATGGGACATAACCCACAGGCCCCAGGACCTGCCAAAAAGCAAGCACACACTTGCTGAATGAAAAACCCTGGAAGAAGTTACGATTTATCGATAGACGATCTTATAGGAGTAACGCAAAACCTTAGGGTTGTGAAGGAACGATAGATGTTCGTTTGGCTTGCAGAATCAATGGATTTATCCGAACTTAGTTCGTCGACAAGAGAAATTCTGCAATGCTTGTGAGGATGACCGAGTGTTAGAATGCGAGATTGGCTAAACCATATACAAGGTAATGATTTGGGTGCGGGATGGATTGATCACCATACCGACTTACTCTTATTATTCGCCTTGCTATGTGGGATGGTAAATCTGAGTGACTTGCCTATAGTAGAGAGACCACGAGCAAAACCTTGTTTGAACCTTAGAATGGTGTAAGTATTTTTTTCCTGGTACAAGGCAGTTGTTCCAGTCGTAGGATATACGGTGAGGTTCAACCCAGACCCATTTCCTGCAGGAGGAAACCATAAATTGTTGACCACCATGAGATATCAATTAGTTGTTTAGTACTGGCGCCAAATCCGTCAGCTAAGAAGACCCAATCATGGAAGAACCTTACCAAGATGAAAGGACAGAAGAATTGTAGTAAAGGTTATGCCACTACTGGAAGAGCCTAGAGAAGGAATTATCTCGAGAATCTGAGAAGACCGGCCCTGTCAAGAATAAGGATGGAGTATATGAGTATTGATGGGACCGTAACAATGTTTCTAAGGGTGGTAGCACCCCAGACACCCTGTGATGATCGATGGATTTTGAGGAGACCCGAAACCTAACCTATTTCTTGTTAGCCTCTCCGAATCTCGAGGACGAGATTCATTTTAAGGGTGGTAGGTTTGTAACATCCCAAAATTCTAAATTTTGGAATGTTATGATAAATAGGTAGATTTGATTGATTGTGTGAAATTGAGTGAAATTCGAAACTTTTTAAAAGTTAAATGAGAGGGAATAAAAGGACTTTCCCAAACTTTCATTTTGCATTCGTGATCTCCGTGAATTCAAATTCTTTTCACCACAAAACCCTGGAGAGAAGATGACATGACTTCTTCCATTTATTTAAATGACAAGGGGTGTTGAAAATATTTGAATTTCATTTGGAAAATATTTCCAACCCAGGAACTTTATGCAACTCAATGATTTTCACGAGCGAAGATAAAACGACTTCTTCAAAACATATGAAATATGAGTTGGGAGTTTCAAGGAATTAAATTCAAAATTCTTTTGAATTTATTTTCAATTTGGAGTTATTTGAGTTTTATTCAAATTATTTTTCTCCAAAAATAAAATATACGGAAAATAGGGTAACATGATTCCCTACATCAGAAAATTGGAGAGAAATAAATTTGAATTAATTTTGGTATTTTTAAAATGATTTTTTTTCTGGATTTTACCTGGGCCAGAAGCACTCTTTGCTTTATTTGGATTTGTGCGTATTTTATTTGACTCTAGAAAAATGTTCATCTCGGAGAAAATTGTTTTCTGAAAATTTTGATATATAATACGCCTATATGATATTTTTATTTATTTGTTTTTATTTATTTTTGTTTGTGTTAAAAAAAGAAAAAAGTTATTTAAAAAGAAACTTCTTTCCCCGCGGGCCAACTAGGCCGAAGCCCAGCCAACCGGCCCAAGTCGTCGCCGCCCTCATCCCCGTGCCCGATCGGGACTCTCCCCGGAGTCCGGCGCCGCCACGGCCTCGGCGCCCCCTCCCGCAAGCCGTCCGCCGCCCCTTGCCCTTAAAAGGCAGGCCCGGGACCACTCTCTCCTCCCCGTTCCGCGCTCGCCGCTGCCATCGCCGCCGTTGCCAACCACCACCGCCCCAGCGAGATCCGCCACTGCTAGATCTGCAGCCCGCCGCCTTCGCCTCATTGCCGCGTCGCCGCCGCATGCTGCCACCGCCGCTGCACGCCCCGCGCCCTCGCTCCTCCGCCCCGCGCCGCACTTGCCGCCGTCCTCGCCTGGAACCGCCGCCGCCGAAGCCCGCAGCTGCAGCTGCCGGACTCGCCGCCGACCGCGAGCCCGCCGGTTTTTCTCATAAAACCGACGAACCGGTAAAAACCCGCAAAAAAAACCCGATCTGATTTTAACTTTAGATCGGTTTTCTGTTAGATAGTCCTATTTAGCGAGCGTTCGCTCGTTAGCTTTTTGCAGCGAATGAATTCGTTCGTTAGCATCCGGTAACGAACGTTCGTTAGGTAGTCTTTTCTTTTTCTGTTTTTATTCCGGCCAGGGACCAATCTGTGATGGTTTTTCTTTACAGATTAGTCCTTGTTCTTCAATCGATCACTACTTTTTACTCGTTTGTCCAAATCTAACGAAACCAACGCCCACTTCTTCGTTATGATCCCCTCTATCGAGTAAAACAACTTAAGCATATTTTTTAAATTTTCAAAATTTGAATTTAAACAGTTTTGTATTCAAACTTCGTTTGATCGTAACTCGAGTTTTATAACTCCGATTTAGTTGATTCTTTTTGCTAATCAAAGATGTTGACCTAAACTTTCTGATAAGGCCAAATTCACATAATTTTGGTACTGTTAGAAATTGTTTTATGTTGCAAGAGTCCTTTACTTGGTTTTGATGTTTTCCGAATTGTTCTTCGTTCTTTCCGATCTTTTGAGTGATTGCTTATGTGTGGTTACTACTGCTTGCTTTTGATAGATTGAACGGAGTGTGACGAGTAGAACTATCAAGAGTTTTGAGTGTGAATCATCTTCATCAACATTGCAGGCAAGTTCACACTTTGATCATACCTCTTACTACCCAGTTTTATTGCATTAGATCAATCCTCAAACAATTGCATGGTTAGGATCTGAATTAAATTGTGGGTTGGGAAGTAGATGAGGTAGTACCTATTCACCTGTTTATTATCAAACCCTGGGAGTTACTTCTATGTTATGCTTATATTGCTATGCTATGCTCGTAGACGTGGATTGGGTTTGAGTGTATTTCATGACAGATGTGAGATTGTTAAATTAATGGTTAACTTAAGGTGGCAACTTTAATACACATCTGGGTGGATTGAGGCACCTGAGTATTCCATCGATTGCCTGTTTTTCTTTAGGACGCGTCTAGCTGGCGCCCGGGCGCTTGGGAGGGCTACTGAGCGGCTGACATAAAAGGAAAGACCTGGTCAGGGCGCATGGTCAAAAAGTAAAGTCTCCAATCCTCCCCCGCGCGCGAAACAACAACTACCAACCCTGGTGCCCGCGCGCGACAACTGGCCGTGGGGATCACGTGCACCCAACCACCTGCCCCCGCCTTTTGTACCTCCACACCCGAATCTCCCCCTCTAACTGCCCCCACGCCATCTACTTCTTCCCCACGAAAAAAGGATTCGCCATGGTGAAACCTCCATTGCCAGGAAAATCCATGGCGGCTCCAAAAAATTAAGAATAAAAGAGGGGAAGAGAGGAAGAAAGGGAAAAAGAACCCGAAAAACATCAAGAAAAAGCCAAAAAAAAGGAACAAACAAGAAGGACAAACGTACCAGGAGGAGAGAACTCCAGGAGAGAATTCCCCTTCCTCTGCTTTGCTTCCTCCCTTGACATGACTTGCAGACTTGTCCTCTAGCTGGTTTTCTTGAACGAACCTTTGATTCATGAATTTGGTACATAAATCACATGGATTATGTAGGGGGGTGGCACAGAACCTATGCAACCAATATGTTGCTTTCGTGCAACCAATCAAGTTACAGCAGCCAATTGTAGCAACACTGTGTGCCAAAAAAAGGAAACAAGTTGGTACAACTATATACTGCTTTTGTGCAACTAGACAAGTTGCAGCAGCCACCTGTAGGCACACAGTGTGCATAAAAGATTGTTCACACCAACATCCGATGAAAATAGATACAAAATAGGCACAAAAGATTGTTCACACCAACATCCAACATATGCCCTGCAGTTGGCACAGTTTGACCTTCAGGTGGCACATTGGCTACTCGGGGTGGCACATCTAGAGTTACATTTGCCTCACTTGATACTGTACTTGGCACAGTGATTACTGGAGCTGGCACAGATGAAAGTGTGTTTCCCTCACTAGTTGCTGGTGTTGGCCCATCAGATGATGCATTATGCATGTGTTGACCTGCAACTGGCTCACTAGGTGTTCGAGTTGCCACAGTAGGTGCTCGGGTTGCCGATTTCCTACATGCAATGCTGACATGTTGAGATGGCACCGAATCAGGATTGGTTGGCACTAAATCAGGATTGGTTGGCACTTTGTACCTCAATAGCTGTTGTAGATGAGGAACCGCCTACATCGGGTGTTGTGGCTTTCGCTTTCCGTCTTTGACGCTTTACAAGACGGTATTGATCACCATCATCTCCCTACATACATGACACAAAAGAAAAACAGGAGAAGGATCATAAGAAAACACATAGACAAAAACACCATAAAACATATTTTATAGCTTATTTACTCATACTGAAAATCAGGGGAAGGATCATAAGAAACCTTTTTATGCCATGTGTGCAAATAGAAGGCTATATTTGTGCCAACCAAAACATGGATCCAAAACCAACTTTTCCTGCCATGTGTGCAACCAAACAGCCAAGACTAGAAAAGAGATGTGCAAACTAATCATGGATTTTAAAAGCCAACTTTTGCTCTAAATGTGTGCAACCAACACACACCGACATTGATGTGTGTTGTCTGTGCAAAAATATACATATATTTGCGCAACTAAACATGAATCCAAAGCCAACTTTTGCTGTAAATGTGTGCAACTAAAACATGAATCCAGACCAGAAAAAGCACAAAGAAACAATAGTACAAAGGAGAGTACAATAGTCTTGTCTCACAAATAGCAGTAGCGGGAATATGTTCTATAGGGTGTTCTATATACTAAAAGTAAAACATAAAAAAGATGAAAATCTATTTCCTGACATCAGAATCTTATTTTTACATTTCCCAAATAGTAGGGTACAAAAATTTTACTCCCTCCATTTTTGTATACAAGGCCACAAACTCGGATTACAGGTACCAATGTAAAATTTAATGCATGCTTTATAAGTCAACTTTTTTTCTTATTTACTGGGATCATTAATACTTCGCATGCATGCAAAGAAACTGAATGGTGGAAGTAGATGACTGTCATTATGACTGCATGCATGCAAGTATTAAACAGGTTGTTAGTACGAGAAACTACCATTAATTTAGCCTCGATTACTGTTGGTGGCCTTATATAGATGCAAAATGTATATTTCATAGTGGCCTTATATATAAAAAAGGAGGGAGTAGCTTGAATTATGTGCAGCAAATCTAGATCAGCCACTTTGGCCAAAAGAACCTGTACATCATTGAAAACAAGAAAAAAATGTGAGAAAAGGAATAAACCAATTACTGGGTTGTATCTATGCAACCTATTTAGTACAAACTATGCAAGAGACACAACTGCTCTACGCGACAAAAAGAGCAATAAATAAAAATGTAAAAAACGAGCGTACAAACAAGTTCCGAAATCTGAATTCCCTCCAATGCACAACTTATTGTTCCACTTCTAAGCAGGTTCTCGCAGAGGTGAGACTTTTGTAATGGGCTCAACTTACTGTTCAACGTCACCAACCTCCCAGGTGATGCCCTTATCCTACCAGCTTGTGACTATCGTTCTGTATTATCTCCTTCATTACCCTCATCCCCCTGCACAATATCCTGAAGGTGAAAAAAGGTGATTAGTTAACACTGCATAAAAAATTGTTCTTCTTCAGAAATCTGGATTAAAAAGGTTGAGGATGCCAACACAGTATTATGTTTGTTGTGCAACTAGAAATGCTAAGGATGCCAACTAAATAGATACTCTTGTGCAACTAGAAATGCTGAGGATGCCAACTAAATAGATACTCTTGTGCAACTAGAAAAAGTCTTGAGTATGTCAACTAGTTAGAAAGTAGTGTGCAACTAGAATTGTTGAGGATGCCAACTTATTGCATACTACTGTGCAAGTATAAAGTCTAAGGGTGCCAAAGATACTCTTGGGCAACCCTCAAATTTTTTGGAGATAGGACTAAATTATATACTCTTGTGCAACTAGAAAGGCTGAGGATGTCAACTAGTTATATACTGTTCCTTGAAACTAGAAATGCTGAGGATGCCAACTAAATGGATAGTCTTGTGCAACTAGAAATCTTGAGGATACCAAGTCTGAAAATAGTTATTCCGCACTTGCATGATGAGACAACAAATCATCACACCGTCACCAAACCAAAAACCGAGTTTATAAAAATGATGTTGATGTTGTTGAAAATACTAGCTGCATTGAATTCTGCAGAAAAAGTACTAATCACAACTGTATGAAAATCCAGCTTTGCATTGCAGTTCGTGAAGCCATAAAAAATGTCTGCTCTGCTTCCATGACCAGCAAAATTGCACATTCAGGTCAGGCTTCTAGATAAAAAAATGTTGAGGATGTCAACGCAGTTACATAAAAGGCTGAGGATGTCAACTAGTTGGATACTATTTGTGCAACTACAAATGCTGATGATGCCAACTAATTAGGTTCCCTTGTGCAACTTGTATTAACAAAGTTGCACATGGGCATAAAAAATGGCTACTCTTAATATGAAGTTGGAAACTGAAAAATAACAAGTCAATCAAACCAACTAAGTAGAAACTCTTGTGCAACTGCACAAGCCTGACTAGCCAATCAGTTTAGTTCAAGTAGACCAGTGCGCATAAATGTTTGTGTAAACAACATAATCAACTCGTCGCACCCCATGAAAAACACCCAAAAAATGCACATAAAGATCGCTCAAATCTCGGCAAAACTCCCACCTCCCAACAAACACCCTACACAAAAGCACAAACCTCGGTCCCCCTGCGGAAAACTGCACAAACCTGACTAAGTAAAAAAGGCAACTAAGTAGAAGCTCTTGTGCAACTGCACAAACCATCTAGCCAACTTAGTATCACCGTGTTGTGTAACTTCCCAATAGTCATATTCAACTTATACTACTATCATAACCAACTTAGTACAACAGTATTCTACCAAAATAACTTTCACCTAAGCAAAACTCCAGCAACTCATACCTCGCCAATCCAACGTGTTTGGTCGAGAACCACACAAACTATAACAATGACGTCGTCGTCTCGGCTTACATCTTGATGCCGCAATTCATCTGGTCCTAGGACGGGAAAGCGAAATGGACAATCTCGCTAGCGTCCATCATCCTCCTGAAACCTTACTAACTCCCAGCGAAAGTTCTGCATAAGCATGCCACATGTGTAAAATGAATTGTCTGCGAAAAATGATCCATCTACGATACAAACAAGTGAGCATGTCATGTAACTCCAAACATGTTCAATAAGGTTCTGACAATGACATATAGACTGCATACACACACATTCGCCAGTCAAAATATATAGTAGCATTTAGTACAGTAGCAGGATCAAGATCACATGTTCAGTTGCTGCTAGTACACATAGGCAAGATAGAAAATCAAAAAACACAAGTGATCTTCTTCCAAACTGCAACCTTCGGGTCTCAGCAGTTGTGATGTGATGGATAAATCTGAAAGAGGAACATGTCCTAATACACCCATCCCCAAAAAGACCGACAAATCTGAAGAAAGGGAAGCACGCAAGAACAGGGGAAGGGAACGAACCTCAGATCTCTTCCGTCCAATCCATCCAACCCCAGCAATCCATCTACCTCATCAAAGATTCTCGCCGGCCTCCGTCGAGCACCTGAAGCTGGATGAATGGGGCAGAAAGGCGGCAGAGGCTCGACCGTCGATCTTGGTGCCTGTCATGGGAAGGAGAGGGGGGACTAGGGTGGCGCCATGGGAAGAATGGGAGGAGCAGAGCCAGGGGAAGCGCCCGCGATGGGGAAGACGAAGAACGGGAGAGCAGGGGCATCGCCTGCGACTGATAGGATAAGGCTCGGGAAACCTGTCCCGACAAAGTAGCACCTGACCACACGCAGGACGATAGGAGCGAGATCGTGTGGCCAGCAGACGGCCGCTCGACTCGTCTAAATAGTACGCGTGCACTTTGAAGGTTTTAGGTTTTCTTTATGGACCGCCACCCAGGCTCAAAGGGATCATGAGATTATTCATGCTAGAAACTTCCATGTGCAGCCACAAGCTACTATGGGCTCTAGCATAGTTGATTAAGTCGTGCGAACTCTTACAGTGGTAGACTAGCAGATGTAGGGGAAAGTAGGTGTAACTGTCTACCCGATCGTAAGGTGCTAGCGCTTCTGAAATACTATGTCTCGGTCATCCGTTTCTCAAACACCATGTAGTGCGAGAATCCCAACGGAGGAGATCGAGTCTTGTGGGGAAAAGTGCGCAAACCTCTGCAGAGTGTACAAACTAATCATGGTTAGTCGTGTCCCCGGTTATGGACATCTTGAGTATCTACTTCTTGGATTATCATGTTGATCTCATCACGTTACTTAAATAATTTGTTGGGTTGTTAATGATTACTTTTAATTGGGATTGAGAGGGGGTTTACCTTCTCAATATTTTTCAACCAACTTTGTAGTTAAATAAAATAAATTCGTTTGCAGTAGGGAAAAATTGGCTTTTCGCAAAAACCTTATAACCATAGAGCTTTTCCACCAGCCATATATGCATGTAGTGATAGCCATTGTTCATCATTCTCTATGGTGTGAATTTGCCAGTACATTCAATGTACTGACCCTTTGTGGCTGCAACGTCTCATGTTGCAGGTTTCTTACGACGAGTAAGTGATACATTAGGGTTATGATTTCTACACTCAACTTTGCCGTTGGTGTTGATGGGAATCCACAACCTTGTTACTTCCGCTATTTGGATTGAGGTAATAGTATTTACGTTACTTTATACATGTGATTTACCTCTGTTATAAATCCTCGAGTACTGTGTGTGTCAGCATACCGATCCAGGGATGACACTTAAGCATAGAGACTTGATCCATTCGGGTCGGGTCGCTACAAGTCTTTACATCCATTTGTCAAATTTCATAATCATAAAATGCAGCAATTGCTAACATGATTCGGACGGACTTAAGCATCGCTACGGGAGAAGGTCTCATCGTAGTCAACTCCTTGAACTTGTCGAAAACCTTTTGCAACAAGTCAAGCTTTGTAGACAGTAACATTACCGTCAGCTTTAGTCTTCTTCTTGAAGATCCATTTATTCTCGATGGCTTGCCGGTCATCGGGCAAGTCAACCAAAGTCCACACTTTGTTCGCATACATGGATCCCATCTCAGATTTCATGGCCTCAAGCCATTTCGTGGAATCTGGGCTCATCATCGCTTCCTCATAGTTCATAGGTTCATCATGGTCAAGTAACATGACCTCCAGAACAGGATTACTGTACCACTCTGGTGCGGATCTTACTCTGGTTGACCTACGAGGTTCGGTAGTAACTTGATATGAAGTTACATGATCATCATCATTAGCTTCCTCACTAATTGGTGTAGGAGTCACAGGAATAGATTTCTGTGATGAACTACTTTCCAATAAGGGAGCAGGTAAAGTTACCTCATCAAGTTCTACTTTCCTCCCACTCACTTCTTTTGAGAGAAACTCCTTCTCTAGAAAGGATCCATTCTTAGCAACGGATGTCTTGCCTTCGGATCTGTGATAGAAGGTGTACCCAACAGTCTCCTTTGGGTATCCTATGAAGAAACATTTCTCCGATTTGGGTTCGAGCTTATCAGGTTGAAGCTTTTTCACATAAGCATCGCAGCCCCAAACTTTAAGAAACGACAACTTGGGTTTCTTGAAAAACCACAGTTCATAAGGTGTCGTCTCAATGGTTTTAGATGGTGCCCTATTTAACGTGAATGCAGCCGTCTCTAAAGCATAACCCCAAAACGATAGCAGTAAATTAGTAAGAGACATCATAGATCGCACCATATCTAGTAAAGTACAATTACGACGTTCGGACACACCATTACACCGTGGTGTTCTGGGTGGCGTGAGTTGTGAAACTATTCCGCATTGTTTCAAATGAAGACCAAACTCGTAACTCAAATATTCTCCTCCACGATTCGATCATAGAAACTTTATTTTCTTGTTATGATGATTTTCCACTTCACTATGAAATTCTTTGAACTTTTCAAATGTTTTAGACTTATGCTTCATCAAGTAGATATACCCATATCTGCTCAAATCATCTGTGAAGGTGAGAAAATAACGATACCCGCCGCGAGCCTCAACATTCATCAGACCACATACATCAGTATGTATGATTTCCAACAAATCTGTTGCTCGCTTCATTGTTCCGGAGAACGACATTTTAGTCATCTTGCCCATGAGGCATGGTTCGCAAGTACCAAGTGATTCATAATCAAGTGATTCCAAAAGTCCATCAGAATGGAGTTTCTTCATGCGCTTTACACCAATATGATCTAAACGGCAATGCCACAAATATGTTGCACTATCATTATCAACTCTGCATCTTTTGGCTTCAATGTTATGAATATGTGTGTCACTACTATCGA
This sequence comes from Aegilops umbellulata, assembly GCA_032464435.1. Lineage (NCBI taxonomy): Eukaryota > Viridiplantae > Streptophyta > Magnoliopsida > Poales > Poaceae > Aegilops > Aegilops umbellulata. The sequence goes on along the minus strand of CP136055.1, from coordinate 33,584,966 downwards.
GATTCAACAAAAATAGACCACTCTTCAAGGGTGCATGACCATAAAAGATATTACTCATATAAATAGAACAACCATTATTCTCTGATTTAAATGAATAACCGTCTCGCATCAAACAAGATCCAGATATAATGTTCATGCTTAACGCTGGCACCAAATAACAATTATTTAGGTCTAAAACTAATCCCGAAGGTAGATGTAGAGGTAGCGTGCCGACTGCGATCACATCGACTTTGGAACCATTTCCCACACGCATCGTCACCTCGTCCTTAGCCAATCTTCGCTTAATCCGTAGTCCCTGTTTTGAGTTGCAAATTTTAGCAACAGAACCATTATCAAATACCCAGGCACTACTGTGAGCATTAGTAAGGTACACATCAATAACATGTATATCACATATACCTTTGTTCACCTTGCCATCCTTCTTATCCGCCAAATACTTGGGGCAGTTCCGCTTCCAGTAACCAGTCCCTTTGCAGTAGAAGCACTCAGTCTCAGGCTTAGGTCCAGACTTGGGCTTCTTCACTTGAGCAGCAACTTGCTTGCCGTTCTTCTTGAAGTTCCCCTTCTTCCCTTTACCTTTTTTCTTAAAACTGGTGGTCTTGTTGACCATCAACACTTGATGCTCCTTCTTGATTTCTGCCTCCGCAGCCTTTAGCATTGCGAAGAGCTCGGGAATTGTCTTATCCATCCCTTGCATATTATAGTTCATCACGAAGCTCTTGTAGCTTGGTGGCAGTGATTGAAGAATTCTGTCAATGACACTATCATCGGGAAGATTAACTCCCAGCTGAATCAAGTGATTGTTATACCCAGACATTTTGAGTATATGTTCATTGACATAACTATTCTCCTCCACTTTGCAGCTGTAGAACTTATTGGAGACTTCATATCTCTCAATCCGGGCATTTGCTTGAAATATTAACTTCAACTCTTGGAACATCTCATATGCTCCATGACATTCAAAACATCGTTGAAGTCCCTGTTCTAAGCCGTAAAGCATGGCACATTGAACTATCGAGTAGTCATCGGCTTTGCTCTGCCAGACGTTCATAACATTTGGCGTTGCTCCTGCAGCATGTTTGGCACCTAGCGGTGCTTCCGGGACGTAATTCTTCTGTGCAGCAATGAGGATAATCCTCAAGTTACGGACCCAGTCCGTGTAGTTGCTACCATCATCTTTCAACTTAGCTTTCTCTAGGAACGCATTAAAATTCAACAGAACAACAGCTCGGGCCATCTATCTACAACAACATAGACATGCAAAATACTATCAGGTACTAAGTTCATGATAAATTATAGTTTAATTAATCAAAATTACTTAAGAACTCCCACTTAGATAGACATCCCTCTAATCATCTAAGTGATCACGTGATCCAAATCAACTAAACCATGTCCGATCATCACGTGAGATTGAGTAGTTTTCAATGGTGAACATCTCTATGTTGATCATATCTACTATATGATTCACGCTCGACCTTTCGGTCTTAGTGTTCCGAGGCCATATCTGTATATGCTAGGCTCGTCAAGTTTAACCCGAGTATTCTGCGTATGCAAACACTAGCTTGCACCCGTTGTATGTGAACGTAGAGCTTATCACACCCGATCAACACATGGTGTCTCGGCACGACGAACTTTCGCAACGGTGCATACTCAGGGAGAACACTTGTACCTTGAATTTAGTGAGAGATCATCTTATAATGCTATCGTCGATCTAAGCAAAATAAGATGAATAAAGGATAAACATCACATGCAATCAATATAAGTGTGATATGGCCATCATCATTTTGTGCCTTTGGTCTCCATCTCCAAAGCATCGTCATGATCACCATCGTCACCGACTTGACACCTTGATCTCCATAGAAGCATCGTTGTCGTCTTGCCAACTATTTCTTCTACGACTATCGCTACCGCTTAGTGATAAAGTAAAGTAATTACATGGCGATTGCATTTCATACAATAAAGCGACAACCATATGGCTCCTGCCAGTTGCTGATAACTGTGTTACAAAACATGATCATCTCATACAATAAAATTTAGCATGATGTCTTGACCATATCACATCACAACATGCCCTGCAAAAACAAGTTAGACGTCCTATACTTTGTTGTCGCAAGTTTTACGTGGTTGTTAAGGGCTGAGCAAGAACCGTTATTACCTACGCATCAAAACCACAATGATTTTTCGTCAAGTATGTGCTATTTTAACCTTCAACAAGGACCGGGCGTAGTCACACTTGATCCAACTAAAGTTGGAGAAACTGACACCCGCCAGCCACGTGTGTGCGAAGCACGTCGATAGAACCAGTCTTGCGTAAGCGTACGCGTAATGTCGGTCCGGGCCGCTTCATCCAACAATACCGCCGAATCAAAGTATGACATGCTGGTAAGCAGTATGACTATTATCGCCCACAACTCACTTGTGTTCTACTCGTGCATATAACATCTACGCATAGACCTGGCTCTAATACCACTATTGGGGAACGCAGTAATTTCAAAAAAAAACCTACGCACACGCAAGATCATGGTGATGCATAGCTACGAGAGGGGAGAGTGTATTCCACGTACCCTCTAGACCGTAAGTGAAAGTGTTATGACAACGTGGTTGATGTAGTCGTACGTCTTCACGATCCGACCGATCCTAGTACTGAAAGTACGGCACCTCCGTGATCTGCACACATTCGGCTCGGTGATGTCCCACGAACTCTCGATCCAGCTGAGTGTCGAGGGAGAGTTTCGTCAGCACGACAGTGTGATAACAGTGATGATGAGGCTACCAGCGCAGGGCTTCGCCTAAGCACTGCAATGATATGACCGAGGTGGATTATGGTGGAGGGAGGCACCGCACACGGCTAAGAGATCAATGATCAACTTGTGTGTTCTAGGGTGCCCCCTGCCCGTATATAAAGGAGCAAGGGGGGATGCCGGTCGGCCCTTAGGGCGCGCCAAGGAGGGGAGGAGTCCTCCTCCTAGTAGGAGTAGGACTCCCCCTTTCCTAGTCCAACTAGGAGGGGGAAGGGGGAAGGAAGGAGAGGGAGAGAGGGAGGGAAAGAGGGGGCGTTGCCCCCCTCCTTGTCGTCTCAAGGGGGGCGCAACCAGCCCTAAGGACCCCTCCTCTCTCACACACAAGGCCCATGTTGGCCCATTAGTTCCCCGGGGGTTCCGATAACCCCTCGGCACTTCAGTTTTCTCTGAAATCACCCAGAACACTACCGGTGTCCGAATATAGTCATCCAATATATCAATCTTTATGTCTCAACCATTTCGAGACTCCTCGTCATGTCCGTGATCACATCCGGGACTCTGAACTACCTTTGGTACATCAAAACACATAAACTCATAATATCGATCGTCACCGAACGTTAAGCGTGCGAACCCTACGGGTTCGAGAACTATGTAGACATGACCGAGACACGTCTCCGGTCAATAACCAATAGCGGAACCTGAATGTTCATATTGGCTTCCACATATTCTACGAAGATCTTTATTGGTCAAACCACATAACAACATACATTGTTCCCTTTCTCATCGGTATGTTACTTGCCCGAGATTTGATCATCGGTATCTCAATACCTAGTTCAATCTCGTTACCGGCAAGTCTCTTTACTCGTTTCGTAAAGCATCATCCCGTAACTAACTCATTAGTCACATTGCTTGCAAGGCTTATAGTGATGTGCATTATCGAGAGGGCCCAGAGATACCTCTCCGACAATCAGAGTGACAAATCCTAATCTCGATCTATGCCAACTCAACAAGTACCATCAGAGACACCTGTACAGCACCTTTATAATCACCCAGTTATGTTGTGACGTTTGGTAGCACACTAAGTGTTCCTCCGGTATTTGGGAGTTGCATAATCTCATAGTCATAGGAACATGTATAAGTCATGAAGAAAGCAATAGCAACATACTAACCGATCAAGTGCTAAGCTAACGGAATGGATCAAGTCAATCACATCATTCTCTAATGATGTGATCCCATTAATCAAATGACAACTCATGTCTATGGCTAGGAAACCTAACCATCTTTGATTTAATGAGCTAGTCAAGTAGAGGCATACTAGAGACACTCTGTTTGTCTATATATTCACACATGTACTAATTTTCCGGTTAATACAATTCTAGCATGAATAATAAACATTTATCATGATATAAGGAAATATAAATAACAACTTTATTATTGCCTCTAGGGCATATTTCCTTCAAAGCGGTCTTCCTCATCTTCGAGAAGACGCTCAAGAGCACATGCTTCCGAGCTACCATCTCCAGCAAGATCACATCGGCATCGACACCACCACCAACAAGAACGTGAAGGTCATGAGCTCAACACCAAGAACCGCTCAACGAATTCACCATCCCCCTTTGCACCTTCGCCAAGCGACTTCAAGGCATCTTCGCCTTTGGACATGCAGTATCTTCGCCCACAAGCACCTCAAGAGAAGCTCCCCAAGCTCAAGTCCGCGACTTCCTCGAGCTACTACAACCTCGACGCCGACCACGAGATTCCTTTATATGTGACTCAAGAACCCAAGGAGTATCTCGAGTGGGAGCGCCTAATGGACGACTACCTCAAGCTACATCAAGTCCCTCCCGAAGATCAAGTGAAGTGCGCCACAAGAACCTTCCATGACTACGCGCCGACATTGTGGCTTCACACACCTTCGGAGACCGACGGCATGAGATGGCCCAAGACGAAGAGAGCTATGCGGCGAGAGTTTGTGCCTCCAACCTACACGGCACAACTTCTATGCCAATTGGAGAACACCAGCCAAGGATCCAAGTCCATCGACGCGTACTTCAAGGAGATGAAGAATGCCTTGCGACGAGCTGGCGTCGGCGACCCCATTTTGATGAAGTTCCACTTCATGGTGGGATTGCACAACGACATCTCCAAGACTATCTTCCTCGAGAACTACAAGTCCCGCGATGACTACTACATTGGTGCTCTCAAGGAGGAACAAGAACTCATGAAGGCGAAGGCTTCTCCACCCCAAGCACACTTCTCGAAGCCCAAGCTCCAAGATGACGAGCATGAGGCTAGTACTGTTGGGGAACGTAGTAATTTCAAAAAATTTCCTACGCACACGCAAGATCATGGTGATGCATAGCAACGAGTGGGGAGAGTGATGTCTACATACCCTTGTAGACTGAAGCGGAAGCGTTGACTCAACGTAGAGGAAGTAGTCGTACGTTCTCCTCACGATCCGACCGATCACAGCACCGTTACTCCGGCACCTCCGAGTTCTTGGCACACGTTCAGCTCGATGACGATCCCCGGGCTCCGATCCAGCAAAGCGTCGGGGAAGAGTTCCGTCAGCACGACGGTGTGGTGACGATCTTGATGTGTTACCGGCGCAGGGCTTCGCCTAAGCACTGCAACGATATGACCGAGGTGGAATTTGGTGGAAGGGGGCACCGCACACGGCTAAGGAACGATCCGTAGATCAACTTGTGTGTCCTAGGGTGCTCCCCTGCCCCCGTATATAAAGGAGCCAAGGGGGAGGGGCTGGCCGGCCAAGGGGTGGCGCGCCAGGGAGTCCTACTCCCTCCGGGAGTAGGATTCCCCCCCCCCCCAATCCTAGTTGGAATAGGATTCCTCAAGGGGGGGAAAGAGAGAGAGGGGGGCGGCCACCTTCTCCTAGTCCTAATAGGACTAGGGAAGGGGGGAGGCGCGCGGCCACTAGGGCTGCCCCTTTCTCCTTTCCACTAAGGCCCATCAAGGCCCATATCGCTCCCGGGGGGTTCCGGTAACCCACCCGGTATTCCGGTAAAATCCTGATTTCACCTGGAACACTTCCGATGTCCAAACATAGGCTTCCAATATATCAATCTTTATGTCTAGACCATTTCGAGACTCCTCGTCATGTCCGTGATCACATCCGGGACTCCGAACAACCTTCGGTACATCAAAATGCATAAACTCATAATAACTGTCATCGTAACGTTAAGCGTGCGGACCCTACGGTTCGAGAACAATGTAGACATGACCGAGACACGTCTCCGGTCAATAACCAATAGCGGGACCTGGATGCCCATATTGGCTCCTACATATTCTACGAAGATCTTTATCGGTCAGACCGCATAACAACATACGTTTTTCCCTTTGTCATCGGTATGTTACTTGTCCGAGATTCGATCGTCAGTATCCAATACTTAGTTCAATCTCGTTACCGACAAGTCTCTTTACTCGTTCCGTAATACATCATCTCGCAACTAACTCATTAGTTGCAATGCTTGCAAGGCTTAAGTGATGTGCATTACCGAGAGGGCCCAGAGATACCTCTCCGACGATCGGGGTGACAAATCCTAATCTCGAAATACGCCAACCCAACATCTACCATTGGAGACACCTGTAGTACTCCTTTATAATCACCCAGTTACGTTGTGACGTTTGGTAGTACCCAAAGTGTTCCTCTGGCAAACGGGAGTTGCATAATCTCATAGTCATAATAACATGTATAAGTCATGGATAAAGCAATAGCAACATACTAAACGATCGGGTGCTAAGCTAATATAATGGGTCATGTCAATCAGATCATTCAACTAATGATGTGACCTCGTTAATCAAATAACAACTCTTTGTTCATGGTTAGGAAACATAACCATCTTTGATTAACGAGCTAGTCTAGTAGAGGCATACTAGTGACACTCTGTTTGTCTATGTATTCACACATGTATTATGTTTCCGGTTAATATAATTCTAGCATGAATAATAAACCTTTATCATGATATAAGGAAATAAATAATAACTTTATTATTGCCTCTAGGGCATATTTCCTTCAGTCTCCCACTTGCACTAGAGTCAATAATCTAGTTCACATTGCCATGTGATTTACCAGCAATAGTTCACATCACCATGTGATTAACACCCATAGTTCACATCGATATGTGACCAACACTCAAAGGGTTTACTAGAGTCACTAATCTAGTTCACATCGCTATGTGATTAACACCCAAAGAGTACTAAGGTGTGATCATGTTTTGCTTGTGAGATAATTTTAGTCCACGGGTCTGTCACATTCAGATCTGTAAGTATTTTGCAAATTTCTATGTCAACAATACTCTGCACGGAGCTACTCTAGCTAATTGCTCCCACTTTCAATATGTATCTAGATCGAGACTTAGAGTCATCTAGATCAGTGTCAAAACTTGCATCGACGTAACCCTTTACGACGAACCTTTTGTCACCTCCATAATCGAGAAACATATCCTTATTCCACTAAGGATAATTTTGACCGCTGTCCAGTGATCTACTCCTAGATCACTATTGTACTCCCTTGCCAAACTCAGTGGTAGGGTATGCAATAGATCTGGTACACAGCATGGCATACTTTATAGAACCTATGGCTGAGGCATAGGGAATGACTTTCATTCTCTTTCTATCTTCTGCCGTGGTCGGGCTTTGAGTCTTACTCAATTTCACACCTTGTAACACAGGCAAGAACTCTTTCTTTGACTGTTCCATTTTGAACTACTTCAAAATCTTGTCAAGGTATGTACTCATTGAAAAAAACTTATCAAGCGTCTTGATCTATCTCTATAGATTTTGATGCTCAATATGTAAGCAGCTTCATCGAGGTCTTTCTTTGAAAAACTCCTTTCAAACACTCCTTTATGCTTTGCGGAATAATTCTACATTATTTCCGATCAACAATATGTCATTCACATATACTTATCAAAAATGCTGTAGTGCTCCCACTCACTTTCTTGTAAATACAGGCTTCACCGCAAGTCTGTATAAAACTATATGCTTTGATCAACTTATCAAAGTGTATATTCCAACTCCGAGATGCTTGCACCAGTCCATAGATGGATCGCTGGAGTTTGCATATTTTGTTAACACCTTTAGGATCGACAAAACCTTCTAGTTGCATCGTATACAACTCTTCTTTAATAAATCCATTAAGGATTGTAGTTTTGTTATCCATTTGCCAGATTTCAAAAAATGCGGCAATTGCTAACATGATTCAGACAGACTTAAGCATAGATACGAGTGAGAAACTCTCATCGTAGTCAACACCTTGAACTTGTCACAAACCTTTTGCGACAATTCTAGCTTTGTAGATAGTAACACTACTATCAGCGTCCGTCTTCCTCTTGAAGATCCATTTATTTTCTATGGCTTGTCGATCATCGGGAAAATCCATCAAAGTCCATACTTTGTTCCCATACATGGATCATATCTCAGATTTCATGGTCTCAAACCATTTCGCGGAATCTGGGCTCATCATCGCTTCCTCATAGTTCGCAAGTTCATCATGGTCTAGTAACATGACTTCCAGAACAGGATTACCGTACCACTCTGGTGCGGATCTCACTCTGGTTTACCTACGAGATTCGGTAGTAACTTGATCTGAAGTTACATGATCATCATCATTAGCTTCCTCACTAATTGGTGTAGTAGTCACAGGAACAGATTTCTGTGATGAACTACTTTCCAATAAGGGAGAAGGTACAATTACCTTATCAAGTTTTCTACTTTCCTCCCACTCACTTCTTTCGAGAGAAACTCCTTTTCTAGAAAGGATCCATTCTTAGCAACGAATGTCTTGCCTTTGGATCTGTGATAGAAGGTGTACCCAACTGACTCTTTGGGTATCCTATGAAGACATATTTCTCCGATTTGGGTTTGAGCTTATCATGATGAAATTTTTCACATAAGCATCGCAACCCCAAACTTTAAGAAACGACAACTTTGGTTTCTTGCCAAACCATAGTTCATATTGTGTCGTCTCAACGGACTTAGATGGTGCCCCTTTTAACGTGAATGCAGCTGTCTCTAATGCATGATCCCAAAACGATATTGGTAAATCGGTAAGAAACATCATAGATTGTGCTATATCCAATAAAGTACGGTTATGACGTTCGGACACACCATTATGCTGTGGTGTTCCAGGTGGCATGAATTTGTGAAACTATTCCACATTGTTTTAATTGAAGACCAAACTCGTAACTCAAATATTTGTCTCCGCGATCAGATCGTAGAAACTTTTTATTTTCTTGTTACGATGATTCTCTACTTCACTCCGAAACTCTTTGAACTTTTCAAACGTTTCAGACTTATGTTTCATCAAGTAGATATACCCATATCTGCTCAAATCATCTGTGAAGGTTAGAAAATAATGATACTTGTCGCAAGCCTTAATATTCATCGGACCATATACATCAGTATGTATGATTTCCAACAAATCTGTTGCTTGCTCCATTGTTCCGGAGAACGGCGTTTTAGTCATCTTGCCCAAGAGGCATGGTTCGCAAACATCAAGTGATTCATAATCAAGTGATTCCAAAATTCCATCAGCATGGAGTTTCTTCATGCGCTTTACACCAATATGACCTAAACGGCAGTGCCACAATAATTTGCACTATCATTATTAACTTTGCATCTTTTGGCTTCAATATTATGAATATGTATATCACTACGATCGAGATCCAACGAACTATTTTCATTGGGTGTATGACCATTGAAGGTTCTATTCATGTAAGCAGAACAACAATTGTTCTCTAACTTAAATGAATAACCGTATTGCAATAAACATGATCAAATCATATTTATGCTCAACGCAAACACCAAATAACACTTATTTAAGTTCAACACTAATCCCGAAAGTATAGTGAGTGTGCGATGATGATCATATCAATCTTGGAACTACTTCCAACATACATCGTCACTTCACCCTTAACTAGTCTCTGTTCATTCTGCAACTCCCGTTGCGAGTTACTAATCTTAGCAACTGAACTAGTACCAAATACTGAGGGGTTGCTATGAACACTAGTAAAGTACACATCAATAACATGTATATCAAATATACTTATGTTCACTTTGCCATCCTTCTTATCCGCCAATCACTTGGGGTAGTTCCGCTTCCAGTGACCAGTCCCTTTGCAGTAGAAGCACTTAGTCTCAGGCTTAGGACCAGACTTGGGCTTTTTCACTTGAGCAGCAACTTGCTTGCCGTTCTTTCTTGAAGTTCCCCTTCTTTCCTTTTGCCCTTTTCTTGAAACTAGTGATCTTGTCAACCATCAACACTTGATGTTTTTCTTTGATTTCTACCTTCGACGATTTTAGCATCGCGAAGAGCTTGGGAATATTTTCCGTTATACCTTGCATATTATAGTTCATCATGAAGTTCTACTAACTTGGTGATGGTGACTAGAGAATTCTGTCAATCACTATCTTATCTGGAAGATTAACTCCCACTTGATTCAAGCGATTGTAGTACCCAGACAATCTGAGCACATGCTTACTAGTTGAGCGATTCTCCTCCATCTTTTAGCTATAGAACTTGTTGGAGACTTCATATCTCTCAACTCGGGTATTTGCTTGAAATATTAACTTCAACTCCTGGAACATCTCATATGGTCCATGACGTTCAAAACGTCTTTGAAGTCCCGATTCTAAGCCGTTAAGCATGGTGCACTAAACTATTAAGTAGTCATCATATTGAGCTAGCAAAACGTTCATAACGTCTGCATGTGCTCCTGCAATAGGTCCGTCACCTAGCGGTGCATCAAGGACATAATTCTTCTGTGCAGCAATGAGGATGAACCTTAAATCACGGATCCAATCTGCATCATTGCTACTAACATTTTTCAACACAATTTTCTCTAGGAACATATCAAAATAAACACAGGGAAGCAACAATGCGAGCTATTGATCTACAACATAGATATGCTAATACTACCAGGACTAAGTTCATGATAAATTAAAGTTCAATTAATCATATTACTTAAGAACTCCCACTTAGATAGACATCCCTCTAATCTTCTAAGTGATCACGTGATCCAAATCAACTAAACCATAACCGATCATCACGTGAAATGGCTTAGTCTCAATGGTGAACATCATTATGTTGATCATATCTACTATACGATTCACGCTCGACCTTTCGGTCTCCGTGTTCCGAGGTCATATCTTATATGCATAGCTCGTCAAGTATAACTTGAGTATTCCGCGTGTGCAACTGTTTTGCACCCGTTGTATTTGAACGTAGAGCCTATCACACCCGATCATCACGTGGTGTCTCAGCACGAAGAACTTTTGCAACGGTGCATACTCAGGGAGAACACTTCTTGATAATTTAGTGAGAGATCATCTTATAATGCTACCGTCAATCAAAGCAAGATAAGATGCATAAAAAGATAAACATCACATGCAATCAATATAAGTGATATGATATGGTCATCATCATCTTGTGCTTGTGATCTCCATCTCCGAAGCACCGTCATGATCACCATCGTCACCGGCGCGACACCTTGATCTCCATCGTAGCATCGTTGTCATCTCGCCAATCTTATGCTTCCACGACTATCACTACCGCTTAGTAATAAAGTAAAGCATTACATCGCGATTGCATTGCATACAATAAAGCGACAACCATATGGCTCCTGCCAGTTGCCGATAACTCGGTTACAAAACATGATCATCTCATACAATAAAATTTAGCATCATGTCTTGACCATATCACATCACAACATGCCCTGCAAAAACAAGTTAGACGTCCTCTACTTTGTTGTTGCAAGTTTTACGTGGCTGCTACGGGCTTAAGCAAGAACTCATCTTACCTACGCATCAAAACCACAACGATAGTTTGTCAAATAGACTCCGTTTTAACCTTCTCAAGGACCGGGCGTAGCCACACTCGGTTCAACTAAAGTTGGAGAGACAGTCTTCCGCAAGCCATCTATGTGCAAAGCACGTCGAGGGAACCGGTCTCGCGTAAGCGTACGCGTAAGGTTGGTCCGGATCGTCTCGTCCAACAATACCGCTGAACCAAAGAATGACATGCTGGTAGGCAGTATGACTTATATCGCCCACAACTCACTTGTGTTCTACTCGTGCAAATAACATCAAACCATAAAACCAGGCTCTGATACCACTGTTGGGGAACGTAGTAATTTCAAAAACTTTCCTACGCACACGCAAGATCATGGTGATGCATAGCAACGAGTGGGGAGAGTGATGTCTACATACCATTGTAGAATGAAGCGGAAGCGTTGACTCAACGTAGAGGAAGTAGTCGTACGTTCTCCTCACGATCCGACCGATCACAGCACCGTTACTCCGGCACCTCCGAGTTCTTGGCACACGTTCAGCTCGATGACGATCCCCGGGCTTCGATCCAGCAAAGCGTCGGGGAAGAGTTCCGTCAGCACGACGGCGTGGTGACAATCTTGATGTGTTACCGGCGCAGGGCTTCGCCTAAGCACTGCAACGATATGACCGAGGTGGAATTTGGTGGAAGGGGGCACCGCACACGGCTAAGGAACGATCCGTAGATCAACTTGTGTGTCCTAGGGTGCTCCCCTACCCCCGTATATAAAGGAGCCAAGGGGGAGGGGCTGGCCGGCCAAGGGGTGGCGTGCCAGGGAGTCCTACTCCCTCCGGGAGTAGGATTCCCCCCCCCCCAATCCTAGTTGGAATAGGATTCCTCAAGGGGGGGAAAGAGAGAGAGAGGGGGGGCGGCCACCTTCTCCTAGTCCTAATAGGACTAGGGAAGGGGGGAGGCGCGCGGCCACTAGGGCTGCCCCTTTCTCCTTTCCACTAAGGCCCATCAAGGCCCATATCGCTCCCGGGGGGTTCCGGTAACCCACCCGATATTCCGGTAAAATCCTGATTTCACCTGGAACACTTCCGATGTCCAAACATAGGCTTCCAATATATTAATATTTATGTCTCGACCATTTCGAGACTCCTCGTCATGTCCGTGATCACATCCGGGACTCCGAACAACCTTCGGTACATCAAAATGCATAAACTCATAATAACTGTCATCGTAACGTTAAGCGTGCGGACCCTACGGTTCGAGAACAATGTAGACATGACCGAGACACGTCTCCGGTCAATAACCAATAGCGGGACCTGGATGCCCATATTGGCTCCTACATATTCTATGAAGATCTTTATCGGTCAGACCGCATAACAACATACGTTGTTCCCTTTGTCATCGGTATGTTACTTGTCCGAGATTCGATCGTCAGTATCCAATACTTAGTTCAATCTCGTTACCGGCAAGTCTCTTTACTCGTTCAGTAATACATCATCTCGCAACTAACTCATTAGTTGCAATGCTTGCAAGGCTTAAGTGATGTGCATTACCGAGAGGGCCCAGAGATACCTCTCCGACGATCGAAGTGACAAATCCTAATCTCGAAATACGCCAACCCAACATCTACCATTGGAGACACCTGTAGTACTCCTTTATAATCACCCAGTTATGTTGTGACGTTTGGTAGTACCCAAAGTGTTCCTCTGGCAAACGAGAGTTGCATAATCTCATAGTCATAGGAACATGTATAAGTCATGGATAAAGCAATAGCAACATACTAAACGATCGGGTGCTAAGCTAATATAATGGGTCATGTCAATCAGATCATTCAACTAATGATGTGACCTCGTTAATCAAATAACAACTCTTTGTTCATGGTTAGGAAACATAACCATCTTTGATTAACGAGCTAGTCTAGTAGAGGCATACTAGTGACACTCTGTTTGTCTATGTATTCACACATGTATTATGTTTCCGGTTAATACAATTCTAGCATGAATAATAAACCTTTATCATGATATAAGGAAATAAATAATAACTTTATTATTGCCTCTAGGGCATATTTCCTTCAAGTACCACCATGATGTCCAAGCCCGACGAGCTCCAAGATAATGCTCCCAAGTTCGACTTCACCGCCACCCCTGTTTGTGGCATTGATGATGCCGAGTCTTCTTCGACTCTTTCCCGAGACGGTGCAGCGACGAGTACGAGTACAGGGACCCTCAAGGACCAAGCTTTGGAGGCGAGCGACAAGGTGGCAAGCAAGGATGATGCTTCCATCTTAGGAGGAGAGAGTGATGATGTGCCATCTTCGGCCTTCATCCACGACGACGGTGACGAGATGGTTGAGCATGGGATTTTCCCTTCGACCACAGTGACGTATGATGACTTGAGTGACTTTTGCCACCATATTGGGAGTTAGAGCGACTTCACCACTAGCCCCATATATGATGTGTTGCCCCAATTCCCATGTGAGGAGAGCCACAACCCCCACCACATGAGTAAGATGAGTGACTCCACCATATGTGACTTTGAGTGCACCTATTTTGAGGAAGTGAATGAACCACCACATAAAGAGAGTGTGATAGTTGATAGGGCATGTGAGGCCATTATGATTTCTGACGACTTAACCTCTACTCTATTGTGTCTTATCATTTGGTGCTAGGTCCCATATATGATGATGGCCGATCCTCGACGACTTCGTCCTCCCTTTGGACAATACGATGGCCATGGTGGAATATGATGCACCCCCCCACATGGTTCCATCAAGTTGATGATGATGACCACCATTTGGTCTTTCCCACCTCACCTACACCACATGAATGGAATGAACAAGGTAACATAGGTGAAGGTGATGCTCTAGTCCCACTAGTGGACATTCTTGACATTGATTGCTTGCATGATGTTGATCCACCTATTACCATGCTTCATGCTAGTGCGACTCCCCATGTGATGATTAATTGCCCATTTATGATGAATATGATGATTCTCATGTGGAGTCTATTAGTTGTGATGCCATATTAGTATGTTACATAGGATTTCTTGTGACAATTCTTTAGGTCACATCATGTTTGACAATCCGCTTGACTTGTCATATGCTATGCATGATATCAATCATATGTCATATTTGCAATCTCTTCGTGGTGACTATCCACATGCCATTAAAATAAACCCAATTTGCACTTATGGCATAGATGACAAGCCCATGGTTATTGGCATTTGTTTCTCTTGTGATGATATTGATATGATCCCTTTGCATCATTTATCTCATATGCCATGCTATGACCACCTAGCTTCGGACATGCATTGTTTTGGATGTTGTCCATTTTCTCCATATGTTGTTTCAGGTATTGCTCATAAGGAGACCCGCATAGTTTCCTCATACATGTTAGGAGATTTTGATCAATTCCATCCATTGCATGATCCCAATACTTGTGTGCACAATATTCTTCCCATGAATAAACATGCTATTGATGTGCCATATACTTGTATGGTAGATTTGCATCCCCATCGTGTCATACATAACAATTATTCTTTCATGATGGATGACATGTTCTTATACCTGTTGACACCAGAATTTGGCACGGTCAAGAACTTAACTAATACGGTCTCAAATGGAGAAGTGATCTAAATAAAAAAGTTATTTATTATCGATACGAACATCTTTGAAATTTGGGCCATTGCCATCCGATCTCATCTCGCAGGCCGAAGTTGTGTTCGAAATACTGAGATTTTGTATTCAGAATACTATTCGGCTCATTACGTCCCCAAGACCGCCTCTTATGAAAACATTATCTACACGGATTGTCTTCGTCTCGTCGAAACGATCGATTTTGATATAAAAATCGTTCCAATCCGAGTTCGTATGCAAAAGTTAGAGCTATCGGAGTGCAGCTCTGTCATGAGGCGTGATGTGGCGCGCCCCACCAGACCTATGTCTGATGGGTAGCGCGAGGGAACGGGTGTTTTGCGTAACAGTCCGTTTTGAGCGAGCGATTTGGCCTTAAAGACGACCTCTGATCAAAATATGTTCAACACAAAAGTTTTTCGTCTCGTCGAAACGGTCAAGATTGCTTTTGGACTCGTTTCCATCCGAGGTCATTTGCTGCCTCAAACATGACCCGCAAGGTGCAGCCAGGTTGTAAACCGAACCGTTTTGGAAAGTTTGACTCCGAGTTGGACCCAGACGGGTTTTGGACGTAAATCCAAGACTTTTCCTTGCATGGGAAGTCCAGCCGCCTCTTATATACCTAAGGGGTGACGGTCGATTGAACAACAACACACAATCGCAAAACACATCTACTTTTTACCCTAGTTTTACATCCCTCCCTTGTTCTTTCTATCTCGTTCTTCGTTCGTTCTTCGTGTTGAAGGGCAGCGATCCTCGAGGCTCTAGGAGCGGGAGAACCGACCTAGGGCAGCCCATAGCCGCCGCACGTCCAGGCAGGGTCCCTCCCGGGCGCGTGGGGTTTCGGGTCCTGAAAAGCACCCGCCGGATTGCTTGCGTACCGCGCTTCCGGACGGGTCTCCTTCGACGTGAGCTGCGGTGCATCACCCTCGGTGTTGGAGGTACACGGTGACGTGTTCGTGTGCGAACACACTTTTTAGCGACTCCGCTGGGGACAGAAAGATCAACAATCATCATCAACCATGTCTAATCTTCCCAAGCCCTCAGAAGTTGACGCCGATAACATCATTAAGCCCGATCTTGATGAACTATCGGATGAACATCGCCAAGCCTACGAAGCGCGCAAGAAGCAGCGTGAAGAGGCTTTTGAGGCGCTCAAGAAGAAGTGCGAGGAGGAGGATTTGGAAGCGTTTCTTTCAAGTTTCAAGAAGGACCGTCAAGGCAACATCACTCCGGTTGGAAACACCAATTTTCCTCCCCTCATCGACGAACAAGATCTAATCACTGTGAGTAAAGTTTTTTCTTCAGAGCAAGTGGTTGTGATTGAAAGTCTTGTTAGTAAGGGTAATGTGATGGCATATAATTCTTTTGTGGCTAGTGCTAATGCTCAGAAAAATATGCCTCCATCATCTAGTGGTACTGTTGGTATATCTGAAAACCCTAGTCCAATTTTACCTATTTCATTGGCACCACCTATGCAACAACAATATAATATGCCATTGAATTTTTACCCTACTCAAACCAACCAGCTTGTGGCTACACCTGCATACTCTAATCCTAATATGAGTGTGCCCAATTCGACGTCAACGCTGAATCACTTTGTCACACCACCCATAGGCGCATGCATGTTTGGTCTTCCGCCAAATTATGGTTCGGCGCCCATCCCACAAGTTGCACCAATAGCTAGTACTCAGGTTGGTCCTATGTCATTGCCACAAACATCTTCATCTACCTCAGATCCAATTTTAGCTAAATTAAGGGAGGATTTGCATAAGATGTTTCTAGAAACTTCCAGAAACGAGTCAAAAGTAAAGAGTCGTGTGTACCAAAAGCCTTATCCTGAACACTTTGATGCAATTTCTTACCCTCAAGGTTATAAGGTTCCTGATTTTGTTAAATTTAGTGGTGAGGGTAGCAAAACAACTTGGGAGCATGTGAGTCAGTATCTAGCACAGTTGGGTGAAGCAGGTTCCATAGAAGAATTGAAAGTGCGTTTATTTCCATTATCTTTAACTGGTACCGCATTTTCATGGTTTGCTGCTTTGCCACATGGCTCAATTCTCTTATGGTCGCAATTAGAGCAAAAGTTTCATGATCACTTTTATAGCGGCGATAATGAGCTAAAGTTGTCACATCTTACATCGGTTAGGCAGAAACATGATGAATCGGTCACCGATTATGTCAAGAGGTTTAGAGATATAAAAAACCGATGTTATAGCTTAGTGATAACTGAGAGAGACTTGGCAGATCTTGTTCTTAATGGTTTGAAAACTCACATTAAAGAGAGGCTAGAAAGTTATGAGTTTTCGAGCATTAATCAAGTCTTACAAAAAGCTTTGGCCCAAGAGAGTCGAAGTAAAGAGGTCCATAGGTCTGCAACCGATCGTCCTAGAATGCATATGGTTGAACACAATGATGATAATTCGGACGATGAGGTTGATGTCTATACTACTGAATTTGTTTGGTCCTCAAAGGCCAAACCCTATATGTGCAATGCACTTAAGCCGATTCGCAAGAATCGTGATGAGGAGATGAGGTTTACTTTTGATATATCAAAGTGTGATAAAATATTTGATGCTCTCTTGCAAGATAAGATGATTAGAATATCACACACCATACCGCCCTTTGAGGAGCTGAAACGGCGTGCTTATTGCAAGTACCATAATTCATTTTCTCATGCTACTAACGATTGCAATGTTTTTTGACGACAGATACAATCGTCCATTAATGACGGACGATTGAATTTTGCTGAGATGCAAGTTGATAAGCAGCCCTTCCCCATAAACACAATAGACTTGGAAGGGAAGAAAATGTTATTTCGGCCTAACATAGCCGAATCTGCTAATAAAGATAATGTTGTTATTGGTGAACCTAGGAATAGCAAGGAGGGCGACAAGGTCTTGGGAAGAAAGATTGTGCTTGAGAAGCAACCCGATGGCAAGGAAGTGTTGAAGATCACTATAAAAAATGCTACACTCAGGGGGCAACCACAAGTACAAGAGGATGCTCATGTTAAATTGATCAAGCCCAAGAATTCAGAAGTTGGCAAGTGGAAAAAGAATGAAACTAAGAACAAGAGAATCAAGCCAACTTTTGATATGTTGCTATCCAAATATGCAAGTCAAGCGGCCGGTTCTAGCTCTAATCGGCCATCACATTCAAAGCATTCAAGATTGCCTCCGGAGCAAGAGTTTCGACGATATGCAAGGCCATATGGGTCATGGGCACCGACACCATGGATGTCACAACCCTTCTATGCGCCATGTTACATGAGAGGCTTCAGTGGAGGATGGGGGCAGCCCCCAATGGCTCCTTATGCTTTCCATATGGGGTGGGCAGCACCTAGAAGGCCTGCTCGCGAGAGGCTTTATTATCCCACACAAGGCCGTTTGAGCTATGGTGCTAATCAGCCAACAAAAATTTCTCCAAGTAAGGCCAATAAAAAAGTGTGGCGTGTTAAGTCATCTAATGTAGAAATTTTAGAATGCGACAAGCAAAAGGAGATCAAAAAGGCGATTGTTGGTAATCTGGCTACTTCTAATGGTGATATTGTTATTGTTCAGTAGGGTTCCATGGTTAGTGATCATGAGGCAAGCACAAGCAAGGCCAAACCTAGGGATCCCAAATATACTCAACCTAAGTGGTGTCCTCTCGGTTTAACCAAGACCATGAAAAGGAGATTACAACGCATGAGGAGCCACGAGAAGGTAGAGCACAAAGAGGAGAGGCAAAGGGACGAATTGTTAAGTGAAATTCGACCCATGTCACTCACAAAACAAGTGTGGAGGCCTAAACAAAAAGAAAACGCAGATGCTTCTACATTAGCTACAGCAACACATTCACCACCAAAATAGGATGATGCAACCCCTATTACATCGTCCACACCACCTGAAACATCCCCTTCAGTTGAGGAATCTTTGAGCCCAATATTCACATTGGGGGATGAAGATGAGATGGTGGATTATGAATCTACGCCGGTTCGGGAAGGTATGGATATTAATATGGTATATTACTTACCTGCCGAGTTTCGTGCTATAGGTAAAGAAGGGGATGTAGCCCAGCTGGATTTTGGTCCTAAGAATGCTATCTTCGAGAAGCCAAAAGAACCGGTGAAACACTTGAAGCCATTGTACCTCAAAGGTTATATTAACGGATCGCCGGTTGCTAGGATGCTCGTTGATGGTGGTGCTGTGGTAAATCTTATGCCCTACTCGGTCTTCAAGAAGTTGGGGTTAGATGATAATGCATTGATGAAGACTAATATGGTACTTAATGGATTTGAGGGAAAAGAAAAAACAGAGGCCAAAAGTGTGATGTGCATGGAACTCACCGTGGGAAGTAAAACTTTGGCCACCACATTCCTCATCGCCGAGGTGCAAGGTAACTATAATGTTATATTAGGTCGCGATTGGGTTCATGCTAACCAATGTGTGTCATCTACCATGCATCAATTCTTAATACAATGGGTCGATGATTAGGTAGAAGTCATTCACGCGGATAATTTGGCTTGTGTTGCTTTGGCCGATGCATCGGTGGATTGGAATCATCCCAATGTTACTTGCTTAAGCGGGCGTGATCTCTCGGGGTTTGATTTCCTTAGTGCTACGAGGAACGGATTCATTCCCATCTCTTTAAAGCTGATTGGTGATAATCGGTTCCAAGGTATGATGTAAACAAGAAGTTAAAATCAACGGCCGATATAAAATTATCGCCCTAAGCATAAACATGGCCGATATAGAAATTATCACCTGAAGCACATAAAATGGCCGATGAAGTGTTGACATCGTCCTTAGAACAAACATGGTACAAGTTATTTTCGGCACGCTAGCTTTGCCGAAAAACAGGGGGGCATGTGTTGACACCAGAATTTGGCACGGTCAAGAACTTAATTAATACGGCCTCAAATGGAGAAGTGATCTAAATAAAAAAGTTTCGTATTATCGATACGAACATCTTTGAAGTTTGGGCCATCGCCATCCGATCTCATCTCGCAGGCCGAAGTTGTGTTCGAAATACTGAGATTTTGTATTCAGAACACTATTCAGCTCATTACGCCCTCAAGACCGCCTCTTATGAAAACATTATCTACACGGATTGTCTTCGTCTCGTCGAAACGATCGATTTTGATATAAAAATCGTTCCAATACGAGTTCGTATGCAAAAGTTAGAGCTATCGGAGTGCAGCCCTGGCATGAGGCGTGATGTGGCGCGCCCCACCAGACCTATGTCTGATGGGTAGCACGAGGGAACGGGTGTTTTGCGTAACAGTCCGTTTTGAGCGAGCGATTTGTCCTTCAATACGACCTCTGATCAAAATATGTTCAACACAAAAGTTTTTCGTCTTGTTGAAACGGTCAAGATTGCTTTCGAACTCGTTTCCATCCGAGGGCGTTTGCTGCCTCAAACATGCCCCACAAGGTGCAGCCAGGTTGTAAACCGAACCGTTTTGGAAAGTTTGACTCCGAGTTGGACCCAAACGGGTTTTGGACGTGAATCCAAGCCTTTTCCTTGCACGGGAAGTCCAGCCGTCTCTTATATACCTAAGGGGTGACGGCCGATTGAACAACAACACACAATCGCAAAACACATCTACTCTTTACCCTAGTTTTACATCCCTCCCTTGTTCTTTCTATCTCGTTCTTCGTCGTTCTTCGTGTTGAAGGGCAGCGATCCTCGAGGCTCTAGGGGCTGGCGAACCGACCTAGGGCAGCCCATAGCCGCCGCACGTCCAGACGGGGTCCCTCCCAGGCGCATGGGGTTTCGGGTCCTGAAAAGCACCCGTCGGATTGCTTGCGTACCGCGCTTCCGGACGGTCTCCTTCGACGTGAGCTGCGGTGCATCACCCTCGGCCTTGGAGGTACACGGTGACGTGTTCGTGTGCGAACAATACCATGCATCAAGTTTCTTTGAGCGATGATTATTTTGTGCTAACTCACACGTGCACATACACATCATGATGGATGATGTGTACATTTACCATGCACACAATTTTTTTGGTTTGTGTCTCTTTTGTGTAGGTACCCATGATTACTTGTCAACCTCACAATCCATGAGTTGACAAAACGAGCTCTAGAGAGCAACGATGATTTGGGATCGCATGGATTGTCTATCCCACCGCTCTCTCCACACAAAGATATCACGCATTTCTCTACATGGCCCTCACTTGGCTATGGGTTATTGTCCAATACATATTATATGCCCATCTTGCCATGTTCACTTTGCATGATATGCTCATTCCTATTCCTTTGGCATGCAATTGTGACCCATGCTTTGCATTACACATGATGATTGATTCTAGTACTTGTATGTGTATTTGCAAGCTTGGTGGAGATATCACTTGTTATTGCCATGTTTGCTTTGTACCCCATGCCTATGATGATACTATGATCTTGCTTTTTGTTCGTGCTTGTGATATGTCATGTGCATTGCCTATGCCTATTATTTGCTCACATGACATGATTGCTATGATTTCCTCTAGTATGTTGCATCTTCGCACTACTAGCTTGCACAACTTGATTACTAAGCTTGCTTATGTTGCATCGCCAATGAGTCATACTTGCTCATTTCGTGCGGTTGATGACAACCATCTACATGCTTTGCACATGATTGTTATTGCTTCTTGTCATATATCTCCATATGTTGCCTCTCTCGTGCTAGATGATTTGCCATGTATTGAGTGCAACTATGCCTTTAGTCTTGCTAATGAGATTGCCCCCATAGCATTCTCACATATATTTGGAGATTTTGACATATATCTTGTGAAGCATGCTTGTCTTACCTCTTTGCACCATATACCTAGTGCCATGAATATTGCCATTGTTGCATCATATTATTCATGCACTTGTGCTTCTAATGGTTATGTGCAAAAGATGAGAACCATCATGATGGATGATGTGTTTATCTACCATGTGCATACGTTCTTTGTTTTGTTGTGTGCATGTGTAGGATACTTGGACTTTGTGTCGACTTCCACTTCACGTGAGTTGACCATTCGAGCTCTTGAGAGCGAACCACCTTCTACCATGATGCTTCTACATAGCACTTGCTTCTGCTTTGGCATTGTGAAGGACGCACAAGGACATGCTTTGAAGGTGATATCCTTCTCTTTTGAGAACCCCCAAACCATGAGCATGGATATTATGGATCATACTACTTGTGCTGCTTGCACCATGAGTCTTATTGTTCATCTTGGACCACTTGATTGCGCACATGTTAGAGATCTTGCTTTGACTTGTCATTTTCACCTTTTCCATGCCTCATGACATATATACCTTGTGTGTTGCATTCAATTCTTGGATTACTTGCTCCTATCACATGTTTGGTTGCAACAATGTCATCACTTCACATATGCCATGTCCCATTGATCGCTACATGCTTGACTTGATTGCCTCACACATAATGAACAATTGCTCTTTCTATTGTGTTGAGTGCCACTCTATATTCATTACACCCTATGCACGTTATGCTTGGATTGTCTTGCACTTGACGCATGTGTTTAGACACTTCATTTTATTTGGTGTTGAGAATGATTCCTATGCCTACCATAGACCTTTCATTGAGTGCTTTATGCATGATTGCTATGACCTTGAGGTAGATGCTTGTTCAATTGTCAAACATATTTGCATCTCTACCTCACATTTGCATGCTTGTTTCCATGCTGACCTTCATTATGCTCAATTTATGTGCGTACATGCCATGTCACAATCCTTTGTCAAACCATATGCTATGCTTGATGATGACACTTGTTGGGTGAATCACCGCTTGAATGCTTGGTTTTGCACTAACGCTAACCACATTTGTTTTTCCAAGTGTTTGTTGTCCTTGCTCCTTTTGAAGGAATCACGAGACGATGCGACATTGGAGAGTGCCCATCTTGAGCTTCAAGATGTCGAGAACTTGGTGATCGACCTCTCCTACATGGTGACGCCATCTCTTTCACATGGTGATTTGGTTTTCGATCCGAGGTCGGATCTTTCCCAAGGGGGAGGGGATGATTGATACGTCTCCAACGTATCTATAATTTTTATCGTTCCATGCTATTATATTATCTGTTTTGGATGTTTAATGGGCTTTAATATGCTCTTTTATATTATTTTTGGGACTAACCTATTAACCGGAGGGCCAGTGCCAGCTTCTTTGCTTATTTTAGAGTTTCACAGAAAAGGAATACCAAACGGAGTCCAAACGGAATGAAACCTTCGTGATGATCTTTCTTGGACCAAAAGCAAACCAGAAGACTTGGATTTGAAGTCTGGAACGCCACGAGGCAGGAGGGCGTGCCCAGGGGGTGTAGGCGCGCCCCCCACCCTCGTGGGCCCCTCGTAGCTCCACCGACATACTTCTTTCGCCTATATATACTCTTATACGCTAGATCGATCAGAGAGAGCCACGAAACAACTTTTCCACCACCGCAACCTTCTGTACCCATGAGATCCCATCTTGGGACCTTTTCCGGCGATTTGCCGGAGGGGGGATCAATCAAGGAGGGCTTCTACATCAACACCATTGCCTCTCCGATGAAGCGTGAGTAGTTTACCACAGACCTTCGGGTCCATAGTTATTAGCTAGATGGCTTCTTCTCTATCTCTCTTTGATTCTCAATACAAAGTTCTCCTCGATGTTCTTGGAGATCTATTTGATGTAATACTCTTTTGCGATGTGTATGCCGAGATCCGATGAATTGTGGATTTATGAACAAGATTATCTATGAATATTATTTGGTTCTTCTCTGAATTCTTATTTGCATGATTTGATATCTTTGCAAGTCTCTTCGAATTATCGGTTTAGTTTGGCCTACTAGATTGATCTTTATTGCAATGGGAGAAGTGCTTAGCTTTGGGTTCAATCTTGTGGTGTCCTTTTGTTGGGGAACGTTGCAGAAAATTAAAATTTTTCCTACGGTTTCACCAAGATCCATCTATGAGTTTATCTAAGCAACGAGTCATGGGAGAGAGATTGCATCTACATACCACTTTGTAGATCGCGAGCGGAAGCGTTCAAGGAACGGGGATGAGGTAGTCGTACACGACGTGATCCAAATCACCGGAGATCCTAGCACCGAACGGACGGCACCTCCGCGTTCAACACACGTACAGTCAGCGTAAGGTCTCCTTCTTCTTGATCCAGCAAGGCAAAGGAGAGGTTGAGGAAGATGGCTCCAGCAGCAGCACGACGGCGTGGTGATGGTGGAGCTGCAGTACTCCGGCAGGGCTTCGCCGAGCTCTATGGAGGAGGAGGAGGTGTTGGAGAGGGAGAGGGAGGCACCAGGGCAAAGGGGTGCGGCTGCCCCCCTCCCCTCCCCCCTTTATATAGTCCCCTAGGGGGGGGCGCCGACCCTAGGAGATGCAATCTCCTATGGGAGGCGGCGGCCAAGGGGTGGGGCTTGCCCCCCAAGCAAGGGGGCGCCCCCCTTTAGGGTTTCCCCACCCTAGGCGCGCATGGGCCCTGGGGAAGTGGCGCCCCAGCCCACTTTGGGCTGGATCCTTTCCCACTTCAGCCCATGGGGCCCTCCGGGATAGGTGGCCCCACCCGGTGGACCCCCCGGGACCCTCCGGTGGTCCCGGTACAATATCGATAACCCCGAAACTTGTCCCGATGGCCAAAACAGCACTTCCTATATATAATTCTTTACCTCCGGACCATTCCGAAACTCCTCGTGACGTCCGGGATCTCATCCGGGACTCCGAACAACATTCGGGTTACTGCATATACATATCTTCACAACCCTAGCGTCACCGAACCTTAAGTGTGTAGACCCTACGGGTTCGGGAGACATGCAGACATGACCGAGACGGCTCTCGGGCAATAACCAACAGCGGGATCTGGATACCCATGTTGGCTCCCACATGCTCCACGATGATCTCATCGGATGAACCACGATGTCGAGGATTCAATTAATCCCGTATACGATTCCCTTTGTCAATCGGTATTTTACTTGCCCGATATTCGATCGTCGGTATCCCAATACCTCGTTCAATCTCGTTACCGGCAAATCACTTTACTCGTACCGTAATGCATGATCCCGTGATCAAACACTTTGATCACATTGAGCTCATTATGATGATGCATTACCGAGAGGGCCCGGTGATACCTCTCCGTCAAGCGGAGTGACAAATTCCAGTCTCGATCCGTGTCAACCCAACAGACACTTTCGGAGATACCCGTAGTATACCTTTATAGTCACCCAGTTACGTTGTGACGTTTGGTACACCCAAAGCACTCCTACGGTGTCCGGGAGTTACACGATCTCATGGTCTGAGGAAAGGATACTTGACATTGAAAAACTCTAGCAAACGAACTATGCGATCTTATGCTATGTTTAGGATTGGGTCTCGTCCATCACATCATTCTCCTAATGATGTGATCTCGTTATCAATGACATCCAATGTCCATAGTCAGGAAACCATGACTATCTATCGATCAAGAAGCTAGTCAACTAGAGGCTTACTAGGGACATGTTGTTGTCTGTTATTCACACATGTATTACGATTTCCGGATAACACAATTATAGCACGAATAAAGACAATTATCATGAACAAGGAAATATAATAATAATGCTTTTATTATTGCCTCTAGGGCATATTTCCAACAGTCTCCCACTTGCACTAGAGTCAATAATCTAGTTACATTGTGATGAATCGAACACCCATAGAGTTCTGGTGCTGATCATGTTTTGCCTTAGGGAGAGGTTTAGTCAACGGATCTGCGACATTCAGATCCGTGTGTACTTTACAAATTTCTATGTCTCCATCTTGAACATTTTCACGTATGGAGTTAAAGCGACGCTTGATGTGCCTGGTCTTCTTGTGAAACCTGGGCTCCTTGGCAAGTGCAATAGCTCCAGTGTTGTCACAGAAGAGTTTGATTGGCCCCGACGCATTGGGTATGACTCCGAGGTCGGTGATGAACTCCTTCACCCAAATTGCTTCATGTGCTGCCTCCGAGGCTGCCATGTACTCCGCTTCACATGTAGATCCCGCCACAACGCTCTGCTTGCAACTGCACCAGCTTACTGCCCCACCATTCAAAATATACACGTATCCGGTTTGTGACTTAGAGTCATCCAGATCTGTGTCGAAGCTAGCGTCGACGTAACCCTTTACGACAAGCTCTTCGTCACCTCCATAAACGAGAAACATTTCCTTAGTCCTTTTTAGGTACTTCAGGATATTCTTGACCGCTGTCCAATGTTCCTTGCCGGGATTACTTTGGTACCTTCCCACCAAACTTACGGCAAGGTTTACATCAGGTCTGGTACACAGCACGGCATACATAATAGAACCTATAGCTGAGGCATAGGGGATGACACTCATCTCTTCTATATCTTCTGCCGTGGTCGGACATTGAGCTGAGCTCAATTTCACACCTTGTAACACAGGTAAGAACCCTTTCTTAGATTGATCCATATTGAACTTCTTCAATATCTTATCAAGGTATGTGCTTTGTGAAAGACCTATGAGGCGTCTCGATCTATCTCTATAGATCTTGATGCCTAATATATAAGCAGCTTCTCCAAGGTCCTTCATTGAAAAACTCTTATTCAAGTAGGCCTTAATGCTGTCCAAGAGTTCTATATCATTTCCCATCAAAAGTATGTCATCTACATATAGTATGAGAAATGCTACAGAGCTCCCACTCACTTTCTTGTAAACGCAGGCTTCTCCATAAGTCTGCGTAAACCCAAACGCTTTGATCATCTCATCAAAGCGAATGTTCCAACTCCGAGATGCTTGCACCAGCCCATAAATTGAGCGTTGGAGCTTGCACACCTTGTCAGCATTCTTAGGATCGACAAAACCTTCCGGCTGCATCATATACAATTCTTACTTAAGGAAACCATTAAGGAATGCCGTTTTGACGTCCATTTGCCATATTTCATAATCGTAGAATGCGGCAATTGCTAACATGATTCGGACGGACTTCAGCTTCGCTACCGGTGAGAAAGTCTCATCGTAGTCAACCCCTTGAACTTGTCGATAACCCTTAGCGACAAGCCGAGCTTTATAGATGGTCACATTACCATCCGCGTCTGTCTTCTTCTTAAAGATCCATTTATTTTCTATGGCTCGCCGCTCAACGGGCAAGTCAGTCAAAGTCCATACTTCGTTTTCATACATGGATCCTATCTCGGATTTCATGGCTTCTAGCCATTTGTCGGAATCCGGGCCCGCCATTGCTTCCTCATAGTTCGAAGGTTCACCGTTGTCTAACAACATGATTTCCAAGACAGGGTTGCCGTACCACTCTGGTGCGGAACGTGTCCTTGTGGACCTACAAATTTCAGTAGGAGCTTGATTAGAAGTATCTTGATCATCATCATTAATTTCCTCTCTAGTCGGTGCAGGCACCTCAGGAACGTTTTCTTGAGTTTCGCCATTTTCCGGTTCAAGAGGTAACACTTCATCAAGTTCTACTTTCCTCCCACTTACTTCTTTCGAGAGAAACTCTTTCTCTAGAAAGGATCCATTCTTGGCAACAAAGATCTTGCCTTCGGATCTGAGGTAGAAGGTATACCCAATAGTTTCTTTAGGGTATCCTATGAAGACGCATTTTTCCGACTTGGCTTCGAGCTTCTCAGGTTGAAGTTTCTTGACATAAGCATCGCATCCCCAAACTTTTAGAAACGACAACTTAGGTTTCTTCCCAAACCATAATTCATACGGTGTCGTCTCAACGGATTTCGACGGAGCCCTATTTAAAGTGAATGCGGCAGTCTCTAAAGCATAGCCCCAAAAAGATAGCGGTAAATCGGTAAGAGATATCATAGATCGCACCATATCTAATAGAGTGCGATTACGACGTTCGGACACACCATTACGCTGAGGTGTTCCAGGCGGCGTGAGTTGTGAAACTATTCCACATTTTCTTAAGTGTGTGCCAAATTCATGACTCAAGTATTCTCCTCCACGATCTGATCGTAGAAACTTGATCTTTCTATCACGTTGATTTTCAACCTCACTCTGAAATTCCTTGAACTTTTCAAAGGTCTCAGACTTGTGTTTCATTAAGTAGATATACACATATCTACTCAAGTCATCAGTGAGGGTGAGAACATAACGATAGCCACCGCGAGCCTCAACACTCATTGGACCGCACACATCGGTATGTATGATTTCCAATAAGTTGGTTGCTCGCTCCATTGTTCCTGAGAACGGAGTCTTGGTCATTTTACCCATGAGGCATGGTTCGCACGTGTCAAATGATTCATAATCAAGAGACTCTAAAAGTCCATCTGCATGGAGCTTCTTCATGCGTTTGACACCTATGTGACCAAGGCAGCAGTGCCACAAATATGTGGGACTATTGTTATCAACTTTAACTGTTTTGGTATTCACACTATGAATATGTGTATCATCACGTACGAGATTCATTAAGAATAAACCATTAACCATCGGAGCATGACCATAAAACATATCTCTCATATAAATAGAACAACCATTATTCTCGGATTTAAATGAGTAGCCATCTCGAATTAAATGAGATCCAGACACAATGTTCATGCTCAAACTTGGCACTAAATAACAATTATTGAGGTTTAAAACTAATCCCGTAGGTAAATGTAGAGGTAGCGTGCCGACGGCGATCACATCGACCTTGGAACCATTCCCGACGCGCATCGTCACCTCGTCCTTCGTCAGTCTCCGTTTATTCCGCAGCTCCTGTTTTGAGTTACAAATGTGAGCAACTGCACCGGTATCAAATACCCAAGAGCTACTACGAGTACTGGTAAGGTACACATCAATTACATGTATATCACATATACCTTTTGTTTTGCCGGCCTTCTTGTCCGCTAAGTATTTGGGGCAGTTCCGCTTCCAGTGACCACTTCCCTTGCAATAGAAACACTCAGTCTCGGGCTTGGGTCCATTCTTTGGCTTCTTCCCGGCAACTTGCTTACCGGGCGCGGCAACTTCCTTGCCGTCCTTCTTGAAGTTCTTTTTACCCTTGCCCTTCTTGAACTTAGTGGTTTTATTCACCATCAACACTTGATGTTCCTTCTTGATTTCTACCTCTGCTGATTTCAGCATAGCATATACCTCAGGAATGGTCTTTACCATCCCCTGCATGTTGTAGTTCATCACAAAGCTCTTGTAGCTAGGTGGAAGCGACTGGAGGATTCTGTCAATGACCGCTTCATCCGGGAGATTAACTTCCAGTTGAGTCAAGCGGTTGTGCAACCCAGACATCTTGAGTATGTGTTCACTGACAGAGCTATTTTTCTCCATCTTACAGCTAAAGAATTTGTCGGAGACTTCATATCTCTCGACCCGGGCATGAGCTTGGAAAACCATTTTCAGCTCTTCGAACATCTCATATGCTCCATGTCTCTCAAAACGCTTTTGGAGCCCCGGCTCTAAGCTGTAAAGCATGCCGCACTGAACGAGGGAGTAATCATCGGAGCGTGACTGCCAAGTGTTCATAACGTCTTGTTCTGCAGGGAGAACAGGTGCGTCACCCAGCGGTGCTCGTAGGACATAATCTTTCTTGGCAGCTATGAGGATGATCCTCAGGTTCCGGACCCAGTCCGTATAGTTGCTGCCATCGTCTTTTAGCTTGGTTTTCTCTAGGAACGCGTTGAAGTTGAGGACTACATTGGCCATTTGATCTACAAGACATATTGTAAATATTTTAGACTAAGTTCATGATAATAAAGTTCATTTAATCAAATTATTTAATGAACTCCCACTTAGATGGACACCCCTCTTCTAGTCATCTAAGTACAACATGATCCGAGTCAACTAGGTCGTGTCCGATCATCAGGTGAGACGGACTAGTCAACATCGGTGAACATCTTCATGTTGATCGTATCTTCTATACGACTCATGCTCGACCTTTCGGTATTCTGTGTTCCGAGGCCATGTCTGTACATGCTAGGCTCGTCAAGTCAACCTAAGTGTTTGCATGTGTAAATCTGTCTTACACCCGTTGTATGTGAACGTTAGAATCTATCACACCCGATCATCACGTGGTGCTTCGAAACAACGAACTGCCGCAACGGTGCACAGTTAGGGGGAACACTTCTTGAAATTATTATGAGGGATCATCTTATTTACTACCGTCGTTCTAAGTAAACAAGATGCAAAACATGATAAACATCACATGCAATCAAATAATAAACGTGACATGATATGGCCAATATCACATAGCTCCTTTGATCTCCATCTTGGGGCTCCATGATCATCTTGTCACCGGCTTGACACCATGATCTCCATCATCATGATCTCCATCATCGTGTCTCCATGAAGTTGCTCGCCAACTATTACTTCTACTACTATGGCTAACGCGTTTAGCAATAAAGTAAAGTAATTTACATGGCGTTTCTCAATGACACACAGGTCATACAAAAATAAAGACAACTCCTATGGCTCCTGCCGGTTGTCATACTCATCGACATGCAAGTCGTGATTCCTATTACAATAGCATGAACATCTCATACATCACATATAGATCATTCATCATTCATCACAACTTTGGCCATATCATATCAGAAAGCACTTGCTGCAAAAACAAGTTAGACGTCCTCTAATTGTTATTGCAAGTTTTACGTGGCTGAATTAGGGTTCTAGCAAGAACGTTTTCTTACCTACGTGAAAGCCACAACGTGATTTGTCAACTTCTATTTACCCTTCATAAGGACCCTCTTCATCGAATCCACTCCAACTAAAGTGGGAGAGACAGACACCCGCCAGCCACCTTATGCAACTAGTGCATGTTAGTCGGTGGAACCGGTCTCACGTAAGTGTACGTGTAAGGTTGGTCTGGGCCGCTTCATCCCACAATACCGCTGAAGCAAGATAAGACTAGTAGCGGCAACAAAGTTGACAACATCTACGCCCACAACAAATTGTGTTCTACTCGTGCAATAGAGAACTACGCATAGACCTAGCTCATGATGCCACTGTTGGGGAACGTTGCAGAAAATTAAAATTTTTCCTACAGTTTCACCAAGATCCATCTATGAGTTTATCTAAGCAACGAGTCATGGGAGAGAGATTGCATCTACATACCACTTTGTAGATTGTGAGCGGAAGCGTTCAAGGAACGGGGATGAGGTAATCGTACACGACGTGATCCAAATCACCGGAGATCCTAGCACCGAACGGACGGCACCTCCGCGTTCAACACACGTACGGTCAGCGTAACGTCTCCTTCTTCTTGATCCAGCAAGGCAAAGGAGAGGTTGAGGAAGATGGCTCCAGCAGCAGCACGACGGCGTGGTGATGGTGGAGCTGCAGTACTCTGGCAGGGCTTCGCCGAGCTCTATGGAGGAGGAGGAGGTGTTGGAGAGGGAGAGGGAGGCGCCAGGGCAAAGGGGTGCGGCTGCCCCCCTCCCCTTCCCCCTTTATATAGTCCCCTAGGGGGGCGCCGGCCCTAGGAGATGCAATCTCCTAGGGGGGGCGGCGGCCAAGGGGTGGGGCTTGCCCCCCAAGCAAGGGGGCGCCCCCCTTTAGGGTTTCCCCACCCTAGGCGCGCATGGGCCCTGGGGAAGTGGCGCCCCAGCCCACTTTGGGCTGGATCCTTTCCCACTTCAGCCCATGGGGCCCTCCGGGATAGGTGGCCCCACCCGGTGGACCCCCGGGACCCTCCGGTGGTCCCGGTACAATATCGATAACACCGAAACTTGTCCCGATGGCCAAAACATCACTTCCTATATATAATTCTTTACCTCCGGACCATTCCGAAACTCCTCGTGACGTTCGTGATCTCATCCGGGACTCCGAACAACATTCGGGTTACTGCATATACATATCTTCACAACCCTAGCGTCACCGAACCTTAAGTGTGTAGACCCTACGGGTTCGGGAGACATGCAGACATGACCGAGACGGCTCTCGGGCAATAACCAACAGCGGGATCTGGATACCCATGTTGGCTCCCACATGCTCCACGATGATCTCATCGGATGAACCACGATGTCGAGGATTCAATTAATCCCGTATACGATTCCCTTTGTCAATCGGTATTTTACTTGCCCGAGATTCGATTGTCGGTATCCCAATACCTCGTTCAATCTCGTTACCGGCAAGTCACTTTACTCGTACCGTAATGCATGATCCCGTGATCAAACACTTTGATCACATTGAGCTCATTATGATGATGCATTACCGAGAGGGCCCGGTGATACCTCTCCGTCAAGCGGAGTGACAAATTCCAGTCTCGATCCGTGTCAACCCAACAGACACTTTAGGAGATACCCGTAGTATACCTTTATAGTCACCCAGTTACGTTGTGACATTTGGTACACCCAAAGCACTCCTACAGTGTCCGGGAGTTACACGATCTCATGGTCTAAGGAAAGGATACTTGACATTGAAAAACTCTAGCAAACGAACTATGCGATCTTATGCTATGTTTAGGATTGGGTCTCGTCCATCACATCATTCTCCTAATGATGTGATCTCGTTATCAATGACATCCAATGTCCATAGTCAGGAAACCATGACTATCTATCGATCAACAAGCTAGTCAACTAGAGGCTTACTAGGGACATGTTGTTGTCTTTTATTCACACATGTATTACGATTTCCGGATAACACAATTATAGCACGAATAAAGACAATTATCATGAACAAGGAAATATAATAATAATGCTTTTATTATTGCCTCTAGGGCATATTTCCAACACCTTTCCCAGTGACATTAGGGGCAACAAGGCACGTATTGTATTGTTGCCATCGAGGATAAAAAGATGGGGTTTATATCATATTGCTTGAGTTTATCACTCTACATCATGTCATCTTGCTTAACGCGTTACTCTGTTCTTATGAACTTAATACTCTAGATGCATGTTGGATAGCGGTCGATGTGTGGAGTAATAGTAGTAGATGCAGAATAGTTCCGATCTACTTGACACGGACGTGATGCCTATATTCATGATCATTGCCTTAGATATCTTCATAACTATGCGCTTTTCTATCAATTGCTCGGCACTAATTTGTTCACCCACCGTAATACATGCTATCGTGAGAGAAGCCACTAGTGAAACCTATGGCCCCCGGGTCTCTTTCTTATTATATTGCATCTCTTTTATTTACATTGCATCTCGTTTACTATTTTGCAATCTTTACTTTCCTATCTATACAACAAAAACACCAAAAATATTTACTTTACTATCTTTATTAGATCTCACTTTTGCGAGTGACCGTGAAGGGATTGACAACCCCTTTATCGCGTTGGTTGCAAGGTTCTTGATTGTTTGTGCAGGTACTAGGTGACTTGTGTATTGTCTCCTACTGGATTGATACCTTGGTTCTCAAAATTGAGGAAAATACTTACACTACTTTGCTGCATTACCCTTTCCTCTTCAAGGGAAAACCAACGCATGCTCAAGAGGTAGCAATGATGCGGAGCATCCTACGGACATCACCATGTCAAGAGTCCGTTTGGCAAGTGACACGTGCGACATCTACTTCACATACACAAAGGTGAATCATCTCCTTTACACGTGCTCACTTGACCCCTTCGAGGATGGTATACTACTTGACAATTCTCCCGTGTGCATGCATAGGTATCGTTGGAACTTCACGGACGACGAGGAGGAGTGCAAGCGCCAAGGAAGGACTACACCATCCATGAGGGAAGCGTGGAAGAGAAGACGGAAGAAAGGAGAAGAAGACGGAGCGGCTGCTGGAGCCAGGCCGGACGTCCGGACCTCCGTCCGGATCATCCGGATAATTGTGTCCGAAGGCACCCGAAGCTTGCAGAATCCCCTCGGTGAAGCCGGATCATCCAGACGAGGTCCCAGATCATCCGGACGATGCCCGGATCATCCGAACCCCCATCCGGATCATCCGGCCTTGCCTGCGTGCATGTCTCTGGGCCGAGGCCCATGTACCCATCTGCCCACCTAACTTACCCCTTCGCCCCTTAGACTATAAATAGACCTCCTCCTCCCCATTTTTGGAGTTAGCAAAGTAGTAGCTCATTTTGAGATAGAGCTTTGCTCATCCATCCGGATCTACTCCACCGAGAGACCGCGCGCCTCTACGGAGAAGATCCACCTTGGATTGAAGACCCCTTCATGGGATGACCCCTCAAGACCTCGTCATGGAGATGAACTTTACCTTGTATTATTTCCCTTTGTTGTTCATGTACCTTGTGGATCTTGTGTGTTTGATTGTATAGTGGATGTGTGATTGGACTTGTTCTTGAGTGTTCCTCTCGTTTTCCCTCGTGTTTCCCATCGTGTTCTTCGTGTTCTTCGCGGCATCCCCTCCATTTCGTGAAAGATCGGCCATCTAGGGTTCCACCCCACATCAGTTATGCAGTATTCCTTGGTCCTAACTTGATCGCCTGGAATGCTCGCAAGCAAGCTACAGTGTCTCACAGCAGTACTGAAGCTGAGTACAAGGCAATTGATGATGCAACTACTGAGATCATATGGGTACAATCCCTATTGAGAGAGTTGAGAGTCTCTCCAGCTCATCCTCCAGTTCTTTGGTGTGACAACATCGGTGCTACATATCTTTCATCTAATCCGGTGTTCCATGCTCGGACGAAACACATCGAGTTGACTATCACTTTGTTCGGGAACGTGTTGCACAGAAGCTACTCTGTATCAAGTTCATTTCATCAAAAGATCAACTTGTTGACATCTTCACGAAGCCTCTTCCACAACCACAGTTTGTAGGCTGTAGGCGCAATCTTAACTTGCTTTGTACTATAGGCCATAGTTAAGATTGAGGGAGGGTGTTAGACTGTATATACGTAGACTTTGTATACACCTTGTATTGTACACTTTGGTACCTCTATATAATGAGATAGCCACACCCCGTTTAGGGTGTCGAGCAGTTTTCCAAAACATACGTTTTACAACGTCTCCTATGCGACTACTCATCGTTGTTCGTCTTCGCGCACTACTTGGTCTACATCCTTGTCTCCTTCGACATCACCATGTCAACTGAAGCCGAGAAGAACGTTGCCCAAAAAAGGCCGCCGAGGACAATGCCGCTGCCGCCGATTGGAGGGTATAATCTTTTTATCCCGCTCCTGTTTGTGTATGTGTTAGCCCTACTAGTTGTTTACTTAGATGTTTCTACTATATGTCTAATACGTTCTTATGTGATCAAATATCAGTATGAACTTAATGTTGTCTATGCCATGCTCATGATTTATTTTTGGATTAGTTCAACTAAAAATTGCTATTACATCATCTTCCCCCTTCCAAGCGCTTGCTGCTAGTCCCGCACCCTCTACTGTTCGACCATGCATGCTCGGGCTGTTAACGATACCATTGCTCGTACTGACGACTGTCGGGTTGATTATTTCCCATCGATTTTGGACAGTCTAAGAGGTTGTTTGGTTCCTAGTCACACTTTGCCACACCTCATCTTAGACAAATTTGACCAAGTCAGGCGGGTGTCTGATTCTATCCACACCTATGACCTATGGAAAGAATAATTTCTATGAGTAGTAAGTCCTACATATCATAGTCACAAAATGTGTTATGAGATTCCCTAAAGCAAAGCAAAGTGTGGCAAAAATAATGTGGCAAAGATAGTCATGATCCAAACATGCCCTCCAACGCACCGACTCATCTTCATCCGCCTGCGTCTGTTTGGGTCCATGCAGACAAAAAACGCGACCCAACGCACATGCGCAAATAGACGGATGTCCATTTCTTGTCCGCTTGGACCCATTTCTAGCCTAAATTTGGGTCGGGTTTGCATCCGCGCGGACACGCAACGGATGCTCGTGCCGTCCTTTCCTGCCCCTGTGGCACCATTTTCATGGCCACCATTTCTCTCCCAAAACCCTCCTGCCATGGGCAATGCGCCCAACCCCGCTGCCGCTCCCTTCCCCACCGGTCATCTCCGTGGTGCCTTCCCATGATCTACCTGAAACCGGCCAGTCCACCGGGACGCAAAAGGATGCGCCGCTGGTGATCCCCGCGGCAACTTTTCGATGCCTACAACCTACTGATGGTATGCTAACTCCGGTACCGGACGACCCGACGTACTACAACAATTTCATGAAGGAGATGATCAATGAGGATGGCCTAATGTATGTTGCCGACGAAACTCATAATGTAGACGGCTGCGGCCAAGACACCCACGACCACCAAGGCGAAGACACACAAGGCCAAGAGACTCAAGACGACAACCAAAGCCAATGCGGTGTCGGCATCGAGGATGAACCATTGTTTTATGAAGAGCTACCTCATCAAGTCAATGCATAAAAAACCGGCGAGACTGATCAAATGGGTTGGCTGGCTGGGCACACTGCTTAAATTGACACGGACGAAGGAGGAACGCCACCCATACAATTGATTCATCAAAAAAAAAATCCGTGTTGCATTGACGCGTTGGAGTTGGCCAAGTAAGTTCTGGGGAGAGTAGGACCTGGGTCAAATCCCCGAACCGTCCTAGGTTTTGATCAGACGTCCCCGAACCTCGTAGGGTTCAACGAACCACCCTGCCCACCCGCACACGCTGCCCCAGCGCCAGAGGCCGCCAAGCAAAGCACCCGGCACGCGGCGGCGATGGCGGACGACGTCGCCCCGTGCACCGCATCCGGCTACCTCGACCCCTCCTACTGGTAGCTCACGAGTCCTTATCACCCCGCTCTGCTCCCCCGAGCTGCAAACCGCGCAGGGAGCAGCGGACTCACGCAGCTCGCTCGTGGCTTCGCAGGGACGAGCGGTTCGGGAAGGAGGAGCACTACGAGTGGTTCAAGGACTACTCCCACTTCCGCCACCTCCTCGCCCCGCTCCTCTCCCCCTCCCTCTCGGTCCATGCTCCCGCCGCCTCTTTCCCCAATCCTTCACATCACTTTTGTGGATCTTAGTTCGCGAGTTCCTGAATTTTAATTGTGCCGCGATTTGTCGCGTGTTCTGCATTTCTGCGCAGGTTCTGGAGGTCGGCTGCGGCAATTCGCGGCTCGGGGAGGAGCTCTTAAGGGAGGGCGTCACCGGCGGCGTCACCTGCATCGACCTCTCGCCGGTCGCCGTCCAGAGGATGCGCGACCGACTGGCGGAGCAGGGCACCAGTGGTCAGTTCACCAGTTTGGCCGGGAATGTACTTTCTGCTTGTTTGTTACCCCCAACGTTTGGCCGTTTGAGTGAGAAATTGCCTTCTGCTTCCTGAAGGTGTGGATGTGGTGGTGGCTGACATGCTTGACCTTCCGTTCGAGAGCGAGAGCTTCGACCTTGTGATCGAGAAAGGGACCATGGTATGCGTGTCGCGGACTTTGATGCCTCCCACTGTTCCAACCTATCAATATTTTGTGCTATCATTTTTTCTAAGCTATGTTATGCTTAATGTTAATTGCAACTCGAAAGAACAAGCATATTAACCAACAAAGGTTGTGGTTGCATATTAGTACTGTGTATTGAAACACTGAATTTTTTCTGGTCACACCTGCATTTGACATGCCGCCAATGATATCACCTTCAAAAGGAAGACTTGGTTTGCATTGCTGAACTGTGCTGTGGTGAACTCAGGGCCTCTTTGATTCACAGGATTGTAAAAACGTAGGAATAGGAAAAATTCAGGAATGGAATGCCATGTCCATTCAGATCCTACACGATTTGAGTTTGTTTGATTGCGCCAGAGGAAAAACCATAGGAAATTTTCCAAGAGGCTGGAGTGGATGTCATTGTACAGCCTGCCGAGGAAAAATATCCGAAGAAATAGGAACAAGTTGGTTAGTCAAACGATAAAATAAGCAAAAGCTTGTTAGGCCAACAAGATTATTGTAATCCGCCTCAATGCCAAATGCAGCCGAAGTGTGCGCAGATAGACTGTCTTAGTGAATAGTGTACTGCCCTTGCTATATTAGCAACATGATTCTATACGGTTAATACATTATCAAGATCGTCGGGATATAAAGTACCGGTGGTTTGCGATAGCATTACTGGGCGTTTTAGTGGAAATGCACAATTGCATCTATTACAGAATTTCAGATGACCCTGTGAGCTATTTACAGCACTGTGTTACTGCTATCCTTATCTGAACGACCATTCAGTCATTCACATATATAAAGCTGCGGAAGACAGGCTCATGTGTGCAGAAGTCCAGTATAAACGTACTCCCTCCGTAAAAAAATATAAGAGTGAAGTAGTGATCTAAACGCTCTTATATTTCTTTATAGAGGGAGTAGTTACTAACTATGTTGAAGGTTCGTTTGTGTGGTTGTCAAATGCGATAGATATACAAGTTGTTTAACACAACACAGTGACCAATGAAGTGGTTGCATTTGCATGTTATCTTGATAATTACCTAACAAATTTTCTGTTAGGATAGCTGCACAACCAGGCAAAGGGAGTCAATTCGAACAATCAAGATACTTTACTCAGCACCTTAAAACATACTCAGAAAGATGCACTATGTCTGTTGATTTATCCTAACACCTCTGTTCTTTCATAGCATCCAAACTTGTGATTAGATATTTTTGTCATCTTGTGAATTATTAGATACTGCCTATAGACTTATACAGAAATATCCTTTGACAGGATGTGTTGTTTGTGGACAGTGGTGATCCATGGAACCCCAATCCTACAACAGTGGACAATGTAACTAAAATGCTTGAAGGTATCCACAAGGTTTTGAAGCCAGATGGCAAATTTGTATCAATTACCTTTGGACAGGTTTGTGAGATCCAATTGTCTGAATTCCTCTTTCATGCCCATCATTTGTCATCGCTTTTGTATTTCAGACGTGTTTCTTTGCATGTCCCAATGATACTCTTTCTGGGTTTGTGGGTATGTTATTTGTGCACTGGACATAAGTACTCCACCTGTTACGAATTGAAAGATGTATTAACTTTGTTCTGAACCGTATGTATATAGACGCGTTTTAGTGTGTTTGCTCACACATTTCAGTCCTGTATGTAGTCCATATTGAAATATCCAAAGCATCTTATAATTTGAAATGGAGGTGATACTAAATAAGGATATACCTTTTGTTTAGCAATATCACACAATGGTTATCAACTTGATATATATAAAGAATTAAAGATTGTCTTCAATTAGTAATCATGAAGAGAAGAGCAAGTGGGACTGGTCATGAACTGTGATCTATTTGTTTAGCAGCTTTACTTCTTTTTCTAAAATTTCTACTTTCTATT
Source organism: Aegilops umbellulata (assembly GCA_032464435.1). Taxonomy (NCBI): domain Eukaryota; kingdom Viridiplantae; phylum Streptophyta; class Magnoliopsida; order Poales; family Poaceae; genus Aegilops; species Aegilops umbellulata. Next base: position 33,545,728 of record CP136055.1, on the reverse strand, counting down.
TGGCAGCCACACTTCCGTCGTCGATTTTTCGAAGCACCTGAGTTTACATGGTCTGTCGAGTGGAACACCTTTGGCGATGGCTTCCAGTATTTCATCTACATCCTTCAGAAGGTATAATGTTTGCGAAGCATTTGGTTTTCATTTGAGCCCTTCACTTTTTCCTTGTAGTTGTGATGCCACCGAATAAGTGCATTGCTCTGTTACATCCCGACTCTATGTACTATGAATTTCCTTGCAAAAGTCCTTACTCTTCATCTTGTTCTTTCTTAAATCTCTTAGGGCAAAAGGTCACCAGAGTCCAACGGTCACCAAGTTACATTACCTGCTGCTCCAAGCTTCAATATGCTCCATGAAGAGCTCGAAAGTGAGGATTACATATTCCGCACAAATGTTGATGAGTTATAAGCAGTAGCTCAATAAGCGAGTGCGCCGGTTCGGAGGTCTTGATGCTACGCAATACGCATGAAGGGGCTGACCGCTAATTAAGCAACCCAGCGAGTGATGCTTTTACATGCCTTGTTGTGTGGTGATGTATCATTGCGGCCCAGCAGGCTAGGGATCTTTCTACCATCAGAACTGACAATATACACCTGTTCCCAATGTTAACCTTCTTGCGTTATTTCAGATTATGAAAAAGGACCTTCAGTTATCTTTAGTGTTGACTCCAGATGACATAGAAATTATTGTTTTCCCTTCCTATTCTTCTCATTTCCAGGACATCTGCTTATATAGCCAGTTCAAATTACAGCAGTGATAAGAGAACGTTTTTTTTTTGTGGATAGAGATAAGAGAACGTTAAACAGTAAATCGGTAATTTGCTGTACATCTGCTTAACTGACGAAGTGTCGCACCGTGGTACGGTGCGTGATAAGATCCCCGTTGGTTCTGGACTGAAGGCACAGGATTGAGAAGGCCAAGTTTGCACTGGAAAGTATGCAAAAGACACCCTGGTTTATCTGTAATTCAGTAGTGAGGTGCATATCCATTCGACTACTTCAATTGCGCTTGAAGATGATGCCAATAGCAGTTTCACGGTATAATTTGGTGAATTAAATAGTTGTGCCTTGTTGTACCACATCATTCATTTATGTTTCCTTCTGTGGAAAGATACAAAGGAATTGTGCCGATAGTTTATTAAATGAATGCACCGGATAAAAGACAACAAGTGTTGAGTACTCACTCCGTTCTCCTAATACAAGATGTTAGGGCATCTCTAATGCTGACCCTCAAATTGTCCGCATCTGTGCGCACCGGACAATTTGAACTCATCTGTTCGGACCGGGCAGTGTGGACGTGTTTTGCCGTTGGTCTGTGGACCTGTCTGGACGTTCGTTTTCCTGCAAATCAAGGCAAACCAGGGTGCTTTACGGGCGTCCGGACCTCTGCTACGCACGCGTGCGACACCCCGGACCCACCCAAAACCCTCTCCCTCGCCCGCGCCCTCTACCAAGCGAAGCATTTGCTACGCATTCATGTCGTTCCATAGTGCTAGCGTCGCATTCATGTCGGTCCAGAGCAGACGTAACCTCTAACTAGTGCCGACACTAAAGTGACGCGCCAGCCCGGAGCGCCGCTCGCGCCGCATCCTAGTGTTCGCGCCTGTTAAATGCTCAGAGACATTACTAGATTGGACGAGACAGATATCTACCGCATTCAAACGGGCTGACCACCCCCGTCGGCCTGCGGACCGGTCTAAATGTTCGTTTTCCCGCAAACCGGAGGCAAACCAGGGCGCTTTACGAGTGTTCGCACCTCTGCCGCCACGCACACGTGCGACATCTCGGACCCACCCAAAACCCTCTCCCTCGCCCGCACCCTCTACCTGGCGAAGCATTTGCCGCACATTCATGCCTTTCTAGAGTGCCATCGTCACATTCATGCCGGCCCAGAGCGGACTTGACCTCTAACTAGTGCCAACACTGTAGTGGCGCGCCGGCCCAGAGCACCGCCAGCACCGCATCCCGGTGTCCCCGCCTGTTAAATACTAGACGGAATGAGATGGATGATGAGGACATCAATACCATTGTTACACCCACAGCCCCTACTGTTACATATGATGGACCAATTACTAGAGCTCGCGCACGCTAATTAAATTACCAGGTACTTTCGTTTCTTGGTAATGATTCTAATGTTCATGAAAATATGATGCTGCCTAAATTGGATACATTTGTTTTGCTTACAAATGAAGGGTCTAGCTTGGAGAAGGATGAACATTGGAGCAAGAACAAGCATGGAGTTGATGGCATGCGCAAGGGGAACAAGAACGGAGTTACAAGTGATGATTTCAGGACTCTGAAGCCACCATAAGGAGTGAATGAAGCCTTGGACGAAATATACAAGATGCCACTTCATAAATTTCGTCCAGAGGCTATTCTAGGTGCTGCGTCACCTTATTATTGGGCCAGACCCATGTAATTTTGAAATACTTAAGTATAGGCTGTTTTTAGAGTCCGTATGTGTGGGGAAACAAGAGTTAGGGTTGGTTTCGGACCCCTTCCTCAAGGGCCACGAAATTCCCCCCCCCCTCTTCCTCCATATATACAGCCCTTAGGGCGTCGTTTAGACTTTGGGTTTTGTTTAGATCAAAAGTTCGCCATAGCAGCAACTTCGCGTACTTCGTTTGTGTTCAATGACCAGACCAAGGCGTCACAGAACCCCACCTTCATTAATAAAGCTTTCCTCTTTTATTCGCAATATCCAGATTGCAATCTTAGTTTCTTGCTTGTTCTTCGTTTGCCTGCAGGAAACAGACCCTCGTGGTCAGGTTGATCGTGCTCCGGCGTGGTCAATAACCTCTCGGAGTTGGTTTAGCGATTGCTAAGGCGCGACGTCATCGCACGTTCGTAATCGGATCGTCAAAGTCGACTTCATCCTAAATGATAGCCACCATCTCATCGAAAGACGGGACACCTTTGCCTCTATCAAGTGGTATCAGATTTCCAGGTTGCTCGGTGAGATTTTACAGTTTTTCGTAGTTTAGATCGAGTCTGTTCTTCATACCTATAGTCCATGAAAAAAACAAAAAAATAGGGTTAGTTCATCCCATCCGAACCAATCTGAGTCTTTGCATAATCGTTTCTGTATTTGCTTTGTTGAATTTGCGGTTGCATCGTCGTGTCAAGTTGCTGGTCTTAGCGTCTAGTCTTCTAGAGTTTCGAGTTCTGGTCATATTAGTCACGCCGCCGCTGCACCATCATCATTGTCCCTGCCATCTTCCACCACCGCTTATCCGCCACCGCTCCGAGTCCATATACCACCATCGATCCGTATCCATATACCACCACCGCTCCGAGTCCATATACGACCACCGATCCGTATCCATATACCACCATCACTTCGAGTCCATCTCATATTAGGTTTGCTTTCGAGATCCATCTGTTGCCAGATTCGTGTTTCCTTGGTTGAGTAGGTTTGGGATTCCATCAATCTTTTGCCGTCCGTAGAAGAGGTTGGTTTCCAAAAAAAAGTGTCCGGAAACCACCCTCCGTTTAGGCCCAAATTTTTCCAAAAACGCACTTGACAAAAAAATTTCTGGCTATCCTATTTTTAGGTGTTTCTTAGCCTTTTGAGACAGTCGCCATTATTGAAAGTTTTTTTTGAGCCGTTTCCAGTTTTTGGGTCCGGGCAGTCGAAAAAAAATTGTCGCAAAAAATTCGTGTCTATCCTGTCAGTTTGACCTGGGAAGAGTTTTGAGACACTCGCCATTATTGTGATTTTTCGCAAAAAAAAAGGAGCGCAAAAAAAAGAGCGCAAAAAAAAACAGGGCGAAAATAAAAATCCAGAGTGTGCTTTTCCCTTGTTTACGTGCAGCGCCGTGATTTTGTTAGTGTTCTAGGCTCGCGTCTCTAGCACGGTCTAGCCTAGGATCAGCACAGTACCGTCGTTGAGCGTTTATTCAACTTTGCATCTCTGAATTGATTATTGCTGACCCTTTTTGCTACCATACTATAAGCCTTACCAGCTCCACATACATCTACATCGTGCGTTTGACTTTCCCTGGTAATCGCTCTATCCAAGCTTTGAGAGTTTTGACTACATCGGTTGCCGATCACCGCCTGCTGCTGGGTAAGAACTGGTAAGAATTTGAGATTTGCTTAAAGGATTTGTGACACCCACCACCACCACCACTTGTTAGTAGTCTATAGGATCATATTCTTGTGTGTTTCTATTGCTGCTAACCATGCCAGGATCACAACCCGACGAGATTGACTGGGAGAATTTAACAAACAAGGAGCTTCATGATAAGTTTCAGAAAATGATGAATGAACAGGTGCAAGATGTGCTGAACAATTTTGAAGAGGCCATGGAGAAGATCACTGGCCTGGAGAAGACGTTCGGAACAAAGCTCGATAACAGATTTAATGAACTGCTTGCGCGTCTTCCACCACCGGCTGCACCTGCCGCACCTCTGCAACAACAGCAACAACAACGAATACCTCCAGGTCGGGAATCAGCCCTCCGCCGAGCGATCCGTGTCCCTCTTCAGCCTGGCCAAACTGCTGGTGCTGCTGTTGATACTTCTGTGGCTCCTGCTGCTGATGTGGAGGAGGATGATTATGTGGGAGATTACGAGGATGAGGTTGATCAACATCAGAACTACGTGCAACCTCCAGCACCACAACCACCAGGTCGTCCACATGCAAATAATGGCAATGTTAGGGCTCCCCCTCAGGTACGAGATCATGACCATCTCCCTAAACTGAAATGAAATATTCCACCATTTAAGGGTAGATATGTTCCTGATATATATCTTACTTGGGAGTTAGAAACTGAACAACGCTTTACATGTTTACAATATCCTGAGGAGAGACGTGTTCCTGCTGCTGTTTGTGCTTTCACTAGCTTTGCATGTGTTTGGTGGTCTGAACATTGTAGATTATATCCTGTTCCAGCTACTTGGGCTGCTTTGAAAACTGCTATGCGTACTCGTTGGGTTCCGCCATATTATGAACGTGAATTACTTCAAAAATTGCAGCGCTTAAGACAAGGAAAAAATTCTGTAGAAGAATATTATCAGGAATTACAAACTGGATTGACTCGATGTGGTATTGTTGAGGAGAATGAAGCTGTGCTTGCACGTTTTCTGGGTGGATTAAATAGAGAGATTCAGACCATTCTAGACTATAAGGATTATAATAATATCACTCGTTTATTCCATCTTGCTTGTAAAGCTGAACGTGAAGTGCAGGATCGACAGGCATTGGCGCGAACTAACTTTTCTGCAGGTCGACCTTCATCATGGACACCACGTGCATCATCTACTTCCACACGTTCTGCTACACCGGCACCTCCGTCGGCTGCCACCTCCAACCGTGATACAAGAAAGCAGGCACAACCACCACTATCTGCCAAGAGCACACCTGCCGGGCCTGCACAGAGCTCTGCTTCTTCCATGGCGTCTACAGGGCACACAAGTGATATTATTTGTCATCGTTGTAAGGGAAGAGGACATTTTACGCGCGAATGCACATCTCAGCGTGTGATGATTGCTACTGAGGATGGTGGGTATGAGTCCGCTAGTGACTATGATGAGGAGACTTTGCCTCTTCTTACACATGAAGAACACGGTGGAGATGATTCTGATCATGAGACGCAATACATGGCTCCTGAAGATGCTGACAGGTATGAATGTTTGGTTGCTCAACGTGTTTTGAGTGTGCAGGTCAGGCAAGCTGAGCAAAATCAGAGGCATAATTTGTTTCATACAAAGGGAGTTGTGAAGGAACGTTCTGTTCGCGTCATCATAGATGGAGGGAGCTGCAACAACTTGGCTAGCATGGAGATGGTGGAGAAGCTATCCCTCACCACAAGACCACATCCACATCCTTACTACATCCAATGGTTCAACAACAGCGGCAAGGTTAAGGTAACACGTACTGTTCGTGTGCATTTTAGTATCTCTACATATGCTGATTATGTTGATTGTGATGTGGTACCTATGCAAGCATGTTCCTTATTACTTGGTAGACCATGGCAATTTGATAAAAATTCTGTACACCATGGTAGAAACAATCAGTATACTCTCGTTCATAAGGACAAAAATATTACTTTGCTTCCTATGACTCCTGATTCCATTTTGAAAGATGATATTAATCGAGCTAATAAAGCAAAACAGGAGCAAAATAAGAGTGAAAATCAGATTGTGGCAAAAGAATTTGAGCAACAAATGAAGCCTAATAATAAACCATCTAGTGTTGCTTCTGAAATTAAATTGAAAAGCGCATGTTTATTTGCCACCAAATCTGATATTGATGATCTAGATGTTAGCAAATCTGTTTGCTATGCTTTTGTGTGCAAAGAGGTATTATTTTCATTTGAGGACGTGCCTTCCTCTTTGCCTCCTGCTGTTACTAACATTTTGTAGGAGTTCGCTGACGTCTTTCCACAAGACGTGCCACCGGGATTACCACCTATTCGAGGGATTGAGCATCAAATTGACTTAATTCCCGGTGCATCGCTACCCAACCGTGCACCATACCGTACCAATCCAGAGGAGACGAAGGAGATTATGCGTCAAGTACAGGAGCTGCTCGACAAAGGTTATATACGTGAATCTCTTAGTCCTTGTGTTGTTCCTATTATACTAGTGCCTAAAAAGGATGGTACATCGCGTATGTGTGTTGATTATAGAGGCATTAATAATATTACTATTCGTTATCGTCATCCTATTCCTAGGCTAGATGATATGCTTGATGAATTGAGTGGCTCTACAATATTCTCCAAAGTTGATTTGCGTAGTGGATACCATCAAATTCGTATGAAATTGGGAGATGAATGGAAAACAGCATTTAAAACTAAGTTTGGTTTATATGAGTGGTTAGTCATGCCTTTTGGGTTAACTAATGCACCTAGTACTTTCATGAGATTAATGAACGAAGTTTTACGTGCTTTCATTGGACGATTTGTGGTAGTCTATTTTGATGATATACTGATTTATAGCAAATCTTTGGAAGAACATTTGGAACATTTACGTGCTGTTTTTAATGTTCTACGTGATGCATGTTTGTTTGGTAACCTTGGGAAGTGCACCTTTTGCACCGACCGAGTGTCTTTTCTTGGCTATGTTGTTACTCCACAGGGAATTGAAGTTGATAAAGCCAAGATTGAAGCTATTGAGAGTTGGCCGCAGCCCAAAACGGTCACACAAGTGAGGAGTTTTCTTGGACTTGCTGGTTTCTATAGGCGTTTTGTGAGAGATTTTAGCACCATTGCTACACCTCTCAATGAGCTTACAAAGAAGGATGTGCCTTTTGTTTGGGGTACCGCACAGGAAGAAGCCTTCACGGTATTGAAAGATAAGCTGACACATGCTCCTTTACTTCAACTTCCCGACTTTAATAAGACTTTTGAGCTTGAATGTGATGCTAGTGGAATTGGATTAGGAGGTGTGTTATTACAAGATGGCAAACCTGTTGCATACTTTTCTGAAAAATTGAGTGGGCCTAGTCTGAACTATTCTACTTATGATAAAGAATTATATGCTCTTGTTCGGACTTTAGAAACATGGCAACATTATTTACGGCCCAAAGAATTTGTTATACATTCTGATCATGAATCTTTGAAACACATTAAAAGTCAAGCTAAACTGAACCGTAGACATGCTAAATGGGTTGAATTCATTGAGACTTTCCCTTATGTCATTAAACACAAGAAGGGTAAAGAAAATGTTATTGCTGATGCATTGTCTCGTCGTTATACTATGCTTTCACAACTTGATTTTAAAATATTTGGTTTGGAGACCATCAAAGATCAATATGTGCATGATGCTGAATTTAAAGATGTATTGCAGAATTGTAAAGAAGGTAGATCATGGAACAAGTTCGTTGTTAATGATGGTTTTGTGTTCCGTGCTAACAAGCTATGCATTCCAGCTAGTTCTGTTCGTCTTTTGTTGTTGCAGGAGGCGCATGGAGGAGGATTAATGGGACACTTTGGCATGAAGAAGACAGATGACGTACTTGCTACACATTTCTTTTGGCCAAAGATGAGACGGGATGTTGAGGTTTTGTTGCTCGCTGCACTACATGTCAAAAAGCTAAGTCACGACTCAATCCTCATGGTTTATATATGCCTTTGCCTGTACCTAGTGTTCCTTGGGAGGATATATCTATGGACTTTGTTTTAGGTTTGCCTCGAACAAAGAAGGGGAGGGATAGCATATTTGTTGTCGTGGATAGATTCTCGAAAATGGCACACTTTATACCATGTCATAAAAGCGATGATGCTGTTAATGTTGCTGATTTGTTCTTTCGTGAAATTATTCGCTTGCATGGTGTGTCAAATACTATTGTTTCAGATCGTGATACTAAATTTCTTAGCCACTTTTGGAGATGTTTATGGGCTAAGTTGGGGACTAAACTGCTTTTTAGTATTACTTGTCACCCCCAAACTGATGGACAAACTGAAGTAGTCAATAGAACATTGTCTACTATGCTTAGGGCTGTTTTGAAGAATAATAAGAAAATGTGGGAAGAATGCTTGCCTCATATTGAATTTGCTTATAATCGTTCATTGCATTCTACTACTAAGATGTGCCCTTTTGAAATTGTTATGGTTTCCTACCTCGTGCACCTATTGATTTGTTGCCTCTTCCATCTTTGGAGAAGGTTAATTTTGATGCTAAAGAACGTGCTAAATTGATTTTAAAAATGCATGAGTTAACTAAGGAAAACATTGAGCGTATGAATGCTAAATATAAACTTGCTGGGGATAAGGGTAGAAAACATGTTGTCTTTGCACCTGGTGATCTTGTTTGGTTACATCTGCGTAAGGATAGGTTTCCTAATTTGCGCAAATCAAAGCTAATGCCACGTGCTGATGGTCCATTTAAGGTGTTAGAGAAAATAAATGTTAATGCATATAAACTTGAGCTGCCTGCAGATTTTGGGGTTAGTCCCACTTTTAACATTGCAGATTTGAAGCCTTATTTGGGTGAGGAAGATGAGCTTCCGTCGAGGACGACTTCATTTCAAGAAGGGGAGGATGATGAGGACATCAATACCATTGTTACACCCACAGCCCCTACTGTTACATATGATGGACCAATTACTAGAGCTCGCGCACGTCAATTAAATTACCAGGTACTTTCGTTTCTTAGTAATGATTCTAATGTTCATGAGAATATGATGCTGCCTAAATTGGATACATTTGTTTTGCTTACAAATGAAGGGCCTAGCTTGGAGAAGGATGAACATTGGAGTAAGAACAAGCATGGAGTTGATGGCATGCGCAAGGGGAACAAGAACGGAGTTACAAGTGATGATTTCAGGACTCTGAAGCCACCATAAGGAGTGAATGAAGCCTTGGACGAAATATACAAGATGCCACTTCATAAATTTTGTCCAGAGGCTATTCTAGGTGCTGCGTCACCTTATTATTGGGCCAGGCCCATGTAATTTTGAAATACTTAAGTATAGGCTGTTTTTAAAGTCCGTATGTGTGGGGAAACAAGAGTTAGGGTTGGTTTCGGACCCCTTCCTCAAGGGCCACGAAATTCCCCCCTCTTCCTCCATATATACAGCCCTTAGGGCGTCGTTTAGACTTTGGGTTTTGTTTAGATCAAAAGTTCGCCATAGCAGCAACTTCGCGTACTTCCTTTGTGTTCAACGACCAGACCAAGGCGTCACAGAACCCCACCTTCATTAATAAAGCTTTCATCTTTTATCGCAATATCCAGATTGCAATCTTAGTTTCTTGTTTGTTCTTCATTTGCCTGCAGGAAACAGACCCTCGTGGTCAGGTTGATCGTGCTCCGGCGTGGTCAATAACCTCTCGGAGTTTGTTTAGCGATTGCTAAGGAGCGACGTCATCGCACGTTCGTAGTCGGATCGTCAAAGTCGACTTCATCCTAAACGATAGCCACCATCTCATCGAAAGACGGGACACCTTTGCCTCTATCAATGGATATCTACCGCATTCAAACGGGTTGGCCACCTGTCTGCCTGCCATCATTAAACAGGCTCGCCGACCGAGAAACCTAGTCCGGCGCTCACAATGACACACTCCGCTGCTGAGCCTGGCCGTCATCCACTATTTAAACGAGGTCACGCCCGACACAAACTGCACCACACCAGGGCCCGCTTCACATCTTCCTCCATACTCCACCTCCGCCATGACCGCAAACTCTAGCGCGTTGTGGGGGAGCCTCTCGACGGAGCCGAACAACGAGTTGGCCGCCCTTGCATTGGATGGCAGGGCCGTCGTGCTAGGCAGATTGAGGACGGCTTGCCGGCCAACTCCCTTGAGGTCTTTGATGACAACCAGCCGATGGAGAAGGGCTGTTCCATGCCGGCTTCACCATGGAGCAGGCACATGCTCACTTCAATGATGCCATGGCGCAGGAGCAGCCAACGCCGCAACCATTCTCGGTATTCCGGCAGGTGCATAAGGAGCAGCGGTACAACCTCTCCCTCCGTGATTCGTCTGGTTTGTTGAAATCCGGTTTAAAATGTATGCGGGTATGGTTGGATGGCCGGTTTTCATATCACTATCCGCGGATGCGACCGTGCTCGTCCGCGGACATATACAGTGTTTGTTTTGGGGGTCAGCGCTGGAGATGCCCTTATTACAACCAATATAGAGGGAGTATTTTAGTTTTCGCATGTTTAACCAGTGCCAGCAAATGTTCAGTTTTACTGCTGCATGTAGTAGTTCCAAGTTTGCTGACAGTAAAATGCATCCAGCTAGCCAGTATACTGACCTAAATGAAATGCTAGATACTAGCTTATATACTTCGTATGGATTTATATGGATACAAAAGCAATTGGGCCGATTGGGTTTTGACAAAAAAAACTTATGTGATAATGTGTAAGTGCTCAGCTTTTGTGCACCACCTCCTGAGCGACTTGGATTATTTTGCTTACTATTTCTAACCTCTTACCTTTATCATTCGGTTTCAGGGCACGACCTACTGCGGTTTTCAAATCTTTAACGCAGAATACTCCTTCCGTAATGTAAGATGTTTTTGCAAGCTAAGTCAGCTTGTAGAAACATCTTACAACAGTTAGAGCATCTTCAACAACAACCTTATTTTCCCTAAAAAAAAACAACAACCTTATTTTTTAGCACACGGCGTCTCTAGGCACGAGAGGGCAAACAATCGGCCTCCAACATCTGTCCGATCCTAAGAGAAAATTAATTTTTTTGGCAGCCCAAAAAAGAGACTCCTCGTGCAACAAATATAGGGCAGTCGAGCGGCTGCCCAAAAACACGAGGCTACTTCCAGATGACTGCATGTGGCCGGAAACCCTTGGATCCACCCGCGCGGCGGACCGCGCGCCATGGCCGGCTCCTCGGACCCCGTTACCAACCCCGATACGCTCGGCGCCGCTCCCGCCCTATTTTAGGGTAGCTGCTGGAGCAGTTTTGCCATATTTTGTGCCCAATTTTTATTTTTTGATTTTGTGCTCTGTTATAGGTTTGCTGTTGGAGACGACGTTTGCTGGTGCCAAAAAAGTGTTTTTGTGACCTAATTTTTTTTACTCCACCATGTTTTTTGCGCCCAAAAATAGGGCTGCTGTGGAGCATTTCATACAATAGTCTGTCACTCCAAAAAGTGTCAGGTGATGTACTCTTGTTTTCCACTTAACATTCTTTATTTTGACGTGATTACTTTTCTCAAATACGCACAAGCATGCGTATCATTCATTAAAGAAGGAGGGGGAAAGACTCTCCAAAAGTCATATGTACACGGAGTATTTACATGCCGGTTTTACTGACACTACCGACACTACCAAAGCACTTATACTCTAATTCTCGCCTTCCCACATCGCTCCCTCTCCCTCTACCAGTGGCCCTTCGTCTCCACCCTTAAGTAATCCCGCCTTATCCCATATCCTGGCCTCTTCCGTGATCTTCTGCCTCACTCTCGAGATGGAAGGTGTTGCGCCATTGAAGACGACGTCATTCCTGTGCTTCCAGATCAGCCACATTACCAGTAGGCACTTTGCTCGTGTGGCTCTCTTGTTCTGCCCAGCCAAATCTTGCCTAGCGCACCACTCCCTTAAACCCTCGCCTACAAGTGGCTCCAAACTCGGTCTGCATGTGATCGCTCCCAGCCAATGCCAAATCTGCCTCGCAAACACACACCCCAGAAGGAGGTGTTGGATGGTTTCCTCCTCCTGACTGCACAAAGGGCAAGAGTCTTGATGGGGTAGTCCATGTTTGGCAAGCCTGTCCGAGGTCCAGCATCTGTTCTTTATGGCAAGCCAAGAGAAGAAGCGACAGCGAAGCGGAGCCCTGGATTCCCACGTGAACTTGGCCTCAGGAGAAACTTCCATACCCATGAACCTCGCAGCATAGGCCGAACGCGCTGAGAATTGGCCGTTGCTCTCCCAACTCCAAGGCACCGTGTCCTGAACATTCGCCATGAGCTGCGTCTCCCCCACTCTTGACCAGAGCTGCAGGAATTGTAGTAGAGCTCGTGTCGACAATTCTGTTCCAATGCTTGCTGCCCAGCTGTTGTTGTTGAGTGCCTCCGAGACCGTCATCGACTGCCTAATTCTTTTCGGGATTCTGTCATAGATCCGAGGAGCGATGTCGCAAACCCCGTATCCGTCCAACCACTTATCCTCCCAGAAAATTGTTGATTTACCGTCACCAATGCATGAAATTGCTGCCGCCTGCACCAGAGCATTTGCCTCCGCCGGAACATTGATTTGGAATTCTGCCCATGGTCGTTGCTTGTCATATTTCTGCAACCACGGCCATCGTGCTTGAAGTGCTTTGTTTAGCCATTTCAAGTTCGCAATTCCCAACCCTCCTGCCCACTTGGGCGTGCACACCACTTCCCAGGATACCGAGCAATTTCCACCCTGAGCCTCTTTCTTACCACACCAAAGGAACCCACGGAAAATTTTGGTTAGCGCCGAAAGTGTCTTAGCTGGCAGATCCAGTGCCAACATGGCATGCACCGGGATTGCGGTCAGGACCGACTGGATGAGCAATAACCGGCTGCTTTTAGGCAGTAATGCAGCCTTCCATAGTGGCAGCGCATCCCCCACCTTGTCTACCAATTCTTGGAGTTGCGCGGCCGTTTGCTTTCTTAGAGTTAAAGGGAGACCGAGGTACTTGCAGGGGAAGGTGCCCGAGGGGCAGCTCAATGTATTCGTAACTAAGTCCAGCTCGTCTGAGGAGCACCTGATCGGCATGATCATGCTCTTGTTTCTGTTCACCACCAGTCCCGAAGCCTGACCAAACAATTGCAGCACTGCGTCGCAAGTTCGCGCCTCCATCTCCGTTGGCTTGAAGAAAACGACCACGTCATCAGCGAACATGGAAACCCTCTGCTTTAGTACTGACCTTGCCAAAGGCGCCAGCATCCCTCTTTCTGTGGCGTAGTGGAAGAGTGCACGAAATGGTTCCATGCAAAGTATGAAAAGCATTGGAGACAACGGGTCACCTTGCCTGAAGCCCTGACAAGGTAAGATCGGTTTTCCTGGCAACCCATTCACCAAAATCCTGGTGGAGGAAGTGGCCAACAGTCCACACATCCACGTCATGCATTTGTGCCCGAACCCCAATCTCCGCAAAACCTCGAGCAGAAAAGGCCACTGGATGGTGTCAAACGCTTTCGTGATGTCGAGTTTCATTAGGACTGCTGGATTCCTCAAGGCATGGAGTCTCCTAGCCGTGCATTGCACCAGCATGAAGTTATCGTGAAGCGAACGGCCTCTCACAAAGGCACTCTGGTGGTGCCCCACCAACCGCGGTAGCTCATCCGCCAATCTGGTGGCGAGAATTTTGTCAAAAAATTTCACCGGTCCACTAATTAGGCTGACCGGCCTAAAATCCTTTATGGCCACTGCTCCATGCACCTTTGGAAGGAGGGAGACTAGCGCCTTGTTAATGGACGTCAGCCCTCTCATGTCCCCACCATGAAACTGAATGAGCGCCTTCATGAAGTCCTCTCTGATTATATGCCAACAGGTGACGAAAAACGGCCAGTGAAGCCATCTGGGCCGGGAGCCTTGTCTAATGGCATTGACTTGATAACTCTCTCAACCTCATCCACCGAGAAAGGAGCCTCGAGATGCGATAGATCCATGGACGGGAGGTCCAGCAAGTCCAGGTTGATCGAGGCCGCCCTATGCATGGCAGATCCAAACAAGCCGTCATAGTACTTGTCCACCACCGCAGCAATGCTATCCTGCCCCGTGTATAACACCCCTTCATGTGATAGCGAGGTGATCGCGTTTTTCTTCTGCCTGTACCTCGCCTGGCGCTGGAAATATGCCGTGTTCGCCTCACCTTACTTGAGTTGCAGAACTCTCGATCTCTGCCGCACGATCGACCGCTCCAGCGAACAGAGGCCCAACAGGTTCCTGAGTCCATGTTTATGGTCCAACAGATGCCTAGACTCCACCGCCTTGTCCAACCGTCCGATGATCTCCATTGCCAAGGCCAGTTGGAGTTTGATATTCCCAATCCATCTATCACTCCATTTCTGCAAAGCCTTCGCCATAGCGTGTAACTTATTGTCCAGGTCCACGAACAGGTTCCCCACCGATGGAATAGCCTGCCATGCCTCCTGAACCGTATCGATGAATCCCTCTGCTTTAGGCCAGAAACTTTCAAATCTGAAGCGCCTACCCATCTGAAAATCCGCGTCGAGGTCCACCAGAAGGGGGGAGTGGTCCGAGACTGCCGAGCCCATAGCCGTCAACAGGCTCCGAGGATAGATGTCCTCCCAAGAGTTTGTAACGAATATATGGTCTATTTTCTCCAAGGTGGGGTTTCTTCTCTCATTCGACCACGTGTATCTTCTGCCATTCAAGTACAGTTCCTTGAGCTCCAAGTAATTGAGTGTTGGAAATATGCCCTAGAGGCAATAATAAATTAGTTATTATTATATTTCCTTGTTCATGATAATCCTTTATTATCCATGCTATAATTGTATTGATAGGAAACTCAGATACATGTGTGGATACATAGACAACACCATGTCCCTAGTAAGCCTCTAGTTGACTAGCTCGTTGATCAATAGATGGTTACGGTTTCCTGACCATGGACATTGGATGTCGTTGATAACGGGATCACATCATTAGGAGAATGATGTGATGGACAAGACCCAATCCTAAGCCTAGCACAAAGATCGTGTAGTTCATATGCTAAAGCTTTTCTAATGTCAAGTACCATTTCCTTAGACCATGAGATTGTGCAACTCCCGGATACCGTAAGAATGCTTTGGGTGTACCAAACGTCACAACGTAACTGGGTGGCTATAAAGGTACACTACAGGTATCTCCGAAAGTGTCTGTTGGGTTGGCATGAATCGAGACTGGGATTTGTCACTCCGTGTAACGGAGAGGTATCTCTGGGCCCACTCGGTAGGACATCATCATATGCGCAATGTGACCAAGGAGTTGATCATGGGATGATGTGTTACGGAACGAGTAAAGAGACTTGCCGGTAACGAGATTGAACAAGGTATCGAGATACCGATGATCGAATCTCGGGCAAGTGCAATACCGCTAGACAAAGGGAATTGAATACGGGATTGATTGAATCCTCGACATCGTGGTTCATCCGATGAGATCATCGTGGAACATGTGGGAGCCAACATGGGTATCTAGATCCCGCTGTTGGTTATTGGCTGGAGAGTTGTCTCGGTCATGTCTGCATGGTTCCCGAACCCGTAGGGTCTACACACTTAAGGTTCGGTGACGCTAGAGTTATTATGGGAAATAGTATGTGGTTACCGAAGGTTGTTCAGAGTCCCGGATGAGATCCCGGACATGACGAGGAGCTCCGGAATGGTCCGGAGGTGAAGATCGGTATATTGGACGAAGGGTATTGGAGTCCGGAATTGTTCTGGGGGTACAGGTGATGACCAGCGTGTCCGAAAGGGGTTTTGGAGGCCCCGGCAAGCGTTGGGGGGCCTTATGGGCCAAGGGGAGAGGGCACATCAGTCCACTAAGGGGCTGAGCGCCCCTACCAACCCCATCTCACGTAACCAGAGAGGTGGGGGCGCCACCCCTAGGGCAGCCGCCCCTCCCGGCTTGGGGGGCAAGTTTCCTAGGGGGTGGGGGCGCCCAAACCCATCTAGGGTTTCCCCTGTGGCCGCCGCCCCTCCCCTAGGGAACCCTAGGGCGCTTCCCCCTCCTCCCTTACCCCTATATATAGTGAGGAAGAGAGAGGGCAGCCGCACCCTTCCCCTGGCGCAGCCCTCTCCCTCCTCCAACACCTCGTCTTCCTCCATAGTGCTTGGCGAAGCCCTGCCGGAGAACCACGAGCTCCATCACCACCATGCCGTCGTGCTGCCGGAGTTTTCCCTCAACTTCTCCTCTCCCCTTGCTGGATCAAGAAGGAGGAGACGTCCCCGGGCTGTACGTGTGTTGAACGCGGAGGTGCCGTCCGTTCGGCACTAAGATCATCGGTGATTTGGATCACGATGAGTACGACTCCATCAACCCCGTTCACGTGAACGCTTTTGCTTAGCGATCTACAAGGGTATGTAGATGCACTCTCCTTCCCTCGTTGCTAGATTTCTCCATAGATTGATCTTGGTGTTGCGTAGAAAATTTTGAATTTCTGCTACCTTCCCCAATAGTGGCATCATGAGCTAGGTCTACCCGTAGTTTCTATGCACGAGTAAAACACAAAGTTGTTGTGGGCGTCGATTTTGTCAATTTACTTGCCGTTACTAGTATTATCTTGATTCGGCAACATCGTGGGATGAAGCGGCCCGGACCGACCTTACACGTACTCTTACGTGAGACAGGTTCCACCGACTGACATGCACTAGTTGCATAAGGTGGCTAGCGGGTGTCTGTATCTCCCACTTTAGTCGGATCGGATTCGATGAAAAGGGTCCTTATGAAGGGTAAATAGAAATTGGCATATCACGTTGTGGTTTTGCGTAGGTAAGAAACGTTCTTGCTAGAAACCCATAGCAGCCACGTAAAAACATGCAACAACAATTAGAGGACGTCTAACTTGTTTTTGCAGGGTATGCTATGTGATGTGATGTGGCCAAAAAGAATGTGATGAATGATATGTGATGTATGAGATTGATCATGTTCTTGTAATAGGAATCATGACTTGCATGTCGATGAGTATGACAACCGGCAGGAGCCATAGGAGTTGTCTTAATTTATTTATGACCTACGTGTCAACATAAACGTCATGTAATTACTTTACTTTATTGCTAACCGTTAGCTGTAGTAGTGAAGTAATAGTTGGCGAGACAACTTCATGAAGACACGATGATGGAGATCATGATGATGGAGATCATGGTGTCATGCCGGTGACGATGATGATCATGGAGCCCCGAAGATGGAGATCAAAAGGAGCAAAGTGATGATGGCCATATCATGTCACTATTTGATTGCATGTGATGTTTATCATGTTTTACATCTTATTTGCTTAGAACGACAGTAGCTTAAATAAGATGATCCCTCACTAAAATTTCAAGAAAAGTGTTCTCCCTAACTGTGCACCGTTGCGAAGGTTCATCGTTTCGAAGCACCACGTGATGATCGGGTGTGATAGATTCTTACGTTCGAATACAACGGGTGTTGACGAGTCTAGCATGTACAGACATGGCCTCGGAACACATGCGAAACACTTAGGTTAACTTGACGAGCCTAGCATGTACAGACATGGCCTTGGAACACGGAGGACCGAAAGGTCGAACATGAGTCGTATAGAAGATGCGATCAACATGAGATGTTCACCGATGATGACTAGTCCGTCTCACGTGATGATCGAACACGGCCTAGTTGATTCGGATCATGTATCACTTAGATGACTAGAGGGATGCCTATCTGAGTGGGAGTTCATTAAATAATCAGATGAACTTAATTATCATGAACATAGTCAAAAGAACTTTGCAAATTATGTCGAAGCTTACGCTTTAGTTCTACTGTTTAAGATACGTTCCTAGAGAAAATTTAGTTGAAAGTTGATAGTAGCAATTATACGGACTGGGTCCATAAACTGAGGATTGTCCTCATTGCTGCATAGAAGGATTATGTCCTTAATGCACCGCTCAGTGAGCTGAACCTCGAGCGTCGGTTGTGGATGTTGCGAACATCTGACATACACGCTTTGATGACTACATAATAGTTCAGTGCGTATGGTTTAGAATTGAGGCACCTAAGACGTTTTTGAAACATCGCAGAACATATGAGATGTTCCAAGGACTGAAATTGGGATTTTAGGCTAGTTCCCGCGTCAAGAGGTATGAGACCTCTGACAAGTTTCCTAAGCCTACAAACTAAGGAGAAAAGCTCAATCATTGAGCATGTGCTCAGATTGTATGAGTACTACAATCGCTTGAATCGAGTGGCAGTTAATCTTCCAGATAAGATAGTGATGGTTCTCCAAAGTCACTGCCACCAAGACTACTAGAGCTTCGTGATGAACTATAACATATCAGGGATAGATATGATCCTTGAGATATTCGCGACACCGCAAAAGTAGAAATCAAAAGGGAGCATCAATTGTTGATGGTTAGTAAAACCACTAGTTTCAAGAAGGGCAAGGGCAAGAAAGGATACTTCATGAAACGGCAAATCAGCTGCTGCTCTAGTGAAGAAACCCAAGGTTGAACCCAAAACCCGAGACTAAGTGCTTCTGTAATGAGGGGAACGGTCACTGAAGCGGAATTATCCTAGATACTTGGTAGATGAGAAGGATGGTAAGGTCGACAGAAGTGTGTTGGATATACATTATATTAATGTGTACTTTACTAGTACTCGTAGTAGCACCAGGGTATTAGATACCAGTTCGGTTGCTAAGTGTTAGTAACTTGAAATAAAAGGCTACGGAATAAACGGAGACTAGCTAAAGGTGAGATGACGATATATGTTGGAAGTGTTTCCAAGGTTGATGTAATCAAATATCGTAGGCTCCCTCTACCTTCGAGATTGGTATTAAAACCTAAATAATTGTTATTTGATGTTTGCGTTGGGCATAGACATGATTGGATTATGTTTATCGCAATACGGTTATTCATTTAAGGAGAATAATGGTTACTCTGTTTATTTGAATAATACCATCCCGATCGTAGTGATACACGTGTTCATGCCAAAAGATATAAGATAGTAATGATGGTACCACATACTTGTGGCACTGCAATTTGAGTCATATTGTTATAAAACGCATGAAGAAGCTCCATGTTGATGGATCTTTGGACTCACTCGTTTTTGAAAAGATTGAGACATGCGAACCATGTTTATTGGTAGATATGCATGAAGAAACTCCATACAGATGGATCGTTTGGACTCACTTGATTTTGAATCACTTGAGACATGCAAATCATACCACATGGACAAGATGACTGAAAGACCTCGTTTTCAGTAAGATGGAACAAGAAAGCAACTTGTTGGAAGTAATACATTTTGATGTGTGCAGTCCAATGAGCGCTGAGGCACACAGTGGATATCGTTATGTTCTTACTTCACAGATGATTTAAGTAGATGCTGTATATTTACTTGATGAAACACGAGTCTGAATTATTGAAAGGTTCAAGCAATTTCAGAGTGAAGTTGAAGATCATCGTGACAAGAGGATAAAATGTCTGTGATATGATCATAGAGATTTATATCTGAGTTACGAGTTTGGCACACAATTAAGACATTGTGGAAATTGTTTCACGACTAATACCGCCAGGAACACCATAGCGAGATGGTGTGTCCGAACATCATAACTGCACCCTATTGGATGTGGTGCATACCATGATGTCTCTTATCGAATTACCACTATCGTTTATGGGTTAAGCATTAAAGACAACCGCATTCACTTTAAATAGGAAACCACACAAATCCGTTGAGACGACACCGTATGAACTATGGTTTAGAGAAACCTAAGCTGTTGTTTCTTAAAAGTTTGGGACTACGACGCTTATGTGAAAAATTTTCAGGCTGATAAGCTCGAACCCAAAGCGGATAAATGCATCTTCATAGGACACCAAAAAACAGTTGGATATACCTCCAGTCTCAAATCCTAAAGCAATAGGAATTGTTTCTTGAATCGGGTCCTTTCTTGAGGAAAAGTTTCTCTCGAAAGAATTGAGTGGGAGGATGGTGGAGACTTGATGAGTTTGTTGAACCGTCACTTCAACTAGTGTGTAGCAGGGCACAGGAAGTTGTTCTTGTGGCACCTACACCAATTGAAGTAGAAGCTTATGATAGTGATCATGAAACTTCGGATCAAGTCACTACCAAACCTCGTAGGACGACAAGGATGCGTGCTATTTCAAAGTGGCACGTAATCCTGTCTTGGAAGTCATGTTGCTAAACAACAATGAACCTACGAGCTATGGAGAAGTGATGGTGGGCCCGGGTTCCAAGAATGGCTCGAGGCCATAAAATCTGAGAGAGAATCCATATATGAAAACAAAGTGTAGACTTTGGAAGAACTACTTGATGGTCGTAAGGCTGTTAGGTACATATGGTTTTTAAAAGGAAGACGGACAATGATGGTAAGTATCACCATTAGGAAAGCTCGATTTGTCGTTAAAGATGTTTTCCGACAAGTTCAAGGAGTTGACTACGATGATACTTTCTCACTCGTAGCGATGCTAATAAGTCTGTTGGAATTATGTTAGCAGTTACTGCATTATTTATGAAATCTTGCAGATAGGATGTCAAAACATTGTTTCCTCGATGATTTTCTTGAGGAAAGGTTGTATGTGATACAACCAGAAAGTTTTGTCAATCCTGAAAGATGCTAACAAGTATGCAAAGCTCCAGCAATCCTTTTAAGGACTGGAGTAAGCATTTTGGAATTGGAATGTACGCTTTGATGAGATGATCAAAGATTTGAGGTTTATACAAAGTTTATGAGAAACTTGTATTTCCAAAGAAGTGAGTGGGAGCACTATAGAATTTCTGATGAGTATATGTTGTTGACATATTGTTGATCGGAAATGATGTAGAATTTCTGGAAAGCATATAGGATTGTTTGAAAAGTGTTTTTCAATGGAAAACCTGGATTAAGCTACTTGAACATTGAGCATCAAGATCTATAAGGATAGATCAAAATCGCTTAATAGTACTTTCAAACGAACACATACCATGACAAGATTTTGAAGGAGTTCAAAAATAGATCGGCAAAGAAGGAGTTCTTGGCTGTGTTATAAGGTATGAGCGTTGAGTAAGACTCAAGACCTGACCACGGCCGAATAGAGAGAAAGGACGAAGGTCGTCCCCTATGCTTAGACATAGGCTCTAAAGTATGCTATGTTGTGTACCGCACCTGAAGTGTGCCAAGCCATGAGTCAGTCAAGGGGTACAAGTGTGATCTAGGAATGGATCACATGACAACGGCCAAGGTTATCCTTAGTAACTAGTGGACTAAGGAATTTTCTCGATTATGGAGGTGGTAAAAGAGTTTGTCGTAAAGGGTTACGCCGATGCAATCTTTGACACTAATCTGGATGATTCTGAGTAGTAAACCAGATTCATATAGTAGAACAGTTATTTGGAATAGCTCCAAATAGAGCGTGGTAGCTGCATCTACAAGATGACATAGAGATTTGTAAAGCACACACGGATCTGAAAGGTTCAAGACCCGTTGACTATAACATCTCTCACAAGCATAACATGATCAAACCCAGAACTCTTTGGGTGTTAGTCACATGGGGATGTGACCTTGAGTGTTAATCACATAGCGATGTGAACTGGATTATTGACTCTAGTGCAAGTGGGAGACTGTTGGAAATATGCCCTAGAGGCAATAATGAATTAGTTATTATTATATTTCCTTGTTCATGATAATCGTTTATTATCCATGCTATAATTGTATTGATAGGAAACTCAGATACATGTGTGGATACAGAGACAACACCATGTCCCTAGTAAGCCTCTAGTTGACTAGATCGTTGATCAATAGATGGTTACGGTTTCCTGACCATGGACATTGGATGTCGTTGATAACGGGATCACATCATTAGGAGAATGATGTGATGGACAAGACCCAATCCTAAGCCTAGCATAAAGATCGTGTAGTTCATATGCTAAAGCTTTTCTAATGTCAAGTACCATTTCCTTAGACCATGAGATTGTGCAACTCCCGGATACCGTAGGAATGCTTTGGGTGTACCAAACGTCACAACGTAACTGGGTGGCTATAAAGGTACACTACAGGTATCTCCGAAAGTGTCTGTTGGGTTGGCACGAATCGAGACTGGGATTTGTCACTCCATGTAACGGAGAGGTATCTTTGGGCCCACTCGGTAGGACATCATCATATGCGCAATGTGACCAAGGAGTTGATCATGGGATGATGTGTTACGGAACGAGTAAAGAGACTTGCCGGTAACGAGATTGAACAAGGCATCGAGATACCGATGATCGAATCTCGAGCAAGTGCAATACCGCTAGACAAAGGGAATTGAATACGGGATTGATTGAATCCTCGACATCGTGGTTCATCCGATGAGATCATCGTGGAACATGTGGGAGACAACATGGGTATCCAGATCCTGCTGTTGGTTATTGGCCGGAGAGTTGTCTCGGTCATGTCTGCATGGTTCCCGAACCCGTAGGGTCTACACACTTAAGGTTCGGTGACGCTAGAGTTATTATGGGAAATAGTATGTGGTTACCGAAGGTTGTTCGGAGTCCCGGATGAGATCCCGGACATGACGAGGAGCTCCGGAATGGTTCGGAGGTGAAGATCGGTATATTGGACAAAGGGTATCGGAGTCCGGAATTGTTTTGGGGGTACCAGGTGATGACCAGCGTGTCCGAAAGGGGTTTCGGAGGCCCCGGCAAGCGTTGGGGGGCCTTATGGGCCAAGGGGAGAGGGCACATCATCCCACTAAGGGGCTGAGCGCCCCTCCCAACCCCATCTCACGTAACCAGAGAGGTGGGGGCGCCACCCCTAGGGCAGCCGCCCCTCCCGACTTGGGGGGAAAGTTTCCTAGGGGGTGGGGGCGCCCAAACCCATCTAGGGTTTCCCCTGTGGCCGCCGCCGCTCCCCTAGGGAACCCTAGGGCGCCTCCCCCTCCTCCCTTACCCCTATATATAGTGAGGAAGAGAGAGGGCAGCCGCACCCTTCCCCTGGCGCAGCCCTCTCCGTCCTCCAACACCTCGTCTTCCTCCGTAGTGCTTGGCGAAGCCCTGCCGGAGAACCACGAGCTCCATCACCACCATGCCGTCGTGCTGTCGGAGTTTTCCCTCAACTTCTCCTCTCCCCTTGCTGGATCAAGAAGGAGGAGACGTCCCCGGGCTGTACGTGTGTTGAACGCGGAGGTGCCGTCCGTTCGGCACTAGGATCATCGGTGATTTGGATCACGATGAGTACGACTCCATCAACCCCGTTCACGTGAACGCTTCCGCTTAGCGATCTACAAGGGTATGTAGATGCACTCTCCTTCCCTCGTTGCTAGATTGCTCCATAGATTGATCTTGGTGTTGCGTAGAAAATTTTGAATTTCTACTACGTTCCCCAACATTGAGCACCGCCCGGAATCTAGCCATCATTCTTCGATTGATCACGGCGTTATTCTTGTCCTCCGGATTGACTAGGAGGTTGAAATCCCCCACAACTGTCCATGGCCCTACGTGAAGGTCCCGCACGTCCTTTAGCTCTTGAAGAAACTCAACCTTGTCCGCATCACTTTGTGGCCCGTAAACTCCCGTCAACCACCACATGGCCTCCCCCTCCTGCTTGAAGAGGGTCGTGACCGTGTTAGCCGTAACGTGCCTATTAGAGGCCGAGACAACCAATCTATCCCACGCCAAAAGGATACCACCACGCGTGCCAACAGCTGGCACATACTAGAAATCTTCAAATCTATTACCCAGGCATTGCTTAACAAGTTTGTCCGTAATGGTCTCCATCTTGGTTTCTTGAAGGCACACAATGCTCGCACAAGCTGCCTCAACTACCTGGTAAACCAAGCTCCAACGTGCCGTGGAATTAAGCCCACGCACATTCCACACCAACAATTTTGGGGGTTGCATAGCCATGACGAAGACCCACCAAAACCACCTAGGCCCGCCACAACCCTACGCACCCCTAACCACCTCGACGTCCTCCCCGACCAGCGGAAGCACCGATGAGTCCCACCCGAACAGAGCCAGAATCGCCTTGACATGGCTCTCCACCAGTGGCCTGTCAAATAGGTCCACGTAGGCCTGTAGCGCCTCATCCGTGATTTGGTCTCCATCATGTGCGAGACACAACTTTCTGATAAGCACCGCTTGTTGCTTGGTTGCTTTTGATCCACGCCCTCCCTTGGCAAGCCTCACGCTCCTCCGCGGGGAGGTAACCGGCGGCCGCTTTTGCCTAGGCTTCCTGGTCTTGTGAGGAAGTGCCCTGGTTGTTGGTTGCGAAAGCAGTGGGGATAAAGCCTGCCTTAGCTCCGAGCAAAAAGGGCCACGTGCTCCTGGGGCGAGGGCTGGGTCGGGGGAGGAACTGGCGAAACAGCCTGATCGGATAGACTCACCGCGAACCAGCCATCCCCGGCACGATGCGTGCATGGGCACGTCCCATCTGCATGCATCCCGGGTCCACTCCCCTCCGATACCCTGGCCCACGATCCCACCAATCGCGAACTGCCCGAACCACCGAAATCCACCTCGGTCCGCGTGAGAATCATGTTCTCCTCTTGCGCGCTTGTCGCATCCTCCTCCATCGGGACTCGCGGAGTGGCAGGCGAGGCGGGCGGATCCTGCCCCTCCAATGGCCGCAAAGCACCATGTCTACTGTCGGCCTGTAGAGACACAGCTGTCGCCCCAGGAGTCCCACCACTTCCGGCCAGCAACGAGTCAGCCGACACCACCGGTCCAACCGGACCCCTCCTTGGGCCCACAACGCTTTCCGCAGAGGGTGGTTCCCAGCTACCAACTCGCTCTCCTCCAGAATCAGCCTCCAACGGCCGCACCGCGCCAATCGAGCTGCTGTCGCTCACCGAATCGCCTGGCCCCATGATGGCGCAGGCAGAGTCATCCGGACCTGGGCCACCACCGTCCTGCCTTTGCTGACCGGCCAGAAGACCCGTTTGAACCTGGCGTTGACGGCCCAGGGCAAGCGCTGGATCCGCCGAACCGTTCGCCGTCGGCGAGCCACCGGACGAAGGAGACCCCCTCTCCTGCCCCGGCGCAGAATCAAACCCACGTCCTCCACACGCATCCTCCGGGCCACGCCCACCGCGGCCATCACCATCCGAGGGCGGCGGCGGCGGCGCACCGACCTGCGGCCCCAACCTGACCGCGCCACCCTCCTGGCAAATGGAGACAGGATACCACAGCGCATCCGCCTCATTGCTCACATTCAGGGCGCGAGCACTCCTCCTGCTTGGCTCTTCCACGACGAGAATGCGACGGGAAGGGATTCTCGCCGGATCATCCGTACGCAGCCAGACTCGAAAGCCGGACATGTCATTTCTCGCCTCCGTAGACGCCGCCACCTTGACCACAATGCCTAGGCCATGAAGCAGAGTGCCCACCGTCCTCCTAGTCCAAGCATTCGCCGGCACCCCTCGCAGGGCCAGCGGGACGAGGAAGGGCATAGAGATTTCCGTCGCCCGAGCCCGGCGAGACCACGGCCTCAGCAGGAGGTCGAAATGCTGCGTACCAGCCCTCCCCCTCCTGATCAACCTGTTCCTGATTTCCACCGAACGACAGAGCACCAAAAACTCCTCCGGATAGAACTCCCTGATCGACATGTCCGACGGCTGCAGTTCGAATTCCTGCACAATGGTGGCCGCCACCGTCGCCAGATCTGCCTGCTGCCTGCTGCCAACCACCGAGACCACCACCGCCCGCGCCAGCTCCTCCTCAAGAGCACAGAGGTCTGGCCCAGACTCCAAGAAAACGCAGTCGACGATCATCCACCACAGCATGCGAGGCGCCCGAGGACACGCCACCCCCCAGCACCGCCGATGGCGCAAACGGCATAGAGAAACCCGGCCCAGCCACGCTGGCGACCGACTCGGCACCACCACGAACCACCTGACACCAGGACTCCCCCACCCGCACTGCGTCCGGGGGGGGCGGGCCGGGCGGAGGGGGCGGCAGCGTCGGCCCAGCGCGGGTCGGAACCAGCGAGGACCCCACCGGCGGAGGGGGCGGAAGGTGCGGGCGGAGCGCTGGCGGAGGCCGAGGAAGATCCTCAGGAGAGAAACTGCGCGGGCGCGGGCGATGACGCGGCAAGGTGCAATCCCTCGAGATGTGACCAGCCTCCCCGCAGCGCACGCAGACCGGCGGGTTCGTGCACATGGCGGAGATGTGCCTCTCATCCCCACAGTTGTAGCAGCACCCGATGAGCATCGCCGGAATACGCCCCCGCGGCGACCTGGAGGAGGGAAGGATGTCCGGCCACCTGCCGGGCGGAGAGCGCCGAGCCAGAGGCTGACGAGGCGGAGAACGCGGGCGCGCCGCCCGCGCCCCGCGCCCACCCCCAGGCACCCAGCCAGGGAGCTCGGCCACCCGCGGCGCCGCGGGGCGAGCCGACGCCCCCTGCACGATTGGGCCACGCGCCGTGCCAACCACATCAGGGAACGCAGAACCGGCCCGGGGCGGGGAGACGGCGCCGGAGGAGGGGGGACGGCGGCGAGTCAGAGGAGGCCGCCGACAGAGAGACCCGCTCGGCCATGGGAGGACGCCGGCTCCGGAGTGGAGGGCGGCGGAGGTTACCACTTCACATTTGGAGCAAGGAGACGACGATGCTTGCTGTAGTGTTTTGGAACTTCAGATAAACTGACAGTGTTGCTCGCTTGGAAGAATATCTGCTGAAAGTGCCTATATTTTATTTCACTGCATCTATGTATCTTGTTCTGTTAGACATCCTTCTCACACGGAGTTGTTGATTGCGTCCGAAATAACACCTTCCCATTCTTATATTGAGTATCTGGTGCCTTTTGATACTTCATTATTGAGAAGAACCTCATCAGTCAACAGTCAATAGGTAGCTGACAAGATCCATCATGCTGGTGTGAGAAATCCAGAACAGGGGTCTGGAGCAGAGATTGCAAAGACATGCTTCTGTAGGTGGCAAGATGCAAATGTTCAATGGGGTATACGTATAATAAATATATTAATGAATTCATTATGTGCTTTGCATGCAGATGGAACGCTTCGTGTTGTCCTGCGGCAGTGTATCACCCCATGGACGGTAGCACATGATATTTCCCCCACGAAACAGATGTGATGGCTGCTATTTTCTGTCGTACTGAAATCATATTGAAACTATCTTATGTGTAGGAGGGCTCACCCATCCTTCGGTCCAAAAACGTCCTACCAAAAACTAAGATCTTCCGTCCCTAGTCGTATCGCCACCTTCGAAATAGTTTTTGGTAGGACGTTTAGCGGCCGCCGTCGATGTCTAGTCCCAAATACTTAGGTCCATGACGATGACTATATCCAGGTCGGTCAGGTGGTGGAGAGCGCGATGGCGCCCACGCTGCTTAGGCGAGGTGGTAGCCTGCGAGAAGAAAGAGGCCAAGAGATAAACAACTCTGCTCCGCTTCTTATTTCCTCGCTAGTGACCCAGGCATCAAAAGGGGTGCTGAGAGGTGCAAAAACATTGGTGGTTTTTCTCCAACCGAGCATCCCCTTTCCATTAGTTGCTTAACGAAAATACAAAGGTTCACAAACATTACAAGCAAGATGAGGAGGAGGGAAAGAGAGGGAGGTGAGTTAGTGCATTGCCAGAAAACCCGCTACGAGTGCTCGACCTCCAAACACCCCTTACTGGGCAAAAACCTGACAACACATCTAGTTTTGTAACCAAACAACTAAAACCAAGACTAACCAACACAGCTACAAGACAAAGCACACACAGTTCACCCCCGAGGAAACATTTCCACCAAAACGCAACCACAAAGGAGCCCTTCAAACAGCCGATCACACCCCATAAGCATGTCCCAAGCCCACACAACAACTGGTGGATTCATCTACCAAGCGAGCATCATAGCTTTCTTTATTAACACCCTAAATCCAACTTGAAACACATCCTTGTCCGCGCTTTTGAGAAGATCTGCCCATTACATCATAAAAGAGCAAACAGTGAAGATAACCTCCACGGGAGATCGCATAACATGCTGCTCAAAGGTTATCTTGTCCCTAAGGGTCCAAATCCCCCAGCAAACAGCAGCCACACACATCATATTTTATTTGTGCCCCTAAAGTAGAAAAGCATAGAACCAAGTAAAAACTTTGCCACAAGTTCCTTGGGCAGCTATCAGTACTTGTAACTCTATCAATAGTGCCCCAAACAGATACAGACCCCACAACTAAAAAACAGGTGTTGAGCATCTTCAAGAACATTACAAAAAGAGCCCAAATAGGGTTACCCAACCATTTTCTCTTCTTTAGACTAGTACAGCATTTCCAAACAACTTCCACATATGCATTTCAATTTAAGAGGGATGGGGGCTTTCCAGATCCAACCATTATGAGAACCAGCCAAAGGTTTTTCCAGCAACTTCTAATCATATTTAGTCCTAAACCTGCCCGATTTATTCAGGCTCCAAGTCGCACTATCAGGGGAGTCGTTCAACGTTAAAGCTCTAGCTCCAAGCGCAATCCTATTCCACTGATCAGTAAGAGCAAGGCTCCTAAAACTTCTGATTGTTACAAATATCAAACAAAATAGGATATTCATGTTTTAGGATGCTCGAACCTAGCCAAGGGTCATGCCAAAGCCTGATCAAATTACCACTGTTAAGAAGTTTTCTACCTTCCATATAGATATGTTTAACTTTCAAAATAAATTTCCAGCATGGAGAATCTGAAAAGCGAGCTTTGATCGTGGCAACTGTCTGATTACGAAAGTACTTAGCTCGAACAATTTGTTGCCACCACCATTTAGTAAGGAAGCTGATGTTTTGTTTTTTAAGATCCAAAACACCCAGCCCACCTTTATTTTTCGAGCAACAAATCACATTCCATCTGACCATATGAATTTTCTTCTTAAGTCTCCCAGCTTGTAAAAGAAGCTTCATGTGGGTTTGTTAAGCTTATTTAAGGTAGTCTTATTTAACAAAAACATAGACATGATCAAAGAAAGGATACCAGACAAACAAGAATTGACCAAAATAAGCCTGCCCCCAAATGAAGATGCCCCTTCGAGGCATCCACTCCCCTAATCATCTTACCCACAAGGAATTCACACTCGATAGTTTTAAGTGCATCAAAACTAACTAGCACCCCAAGATATTTCATAGGTAAAGTTGAAACAACACAATCAAAAAGCTCCGAGTAAAATCTAGCAACTCCATCATCAACACCTACCACAAAAATTTCGCTTTTCAAATAGTTGATCTTAAGCCCCGACATCAATGCTAAAAGGTAGAGTAACAGCTTAAGGTTGACAGCTTTAGCACAATCACGAGACAAAAAAATCACCGTATCATCTGCATATTGTAGTACAACAACCCCCTTATCAATCAAACACGGCGCCATACCAACAAACAAGTCATATTTTTGAGCTCGCAATATCATTTTGGTAAAAACATTGCACTGCCATATTAAAAAGAAAAGGAGACATAGGGGCCCCTTGACGGACCGCTTTTGCACTTTGGTAGTATGGACCAATCTGATAATTAATCTTGATTGAAACAATGCCATTATTGAGAATTTGTTTAACCCACAAACACCATTTATCATTAAAACCACGAACTCTATGGACAGCAAGTAAGAAATCCCAATTGATCTTATCATGGGCCTTCTCAAAGTCTAATTTGAGCATGACCCCCTCCCATTTCTTAACATGTGCATGATGCATAATTTCATGTAAGGAAAGAGTCCCATCAACAATATTACGATTCTTAATAAAAGAATTTTGTTGTGGACTAAACAACTTATGAGCAAAAGGATCAGTCCTAATATCAAGGTTTTTGGTAATCCACTTATACATGCATCTAAATAGGCAAATAGGTCTAAATTGTTGTATGGAATTTACCTCAGTCAGCTTAGGAATAAGAGTTATGACTCCATAGTTAAGCCTTTGAACATCCAACCTCCCCTAAAAAAAATCATCAAAGATATGCATAATATGACCCTTAATAAACTCCCGATAACATTGAAAAAATTCAATGGGGGATGTTATCAGGTCGAGGAGCTTCTGTTACTATCCATTGAAAAAATAGCATGTTTTACCTCTTCCTCAGAAAAAGGTCTAGTAAGAATAGCATTATCACTAGTAGACATTTTTCCAGAATCATCCCATAGGTCCTGGTCAATAGCAAACATATTGCCAGGGGCAGAACCAAACAAGTCCTTATAGTACTCAGTGGCAAGCATTAGGATATTACCACCCCATTATTATCAAGAGAGTAAATGCTTTTTTTTCCTCCCCTTCCCATTAACAACTCTAGGATAAAAAGTATTGTCATTGTCTCCTTTTAAGAGCCATCTATCATTGAAATATTGCAACCACTGTACCTCTTCATCAGCATACAGTTCATATAATTCTGAAGGAATTTCAACTTTGCAGTTATAAGCCTCCACATCTACAGGAGTTAATTCCTCGGTCCGACCGCCTTGGGTCTATTGTACGCAACATTTCCTTACATTTCTACAAGAGGCTGTTTTCAGGACTCGAACCCATGACCTCACAAGGCAACAATTTAGCACTGCGCCAAGGCTCCCCTTCATCCCCGCCCTTTAAAACATTTTTAAAATCTCTTGAGCTTAATATTCAAAATATCTATAGTATCAGAGCTAGTAACATTTTGTCTCTATTTTTTTTAATAATAGGAAGAAAATATTCATGCTTTAACCAAGAGACATCAAATCATTCTCTGGTCCTCTTCTCACTAAGCTGAGACACCCCACTCTCCAGGATCAAAGGATTGTGATCAGATAAATCTCTAACCAATTTAGTAACATGGACCGTAGGGAAAAGGTCTTCCCAGGAAGACATAAGAACCCTTTCCGTTTTTTCTAAAGTGGGACTTTGATGTTTATTGGATCAAATGTACATTCCCCCCACCATATATCACGAAAACATTGGTGTTGCAAGAGCAAAACTATAATGCCGGTTATGCATCTTCAGTTCTGTACTACTCTTCGATATTCTACTACCATTTTGAGTTGCACTACAAAGTGTCATTATTCTCTCTCACCATACAACTTACATTTGTGCATCGAACAAGTGTTAGTCAGTAAATTATTTAACTAAAAAACATTATACAATTCATAAACATAAAACTAGATAATGTTACCACCAAACTAGCCAACTTGATAAATTGTACAGTGAGCTGAGCGTGATTAGAGAGTAACATGTAGTAATTCAAGTAAGAAGTATATATCTTTTCGCAAAAAAAGGAGTATATATCATCAAAACAACAAAAAATGAATATAACCATAAATGGTTGTAAGCAGTAATAGCCATGAATTAACAAAATATCAGGTGGAATATAGTCTTGGAAGGATGAAAAAACATCAATTCACAGGTGTACAAATTACACTTATTCAACGACCCACGTTTGGTATCCAACTCCGAGAACATTACATGTCAAAACATTATAGAGTACAAGACAACCAACTCATACTATGTTGTCCTTCCACACAACTTGACAAGACGACCAAAAACATGTATGCGCTTTCAAACAAAAAAGATTATGCACTTGACAGGTTAAGGCACATGCAAGGTTTACATGCCTTCCCCATGTAACTTTCAACTCCTTCCACCGGTTGCAGCATTTGTGGCCACACCAGAGAGAGACAGAGCCTGAGCCTGCACATGCTGACTTAAAATTAAGAACTGTTCACTTGCAGGGTGGTAGTATTTTGAGCTCAAGTCATAAAGTGGTATTATACCAAAGAATTACTTATTTTAGCAGCAAAACTAGAAAAACGAGCTCTATGGTAAAATTAGTTGAATTTACATTACTTACACATATATCCTGTTGTGCAGACTTATCCGAAGAATATACCATTTTGCTTTTGCCTTTGCTTGAATGTGAATTCTCCCTCTGCGGCAGAAGTTCTGGTATTCCAACAGAGTTGACATAACCCAAATGTTGGGGGTTGTACGTTGCCTGTAATTTTTGTGAGCTTGATGCCGAGTTTTCCCCTCTGTACATTTGGCAAGGCATTTCCTCCTCAGACATGCCTAGTCGGTAGCCAGACTGTGTTCCACAGCTCTCCGAATATGTTGTGACTTCTTTCTGCAACATGGGACTGAGCACACCAATCCTAGGAACAGGGCGAAATGGTTTACTGGGACAATGTGGATGTTGATACTTTGCAGAAATATCCATGGTCGGTGCACAACTTTCATTGATGATGTTGCTGTCTCTGTACCATACGAAATTTTCAACATCATACTGATCATGCAAATGGTATGAATTAGGAAGTAGACAACGGCTTGGCATGTTCCCTGTAGACACTTCGCATTGTGTGAAGCATGTGTGCTTCCACAAGTCTACTGATCCATGAAGATGTCTTCCCTGCATATGGTCACTTGTATAGTAACCCGTCGAAGGTCCTGACATTCTTGGATCAAACATATTTCCTGCCTTTGTTTCTAATATGGATCGGAAACCATTTACCTGGATCAGATTTAATGCACTCTGGTTCCGGGGTTCAATACTTATTTGTGCTGCTTTTTCCGACTTATAACTGCTCGAAGACGGTAATGCATGGGCAAAAGTTGAAGCCATGCCAGAGGTATCTTGATATTCCACAAAAGAACTATTATTTATAACTTCGTGCACTTTGGTGTTCTTCCTTCTCTTGTAAGTTTTGAACACTGGTGAATGACATTTTGCAGCACTGTTCTTCTGATTAATCGGTGTTGACTCATATGAATCTGAGAAGAAAGAGCAGATAAATTAGGTCGTTTATACAATAAAAGAACATGGGAATTCACCAAGGCTTACACGTACCATTTACAACTCGATCTACTTTCATGGATTCTATATAGTAGGAAGGTGAACGATCCTCGGAACCCTTCTCTTGCGATAATTCCTTGCGGACGTCATGTTTTAGTCCTCGTGCAAATCCATTCAACATTCTAGCTGGTGTGCTGGTATTATTATATAATGGTTCCAATTTATCCCTGCAGCTTTCGCAATACCATCGTCGAAATGTTTTTGTAGTAACTAGCGATGAATTGATGTGGTCATCAAATAGTGAACGGAAATTTGAGTCATTCATCTGCATCTCACGAACATAGCCACTGTGGCCACAAGAATATTAACTATCAGTGAGGCAATGAGTACATGTAGCTTTGATAAATACATGCAAAAGGAACTGCTAAAGAGAACATATAGGATGGATCAGATGCCAAAATTAGTAATAAATGATTCTGTAAAATGAACCACAAGATCATGTTTTACTTCAATCCATCCACCTGACTAACTACAATAAAAGTGATATCTATTGGGCCACAACAACAACATTAAAAAGTAACCCATCCACCAGATTAACTAAAGGAAAATTTGACATTATTTTACCAAGCAAACAAGGGGAAAAAAACCAAATCATTTTACAGCCATAACTTCGGGTTTATTGGTGTTTCTTCTTTTACCCCTCTTACCCCCATGAAACCTGAACAAAATAGAAGCACCTCCCAGCAAACAAATGGATTATGCTAAGCCTGATAATTATGACTCCATGTGCATGAGCACTGAGGCAATATGATTCTTTTTTATCTAAAGCAAAGCACAGGAATTCAACTAGTATTAGAAGCTATGGGACTAATGCATTAGTGTTTAGTAAAGAAGCAAAATATGTGATCCCAAATATCATATATCCCACAAAGGGAAATACTTGTAGGTCATGTTATGATTTTATTGTTCCAAATAGATCAGCATATCTAGAAACATTAACTATTTGGGATAATAAATTGTTTGGAATTGCAAGCTTCTTGCCTATGGTGTGCAAGATAATCACTTCATAGATTTGGTTATCCGCCCAAAGGCAGTTATTTTTTTGTTTGTAACCCGAGGACAGTTATCTGCCTGATATATTGATCTAAACCATTCATGAATTGTATAAACACTTAAAACCTGGACCCCAAAAATCAAAAGTATGATATGCTAACATCTTACAAATTATTTAGGCATAGCATACCCCTAACACACATCAAAACTACTATAACATAGCATAGATAGAATCGTAACGAGATTACCTTATGGAGAAATGGTGGCATTGCCCATTATCTATGTTATCATCATTTACATCAAGAACAATGTGACTAGAGGATCTCTGCTCCATTTGAGAAGTGCTAGATCCGGGTGTAATCATGAAATTCTTCATAACTAGTTTATCTGCCGCAGCATAATTATGTTCTTTAAAAGTAGAAGAATGGTACTGTCAGTTGTAAATCTATAAAAATAATATATCTATTCTAGCATTAGACACATGAAACGGGCACACACATACAATTCTTGGACCATAAAAACCATAAACCCTATATAAAATCTATGAAAATCTAGAGAAGATATATGAAAATCAATGAAAACTAAAAAGCCAAGCAAATAGTAGGACAATTCGCTATGGGGCAACCCTAGAAATTTCCACCTAAACCTGCCAGCAAAAGCAGAGTAATAAAAAAAGAAAGAGTTTGAAAACACAAATTGCAAGCCTAAAAAAGTAACACACGATTTGCCATGGGGATGCATCTTAAGTTGTCGTTATGCATCACATGAGGTTGGAACATGCCCTGGATCATGGCAAATTGTGTTATTTAAAAAAAAGGTTATGATAACAATTAGATTGTTTGTCATTTCCAAAAACTATTGTTGTGATCATGGCAAAACTGCCATGGTGACGCATCTTAAGATGACGCTATGCTATCACTTATGCACGGCCACTTTGCATAAGATCGTGGCCACTTTATCTATAGTAGATCATGGCAAATTTGTGTGTAAGTTTCTACACTGACAACTTGTGTGTTTATCCTGGTTCACAACAAAAAAATTTTGTGCATCACCAATGTACATATGGCAAATCTTTGACATGTGGTAGTTTTTATGCATAGATCACGACAACTTTGTGTGTTGAAGATATACAAGATTATGGCAAAAATTGTGTCATTTGCAAAAAAAAAGAGGTTAGGATGCTTTAATAACCAATTTGTCGGCAGAAAATATACCAGGTTGCCATGTTTAAAGAAAGAGGTTTTCCATGTGGTAAAATTAAATAAAAAAAACTAGTTGTCATGCTTCAGAAAAAAAAAGGTTTGCCATGTGATAAGAAGAAATATTTGGAAATATTTGTTGTGTTATGTTTGCTTACCATACTTAATTTGATGCCATTTTTAAATTTACCAGACTACCATGATGGTTCAGAAAAACTTGCCACGTGGCAAAACAGGAGAAGAAAAATAATTGCCACCCTAATTGTATGGGTTGCGATGATGATTCAAAAAGACTTGCCATGTGTTATTTAGAAAAGTTGTCATCTAGTGCTATGATGAGTTGCCATCCTAGAAAAAGACATCCAAAGTTGCCATGTCTAGATGATAAACACTGTCATGGGCTAATGTAGGAGTTACCGTCTAAACCCAACAGACAAACAAAACATCTCTGAAAAACACAAACTTGCCATCCTTGGAACACACAATTAACCATGGCAAATTTTGGATGTTGGCAACAACAAAAAATTCCATTCACATATGCTAATCACAGTAGAGCAAAATGCTAATCGCAGAGCAAAGTTGTCAAGCATCCACCTCCTACAAATCTGAGCATCCCACCAAACTCCCCAGCCCACGCCCTACCACTCCCTCTGTTCCATTCAGCAAATGCAAACAATGTGTACATCGGCTTCAGAAATCAACATGAGCACCGTGCCCCACGCCCCACCTCTTCTATTCAGCAAAGCAAACAACCGCGCCGGTAGCTAGAGATAAATCCTACCCTGCCGCTAATTTTAGGTTGGCCGTCGACGTCCACTCTCCTTCTGGTGGATAAACGAACAGACACCCCAGAAAAACTGGATCCTAAAAATTCCTGAGCCCGAAATCCAGCGTGAACGTATAAACAGGTGAGGAGGAACAACGACCATACCTCGCCCGAAGGAGCGCACAGTTTTCTAGATTCACATAGGGGCGTTTGCGGTAGCGAGCAAACGTTGCTGGATGCGGCGATGGGTTCACACGCGGCTGGATGCGGCGGTGGGGGATACGGCGCACGATGAGTTTTCTAGATTCGTGTAGGGGCGCTGGCGAACGTGGTTGGATACGGCGGCGGGATGCGGAGATGGGGATACACGCGGCTGGATGCGGCGGTGGGGATATGGCGGCGGGATGCGCCAATGGGGATACTTGCAGCTGGATGCGGCGGTAGGGATATGGCGGTGAGATGCGGTGATGGGGATACACGCGGCTGGATGCGACGGTGGGGTTATGGCGGCGGGATGCGGCTACGACGGTGGGATGTGGCGGTGGGGACACGGCGATGGGGATATGGTGGTGGGGATGCGGCAGCAAGACGACCTAGGTCAGGGAAGAAGCAGAATGTGAGCGAGGGAGGAAAAAGTCAGTGGGTGAGAAATAAATGAGAGTGCAAACTCTCTGACCCACGACGTGATTCGTGCTACCGATCCGACGATGATCATTGTATGGCGGCGGGATGCGGCTACGACGGTGGGATGTGGCGGTGGGGACACGGCGATGGGGATATGGTGGTGGGGATGCGGCAGCAAGACGACCTAGGTCAGGGAAGAAGCAGAATGTGAGCGAGGGAGGAAAAAGTCAGTGGGTGAGAAATAAATGAGAGTGCAAACTCTCTGACCCACGACGCGATTCGTGCTACCGATCCGACGATGATCATTGTGTCACGCTGACACCTGACGGAGCCAACGCTGAATCATCGTGCCACGTTGAGATGTGCCACATTGGCAATGTGCGAAGATTCGCACACGCGGTCCTACAGTATGCCTTGCATCGCGGCAGGAATCGAACGAGCGATCGTACGCTATAACATTTTCATATTTTGTTTACCAATAAAATCAGATCCTTATATCGCTGACTACAAGTAGGTTACAGAAAATGGGCCATCCCATATTGGATGGTGCTGTAGAGAAATTAACATAAAAATAGGATGACAGCTAAAAAAATTAGGAATCGGCACGTAATCAGCATCATCGAATATGGCATCTACAGATTAATTCCTTTGGTGTAATTAATATTATACTTCAACTAAAATATACTCAAAATGATAGTTTAACTGAATATTCTAGGAAGGACAATACCTCTCGTGGTTGTTGAAACCGCTTCAGATTTGTTTATAACGGCACGGGAGGCCCATTTGTACCAAAATAAGTTGAATTTGAAGGACTACCATTCCAGATTAAAAGCTAACTAAATAGTTTCATCATGGTATAATAGGGGCTTGTCTCAAAATGTTACAGTAGAACATATTAGATCTCAGAATGTCAGGCTCGAAGTTGGACATAACAAAATATTCCCTTGTATCATGTAAATAGCACTAGCCATTTCAATTCATCTGTTTGAATTTGCGAAAGAACGTGAGGACGAGAAGGCTTGATGCAAATGTGAATGGTGTTGAATTAGAAGCTAAAAAAATGGTTTACACTTAGACCTTGGCAATCTCTGAATGAATCCATCCCCCAAAATGGTTGAAAGCTAATCTGAACTGCATTGTCCCATCCTTCAGATGGCAGTCAGTGTGACCCAGGAGCATCACCAGCATATGTTATTCCTTTACCACGAGTGACATATCCAAGCAAGCTGGTTGCATTCAAACTGACAAAAAGAATCTCAATCTTTGACCTTAGTATCCTACATGGCACCTAGTAGAAAACAAAATAGGCTTGCTCTACATATATAGCCTTCTCCAAGATTTTCTCTAGAATCACAAGACTTTGCCAGAGGTCTGCAACTCGGTGTTTGTTTTGGCATAAAAAGGAACTTAACTTCATATCTTCTTTACTGCCTACTCATGACGAGCAACATCTATAGAACTCGTCATCACCTTGTCATTAATAACATAGGAAATCACAGTTTTTGCAATGAACGCGTAAAATAATTTAAGATGCATACACTAATTTCATAGGATCACACTATAAATGGCTCTTTTGATTTATCAGAGACTTGTGATTCCAACAGAAGCATGTGATGATCATTTGTGAACTTTGCATTTTAGGCCTAAATGGGGACTGTGTGAATACATCACACATTCGTCCTCCTTGTTTTCAGTTCTATTTCTATGTGTCTCTTTGCTGTTGCCCGAAGAAACCTGAGATATTAATGGAAGAGGTGAGATCTTACTATTTATAAATAGCCTTATCTATCCAAAGAATTAAAGATTGTCTAATATGTATTTTTTTCACACAAACCGGCCAAAATATATCGAACACCAATAAGATGCAAGGGTTAAAAAGAAGAAGAAACTAACAAGGCAACAACAAAAAAGAGCAAAATCCTACAGTTATGCCAGTTACACCTACAACTACTGGTCATGGGACCATATAGGTATATCAAACTGTAAAAGTTACCAAATCAAGAAACTGCGGGAGATCAGTAAGAATGTCGTTCGTAACCTCTCCCATACAAGCAAGTACAAGGATGAAATGCATATGATTTATGAATTTTAATGTCAAATGCTAGAAAAATCAACTTGGTATTACGTTTCACGCACCAACCAGTAGAACCAACGGTCAGAACTCATGAAAAAGGTTGGGCTATCCACAAATACTTCAAATAATGACAAACTCGCCAGAGGTGACCATCAAAATAGTTGTATGATTGTCTACTGGTTTACTATTGAAGTACGCCTAATGACCAAGCATCCACGATTAGCAAATGAGACTCGGTCTTGATTACCATAATTTGGCTAGTACCACATGTGCACATGTGAATATAATGGGGTTCCTCGATGATGCAAGATTCTCATGGCATGGTATGGAAGAAAAAACAAGAATTATGACCTTTAACAACAGATGGTTGATGGTCTTACCTCTGAAAAGCTCATCTTAGAGTATTCTAATTCATGTTCACAACTGCATGGAGTTTGGTAGGTACCACTGTTTTGAATATTTTCATCACCATCCATGGTATTAGTGGCATATGGTATGTTTCAATCATTTGGACAAACACTTAGACATAGCAGGCCTGCATGTGGCTGCATGATGCGTATAGCACATTTGTCCTTGTTATTACAAGATGTATTGTTATCAGACTTATCTTGACAGTCCACAAAATAACTGTTATTTATAACGTCATGCACTTTGGTGTTTCTCTTTCTCTTGTAGGTTTTGAACGCCTTTGGTGTTTCCCATGCAGAGGAGTATATCTTTTCACTGGCAACGTCTTCATGATATCATTTGTGTTACTTCTTTTGAGCATTGACTCCCCATGCAGAAATCCTAGTTTACTTTGTTGTTAATTTCTTTTTTCTCTGCAATCTTCTCGCAAATATCTGGTGAATTTGTATCATTTAAGATATTAACATTGCTCAGGATATTTTTAGTTCCATTAGTATTGGTGGGTGATGCCTCATAACCTAAGAAGAATATACAAATAAACTCACTGATACAATAAAGCATAGGAATCTCAACAAGAATTTCACCTGTATCATTTAGGACGGGGATAACATCTGAGGATTCTTTGTTAACCCAAGAAGGTGAATGATATTTTGCAGTACCATTCTCTTGATTAATTCTATTGTATAAACAACTTAATTTATCTGCTCTTTCTTCTCAAATTCATACATGTCAACATCGATTAATTGGGAGAATGGTACTGCAAAATGTCATTGACCTTCTTGGGTCAACAAAGAATCCTCAGATGTTATCCCCATCCTAAATGATACATGGTGAAATTCTTGTTGAGATTCCTATGCTTTATTATATCAGTGAGCTTATTTGTATCTTCTTTCTCAGGTTTAGATGAGGCATCACCCACTAATACTAATGGAACTATGAATATCCCAAGCAATGTTAATTTCTTGGATGACACAAATCCACAAGATATTTGCGAGAAGATTCCAGAGAAAAAAGAAATGAACAACAAAGTAAAATTAGGATTTCTGCATGGGGAGTCGATATTTCAAAAAGAAACACGGATAATAGCATGAAGACGTTATCGGTGAAAAGGCATAGTATAGAAAAAAAAGGTGTTCAAAACATACAAGAGAAGGAAGAACGCCAAAGTGCAAGACATTATAAATAACAGTTATTTTGTGGACTATCAAGATAGGTCTGAAAACAATAGAGATTGCAATAACAAGGAAAAATATGCTATAAGCACCATGCAACCACATGTAGGCATGCTATGCCAAGGTGCTAGCCCAAGTGGCGGAAACATACCATATGCCAACAATAGCATGGATGGTGATGAAAATATTCAAAACAATGGTGTCTAACAAACTCCATGTAGTTGTGAAGATGAAATGAAATACTCTATGTGCTTTTGAAAGGTGATAACTATCAACCATGTGTTGCTGAAGGTCATAATTCTTTATTATTCTTCCATACCATGCCATGAGAATCTTGTATCATTGAAGAACCTCGTTATACTCACATCAGCATATGTGGTACTGCCAAATTATGGTAATTAGGACCAAGACCCATTTGCTAGGTATGGATGCTTAGTCATTAGGCTTATTTCAATAGTAAACCAATAGACAATAATACAAACATTTTGATGGTCACTTCTTGCGAGTTTGTCATTACTTGAATCAATGAACTAGGTGCAGTTCCAAGTGTTGAAGTATGTGTGTATTGTCCAACCTTCTCTACCAGCTTTGACTTTTGGTTCTAATGGTTGGTGCATGAAACTTAATATCAAGTTGGTATATTCTAGCGACATTAAAATCCATAAATCATACGTATTTCATCCTTGTACTTTCAGTATGGGAGAGGTTATGAAGGACATTCTAACTGATCTTCTTTAGAGGCTGTTTGGATCGATGCCAGGAGATGCCCTGCCAAAAATTTGGCATTGACCGGGCATGGCACTTGTGTTTGGATGGCTACCAAATAATTGGTGCGCCCTGCCCTGACTTGCCGTCGTAGTTCAATCTACCACCAATTTTTTGGCGAGGCGCTGGCGGCAGAATTGGCCGCCAATTAATTGGCGCGCCCGCAGTTGGCGAGGCTTGCGCTGGCGCAATCCAAACAGACCCTTAGTTTCGCGATTTGGCAATTTTTCCTATTTCACATATCGGGCAAGCATACATGTAACTATAGGATTTTGCTCTGTTTTGTTGTTGCCTTGTTTATTTCTTCTTCCTTTTTACTTAGTTCTTAGGTATTGGCTAACCTAGGTTTTCGTCTCGTTTTGTCTCCTAAGGCCTTGTACAATGCAAGGCGCTTAGGTGAGGTGCTTAGAGAAATAAACCGGTTTTCTTAAGCACCAGTGCTACTTGTAGAGATTAGACGCTTAATTAGGCGTCTCTCCTGTAGAAATAGGCATCAATGCTTCAGCAAAACCCGGTTTATTTTTCTAAACACCTTCCTAAGCACCTAGCATTGTACAAGGCCTAAGATCATCAAGTGAGAACACAGAAGCACGAAACTAAAGGGTAAACCCAATCCAAGTTCGACAAAAGAAAAGTAACTTTGATGATCAATCCGCTCCAAGGTGTGCAAGAGTTGGCGACATTGGAGGCAAATCTTTGCAAGGAGGTTGTGGAATAATTTGGTGGGTTTGGTGTGGTGGGATGGCCGGGGTAATTTGTAGGAGTTTGTTTGGCAGAAATGTGAAAAATAACCTTGGTTAAAAAAAATAGCCTTGGTGATCAATCTGCTCCAAGGCGTGCAAAGTAGGTGACATTGGAGGCTAACCTCTCTTTTCTCACAGCACATTGGAGGCAAATATTTGCAAGGAGGTTGTGGAGCTAATTGCTGCGTCCGGGTAATTTGTAGGAGTTTCTTTCCAAAAATGTGAAATGGCGGTGCTCTAGATTTTTTGGATGGAAAAGGGGGAGGGTGTGAACGAGTTGCAACGTCTGGACGATAAGAAGGAAGAAAATATTCGCTAGGGATATTGTGTGGGCGAATTGGCACATTTACACGTAAACATTTCTATGACATTGTTGGAAGTTACAAATAGTAATAAAGTGCGCCTACATAAACTGCAATTTGTTTTTGTTTTTGTTATACATTGGTTGGAGAAAGGTAGTATTTAATTTTGAAAAAAAATATGAATTATTCTTTTGTATCCTTACATAATGTTGTGCGATGATGCCTAAGAGTGGGCGTGCTCTCCTCATCTCATCCGTGCTATGCGCTATCCCCGTGCACTCCATGCTAGCACTGGATGTCCCGCCGAAGATTGTGGCTGCATTGGTGAAGATCTGCCGGGGATTTCTATGGTGTGGGGAAGAGGAAGCGCATGGAGGCAAGTGTGCGGTGGCCTGGGAGGCAGTGTGTACACCGAGGTGGGCTGGCGGCTTGGGAATCCCAAACCTGAGGTGGATGAACAAGGCACTACAGGCGAG
The DNA here is from genome assembly GCA_032464435.1 of Aegilops umbellulata. NCBI lineage: Eukaryota > Viridiplantae > Streptophyta > Magnoliopsida > Poales > Poaceae > Aegilops > Aegilops umbellulata. Next base: position 33,503,409 of record CP136055.1, on the reverse strand, counting down.
ATGGCCATGGCTGCAACGGACTGACCGAAATAGACCATGGAGCGAGTTCCCCATATCAGTCCCAGCGGAATCCATGGAGATATACCGTGCGGCTGCTAAAGCCACGGTGGGAAACGGCAAGTCAATACTCTTCTGGGAGGATAAATGGATTGATGGATACCGGATTTGTGACCTAGCGCCGGAGATTTACCGGCGCATACCGTGCCGGATCAGGAAGAGGCGGACGGTGCAGGAGGCGATGCTCACCGCAACTTGGGCACGAGACATTGGGCCGAACCTATCAGTGGAGGCCATTGGGCAGTTTCTCTTACTATGGCAGAGGGTGTCGGACACGCGGCTGGAGGAAAACATAGAAGACACCTTTACTTGGTCCTGGTCAGTAGACAGCAAGTTCTCAGCCAAGTCGGCGTATGAGGCGAGATTCATGGGCAGAGAAGTTTCTCCCATGGCATTCACGTGGAAGTCGGGAGCCCTGCTCAAATGCCGTTTTTGGATGGAAAAGGGGGAGGGTGTGAACGAGTTGCAACGTCTAGACGATAAGAAGGAAGAGAATATTCTTTAGGGATATTCGCTAGGGATATTCACGTGGAAGTCGGGAGCCCCGCTCAAATGCCATTTCTTCACATGGCTTGCCCTAAGGGGACGGGTGTGGACCTCGGACAGACTGGCGCGACGTGGCCTACCGTACCAGGATACATGCCCGTTCTGTGACCAAAATGATGAAACAATCCAGCACCTACTGGTAGGTTGCATTTTCGCAAGGCAGGTATGGAGATGGCTGAGTGTCAGAACAAGTAGGAATGCCTTCGAACCAAGGCATGAGGAGAGCCTGCAGGCTTGGTGCACCAGGCAGGATCGGAGCAGGCAAGACACGAAGAACATTCGGGCTTTGAGCATCCTTGGCATGTGGCTCACCTGGAAACATCAGAACGACATCGTCTTCAACGGAGTGACACCATCGTTGGCAATGCTCACGCAACGCATGACCGAGGAAGGAACCTTGTGGGCGAAGGCAGGGCTGCTCAAGGGCACGATCAGAGGCTTTGAGGTGAAGAACGTGGAGTGGGCAGCGAGGGAGTAGTTAGCTTTAGAATGCGAGGTGGATGCGGCTTGCCCGCTTGTACATATGATGTAAAATGTGACATTGGGGAGCTTTTCCCCCTCCTTCTTTAATATATGATACGCACACTCGTGCGTATTCAAGAAAATGTTGTGGTACAAATTAGGAAACAAGACTCTAGGACAAAATTTTGCAATCAACAAATTTCTCTCTTAAGAAAATGCAAGTGTCTTGATGCATTGGTAGGAAGAAGAGTTTGTACAAGCCATCAGAAGGGCAACATGATGTGGTTCCTTGGTTACAAGACGGGCTCCAAGGCGTACAAGATGTATGACCTCATCTCGAAGCATGTGCACATCTTCCACGATGTTGTCTTCGACGAGGAGGCAGGTTGGAGCTGGGAGGCACCGGGAGAGGCGCTAGCGAGCAGCTCCTTCATTGTGGAATACTCAGACGGCCCACGCAGGCAAGCTACTTGAGAAAGCTGCCATGGTGGGCTGCAACACCACACACACGCAGGCGGCCTACGCAACCAAGCTACTCGAGAAAGCTGGCATGGCGGACTGTAACCATGTACACGCCAATGGAGGCACGGTGCAAGCTCAGCAAGGAACGCAATGAGACGCCGGTGGACGCTACCTTCTATCGGAGCATCATCGGCAGCCAAGGTATATCATGCACACCCGGCCGGACATCTCATTCGCCGTTGGGTTCCTGAGTAGGTTCATGGAGGCGCCGGCCAGCGATCACCTCGTGGCCGTCAAGCATCTATTACGCTACATCGCCGGCACACTCACGCACGGATGCATGAGCCGCCTTGGCGACAACGGGACCTTGGCCGGCTAAAGTGATTCAGACCATGTGGGTGACGTGGATTCCAAGAAAAGCACCTCAAACGTGATGTTCTTTCTCAAAAACAGCCGAGTGAGCTGGCAATCACAGAAGCAGAAGGTCGTCGCCACTTCATGTGAGGCGGAGTAAATTGCGGCGGCAACAGCGGCATGCCAAGAAATCTGGCTGGCTTGTCTCTTCGATGAGGTGCTGAATCGAGATGTCGCCCCTGTGATCCTCTACGTCAACAAGTCTACGATCTAGTCTGCAAAAAATCGGTACTTCAGGATCACAGCAAACACATTGATCTACGCTATCACTTCATCCGTGATTGCGTTGAGAAGGGAACAATGACAGTGGAGTTCATCAGAATTGCGAGCAGAGGGCGGACATCCTGACCAAGCCTCTTGGACGTGTTCGTCTCCAGGAGTTGTGCGGCAAGGTCGGGGTCATCGACATCAAGCACCTTCGACAGGGTTGAGGGGGAGATAGTGGATTAAACCCTTTCTCCGAGCACAGCTATAGTGTGAACTAAGAGCAACAAAGTCAAAATAAGCTGCATGGGATAACCTGCAGCATGTCAGGGTAGGATAGTTAGTAGTCAGAGCAGTGCGGCTAGGATCTTTTATCCATCTTCACACTACCAAAACCTTGGGCTAACCAATACGTAGCTAGCCCTATAAAAGGGCATGTATCCATCTCCTGTAAATTGAAGTATTCAAGCTTCCACCAATCAAGTGTCTCTCTCGTGCTAGACCACACACCGCTCATCTTAAGACAGATTCTTGTGTCGTTTGGGGTCCTTTGCTAAAGTTGTTTCTTTTTTTTTTGTCCGCACCTCCAAATGTATGGATTTATGTTAGCTGTGTTGGATTTGCTCTTGCCCACTTGTGGTTTTCCAGAGAGATCTGATCTTTTAGATGTAGGATGATGGTCTGTTACTTTATCATAATATCAATATGTTTATGATCTACCATCTTCATAGATTTCAAATCTGGATTTATGGTTTTGTCATGGATTAGGTGAAGGGATGTTGAAGTTGTAGTGTTTCATGGATCGGAGAATTGTATCTATGTTGCTCTATCCTTCACACAATTTTCCTTGTTTGGTCTAACATAATTTGCCATTATTATCTAACTTTATGTATTACTAGTGCATGGTCACAGTAAACACAATACTTTATAATCGACGTTGTAAAGGTGGATGCATCTTCTGATGCACATGATGTTGTGCCTATTTTGGGGAATTTTTAGTGTTTCATGGATCAAAGAATTGTATATATGTTCTACCCTTCATACAGTTTTCCTTGATTCGTCTAATAGAATTGCCAATATTATCTAACTTTATGTATTACTACTTACTGTGTGGTCACAGTAAACACAATACTTTTCAATTGATGTTGTAAATGTGATGCATCGTTTGATGCACATAATGTTGTGCCTATTTTGGGGAATGAGTGCCCATAGGGCACCAACTTTCCTTCTTCATGCCAAACAATTGATTAGATTATAACTACGAGCAGTATGAATAATTTGTCATGAAATATGGTTAAATTGATCAGTGCTCCATGTATTAATGATTATGAATGTTCACACATGTTTGCCCATATCTATGTTTTCTTTCTTTAGCTGGCATTTATTAGGCACAATTGACAGTATCACTGTTGTACTTTTAAAGAACACAGTTATGCTGCAGGATAAACTTGTCATGAAGAATTTCATGATTACAACTAGATCTAAGACTTCTCAAATGGACCAGAGATCACATTGTTCCCGATATAAATGATGACAACATAGATAATGGACCATGCCACCCTTTCTCCAGATGGTAATCTCGTTACGCTTTTATGCATGCTATGTTACAGTAGTTTTCATGGATCAGTGACTTGTAGGTAAAAAGAATCATATAGCATCTAATTTACTAGTTGCCGCCCAAGTTAGCTGGTAAATTTAAAAATGGCATCAAAATAAGTATGGTAAGCAAACATAACACAACAAATATTTCCAAATATTTCTTCTTATCACATGGCAAACCTTTTTTTTTCTGAAGCATGACAACTAGTTTTTTTTATTTAATTTTACCACATGGAAAACCTCTTTCTTTAAACATGGCAACCTGGTATATTTTCTGCCGACAAATTGGTTATTAAAGCATCCTAACCTCTTTTTTTTTGCAAATGACACAATTTTTGCCATAATCTTGTATATCTTCAACACACAAAGTTGTCGTGATCTATGCATAAAAACTACCACATGTCAAAGATTTGCCATATGTACATTGGTGATGCACAAAATTTTTTTGTTGTGAACCAGGATAAACACACAAGTTGTCAGTGTAGAAACTTACACACAAATTTGCCATGATCTACTATAGATAAAGTGGCCACGATCTTATGCAAAGTGGCCGTGCATAAGTGATAGCATAGCGTCATCTTAAGATGCGTCACCATGGCAGTTTTGCCATGATCACAACAATAGTTTTTGGAAATGACAAACAATCTAATTGTTATCATAACCTTTTTTTTAAATAACACAATTTGCCATGATCCAGGGCATGTTCCAACCTCATGTGATGCATAACGACAACTTAAGATGCATCCCCATGGCAAATCGTGTGTTACTTTTTTAGGCTTGCAATTTGTGTTTTCAAACTCTTTCTTTTTTTATTACTCTGCTTTTGCTGGCAGGTTTAGGTGGAAATTTCTAGGGTTGCCCCATAGCGAATTGTCCTACTATTTGCTTGGCTTTTTAGTTTTCATTGATTTTCATATATCTTCTCTAGATTTTCATAGATTTTATATAGGGTTTATGGTTTTTATGGTCCAAGAATTGTATGTGTGTGCCCGTTTCATGTGTCTAATGCTAGAATAGATATATTATTTTTATAGATTTACAACTGACAGTACCATTCTTCTACTTTTAAAGAACATAATTATGCTGCGGCAGATAAACTAGTTATGAAGAATTTCATGATTACACCCGGATCTAGCACTTCTCAAATGGAGCAGAGATCCTCTAGTCACATTGTTCTTGATGTAAATGATGATAACATAGATAATGGGCAATGCCACCATTTCTCCATAAGGTAATCTCGTTACGATTCTATCTATGCTATGTTATAGTAGTTTTGATGTGTGTTAGGGGTATGCTATGCCTAAATAATTTGTAAGATGTTAGCATATCATACTTTTGATTTTTGGGGTCCAGGTTTTAAGTGTTTATACAATTCATGAATGGTTTAGATCAATATATCAGGCAGATAACTGTCCTCGGGTTACAAACAAAAAAATAACTGCCTTTGGGCGAATAACCAAATCTATGAAGTGATTATCTTGCACACCATAGGCAAGAAGCTTGCAATTCCAAACAATTTATTATCCCAAATAGTTAATGTTTCTAGATATGTTGATCTGTTTGGAACATTAAAATCATAACATGACCTACAAGTTACTCCCTTTGTGGGATATGTGATATTTGGCATCACATATTTTGCTTCTTTACTAACCACTAACGCATTAGTCCCCATAGCTTCTAATACCAGCTGAATTCCCGTGCTATGCTATAAATAAAAAAGAATCATATTGCCCCAGTGCCCAGGCATGTTGAGTCGTCATTGTCGGGCTCAACATAATCCATTTGTTTGTTGAGAGGTGTTTTCTTATTCCAGAGGTTTCAGGGGGGTAGGAGGGATAAAAGAAGAAACACCAACAAACCCAACTTTATGACAGTAAAATGATTTAGCTTTTTTCCTCTTTGCTTGGTAGAATAATGTTGAATTTTCCTTTTTAATCTAGTGGATAGATTACTTTTGGATGTTGTTGTGGCCCAATAAATATCATTTTTCCTTGTAGTTAGACAGGTGGATGGATTGAAGTAAAACTTGATTTTGTGGTTCATTTTGCAGAATCATTTATTGCTAGTTTTGGCATCTGGTGCATCCTATATGTTCTCTTTTGCAGGTCCTATATGTTCTCATAGAAGAAGAATGTGGAGGGAAGTATGGTTCAATATGTCACAAATTAATCAAACACATGACTCCTAAAACTCAAATCATACATAGATATCGAAGGATATCTAGCAATAGAATAACAAAAGAAAAATAATTGAACTGAGCACATCACAAAAGACAAGAGCTGAGCGAAGAAGGTAGCACAACGGTAATAAATATGAAAGGCATATTTCATCACTGGTGTGCGATAAGGATTGGGTGTAAGATTTATTTTCCTTCGGCCATTTCATCGAACATTTCAAATGCATAAGCCAAATCAAAAGACGGTAAAAATGGATCGAGGTAATTGGCCACCTGGTTGCATGTGTCGAGTCATAGCTTCATGGGAGCTACCTTTGTGGGTGATGAACTACGAAGCATCTGGAAGCAAGCCAGGAGTGTGTGGTCCATGAGCCATCGAGGCTGTACTCAACCCACTGCTTTAATACCAACACAGGTTGCACGTTATTGGAGCAACATTATGGTGCAGCAGAGCAACAACATCAAAGAACATAACTTTTTTACCTAGGGTTGGTGCATGAGGTGTATGGCGGACATGGTAGTAGATGAACAGGGTAGAAGATGAGTGGTGGCTGGAGCATGATGCTGATGACGGCCGGAGGTTGTCGGGGATTGTGGAGACTGATTGAAGACAGCAGCAACTGGTTGGTTGGCGAGCTGATCTAGAGGCAGGGTCGCGACTGCATCGGCTTGAGTCTGAGGCCGTCGATTCAGACAAGCCGACCTAAATGCAACAGCAGCAGCTCCCACTACTCGAGGGGAATTTTCACTATCTGCAGTAACATTGGAAGGCTTCAGATGCACATAGTGTCCAGCATCAATGAAAAATGAGAAGGAAGTTGCACTAAACAAACCTCCTCCGAAGTTGTGTCTTCCTCTGGAAGCAAGTTGCAGAGCACATGAATATGCCGCACATTTTTCCTAACATATGGCGATGGATCCCTGACACATTTCTTTACAGCAACATTTCCTAACATATGGCGATGAAGCCATGGTGTGTAAGGCCCAAGACGTCACCTTTATGTGTGATAAATCATTCTTGAATATGCTAATGGAAAGGAGAGCTTTATTCTGGCACCTGCGATAATAGCAACAAAATTTGCAGAATCACTTCCAACAGCACATGGCAATTACTCAAAATTCAACTACTTGCAGGATTCAGACTTATAAGGTACTCCCTCCGTCCGAAAATACTTGTCACATAAATGGATTAAAATGAATGTATCTAGAACTAAAATACGTCTGGATACATCCATTTCACTGACAAGTATTTCTGGACGGAGGTAGTATGATCTTTGTCAACAACATCAGAGAGAATCTCTGTTTGCATGTCTAATATGTAATTGCAGCAAATTCATGGTTCAATCGAAGCATTTGCCAAAAGAAGATATTGTTTCTCCGATCAAACATGCAATGACCGCATGAATCTAGCTGGACCAACAGTAGTTGAGCTCATGTACGTGATTACTCCGACCTGGCTCAGTTACAAGGAAAAGGTTGGCTCGCTTCTCCGTGTCTCGGAGCAGTTAGAGGTAGACGAGCTTCATCTCCGACGACTGCCCCACCGCCGCCCCATTCTTGACCACCTGCGCCGCCCGATTGCAAATCAATTAAAAATCCGCCCAGAAAGAGACGAAAGCAGGGGAGTTTCCGAACCAAACCTGCGGGAAGAGCGCGTCGACCTGTCGGCGTCGAATCGGGAGTCTACGGAGGCGGCGTCGGTCGGTCGCGGTCGTCGTAGAACTGCGCGTCGCTCCCCATCCGCCCCATCACCCACGAAACCGCCGCACCGTGATGCTCGCCTGCAGAACGAACGTAGCTCGATAGCGTTACCAACCCTCTCCGGCCGCGGCGGGGAGGCTGGGAGGAGCGGATCTCGACGGCGGTGAAGAGGTCGGCGAGGGGAGAGGGGGGAGGGCGTGTCCGTCCAGATCTCGAAGACGTAACGGTTGTCTGCAGTCTCGGCCGACATCGAAAGGGCCTCCTCGGCTGGCCCGGTATTTACATGGGCCGTACCACAGCGTATTCATATTTTTCTATTCTTTCCCCAAAATATGACAGACTCGGGAGCCCCTCTTGACAATTTTTAAAATACGGAACAGTTTTTAAAAATGCGATCAAAATTTGAAAAATAAACATTTAAATAAATCACGATATATTTTCAATTTATTAAAAAAAGAACTTTTTTGAACTCCGAGCAAAATTTGGAGAAAAGCAAACGATTAGATATGTGAACAATTTCAGAAATCCTGAATATTTTTGAATTTGTGAACAGATAGTGAAAACATGAACATTTTTCATCTTCCGCGCATTTTTTGGAATATGTAAAAAAATATAATTTTTAAATAAAATTTGAAAACATGGAAATAAATTTTGAACAAAAATTTAAAAACACAAATAAATAAAAAACAAACATATTTTGAAATTCACTATTTTTAATGTATGCTTTTTTATTTTGAAGAAATTTTAAGAAAAATCCAAATATTTTTTGAAAAATGATTTTTTTAGAAGAAACTAAAAAAGGAAAGAGAGATGAAAAAAGAAAAATGAAAAGAAAAGAAGAAAACGGAAAAACCAATAGGAACCAAAAAAAGGGTAAAAGAAACAAAAAACCGATTCAGGGAACCTTCTTCCCAAAACCGGCTACCTCGCTCGGGTATAGTGGGCCGACCCAAATTCTCGCACTGAGCGTTCGCCTGTGCGTTTGCGTGAAAATTTGATGCAACGAGTCATATAGGTTTTCCCATTGTTGGGTATTGTACACTGCCATCCCCGTCTCCTCCCCAAAATCTGATGCCGGCGTGCTGCTCCCACGACTAACGAGGCAACCTTCTTCTCCCCCTTCGCACCATAGATTCCAATGGCGACATTGCGGGGTGGTGGATCAATTCACTCGAGGTCAGTCAGGAGCAGCAGCAGAGGAGGGGATGTGACGACTGTTGGCGGCCACCGTAAGCGGGGGAGGAGCATGGGGATCACGCATCAAATTGATCCCCGCGCCGGAGATGAGTGTAGTGGCGGTGACCTCAAGCGGACTCGCGGTAGAGTGTGATAAAAGTTAAGAAATTCTCACAAATGATGTTTGAAAATTAGAGGTTAAAAGTGATGGATTTGGTTGCCGATGTTGCCTATTTAATGATGAACAACCATGATTATGGTTGCTGCACTTGCATAGTGTTGCTGCCAAGTGATGACAATCTTGAGACTAGAGATGACTATGGCACGCCTCTTTTTTGGGTACAAAAAGGGTTTTATTTCATAATTATAGAATTATTACAATCAAGAGGCAAGATGTCCTCAATGTACGCGGCCTCTACGGAGCCATACAGCTGTGCTATGTACCAAACAATTTGCTAAGTTTAGTATGACACACCTCTTTTTATTGGGAGCAGATATGCTTGCTTTTGGATCTTTAGTATCTCTATTCAATTATCCCCGTGTGGTTGCAATTTTTTTAGGAATGGTTGCATTGTTTCTTTAATAGAATCAAGTGTAATAGAGAGCATATTTTATTTCCCTTCTTTTTGTAAATGATATGACCATTCTATGAGAAATAAAGTCTTTTACCCATAAAAAGTGTAATAGAAGAGACAAATATGCGGCTTTCCTCTCGAAAACCAATTGTTTTTGCCTATTGTGATTGATTTTGCTTTTTTTAACACAGTACAGACGCAAGCGCTCATATAAATGCACATATACTCATTAATATGAACGCACACGCGCGCACCCTACCCCTATGAGCACCTCCGAGAGACTGAGCCGGCATGTCATTTTGAAATTTGACGAAGTCACCATAGGCGCTTCATAGTTGACTGGAACATCTCCTCCTACTGAAAGCGTATCGCCGGAAAGCCTGGAATAAATCCAGAATAAATGCGAGCACCAGGACTTAAACCCTGCTGAGTTGGGGATACCACTGTCCACCTAACCATCCCAACCACAGGTTGGTTCGCGTGATTGATTTTGCTGACTATATTGGCAGTTCCTCTATTTTGGTGTACTCCCTCCATCCTAAAATATAAGGTGTATTATTTTTTAAGTCAAACACTGTTTGACCAAGTATTTTGAAAAAAGTACCAACATCTACGGTACCACATTTGTATCACTAGATCCATCATGAAAAGTATTTTCATATTTTATTTATTTTGTATTGTAAATGTTGCTATTTTATTCTGTAATTTTGGCCAAACATACATAAGTTTGACTTGCACAAAAACCGGTACACCTTATATTCCGGAATGAAAGGAGTATTGATCTTCTTTGCGAAGTTGTTTTTTCTAAGGTATTTAAAACTACTAGCATGCATGACGCATGTGTGTTGCGACGGAGCCATTGGATTAGGAGGTCAAATAACGTTAGTGTCTTTGTATCCGTTGTATGATTTACGATTAGTAAAAACAGCAAAAGTATGGTAAGAGGCATGCAGTGTCAGAGAATTTAAAACACCAATGGTAGGTTGGGAACGAAACTAAAACCAAGATCGGTTTTTAATTGAAGTCACACTTTTGTGTTTGTTATTGTGCATTCTATAAAGATGTTAGTCTCACATGAAAGTAGTGTATAAGAACTCGTGCAGACTTCTCTGTTAATTAATAAAGTTTGGGTGTGCTTCGCTAGAAAAAAAAGTAAACAAGATGTACATTCACCCACCCCAACATGCGAACCGATTTGGTCCACATCATATGGTGAAACTAGCCCATGAGCTAGCTAGTGTTGGGAGGTCTAATCCACCGATAGTATGACCAGATACACCTCCAAGTTTTATTTTTTCTTTATTAGCAAACGATGTAAGTGTAATTTTAGTTAATAAAGCTAGTCATGAAGGTCTTTTCATAAAAATAAAAGAACTAGCCCATACCAACCAAGCCTTCGTAGGTGCGGATGGCGGGCCACTCACCTGTCTCCAAGTGACAGTTATACCACTAAAAAGGAGAAGAAAAGAGTTGGCAGAAAGCTGCCACGTAAGCGGAAAATCTGATGTGTCAAGGTAATTAAGAGAAAATAGATGAGTGTGGTGACCCCAGAAAAAACAATGCCGAGAACGTGAACCTAGGCAAAACACTTAAATGAAAGAAGCCAACCATTGCATGGAAAATTTTAGTTACTAAAGCATTAAATGAAGGATGCTTAGCTATAAGGCTACTCATAGTGGGGAGTATCATATACTAGTATCATGCATATGATACTAGTGTATGATACTATCTTCATAGTGCATAGTATCATAAAGTAGTATCATAGATGATCATATTTATTATCATGCATGACACAAAGTAGCATAGCATTTAACATGATACGGTATCTACCTATGTTACTCTAACCCTCTCTCTCTTCTTTAATTGTGTGTCACATAAGCATGTTTGCTAGTCTCAAGTGCATGTTACTGGTTATGTTACTCTCACTATGGCCAGCCTAAGAAGTTAACACCTATGCATTACGGACTTTAATTGCTAAAAAAATTAATGTGCTTAGCACCTCATTTTAGTCGTGGCCTAAAATCAGGTCGAGCTCGAGCATGGAAGCGAGGCCACGGTCTGATGCCTCACAATTGTCTCACATCTGCTACGGAGTCGGAGAGGCTCCTCTATGTCGACGCTTTCTCGCGACGTTGTTCCAGGGCGGCCGTGGATGAAGAGGAGAACCCCGCGGCGGGAGGGAGCCAGGGACGCACACTGACGCCGCCCACCATCGAGGACTTCTCATAGTCTCACAAAGAGCCGTACAACTCTCAGCATGTTTCATGGACAGTGGAGAGGCCAGGAAGTACATGGAACAGTCTGCTACAAACCAAATGATAGACTACATGATAGACTACGTGTACAATAACGCCGCTCCTCGCCTAGCGCCGCTGGCCGCTCCGGCCGCGGCGGCCACAGCCTCTCGCCGGTCGTTACTCCGACCACCGGCGACCACCGTTTCCCGCCGGTCATCACTTTGATCGCCGGCGGCCACAACCCCCATGGCGCTCTCCGACCTCAAGTTTGAGCCTGGCCTTGCTTTTGAGGCTTTCATCTGGAAGCAGTTTCATGTCCCAGTGAATCACTTCGATGGAGGTAATCTTAAGGAATTCTTCCTTGCGGTAGAGGTCTCCAGGTCCAAATTGCGCATCAACAACGATTCGGTTAGTCTTATTCTTCAATCATGCTTTGGAGGGCATGCATCTCGATTCAAGGTCTCTTGTCTTCAGAATTGGTCTTTCAAGTCCAGTGTTTCCTCTAGAGATGTGGGTTTTGCAATCATTAAGGGAGGGAACTGCTCGAATGATTTGTTCAACATAGGTTTCTTCCTCCGGGGCAAAGGGGGACCTGGTTTTCAGAAGGAATTTCGTCTCTATCAACAAGAATTGGATCAGGAATGGGCTTTGGTTGATCGTTCCTGGAATAATCGATCCTATGCGGCAGTGGTTCAATCTCCTCGAGTTTTTCCCTCCGATGATCCTGTTCAAAGCAGTCCTCAGATTTCGCTTTCAGTTTCGAAACGTTTGGCTCAATCCACGCCTGCATTGAATCCTATCATTACGTCGCCCAATAATGTTCCATTACGAGGGGCGGGATCAGGGCTTATTCAAAATTCTGGGCCTGTGCCTCGCCAGGTAGCCCGTTCTGCTCGAGGTCCATTCTGTGTGCGCTGTCTTGAAGCGGGCCACTGGCGGCCCAAGTGCACAAATAGAATCCGTTGTAGGGGCTACTCTCGCTTGGGCCATATCCAAGGCAACTGCAGATTTGGTGGTGCTATCTCCGAGGAGCCGCATCGCAACATATCTCCCCCCCTCCGTCAAAGGCATCTTCAGGCTGACGAAACGAATTCCAGGCGTGAAATAGCCCCGGCCCGAGCTGGCAGGGAGACCACCACTTGTCCCGTTCCGTCAAATCAAGTCATTACCGCCCCTGCCCGCTCGCATTCCCAGCAGCCTCCTAGTTCTCTGCAACATTCAAAGCCCGCCTGAAGATTGCTCTGCCGCTGCGAGGAGTTCTACCTTGCAAGCGTCAATGGCCACTTTTCCCTTCGATCCAGTCCCTTTCCTCCCCACTGGCTATCAGGCCATCGAAGTGGAAGGTAGCCCGGCTCGCCATCGCATCATCCATGGCAATCTCTCCCCCGCCAATGAAGACCTCGCCATTGCAACCATCATTCCAATGCCCCAAGGTGAAGTTGCTTTCCAAAATGTTCGAGAGATTCTTATGGAGTTCTTGCAGTCTAGGCGTATTGGGGTGGTCTCTATCTCCAAGTGCCCTTTCGGTCAGGCGTTTGTCCGTGTTGCTAGTGCTGCTGACCGAGATTTGCTTGTGAATCGTGGCCCACATCTGTATGATGATGTTCACATTGTGTTTCAGAGGCACAACGAGGGCCTGAATTGGAAGAACTTTAACCTCAATAGGGATGTGTGGATTATGGTTTTTGGTTTCCCATCAGATCTTAGAAATTTCCATGAGCTCTCCAATGCTACTGCTGGTTTTGGGCTGTTGTTAGTTTGGGACTGTACCAAGTCATCTGATGCGGCTGTGGCTCTAAAGGTCAAGATTGAGGCATTAAAAGATGTTCCTTCGAGTTTGGTTGTGGCTGGAGTTAAGAGTTTCAGTGGGCAATCTTGGACCTACCCTGTTGTGATCATTGATGATACCTTGCTTCTTGGACCTCCTGCAGATGAAGATCCCATCCCTGAGGATGGTAATCCACACCCTCGGCCGAGTGAGGATTTCCACCATCCGAATCAAAATAACCTGATGGTGGGACCTGTTGCTTTTCATCTGCTTTAGAATGCTGGCCACAATGCAGAGGATCCTGTCATTGATCCTCCTGCAGATGATGAGGAAGATGCTGGTTGGGGTCATTGGGCTATGCCTCAGCAGCAGCCACTTATTGATGTTGAAATCCAAGCAGGAGAATTCTTGGAGTTAAATGATCTGTTTGCGCCTTTGGAAGAAAATGTTCAGCTGCCCAATGACAGTGGTCTCACTTTATCTCTGGGCCTGCCCAACTCTAATGCCAGTTCTGCTGCTTCTGCAAATGGAGGGCCTCCTATGGACTTAAATGAATTACTGGCTCCCTTAGTTCTTCCTGTTGAGCATCACCATCCAATTGACTTGGATCTTAACCAGCCAATTGAGCAAATTCTGCTCCCTCAGCAGCCTAATCTGTTTGGTGTTCCTCTTATCCCTGAGGCAGTTGAGCAAGCCGAAGCTCACCTTGAAGCCCTTGCTGTACAAGTTCAGGCCCCTGTTGCAGTTGCTGCTGCTGCACCTCTAGAGCCTCAAGATGTTGTTGCTGCACCTGTTGATGCACCTGTTATTGCTGAAGTAGATGATGTTGTTGCAACTGATGGATTGTTGCAAGAGGATCTGAATGCTGCTATTGGTCAAGGCTTGATTCAGGGTTCTTATGAGTTGCCCCCAGTTGTGGAAATGTCAAAAGAGTTGCCTGTGGATGCTCTTCACTTGCCGCATGAGAATGTTGGTGATTCCATCAATATGGACATCAATGTTCTGCCATTGATTTCTGCTCCAGCTGTCTCTGAAGGTAACAGTTGCTCTGAGAGTTCCAGTTTGAGTGCTCCACCTGGTTTTCCACACCCAGTTTTTAAGCCTCTCTCGACTGCTTCTGCTTCCCTTACCTCGGGCTGTTTAGATCCTCATCTTAAGTTACTGCTCCCACATGATGCCTCTGCAGGCCAAGACATGGATTACCTCTCAAAATAAGGACTGGATCTTTGGAACAAGCACTTCGCACCTACTGATTCATCTGACAAGGTTGTGCAGGTACCACCTGAATGGTGTAAATTTATCATTGTGGCTCTGTTAACTCCTGATAATTTTGAGTGGGCTAAAGCTCTTCTAGTTTCCCAGTTGTGGGCTTATATTCTGGAGGGTTCAGATAATCATAACACTGTTCCCTTTGTGCTACCTGATAAATGTTTCTCTGATGAGAGGGTTATTTGCAATCATGTTATCGCTGAGCCAGAAATTTCCTCTAAGATAAATGTCTCCACTCCTCAGGTTAAAGACTTTGAAGGATTCACAATCCAGCCAGCAGCAAGTACATCTGTGGCTCATGCACATAGGAAGAGGAAGGACAAAGCCCCAGTGGTGGAAACTGAGGTGGGAAGAAGTTTTAGATTGCAGGAAATTAATAAGGGGTTTAAGAGGCACTCTTGTCAGGATAAACATTGTTTTCCCTCCTCCTCTTCTCCTCCTGCTTTGTCCTCCAGAGTTGTTAAGAATCTCTTTGTCTCATTTTGCAAGGCTGATGGTAAGGATTGCTCTAATGAGATGTTGCACCAGCAGAAGAAGAAAAAGGAAAGCAAGTAGGCCAGCAAGGGGGTTTCCAAGAAGAATCCTGTCTTCAAGCCCTAGAAACTCTTAGTCTTCTTCAGCACTAGCAGTTTCTTTCTGAACTTTGCCATGTATAAGATGGACATATCTAGTTGTGGACTCTTTGTTACTTTTGGAAACTTTATTGCTTTGTGGGAGCTTTTGTCAGAGTTGCCTGTACCTGAATCCTATTACCAGATGAAGCCTGTCTGCTCTGCTATGTCATGTGATTCCTGCTTTTATATAACCCTGATCTATGTGGGTTTGTGCCTGTGTTGGTATCTTAATACCTGTGTTGTGGTGGTTGTTGTCGGTGGCTTGAGCAATGGCTTTTCATTCCAGTTTTCCTGTCAAATCCAGAGCCTGTTGTATCTATGAATAGAAGCTGGAATATACTTAACTGGAATATTCGTGGACTTAATGACAGTGGTAAGTGGCTTTCTTTAAGAAATAAAATTGGTGAGGCCAACACAGACATTATTTGCCTACAGGAAACCAAAAAAGAAATCTTTGATCAGAGATTCCTTCAGAATTTTTGCCCTAATAGGATCAACAAATTTGACTATCTTCCTTCGGTGGGTGCCTCTGGGGGTCTTTTAGTGGCCTGGAATGGTGGCTTGTTTTCTGGAGAAACTGTGTTCCTTAATGATTTCTCAATTTCCATCAAATTTGTTTCCAAGCTGTCTGGAGAAGAGTGGATCCTCACCAATATATATGGTCCCTGTCAAGGAGAGGATAGAGAAAGGTTTCTTGACTGGTTCAAGCACATCTATATGCCTGATGATATTCAGTGGATTATAATGGGAGACTTCAATGGTATCCCAGCAACAGGAGCAGGTCTGGTGGAAACTTTTCTGACATGATGAGATTCAATGAGGCTATCAATGCCATTGCCTTGGTGGAAATTCCACTGAAAGGGAGAAGTTTCACTTGGAGTAATATGCAAGATGCCCCTCTTCTAGAAAAATTAGATTGGGTTTTTACTTCTGAAGCTTGGACTTCCCAATATCCCATGACTGTTGTCCTTCCTCTGGCTAAGCCTGTTTCAGATCATATACCTTGCTTAATTCAGGTTGGCACTCATATTCCCAAGTCAAAGATTTCCAGATTTGAAAACTTTTGGTTGCAAATCCAGGGATTCAAAGACATAGTCAAGCAGAGTTGGGAGAGCCCTATTTTTATTCAAGACAGTGCTAAAAGAATTACTGCTAAGTTTAAAAGGCTTAGAAAATGTCTGAAGATTTGGGCAAGGAGTATTTCACAGTTGAGCATCTCAATCAGGGCAACTAATGAAGTAATTTTGTTCCTTGATTCACTTGAAGATTTTAGAAACCTGACAGATGTTGAATCTAATGGAAGGACTTTTCTCAAGCAACATCTCATGAGCCTACTACAGTTGCAGAAAATCTATTGGCAGCAGAGGGCCACTATTCGGTGGGTAAAATTTGGAGAAGCTAATTCCAAATATTTTAAAGCCAAGGCCACTATAAAGCAGAGATTGAATCATATTGACTGCCTCCAGGATGAATTGGGTAATTCCTTCAGGGATCATAGTTCAAAAGCTAATATTCTGCATCATGCTTTGAAGAAGAGATTAAACACTTCAGTTCCAACTTTCAATCCTTTGGATTTAGAGAATCTGCTTCTTTCAAATGTGGATCTTTCTTTGCTGGAGGTTCCTTTCTCTAAGGAAGAGATTGATAGTGTAGTAAAAGACCTCCCTCCTGACAAAGCTCCTGGACCAGATGGTTTTAACACCAATTTTGTGAAGCACTGTTGGGACATTACTGCTTCTGACTTCTATGCGTTGATTGAGGATTTTTATCATGGCAGAATCAGTTTGCAGAGCATCAACTCTTCTTTCATCACTCTCATACCTAAAAAGGATGCTCTTGTTAACCCCAATGACTTCAGACCTATTTCTCTCCTGAACTGCTCTGTCAAAATCATTACCAAGCTACTTGCAAACAGATTGCAATCTGTTATTTTGAAGTTGGTTCATGCTAACCAATATGGTTTCTTAAAGACAAGATCCATTCAGGATTGTCTAGCTTGGACATATGAATACATCAAACAATGCAAACATTCTGGGAGTGAAGTCATTGTAATCAAGTTGGATTTTGAGAAAGCTTTTGATCTCACTGAGCACCAAGCAATCAGGAATATTCTCATTGCTAAAGGTTTTGGCACCCGATGTCTTATGTGGATGAACATGATTTTTTCCTCTGGGTATTCTTCTGTTCTCCTTAATGGTGTTCCAGGGAAGCAGTTCTTGTGTAAAAGGGGGGTTAGACAAGGTGATCTTGTTTCTCCATTGCTCTTTGTTCTAGCTGCAGACATTTTGCAATCAATCCTCAATGAAGCCATGCATAACAATTTGATAAGGAGACCCCTGGAGCATCACCCTTGCCCTGATTTTCCAGTTATCCAATATGCAGATGATACTATCATTATCATGCCTGCCAGTGAAGCTCAAATTGAACAACTGAAGAACTTGCTCCTCCATTTCTCTATCTTTACTGGTCTAAGGGTAAATTATGAGAAATCTGTTATGGTCCCAATTAACACCAGTCCCTCAAAGTTGCAGTCTTTAGCATACATATTTGGTTGTATGACTGGCAGTTGTGATGCCCGGATAATTAAGCTACAGTAATTCTCTGCTAATGATGCCACGTCACTTCGATTACTATCGCTAATCTCGTGTTAGTTCGAAACCGCGTTAAAATCCAAATTCAAATTAATGTCAACAATGGAAGTTTTCAAAAGTTAAAACAAAAATGTTCGGGAGGTGCCATAATTTGCATATGTAAATATGGTGCAACAAAAACATTTTTATAAAATACCTAGATATTGTATAGTGGATGGAAACAATAAAACAATTAAATAAAAAGAAAAGCAAAACCTAACTAAACAAAAAAAACAAAAGCCTGCCCCTGCCCCACACACTAGGCCTCGGCCCAGCTGGCCATCAGGCCAACCAGGCCGGCCCACCCGTGCCTACTAACCTCCCCACCCCCGAAACCCTAGCGCGCACACCCCACTCCCCCCACGTTCCCCTCTCTCCCACATCTCCTCCCGATCCCGATCTGGATCGGGCGCCGGCGCCCCTTCCCCCCGCGCTTGTCGCCGTCGCCGACCTGGTCCCCGTTGGCGCCGCCCCCGCTGCCTCACCGCCTCACCTCCTCCCCGACGTGCCCCGACGCTACTCGTCGTCCCCGGCGCCACCTCGTCGACGCCGCATCGCCACCCCCCTGGAGGACGACCTCGCCGGACCTCCCCATCGGCCTGCTTCCTCTCCGCCGTCGTCCCCGCCCTCCTCAGCGAGCCCCGCTGCCTCGACCCTACAACCCCCCGTGAGCGCCCTCTTCTCCTCCGCACGACCACGCCGATGCGCGCCGTCCGCCGCTCGCGCACGCGCGCGCCCGCACTGTCCCGGGTGCTCGCCGTCCGCCCCGCACTGCTCCGCCCGCGCACGCCGCTCGGGGCCGCGCCCCGCCCCTGTCCCTGCATCGCCGCGCTCACCGCGGTCGTGCCGCGCCCTGGCCGCGCGCCGCCCCGCCCGGCCGTGCCCGTCGTCCTGCGCCGTGTCACCGCCCTGTTGCCCCCGCGCACGCGCCGCCCAGTCTTGCCTGCGCTGCTCGCCCCGCTCCCCTCCCCTTTGCTGCTCGCCGCTGCGAGCTGTTGCTGCCGTTCCGCCTCTACTGCTGCCACAGCCTGCGCCCCGCCTCCTCTGCACACGACCGCGGCCACAGCCGCCGGCGACGGCCCGCAGCGCTCCTCGCCGTGGCCACCGCTCCCCTGCTCCGGCCCCTGCCAGGTTCGCCCGCACCTGGGCATGCGCCCGATAGCCCGACGCCCGCTTTGGCCCTAGGCCAATGACAGGGGGGCCCCAGCCCCTGAAACGTTTAAAAAAAGAAAAATAATAATTAAATAAATAATAATAATTAAATTAATTAATTAATTAAGTTAATTAATCATAATTAGATTAACCTAATTAACTAATTAGTTTGATTGAACAGTAATTAGATTAGTTAATCATTAATTAGGCTAAACAGTCAATGACCAGTGGGACCCACTCGTCAGCGACCCAGTCAACACCTCTGTTGACTGCTGATGTCATGCTGACGTCATGATGACATCAGCAAACACTGTTTCGGATAATGTTGAATTAAAATATTTAAATTAATCCTAAAAATGATTTAAATCTTTTAAAATTAATATAAAATAAACCGTAGCTCAGATGAAAATACTTTCTACATGAAAGTTGCTCAGAACGACGAGGCGAACCCGGATACACAGCCCGTTCGTCCGCCACGCACCCCTAACATATCAAACATGCAACTTTCCCCCTCCGGCTCCTTTGTCCGAAAACGCGAAACACCGGGGATACTTTCCCGGATGTTTCCCCCCTTCACTGGTATCACCACATATCGCGTTAGGGCACCCCTAGCACCGTTACTTGTCTTGTCATGCGTCGTTATGCATCTGTTTGCATTGTATTCATTGTTTCTCCCCCCCCCTCTTCTTCCGCTAGACACCAAGACCGACGCCGCTGCTACCCAGTACGACTACGGAGTTGACGGCCCCTCTCTCTTGCCAGAGCAACCAGGCAAGCCCCCCCCTTGATCACCAGATATCGCCTATTCTTCTCTATACTGCTTGCATTAGAGTAGTGTAGCATGTTACTGCTTTCAGTTAATCCTATACTGCTGCATAGCTTGTCCTTGCTACTACTGTTGTTACCTTTACCTGCTATCCTACTGCTTAGTATAGGATGCTAGTGTTCCATCAGTGGCCCTACACTCTTGTCCGTCTGCCATGCTATATTACTGGGCCGTGATCACTTCGGGAGGTGATCACGGGCACATACTATATACCTTACACTGTTACATTACCTGTGATACTGTTCGGAGATGGGGGCTGAAGGGGCAGGTGGTTCCACCCAGGTAGTGGTGGGCCTGGGTTCCCGGCGGCCCCCGACTGTTACTTTGTGGCGGAGCGACATGGCAGGTTGAGACCACCTAGGAGAGAGGTGGCCTGGCCCTGGTCGGCGTTCGCGGATACTTAACACGCTTAACAAGATCTGGGTATTTGATCTGAGTCTGGCCATTTGGTCTATACGCACTAACCATCTACGCGGGAGTAGTTATGGGTATCCCGGCGTCGTGGTATTAGCCGAAGCCTTCGTGACGTCAGCGACTAAGCGGCGCGCGCCAGATTGGGCCGCGTAACATGGCTTCCATTGTACTGGAGGTTCCTAGGTCTGCTTCTGGCCGCCCTCGCAACGTGCAGGTGTGCTCAGGGCGATGGGCCCAGACCCCTGCGCGCTTAGGTTTAGACCGGCGTGCTGACCTCTCTATTGTGCCTAGGTGGGGCTGCAACGTGTTGATCTTCCGAGGCCGGGCATGACCCAGGAAAGTGTGTCCGGCCAAATGGGATCAAGCGTGTTGGGTTATGTGGTGCACCCCTGCAGGGAAGTTTATCTATTCAAATAGCCGTGTCCCTCGGTAAAAGGTCGACCCAGAGTTGTACCTTGACCTTATGACAACTAGAACCGGATACTTAATAAAACACACCCTTCCAAGTGCCAGATACAACCCGGTGATCGCTCTCTAACAGGGCATCGAGGAGGGGATTGCCGGGTAGGATTATGCTTTGCGCTGCTACCTGGAGGACTTCAGTCTACTCTCTCCTACATGCTGCAAGACGGAGGCTGCCAGAAGCGTAGTCTTCGATAGGATTAGCTATCCCCCTCTTATTCTGGCATTTTGCAGTTCAGTCCACTGATATGGCCCTTTACACATATATCCATGCATATGTAGTGTAGATCCTTGCTTGCGAGTACTTTGGATGAGTACTCACGGTTGCCTTGTTTCTCCTTTTCCCCATCTCTCTACCCGATTGCTGCAACCAGACGATGGAGCCCAGGATCCAGACGCCACCGTCGACGACGACTCCTACTACACTGGAGGTGCCTACTAAGTGCAGCCCGCTGACGACGACCAGGAGTAGTTAGGAGGATCCCATGCAGGAGGCCTGCGCCTCTTTCGATCTGTATCCCAGTTTGTGCTAGCCTTCTTAAGGCAAACTTGTTTAACTTATGTCTGTACTCAGATATTGTTGCTTCCGCTGACTCGTCTATGATCGAGCACTTGTATTCGAGCCCTCGAGGCCCCTGGCTTGTATTATGATGCTTGTATGACTTATTTTATTGTTAGGGTTGTGTTGTGATATCTTCCCGTGAGTCCCTGATCTTGATCGTACACGTTTGCGTGTATGATTAGTGTACGATTGAATCGGGGGCGTCACAAGTTGGTATTAGAGCCGACTGCCTGTAGGAATCTCCCTTCCACACTCCTTGGCCGAAGTCGAGTCTAGACAGTGCAAAAACTTTTTACTAACATGGTTGTGTGTCTTACGGGCCCACGTCGCCATTTGGGTGGTATTAGGATCTTTTATTCCTCGTTTATACTCTGGGATTCTGATCTCTCTTCTATTCGGGTTAAATGATTTTGCTAAAATCTAACTCTAGGTTCTCGTTATCACTTCCTGCCGGAGAGCCCCTTCATTACAGATGATCGACTGCTTCAACAGAAGATTCTGACAATACTCTCCGATGTTCTCCCGAGACCTTGTGCCATTGCTTTTGCAGTTCCCTACCACCGAAATATCCCTATGGATAAGTAATTACACCTGTCGTGCTTACTTTTATTCCCAGTCGATCTGGTTATTATAAGATACCCCGAGAATACTTTGTGCCTACTACCTTGTAGTTCTTTGCCACATGAATACCCCTACGGATACTTTCTCGCTTTTATCGAGTATCCGCTCATCCCTAGATGATTTATGTATATCACAAAATTCTTCGAATTACCATTCGATCTTCCGAAAATCCTGAGCAACCTATTGCTACTGAAATTCTTGCTTGCTTGCATTATGGTTAATCCCATATGAATAGTAGTCCTCGATAACATCCCCTGTCTTAGTTATTTTGAGCCTATTGATTCAATATGTGCGTACACACGCAGTCATCAGGTTATCCTTTTTAAGATCATCCTTCCGGCTCAGACGTCATTCTGGACATGAGTTGGTTCTCGGCAATTCAAACCTTTATTGATTGTTCAACTAAGTGTTTTCAACTTACCCATCCTTGATCAAAGCGTCTGCTTATGATCCTTCATTTTGGGAACCACAATTTCTTTCTACCTAAGCATCAGACTAATCAGATGATTCTTGAATCTGATGCCTCTGCATTCTCTCTTTCTTTGAGTGAGTACCGATACTCACATCAGCTTTGTTGTGGATCGCCCCGTCCATTGTTGGATTTTTTTATCCGACAGTGTCCTTCATATTCAATCACCTTGTGAGTTCATCCCCTGATACATTATGCCTTTGGTAAATTGTATTCTCTGCCTGGCCAACCATGTTTCGCTTTCGAGCTTGTGTATTTACTTTTGAAACTTGTGGTATATGTTACTAAGATGCCCGATGGGTTGAACATATGCCTTCCCCTAATCCGTGAGAACCTGAAAGTTTTCACAATTCATACTCTTCTGGTGTTCTACCAGATAAAATTCCAACACTACAGTTATATCAAAGTGAGAGGTGAATGAAATGATCTGCATTAAAGAAGTGGGAGTCGACCTTGAACTTGTGTTCATGCCCATGAAAATGATGTAGACCGTCTCGGAAGCTTCTTGCAAAATTATTATCCAGCTTTGATTCGTTCGGTATTCTTGAAATTGATTCCTTACAGTTATGGTTCCGACCATGCTGTCCTGATCTGATATATCTTATGGGAATTCATTAGTGCCTCGTCTATTTTTGGCAAGGTTGAAGTATCTACTGTCATAGGTCAATGAACCGGTTCTACTTCTATCATGTTCTACCTTTGAGTATTACCTCCTGGTATCTCGGAGATGTCTTGCCATTGCACCACAGTTTACTAAATTTGTTGAATTAATGTCTCCTTATCGTAATCACTCTATGGGTTCTGGGTTGTTATCAACCGAGGACACCGACTAGTGAAATTATTCCTCACTACAAATCAAATACCCCTAGTATTTTTACTAGGAAATTCTAAACTCAATCTAGTCATTCCTAGACTATCGGCTGCATCCTCGTCTTGCTACCTTTGACTGTTCTACCTTGTCCTTCTCTGGTGCACGTATTCTTCAGTGTGTGAGCACGACTTACGTCAAGCTTTCAACATCTTGTTGCTTGCCTTGAAAGGCAACTTTGGTTCCGAGCTTGCCTCTCATATATTGATCCTACAACTTGCCACTTCGTCATTTCCTTACCTGTTGTCGTTGTTATTTGATTGCATTCTCTTGAAGCATCCCGGCAAATGTGTCGGATCACCTTCAACACTTTGACTTCTTTCGAGATGTCAATTGTGTTCACAATGAGAAATACCCTCCTTGCCCTCGATGAATTTTATTATCATCGACAACACCCTTGACTTCCTTTCATCGCGAACTTGTCCACATAATGAATGCAACTTGCTCTCCAGCTAGTGTTGTGTTCTGCCTTGAAGTATTACTGTCTATTATGTCGAGAATGTTGTTGGGATTGCTCCACCTCTTACAAATTCTCAGCATGATGATACTTCTCACCATCACCATTCTTTCTTGGTCCTCGCGTTGATTCGAACCGGGGTACCAACAAGTGAACGGTGCTGTTTGGATTCTGCCTTTCTAGCAACCCTATTGCTTTGAAGTTAATGGTCGGCCATTCATTCTTAGACTATTGATTATTGAATCACTATTCTGACACTGGTCGTGTAGCCCAACCCATATTTCGGGCGCACCTTTCTACCAATGTTTAACTGTGTATGTTTTCCTCCAGCATACCTCATCATATCATTTGATCTGACAAATGTTATCTCCTTGTTCACATAGTTGTGGAAACCCATCCTTTTTGGAAATGTCAACGGATTGTCGCTGAGTCAATCAGCCACCTCCTCACCTCTCCTTGATTAAATGATGAACTTGTGTGTCAGAACTCGCTCCATAGCTCATTTCCCGAGAATCTTACATTGTCATCTCGTAAATTGCGTTGCACCTTTTCTTTCGAGTTATCCTGACACCAATCGGATCTGAACCTCGGTCAGATATGATGGTTGAAACATTTTTCAAGAGTCATAACGTTGGTCCTTATATGACCTGGTAAGGTGATGTCGTGCCTAGCACACCTGACTAGAGGACCAAATGTTTTAGTTTCCTTTTTAGTAAGGTTAACCATTCTTTCATGAGGAAATTGTAAGACTTATTCTATAAGTTCCTGATGGATCCATCCTGTATCCAAGGTCTGACCTTTGCTTGAAGACCATGTCAATGCTATCTCGAAGCATGTCTGTGGTAATCCAATTTTCAATAAGAGCATTTGAAGCACAATGCTAAATTTTCTTTAGCATTTATCCTAACACCGTTGTACGGGAAATATCATGAGATTCCTCCCCCTTACCTAAATGATTTTCTACTTTCTATTCTGTCATGGATATCATGCTCCGCTTGTCCTTGGGAAGGATATACCCCTAAAATATGTGTGTATACACATTTTCCTTTCCATTGTTCTGTTTAAATCTGATAATCACTTTTTCTTTCCATTGGTTTTCTTTAAACCTTCTTATGATCTATATTATATAAGCAGTAATATTTACCTGCTTATGTAAACAGCTCGTTGTACCACTCTGTCAGTAAGACCCTGTTACTTTTGTTGATGACATTTCGGTAGCCACCGATGGACGAGAACTTTGCCTAATGGTCCGCCTCGTTCAACGAGCAGGAAAATGGTTCTCTTCGCCCCTCACCCTTGGTATCGACATTGTTGCCAACATAACTGATAGGCTACCCTCTGACATGTCTTGCTATCATGACCGTGTAAGATATCAACGCTTTTCCTACTTTTAACCACATGGTGGGCCCATAACTCACAGTTCCACAGGATCAAAACTTGACCCTCCTATACACCCCCAGTTTCCAAATTTAATTCCTCGCACTTGGCCTCGTATGTGATTCACGAGCCACTTTCCGAGAAATCATCAATTCTGGTATCAGACACTATACTTATTCCCATTGCTTTGAACCCCATTTCACACCTTGTTTCAGGCATCAAGCGATTGCATGCCCACTCGAAACTTCCCATGTTACCTCCTTACCTTGCTCTCGATATTTTCGTAAATTTCAATTCAAGAGTTACTTTTCGCCACGTTCCCTAATGATTATCTACCGGATAAGCAACCATGCAGAATTCCATTCTTCCGGTATACCCATCCTTTACTCCTCTGTAAGTACGATGGAGTTCCCAAAGGAAGGACGACAGCTTCCTCATGATGCATTGATGCAGAGAAATGAAGACATCAACGCTATGGATCAACCTCTTCAAGAAGGGCAATCAAGGCCGAGAAGACACGTTAGAATTTCGTAACCAGAACTTCCCCCTACTCCCCTCTTAAATCTCGGGACGAGATTTCTTGTAGTGGAGGAGAATTGTGACGCCTGGATAATTAAGCTACAGTAATTCTCTGCTAATGATGCCGCGTCACTTCGATTACTATCGCTAATCTCGTGTTAGTTCGAAACCGCGTCAAAATCCAAATTCAAACTAATGTCAACAATAGAAGTTTTCAAAAGTTAAAACAAAAATGTTCGGGAGATGCCATAATTTGCATATGTAAATATGGTGCAACAAACACATTTTTATAAAATACCTATTGTATAGTGGATGGAAACAATAGAACAATTAAATAAAAAGAAAAGCGGAACCTAACTAAACAAAAAAAAACAAAAGCCAGCCCCTCCCCCCCACACTAGGCCTCGGCCCAGCTGGCCATCGGGCCAACCAGGCCGGCCCACCCGCGCCTACTAACCTCCCCACCCCCGAAACCCTAGCGCACACACCCCACTCCCCCCACGTTCCCCTCTCTCCCACATCTCCTCCCGATCCCGATCTGGATCGGGGGCCGGCGCCCCTCCCCCCCTGTGCTCGTCGCCGTCGCCGACCTGGTCCCCGTTGGCGCCGCCCCCGCTGCCTCACCGCCTCACCTCCTCCCCGACGCGCCCCGACGCTACTCACCGTCCCCGGCGCCACCTTGTCGACGCCGCATCGCCACCCCCTGGAGGACGACCTCGCCGGACCTCCCCACCGGCCTGCTTCCTCTCCGCCGTCGTCCCCGTCCTCCTCACCGAGCCACGCTGCCTCGACCCTACAACCCCTCGTGAGCGCCCTCTTCTCCTCCGCACGACCACGCCGATGCGTGCCGTCTGCCGCTCGCGCATGCGCGCGCCCGCACTGTCCTGGGCGCTCACCGCCCACCCCGCACCGCTCCGCCCGCGCACGCCGCTCGGGGCCGCGCCCCGCCCCTGTTCCTGCATCGCCGCGCTCACCGCGGTCGTGCCGCGCCCTGGCCGCGCGCTGCCCCGCCCGGCCGTGCCCGTCGTCCCGCGCCGTGTCACCGCCCTGCTGCCCCCGCGCACGCGCGGCCGAGTCTCGCCTGCGCTGCTCGCCCCGCTCCCCTCCCCTTTGCTGCTCGCCGCTGCGAGCTCCTGCCGTTCCGCCTCTACTGCTGCGGCAGCCTGCGCCCCGCCTCCTCTGCACACGACCGCGGCCACAGCCGCCGGCGACGGCCCGCAGCGCTCCTCGCCGTGGCCACCGCTCCCCTACTCCGGCCCCTGCCGGGTCCGCCCGCACCTGGGCATGCGCCCGATAGCCCGGCGCCCGCTTTGGCCCTAGGCCAATGACAGGGGGGCCCCAGCCCCAGAAACGTTTAAAAAAAGAAAAAAATAATATTGATAAAAATAATTAAATAAATAATAATAATTAAATTAATTAATTAATTAAGGAATTAACTGAGTTAATTAATCATAATTAGATTAACCTAATTAACTAATTAGTTTGATTAAACAGTAATTAGATTAGTTAATCATTAATTAGGCTAAACAGTCAATGACCAGTGGGACCCACACGTCAGCGACCCAGTCAACACCTCTGTTGACTGCTGATGTCATGCTAACGTCATGATGACGTCAGCAAACACTGTTTCGGATAATGTTGAATTAAAATATTTAAATTAATCCTAAAAATGATTTAAATCTTTTAAAATTAATATAAAATAAACCGTAGCTCAGATGAAAATACTTTCTACATGAAAGTTGCTCAGAACGATGAGGCGAACCCGGATACACAGCCCGTTCGTCCGCCACGCACGCCTAACATATCAACCACACAACTTTCCCCCTCCGGCTCCTTTGTCCGAAAACGCGAAACACCGGGGATACTTTACCGGATGTTTCCCCCCTTCACCCGTATCACCACATACCGCGTTAGGGCACCCCTAGCACCGTTACTTGTCTTGTCATGCATCGTTATGCATCTGTTTGCATTGTATTCATTGTTTCTCCCCCCTCTTCTTCCGCTAGACACCAAGACCGACGCCGCTGCTACCCAGTACGACTACGGAGTTGACGACCCCTCTCTCTTGCCAGAGCAACCAGGCAAGCCCCCCCCCCTTGATCACCAGATATCGCCTATTCTTCTCTATACTGCTTGCATTAGAGTAGTGTAGCATTTTACTGCTTTCAGTTAATCCTATACTGCTGCATAGCCTGTCCTTGCTACTACTGTTGTTACCTTTACCTGCTATCCTACTGCTTAGTATAGGATGCTAGTGTTCCATCAGTGGCCCTACACTCTTGTCCGTCTGCCATGCTATATTACTGGGTCGTGATCACTTTGGAGGTGATCACGGGCATATACTATATACCTTACAATATTACATTACCTGTGATACTATTCGGAGATGGGGGCTGAAGGGGCAGGTGGTTCCACCCAGGTAGTGATGGGCTTGGGTTCCCGACGGCCCCCGACTGTTACTTTGTGGCGGAGCGACAGGGCAGGTTGAGACCACCTAGGAGAGAGGTGGCCTGGCCCTGGTCGGCGTTCGTGGATACTTAACACGCTTAACGAGATCTGGGTATTTGATTTGAGTCTGGCCATTTGGTCTATACGCACTAACCATCTACGCGGGAGTAGTTATGGGTATCCCGGCGTAGTGGTATCAGCCGAAGCCTTCGTGACGTCAGCGACTGTTGGGGAACATTGCAGAAAATTAAAATTTTTCCTACGGTTTCACCAAGATCCATCTATGAGTTCATCTAGAAACGAGTATTCAGATTAGATAGCATCTACATACCACTTTGTAGATTGCAACGGAAGCGTTCGAGTGAACGTGGATGAGGTAGTCGTACTCGTCGTGATCCAATTCACCGATGATCTAGTGCCGAACGGACGGCACCTCCGCGTTCAACACACGTACGGAAAGCGTGACGTCTCCTCCTTCTTGATCCAGCAAGGCAAAGGAGAGGTTGGGGAAGAAGGCTCCAGCAGCAGCACGACGGCGTGGTGATGGTGGAACTGCAGTACTCCGGCAGGGCTTCGCCGTGCTCTTACGGAGGAGGAGGAGGTGTTGGAGAGGGAGAGGGAGGCGCCAGGGCATTGGGTGCGCTGCCCCCCCTCCCCTGCCCCCCCTCCCCTGCCCCCCTTTATATAGGCCTCTTGGGGGGGCGCCGGCCCTGGGAGATCCAATCTCCCAAGGGGGCGGCGGCCAGGGAGGATTCCCCCCCCCCAAGCCATCTAGGAGGTGCCTTCCACCACTAGGACTCCTCCTAGATGGAACCCTAGGCGCATGGGCCCTTTGGGGCTGGTTCCCCTTGGCCCAAGCAGGCCAAGGCGCACCCCCTAAGGCCCATGTGGCCCACCAAGGCAGGTGGCCCCACCTGGTGGACCCCCGGGACCCCTCCGGTGGTCCCGGTACAATACCGATAACCCCGAAACTTGTCCCGATGGCCGAAACAGCACTTCCTATATATAATTCTTTACCTCTGGAGCATTCCGGAACTCCTCGTGACGTCCGGGATCTCATCCGGGACTCCGAACAACATTCGGGTTACTGCACA
Organism: Aegilops umbellulata; assembly: GCA_032464435.1. Lineage (NCBI taxonomy): Eukaryota > Viridiplantae > Streptophyta > Magnoliopsida > Poales > Poaceae > Aegilops > Aegilops umbellulata. The sequence continues at coordinate 33,474,250 of CP136055.1, read as the reverse complement.
TACATATCCCTACAACCCTAGCGTCACCGAACCTTAAGTGTGTAGACCCTACGGGTTCGGGAGACATGCAGACATGACCGAGACGGCTCTCGGGCAATAACCAACAGCGGGATCTGGATACCCATGTTGGCTCCCACATGCTCCATGATGATCTCATCGGATGAACCACGATGTCAAGGATTCAATTAATCCCGTATACGATTCCCTTTGTCATTCGATATTTTACTTGCCCGAGATTCGATCGTCGGTATCCTAGTACCTCGTTCAATCTCGTTACCGGCAAGTCACTTTTCTCGTTCCTTAATGCATGATCCCATGATCAAACACTTTGATCACATTGAGCTCATTGTGATGATGCATTACCGAGAGGGCCCGGTGATACCTCTCCGTCAAGCGGAGTGACAAATCCCAGTCTCGATCCATGTCAACCCAACAGACACTTTCAGAGATACCCGTAGTGTACCTTTATAGTCACCAGTTACGTTGTGACGTTTGGCATACCCAAAGCACTCCTACGGTATCCGGGAGTTACACGATCTCATGGTCTAAGGAAAGGATACTTGACATTGGATAACTCTAGCAAACGAACTATGCGATCTTATGCTATGTTTAGGATTGGGTCTTGTCCATCACATCATTCTCCTAATGATGTGATCCCGTTATCGATGACATCCAATGTCCATAGTCAGGAAACCATGACTATCTGTCGATCAACGAGCTAGTCAACTAGAGGCTCACTAGGGACATATTGTTGTCTGTTATTCACACATGTATTACGATTTCCGGTTAACACAATTATAGCACGAATAAAGACAATTATCATGAATAAGGAAATATAATAATAATGCTTTTATTATTGCCTCTAGGGCATATTTACAACAGTCTCCCACTTGCACTAGAGTCAATAATCTAGTTACATTGTGATGAATCGAACACCCATAGAGTTCTGGTGCTGATCATGTTTTGCCTTAGGGAGAGGTTTAGTCAATGGATCTGCGACATTCAGATCCGTGTGCACTTTACAAATTTCTATGTCTCCATCTTGAACATTTTCACGAATGGAGTTGAAGCGACGCTTGATGTGCCTTGTCTTCTTGTGAAACCTGGGCTCCTTTGCAAGTGCAATAGCTCCAGTGTTGTCACAGAAGAGCTTGATTGGCCCCGACGCATTGGGTATGACTCCGAGGTCGGTGATGAACTCCTTCACCCAAATTGCTTCATGTGCTGCCTCCGAGGCTGCCATGTACTCCGCTTCACATGTAGATCCCGCCACGACGCTTTGCTTGCAACTGCACCAGCTTACTGCCCCACCATTCAAAATATACACGTATCCGGTTTGTGACTTAGAGTCATCCAGATCTGTGTCGAAGCTAGCGTCGACGTAACCTTTTACGACGAGCTCTTCGTCACCTCCATAAACGAGAAACATTTCCTTGGTCCTTTTCAGGTACTTCAGGATATTCTTGACCGCTGTCCAGTGTTCCTTGCCGGGATTACTTTGGTACCTCCCTACCAAACTTACGGCAAGGTTTACATCAGGTCTGGTACACAGCATGGCATACATAATAGAACCTATGGCTGAGGCATAGGGGATGACACTCATCTCTTCTATATCTTCTGCCGTGGTCGGACATTGAGCTGAGCTCAATTTCACACCTTGTAACACAGGTAAGAACCCTTTCTTAGATTGATCCATATTGAACTTCTTCAATATTTTATCAAGGTATGTGCTTTGTGAAAGACCTATGAGGCGTCTCGATCTATCTCTATAGATCTTGATGCCTAATATATAAGCAGCTTCTCCAAGGTCCTTCATTGAAAAACTCTTATTCAAGTAGGCCTTGATGCTGTCCAAGAGTTCTATATCATTTCCCATCAAAAGTATGTCCTCTACATATAATATGAGAAATACTACAGTGCTCCCACTCACTTTCTTGTAAACACAGGCATCTCCATAAGTCTGTGTAAACCCAAACGCTTTGATCATCTCATCAAAGCGAATGTTCCAACTCCGAGATGCTTGCACCAGCCCATAAATCGAGCGTTGGAGCTTGCACACCTTGTCAGCATTCTTAGGATCGACAAAACCTTCCGGCTGCATCATATACAATTCTTCCTTAAGGAAACCATTAAGGAATGCCGTTTTGACGTCCATTTGCCATATCTCATAATCATAGTATGCGGCAATCGCTAACATGATTCGGACGGACTTCAGCTTCGCTACCGGTGAGAAAGTCTCATCGTAGTCAACCCCTTGAACTTGTCGATAACCCTTAGCGACAAGCCGAGCTTTATAGATGGTCACATTACCATCCGCGTCTGTCTTCTTCTTAAAGATCCATTTATTTTCTATGGCTCGCCGTTCAACGGGCAAGTCAGTCAAAGTCCATACTTTGTTTTCATACATGGATCCTATCTCGGATTTCATGGCTTCCAGCCATTTGTCGGAATTCGGGCCCGCCATTGCTTCCTCATAGTTCGAAGGTTCACCGTTGTCTAACAACATGATTTCCAAGACTGGGTTGCCGTACCACTCTGGTGCGGAACGTGTCCTTGTGGACCTTCGAATTTCAGTAGGAACTTGATTAGAAGCATCTTGATCATCATCATTAATTTCCTCCCTAGTCGGTGCAGGCACCTCAGAAATGTTTTCTTGAGTTTCGCCATTTTCCGGTTCAAGAGGTAATACTTCATCAAGTTCTACTTTCCTCCCACTTATTTCTTTCGAGAGAAACACTTTCTCCAGAAAGGATCCATTCTTGGCAACAAAGATCTTGCCTTCGGATCTGAGGTAGAAGGTATACCCAACAGTTTCTTTTGGGTATCCTATGAAGACGCATTTTTCCGATTTGGGTTCGAGCTTTTCAGGTTGAAGTTTCTTCACATAAGCATCGCATCCCCAAACTTTTAGAAACGACAACTTAGGTTTCTTCCCAAACCATAATTCATACGGTGTCGTCTCAACGGATTTCGACGGAGCCCTATTTAAAGTGAATGCGGCAGTCTCTAAAGCATAGCCCCAAAAAGATAGCGGTAAGTCGGTAAGAGACATCATAGATCTCACCATATCTAATAGAGTGCGATTACGACGTTCGGACACGCCATTACGCTGAGGTGTTCCAGGCGGCGTGAGTTGTGAAACTATTCCACATTTTCTTAAGTGTGTGCCAAATTCGTGACTCAAGTATTCTCCTCCACGATCTGATCGTAGAAACTTGATCTTTCTATCACGTTGATTTTCAACCTCACTCTGAAATTCCTTGAACTTTTCAAAGGTCTCAGACTTGTGTTTCATTAAGTAGATATACCCATATCTACTCAAGTCATCAGTGAGGGTGAGAACATAACGATAGCCTCCGCGAGCCTCAACACTCATTGAACCGCACACATCGGTATGTATGATTTCCAATAAGTTGGTTGCTCGCTCCATTGTTCCTGAGAACGGAGTCCTGGTCATTTTACCCATGAGGCATGGTTCGCACGTGTCAAATGATTCATAATCAAGAGACTCTAAAAGTCCATCTGCATGGAGCTTCTTCATGCGTTTGACACCTATGTGACCAAGGCGGCAGTGCCACAAATATGTGGGACTATTGTTATCAACTTTAACTCTTTTGGTACTCACACTATGAATATGTGTATCATCAGTATGAGATTCATTAAGAATAAACCATCAACCATCGGAGCATGACCATAAAACATATCTCTCATATAAATAGAACAACCATTATTCTCGGATTTAAATGAGTAGCCATCTCGAATTAAGCGAGATCTAGATACAATGTTCATGCTCAAACTTGGCACTAAATAACAATTATTGAGGTTTAAAACTAATCCCGTAGGTAAATGTAGAGGCAGCGTGCCGACGGCGATCACATCGACCTTGGAACCATTCCCGACGTGCATCGTCACCTCGTCCTTTGCCAGTCTCCGTTTATTCCGCAGCTCCTGCTTTGAGTTACAAATGTGAGCAACTGCACCGGTATCAAATACCCAAGAGCTACTACGAGTACTGGTAAGGTACACATCAATTACATGTATATCACATATACCTTTGGTTTTGCCGGCCTTCTTGTCCGCTAAGTATTTGGGGCAGTTCCGCTTCCAGTGACCACTTCCCTTGCAATAAAAACACTCAGTCTCGGGCTTGGGTCCATTCTTTGGCTTCTTCCCGGCAACTTGCTTACCGGGCGCGGCAACTTCCTTGCCGTCCTTCTTGAAGTTCTTTTTACCCTTGCCCTTCTTGAACTTAGTGGTTTTATTCACCATCAACACTTGATGCTCCTTCTTGATTTCTACCTCTGCTGATTTCAGCATAGCATATACTTCAGGAATGGTCTTTACCATCCCCTGCATATTGTAGTTCATCACAAAGCTCTTGTAGCTAGGTGGAAGCGACTGGAGGATTATGTCAATGACCGCTTCATCCGGGAGATTAACTTCCAGTTGAGTCAAGCGGTTGTGCAACCCAGACATTTTGAGTATGTGTTCACTAACAGAACCATTTTCCATCTTACAGCTAAAGAATTTATTGGAGACTTCATATCTCTCGACCCGGGCATGAGCTTGGAAAACCATTTTCAGCTCTTCGAACATCTCATATGCTCCATGTCTCTCAAAACGCTTTTGGAGCCCTGGCTCTAAGCTGTAAAGCATGCCGCACTGAACGAGGGAGTAATCATCGCAGCGTGACTGCCAAGCGTTCATAACGTCTTGTTCTGCAGGGAGAATAGGTGCGTCACCCAGCGGTGCTCTTAGGATATAATCTTTCTTGGCAGCTATGAGGATGATCCTCAGGTTCCGGACCCAGTCCGTATAGTTGCTACCATCGTCTTTCATCTTGGTTTTCTCTAGGAACGCGTTGAAGTTGAGGACTACGTTGGCCATTTGATCTACAAGACATATTGTAAATATTTAGACTAAGTTCATGATAATAAAGTTCATTTAATCAGATTATTTAATGAACTCCCACTTAGATAGACATCCCTCTTCTAGTCATCTAAGTATTACATGATCCGAGTCAACTAAGCCGTGTCCGATCATCACGTGAGACGGACTAGTCAACATCGGTGAACATCTTCATGTTGATCGTATCTTCTATACGACTCATGCTCGACCTTTCGGTCTTCTGTGTTCCGAGGCCATGTCTGTACATGCTAGGCTCGTCAAGTCAACCTAAGTGTTTTGCGTGTGTAAATCTGTCTTACACCCGTTGTATGCGAACGTAAGGACCTATCACACCCGATCATCACGTGGTGCTTCGGAACGACGAACCTTAGCAACGGCGCACAGTTAGGGAGAACACTTTCTTGAAATTATTATGAGGGATCATCTTATTTACTACCGTCGTTCTAAGTAAACAAGATGCAAAACATGATAAACATCACATGCAATCAAATAATAAACGTGACATGATATGGCCAATATCACATAGCTCCTTTGATCTCCATCTTGGGGCTCCATGATCATCTTGTCACCGGCTTGACACCATGATCTTCATCATCATGATCTTCATCATCGTGTCTCCATGAAGTTGCTCGCCAACTATTACTTCTACTACTATGGCTAACGTGTTTAGCAATAAAGTAAAGTAATTTACATGGCGATTCTCAATGACACGCAGGTCATACAAAATAAAGACAACTCCTATAGCTCCTGCCGGTTGTCATACTCATCGACATGCAAGTCGTGATTCCTATTACAATAGCATGAACATCTCATACATCACATATAGATCATTCATCATACATCACAACTTTGGCCATATCATATCACAAAGCACTTGCTGCAAAAACAAGTTAGACGTCCTCTAATTGTTGTTGCAAGTTTTACGTGGCTGAATTAGGGTTCTAGCAAGAACGTTTTCTTACCTACGTAATAACCACAACGTGAATTGTCAATCTCTATTTACCCTTCATAAGGACCCTGTTCATCGAATCCGATCCAACTAAAGTAGGAGAGACAGACACCCGCCAGCCACCTTATGCAACTAGTGCATGTTAGTCGGTGGAACCGGTCTCACGTAAGCGTACGTGTAAGGTTGGTCCGGGCCGCTTCATCCCACAATACCGCTGAATCAAGATTGACTAGTAACGGCAAGAAGAATTGACAATTCGACGCCCACAACTACTTTGTGTTCTACTCGTGCAAAAGAGAACTACTCATAAACCTAGCTCATGATGCCACTGTTGGGGAACGTTGCAGAAAATTAAAATTTTTCCTACGGTTTCACCAAGATCCATCTATGAGTTCATCTAGCAACGAGTATTAAGATTAGATAGCATCTACATACCACTTTGTAGATCGCAACGGAAGCGTTCGAGTGAACGTGGATGAGGTAGTCGTACTCGTCGTGATCCAATTCACCGATGATCTAGTGCCGAACGGACGGCACCTCCGCGTTCAACACACGTACAGAAAGCGTGGCGTCTCCTCCTTCTTGATCCAGCAAGGAAAAGGAGAGGTTGGGGAAGAAGGCTCCAGCAGCAGCACGACGGCGTGGTGATGGTGGAACTGCAGTACTCCGGCAGGGCTTCGCCGTGCTCTTACGGAGGAGGAGGAGGTGTTGGAGAGGGAGAGGGAGGCGCCAGGGCATTGGGTGCGCTGCCCCCCTCCCCTGCCCCCTTTATATAGGCCTCTTGGGGGGGGCGCCGGCCCTGGGAGATCCAATCTCCCAAGGGGGCGGCGGCCAGGGAGGATTCCCCCCCAAGCCATCTAGGAGGTGCCTTCCACCACTAGGACTCCTCCTAGATGGAACCCTAGGCGCATGGGCCCTTTGGGGCTGGTTCCCCTTGGCCCAAGCAGGCCAAGGCGCACCCCCTAAGGCCCATGTGGCCCACCAAGGCAGGTGGCCCCACCTGGTGGACCCCCGGGACCCCTCCGGTGGTCCCGGTACAATACCGATAACCCCGAAACTTGTCCCGATGGCCGAAACAGCACTTCCTATATATAATTCTTTACCTCCGGACCATTCCGGAACTCCTCGTGACGTCCGAGATCTCATCCGGGACTCCGAACAACATTCGGGTTACTGCACATACATATCCCTACAACCCTAGCGTCACCGAACCTTAAGTGTGTAGACCCTACGGGTTCGGGAGACATGCAGACATGACCGAGATGGCTCTCGGGCAATAACCAACAGCGGGATCTGGATACCTATGTTGGCTCCCACATGCTCCACGATGATCTCATCGGATGAACCACGATGTCAAGGATTCAATTAATCCCGTATACAATTCCCTTTGTCATTCGGTATTTTACTTGCCCGAGATTCGATCGTCGGTATCCCAGTACCTCGTTCAATCTCGTTACCGGCAAGTCACTTTTCTCGTTCCGTAATGCATGATCCTGTGATCAAACACTTTGATCACATTGAGCTCATTGTGATGATGCATTACCGAGAGGGCCCGGTGATACCTCTCCGTCAAGCGGAGTGACAAATCCCAGTCTCGATCCATGTCAACCCAACAGACACTTTCAGAGATACCCGTAGTGTACCTTTATAGTCACCCAGTTACGTTGTGACGTTTGGCATACCCAAAGCACTCCTACGGTATCCGGGAGTTACACGATCTCATGGTCTAAGGAAAGGATACTTGACATTGGATAACTCTAGCAAACGAACTATGCGATCTTATGCTATGTTTAGGATTGGGTCTTGTCCATCACATCATTCTCCTAATGATGTGATCCCGTTATCGATGACATCCAATGTCCATAGTCAGGAAACCATGACTATCTGTCGATCAACGAGCTAGTCAACTAGAGGCTCACTAGGGACATATTGTTGTCTGTTATTCACACATGTATTACGATTTCCGGTTAACACAATTATAGCACGAATAAAGACAATTATCATGAATAAGGAAATATAATAATAATGCTTTTATTATTGCCTCTAGGGCATATTTCCAACAGCGACTGAGCGGCGCGCGCCAGATTGGGCCGCGTAACGTGACTTCCATTGTACTGGAGGTTGCTAGGTCTGCTTCTGGCCGCCCTCGTAACGTGCAGGTGTGCTCAGGGCGATGGGCCCAGACCCCTGCGCGCTTAGGTTTAGACCGGCGTGCTGACCTCTCTATTGTGCCTAGGTGGGGCTGCGACGTGTTGATCTTCCGAGGCCGGGCATGACCCAGGAAAGTGTGTCCGGCCAAATGGGATCAAGCGTGTTGGGTTATGTGGTGCACCCCTGCAGGGAAGTTTATCTATTCGAATAGCCGTGTCCCTCGGTAAAAGGACGACCCGGAGTTGTACCTTGACCTTATGACAACTAGAACCGGATACTTAATAAAACACACCCTTCCAAGTGCCAGATACAACCCGGTGATCGCTCTCTAACAGGGCATCGAGGAGGGGATTGCCGGGTAGGATTTGTTGACACACGAACACGTCACGCGTACCCTCGACGCCGGGGGTGATGCACCGCAGCTCACGTCGAAGGAGACCCGACCGACAGCGCGATACGCAAGACAGTCGACGGGCGCTTTTGCAGACCCGAAAACCCCACACCCCCGGGAGGGACCCCGTCAGGGAGTGCGGCGGCTATGGGCTGCCCTAGGTCGATTCGCTCGCCCCCAGAGCCTCGGGATTCGCAGCTCTCAAACACGAAGAACAACGAAGAACGAGAGAGAAAAACGGTGGATAGATAAAACGTAGGTGAAAAAGTAGTATATTGATTTGTTCGATTGTGTGTTGTTCAATCGGCCGTCACCCCCAACATATATAAGAGGCGGCTGGACTCCCCGTACAAGTAAAGGATTCATCTAGGCTTTCCTTACAAGAAAAATTACATAAATTCGCGTCCTAGAGTCCTAGTTCTATTCCAACTCGGATTCAGTCTGAATCTGGCCCAAACTCTGTCTTCCTTCTTGCGCGGGCCGCCGAGCTTGCATATAATCTCCGATCAAGACGGCCCAAATATCAAACTTGTGTGCCTCGATGATACAAACAACTCTCATGTTGATTACTTTTTCAAATAAGGCCATCTTGAATACTCCTCGAGGTCATCTTTACCTTCCAGTCGGACTCGGTCTTGCAGTAGGCTGGATTATCCAAGTCTCGTATTGAACTTGTAGGCCATACACTATCTCTGATGATGATGATTCCAAAACCAAATTTTACCGTCTTGATGATATGCATAACTTCTGTATTGAACACTTCTTCATCCGAGGTCATCTTGATAAACTTTCGGGCACATGTTCAGTTTCACTCGGATTCGAGCTCATCCACTCGGATATTAGAGACTTTCACTCGGACCAACCGACTAGACTTTTTCACTCGGAAAACAATCTTTCACTCGGATGACTATATTTTTATTTGGATAATAATAAGTTCATCCGGTCAGCAAACTTCCACTCGACCGGTAATTTTCACTCGACCGGTAAATTTTCACTCGGATGATAAGCTTTCTATCGATCGGTAAGTTTTTACTCGAAAGTTAAGCTTTCACTCGACCGGTAAGTTTTCACTCGGACGGCAAGCTTTTCACTCGACCGAAAACATAGGCTGATCTTGATTTGTCTCCTCAGGTCCCATACGACCTCGGATTGAGACAAATTATATATGAAAATCGATCTGCTCGACGAGACGAAACTTTCTCGTGTTGAAGTTTTTTCGATTCAAGGACTTCTTAAGGGCCTAATTGCTCGTGCGACCCATCAGACAGGGCGTCTGGTACTTCGCGCCATATTTCCATTCAGCTTCGGTCTGCAGTGTATCGCCTCTAACTTTTGCATATGAACTCGGATTGAGATGATTTATATATCAAAATCAATTGCCTCGATGAGACGAAGACAATTCTTTTAGAGTACTCCTTCACCCGAGGTCGTCTTGAAGGCATGATCGGCCGAAACCACTCGGAATATTGAATTCTGCCACTCGGAATACAATTTCGGCCCCTAAGATGGAGTCGGATGATGATAACCTAAACATCAAAGTTGTTCCACTCGGTGATGTGAAACTTTTCATGCTGAAAACCCTTTCACTCTGTATCTTGCCAAAATCAGGCGTCAACACATGCCCCCCTGTTTTTCGGCAAAGCTTGCACGCCGAAAAATAATATGCATAGTGTTCGTTCTAAGGACGATGTCAACACTCCATCGGCCATTTATTTTCCTCAGGGCGATAATTATGTATCGGCCATGTTTGTGCTAAGGGCGATAATTTTATATCGGCCATTGCCTACTTAGGCTTCCTGCCACACACTCGGGTGGTACTTCTTCAAATATTTGCCATTGAGAGCTCGAGGTAACAATGCCCCTTGTATTGATTCCACCAAATATGAATTTCCGGAAACAAATCTTGTAATCCTAAAAGGACCTTCCCAACTTGGCGACCACTTCCCGAATTTTCTATCTCTTGAACCAATCGGCAGAATCACTTTCCAGACAAGATCACCAACTTGAAAATTCTTCAACTTGACTTTCTTATTGTAAGCTCTTGCCACCCTCAACTTATCTCTCTCTATGGCCTTTAAAGCAGCCAAACGTTTATCGGCAACCTCATCAATATTGTCCATCATTAAGTTATAAAAGTCTACTGCCGATAAATTATTTTGTTTGGCTATTCTCAAAGCATTCAAATTTACCTCCACTGGTAAAACAGCCTCTTGACCATATACTAACTCATATGGAGTCACCTTCGTAGCACCATGCCTTGAAATTCTATGTGCCCATAAAGCTTCAGACAACAACTCATGCCATTTCCTTGGATTACCCTCAATCTTCTTCTTGATGAGCTTGATTAAAATTTTATTGCTAGACTCGGCTTGTCCATTAGCTTAGGCATAATACGGAGAGGAATTGAGCAACTTTATATTATAAGATTCGGCAAACTCTCTGACTTGGTGTGACATAAAAGACGAACCTTGATCTGTAGTTAACGTTTGAGGAATACCGAATCTATGAATAATGTGCTCGGTTATGAATTGAATTACCTTCGTATGTGTCATGTTCTTGAGAGGTACTGCTTCAGACCATTTAGTGAAATAATCAGTTGCCACCAACACGAACCGATGCCCCTTTGAGGAAGATGGATGAATTTGCCCAATAAAGTCTAAACCCCATCCTCTGAAAGGCCACGGCTTGATAATAGGATGCAACATAGCAGCGGGAGCCAATTGAATATCACCAAATTTTTGACAAGCTTCGCACCCTTTATAATATCTGAAGCAATCATTAATCATGGTCGGCCAATAAAACCCAGCACGTCGTAATAACCATTTCATCTTGGGAGCCGACTGGTGAGTACCACAAATGCCCTCATGTACCTCTCCCATAGCAACTCTTGCTTGGTCCTCATCCAAGCACTTTAAAAGAACATCATCAACTGTTCGGCGATAAAGGTCATCATCCCTCATAATATATTTAAAAGCCATACGCCGAATAGCCCTGCCCACCCTTTCACTCGGATTGCGCAAGTAAGCAACAATGGGCTTCCTCCAGTCGAAATTGTCATCTGCACTAGATTTTTTGTTAATGACCGAATCAGTGGGTTCTGGTTCGGCCTCTTCTATACTGGTAAGACAAGACATCGGACTTTGAGAAATATGAAACATGCCATGATCAACATGATATCCAGATGCTTGCTGTGCCAACTCATTTGCTTTCCAATTGTCATGTCTAGATATATGTGCAATGCTAAAACAATCCAAAGTAGAAATTATATCTAGACATCTATCAAGATAAGCATTAAGTGATTCGTCCAAACACTGAAAGACTTTAGATATTTGCTGCACAACTAGTAACGAATCACCGTAAGCCTCAATATGTGTAACACCTATAGCAAGTAACATCTCTAGGCCGAATAACAATGCTTCATATTCGGCTTGATTGTTTGTGCAAAAATATTCTAAGCGGCATGAGGCTTGAAAAACAGCACCATGAGGAGATATATAAACAATACCAACACCTCGGCCATTGCTACAAACTGAACCATCAAAGTATAATCTCCATGGTACTAATGAAACAAGGTTCATATCAACATCATTCTTGTCATTAATCCGATGTTCAATAATGAAATTAGCAACAATTTGGCCTTTCATGGATTTTAGAGATTCATAAGCCAAATCATATTCAATCAAAGCATAAGCCCACTTGCCAATTCTACCACTAAGAATTGGTCTATGCAACATGTATTTAATGACATCGGTTTGACAAGCTACTACACAAGCACTCGGCACTAAATAATGTCTCAGTTTTGTGCAAGCATAATATAAGCATAGACATAATTTTTCAATAAATGTATACCTTGTCTCGGCGTCCAATAAGCGCCTGCTCAAATATGTAATAGCATGCTCTTTTCCCTCGGTTTCTTGAGTCAAAACAGCACCAATAACTCCTTCCTCTGCTGCAATGTAAAGCCTGAAGGGTTCTCTATGCTTGGGTGCTTTCATCACCGGAGGAGTGCACAAATAGTTTTTGATCATATCAAATGCTTCTTGCTGTTTTGGCCCCCAAGTGAAATCAGCATCATTCTTCAACCGAAGGATAGGAGTAAATGCATCAACTTTCCCTAATAGATTAGCTATGAACCTTCTCAAATAATTGACCTTGCCAAGAAACTTTTGCATATCTCTCTTGCATGTTGGAGCTTCCACTTTCTGTATGGCCTCTATCTTTTTGGGATCAATCTCTATGCCATCTTCATGAATAATGAAACCCAAAAACTTGCCAGCTGACACGCCGAAAGCACACTTCAAAGGATACATCTTCAGTCCATACTTTTTCATTCTTTCAAAAGCTAAATGCAAATCGGCCAAGTGAGATTCAAAAGCATCCGATTTGACAACAATATCATCAATATAAACTTCAAGTATGACACCGAGTAAATCATGAAAAATCAAATTCATAGCCCTTTGATATGTGGCGCCAGCATTTTTTAATCCGAATGTCATCACTGTCCACTCAAATAAGCCAAGGAAACCAGGGCATCGAAAAGCAATCTTGTACATGTCCTCTTCGGCCATAAAAATTTGATTGTACCCGGCATTACCATCTAGAAAGCTAATAACCTTATGTCCAGAAGCATCATTAATAAGAATATCGGCTATTGGCATAGGATACTCATCTTTGGGTGTAGCCCTATTCAAATCTCTGAACTCAATGCACACCCTCAACTTGCCGGATCCTTTCTTCTCTACCGGGACAATGTTAGAAATCCACTCGGCATACCTGCAAGGTCGAATGAAATTAGCTTCAAGCAGTCGACCGATCTCTTCCTTGATCCGGTCATATGTTTTTGGATTAAATTTTCTGGCCAACTGTTTATAAGGTCTAAAACCGGCCTTTATAGGTAACTGATGCTCCACTAGCTCTCGGCTTAAACTTGGCATCTCATGATATTCCCATGCAAAGCAACAAACATATTCTTTCAATAGCTCGATTAACTTAGCTTTACAATCGGCTTTCAAATTTTTGTTCACAAACGTCGGTCGAGTGACTGAACTATCTCCAATATCTACCTCTTCTAATGGATCGGCCGATGTAAAACCTTGTCCAAGTTTATCCATGTCATCCAACTCCTCTATATACTCATACATATCGTTCTCGCTGGACCGATATTTCACAAGACGTTTTTTAACCATTCGGAGCTAGAATGCATTTAAAGATATCATACCTTGGAGCCGATTGCATTCAACCGGCTTTAAAGAGACGGGCACAAAACCATTCTTGGTCGCGCTGAGAAAATCAAACTCTGATAAGTCACGTCCCGTCAAGCAAGTAGCACTGGGATGTTGCCAATCCACCGATGCATCGGCCAAAGCAACACAGGCCGAGTTATCCTCATGAATGACTTCCACTTCATCATCAACCCACTGAATCAAAAACTGGTGCATAGTGGATGGCACGCACTGGTTTGCATGAACCCAATCACGGCCTAGTATGACGTTGTAGTTACCTTGCACCTCAGCGACAAAGAATGCAGTAGCCAAAGTTTTGCTTCCGACTGTAAGCTCCACATACATTACACCTTTGGCTTCAGTTTTTTCTTTGCCTTCAAATCCGTTGAGTACCATATTGGTCTTGATCAATTCTTCATCAGGCAAACCCAATTTCTTGAAGACCGAATAGGGCATAAGATTTACCACAGCACCACCATCAACAAGCATCCGAGTGAGCGGCGACCCATTGATATGACCTCTAAGATATAATGGTTTCAGATGCGTTACTAGTTCTTTTGGCTTCTCGAATATTGCGTTTTTAGGGCCAAAATCCATCTGAGCCACCTCCCTGTAACGCCCTCGATGCGGCTATATCTCCCACGTGTCGAGGCACGACTTAGAGGCATAACCGCATTGAAAGCAATGTCGCAAGTGAGGTAATCTTCACACAACCCATGTAACACATAAGGGAAAGAGATACATAGTTGGCTTACAGTCGCCACTTCACACAATACATAAATAAACATTCATCATCCAGATTACACTCAAGGTACGACTACGGAACCAAAATGAAAGAAGACTACCCCAAATGCTACACAGATCCCCGATCGTCCCAACTGGGCTCCACTACTGATCATCAGGAAAAGACACATAGTAACGACCACATTCCTCGTCGAACTCCCACTTGAGCTCGGATGCGTCATCTGCACTGGCATCGTCGGCACCTGCAACTGTTTTGGTAGAATCTGTGAGTCACGGGGACTCAGCAATCTCACACCCGCGAGATCAAGACTATTTAAGCTTAAAGGTAGGACAGGGTTGTGAGGTGGAGCTGCAGCAAGCGACTAGCATATATGGTGGCTAACAATGCAAAAAAGAGCGAGAAGAGAAGCAAAGAACGGACGTGAATCTAGAAGTGATCAAGAAGTGATCCTAGAACAACCTACGTCAAACATAACTCCAACACCGTGTTCACTTCCCGGACTCCGCCGAGAAGAGACCATCACGGTTACACACGCGGTTGATGTGTTTTAATTAAGGTCAACTTCGGGTTTTCTACAACCGGACATTAACAAATTCCCATCTGCCTCATAACCGCGGGCACGGCTTTCGAAAGATAATACCCTGCAGGGGTGTCCCAACTTAGCCCATTATAAGCTCTCACGGTCAACGAAGGATATTCCTTCTACCGGGAAGGCCCGATCAGTCTCGGAATCCCGGACTACAAGACATTTCGACAGTAATAAAACAAATCCAGCAAAGCCGCCCGAACGTGCCGACAAATCCTAACAGGAGCTGCACATATCTCGGTCTCAGGGCACATCCGGATGAGCAGTCCGTACAACTAAAACCAGTCCTCAAGTTGCCCCAAGGTAGCGCTGCAAAGGGCTCTAGTTTGGACCATCAATCGAAGGAGAACTGGCCCGGGGGGGGTTAAAATAAAGATGACCCTCGGGCTCGCGAAAACCCGGGGGAAAAAGGCTTAGGTGGCAAATGGTAAAACCAAAGTTGGGCCTTGCTGGAGGAGTCTTCTTCAAAGCGAACTGTCAAGGGGGTCCCATAAATCATCCAACTGTGTAAGGAACGCAAAATCAAGGAATATAACACCGGTATGACGGAAACTAGGGTGGCAAGAGTGGAACAAAACACCAGGCATAAGGCCGAGCCTTCCACCCTTTACCGAGTATATAGATGCATTAATTAAATAAGAGATAGTGTGATATCCCAACATAATCATGTTCCAACAAGGAACAAACTTCATCTTCACCTGCAACTAGCAACGCTATAAGAGGGGCTGAGCAAAGCGGTAACATAGCCAATCAACGGTTTGCTAGGAAAGGATGGTTAGAGGTTTGACATGGCAACATGGGTGGCATGAAATAGCAAGTGGTAGGCATCGCAGCATAGGCATAGCAAAAGAGCGAGCATCTAGCAAGCAAAGATAGAAGTGATTTCGAGGGTATGGTCATCTTGCCTGCAAGGTTCTCAGAGTTGTCGAAAGCTTGATCCTCGTAAGCGTTCTCAACAGGTTCCTCGTTCACGTACTCATCTCCCGGCTCTACCCAAAACAAGAACACAAGCAAAGGAACAACTATCAACCATGATGCAATGCCCAAACAACATGATGCAAAATATGGCATGATATGCGAGATGTGATATGCAATGCATATTCGTGCTCCGGAAGGACAAGGATGAACAAGGCATAATCTTGGCAAACCAAGTATGCCAATGGATAGGTGAGGTGATTTTGGTTGATATCGATATAAAGATCAACGGAACCGGATGCACGGTTTGCAAATGACAAGCAAAACAAGAATGACAAGATTCTGCCATTAACAGCATGATGCCACTTAGCGTGCAACAGGAAATTAAGCTACTGCACCCAAACATATCAGCAAAGCATATGGCAGTGATCTACCCAAGATGCTTGACAAAAGATGAACACTGAGCTACGGCTAAATCACACCACAACAGGTTCAAACAAGCATGGCAAAAGTGCAAAAGATAACAGGTTCACAGACTTAGGGAAAATAACATGCCAGAATTTAACATCAGGATGACATGTTTAGAGCAAGGAAACAACCTGACACAGGAACAGGACATAGCAAAATATGGCATGGCATGAATCTACTCAAAGCATTGAACAAAAGTCAATTACTGACCATGAGCCAAAAAGGACCAGAAAATATAATAACACCCATGTCAATTAAGCAAGTTTCGTTACAGGTTTCAGACTTAGCAGAAAACTGGACATGTCAAAAACAGATAACAAGTAGGCATGTTTACGAGCTTGATACACTCACTACAGAGCATTTCATGATAAACTAAGCATATATTCAACAAGACGACATGGCATAGAAGCTAGACATGGCAAGAATAACATCATATCATGCAAGAATCAACTACAACAAGCTTGGCAAAATCGAATAACATGTAAACAATCTGCCAGTAACATTTTATAGCAAAATTAGAGCTCGGTTGACTCAAGCTATGGCACTCCATAATTACAAACAAAGGCATGGATGGGAATAACAAATCCATATGTTCAAAACACCCTTACTGATCATGCTCAAAAGAGGCATAGATCTCTCTTAAACAACATGAACACATGGCATAAAAATAACAGCAGGGAATGACTGTGAAATTACTAAGTCCCTGAAATCAGCAACAATATGATCCCTAGTTTGCATGCTTGTGCTAGTCACCACAAAGATCAAAAAAATACATGGCATACACCCCTGTAAAGATGGCATGGCGTATTACAAAACACATGTAGGACTCCAATTCATAGGATGCACACATCAATCATGGCAAAAATGACAAAAGTGCATGTACTGAAACAGATCTGAAACTAACATCACATAGCCCTCTTCTAACAGCATTTCGGACATCAAGATGAGCTCAAATGAAAATGATGCAATGAGATGAAATGATGTACTCATCGAGGCAAACAATTTGACATATTACACGCACGAAACGGAGCAGCATGCAGCAAGTTATGATGCAATGAACATGCAACAAAATAGCATCAGAAAATGACTTAGAGGAAAATCGACCTAGGGTTCGTCGGCGCGGAGACCGAGGTGGCGGCGGATCTGGCGAGAGAACTCGCCGGGGATGGCCGGGGACGGCGGAGATGGCCGGATCCGGGCGCGGGGTCGCCGGATCTGGAGGAGGAGGGTGCGGGGCGCCGGGACGGAGGAGCTGCGGCGGGCGGCGGCGCTGCGGGACGGCGATGGGCGCGGGGCGGCGGAGGCCGGCGGGGTGCGCGGCCGGGAGGCGGCGGCGGCCGGCGCGGGACGGCGACGGGCGCGGGGCGGCGGAGGCCGGCGGGGTGCGCGGCCGGGAGGCGGCGGCGGGGCGCGCTGGGGAGGAGCGGGCGACGAGCGGGCGGAGGCGGCGCGGCGCGGGTGGCGGCGCACGGGCTCGGGGGGCCGCGCGCGGGCCTCGCGGGCCTCGGCGGCGGCGGACGGCGGCGCGCCACGTGGCGGCCTCCCGTTGGCTGCGGCGCGGCGGCGGACGCGTCCGGCCCGATCCGGACGTGTCCGGCGACGCGGAGGGGAGCGGGGCTAGGGTTAGGGTAGGATTTCATCCGGGATTTTGGAGGGGGAGGTATATTTATAGGTAGAAGGAACTAGGAGGCTCCAAATTGAGCACGGTTTTCGCCCACACGATCGTGATCGAACGGCGATGGACATGGAAGTGTCTTAGATGGGTTATTGGGCTGTTTTGGAGGGGTTTTGGGCTGCAACACACACGAGGCCTTCACGGTTACCCGGTTAACCGTTGGAGTATCAAACGACCTCCGAATGACCCGAAACTTGACAGGCGGTCTACCGGTGGTATACCAAGGCCGCTTGGCAAACCTCGGTCCATTCCGAGAAAGTTTAATACCTGCTCACGGAAAAAGGTAAAAGGGAACGCCGGGGAACATAGGAGCGCCGGATTGCGAAACGGACAACGGGGAAAATGCTCGGATTCATAAGACGAACACGTATGCGAATGCGATGCACATGATGACATGATATGAAATGCATGATAAGGACAAAATGCAAAATGACGGGAAACCCAACCACGGAGGGAAATATCATATCACATTGCCGAAAATGGCAAGAGTTGGAGTTACAAATATGGCAAGTTACATCCGGGGTGTTACAACCCCTTCCTCATCTACATCACGAAACTCAGCAGGTAAGTAATACACCATATTGATATCCATACCTTCATGAACCGGCGTAGACTCATAGTCCAACTGTTGGGGAACGTAGCAGAAATTCAAAATTTTCCTACGTGTCACCAAGATCTATCTATGGAGAAACTAGCAACGAGGGGAAGAAGAGTGCATCTACATACCCTTGTAGATCGCTAAGCGGAAGCGTTCAAGTGAATGGGGTTGATGGAGTCGTACTCGCCATGATCCAAATCACCGATGACCAAGTGCCGAACAGACGGCACCTCCGCGTTCAACACACGTACAGCCCGGTGACGTCTCCCATGCCTTGATCCAGCAAGGAGAGAGGGAGAGGTTGAGGAAGACTCCGTCCAGCAGCAGCACAACGGCGTGGTGGTGGTGGAGGAGCGTGGCAATCCTGCAGGGCTTCGCCAAGCACCGCGGGAGAGGAGAAGGACTTGGGAGAGGGGGAGGGCTGCGCTAGCATATTGGTATGGCTGCCCTCCCACCCCCCCCCCCCCACATATATATAGGGGCAAGGGAGAGGGGGGCCGTCCCCCTCAGATCCAATCTGAGGAGGGGGCGGCGGCCACGGGGGTTCCCTTGCCCCCCAAGGCAAGGGGGGCGCCCCCTTCTAGGGTTCCCCCAAACCCTAGGCGCATGGGCCCTAGGGGGGGGAGGCGCCCAGACCACTAAGGGGCTGGTACCTCTCCACATAAAGCCCATAGGGCCCTCCGGGGCAGGTGGACCCTCCCGGTGGACCCCCAGAACCCCTTCGGTGGTCCCGGTACAATGCCGGTATCCCCCTGAACTCTTCCGGTGACCGTATGATGACTTCTCATATATAAATCTTTACCTCCGGACCATTCCGGAACTCCTCGTGACGTCCGGGATCTCATCCGGGACTCCGAACAACATTCGGTAACCACATACAAACTTCCTTTATAACCCTAGCGTCATCGAACCTTAAGTGTGTAGACCCTACGGGTTCGGGAAGCATGCAGACATGACCGAGACGTTCTCCGGTCAATAACCAACAGCGGGATCTGGATACCCATGTTGGTTCCCACATGTTCCACGATGATCTCATCGGATGAACCACGATGTCGAGGATTCGATCAATCCCGTATACAATTCCCTTTGTCTAGCGGTATTGTACTTGCCCAAGATTCGATCGTCGGTATCCCGATACCTTGTTCAATCTCGTTACCGGCAAGTCTCTTTACTCGTTCCGTAACACATCATCCCGTGATAAACTCCTTGATCACATTGTGCACATTATGATGATGTCCTACCGAGTGGGCCCAGAGATACCTCTCCGTCACACGGAGTGACAAATCCCAGTCTCGATTTGTGCCAACCCAACAGACACTTTCGGAGATACCTGTAGTGTACCTTTATAGCCACCCAATTACGTTGTGACGTTTGATACACCCAAAGCATTCCTACGGTATCCGGGAGTTGCACAATCTCATGGTCTAAGGAAATGATACTTGACATTAGAAAAGCTTTAGCATACAAACTACACGATCTTTGTGCTAGGCTTAGGATTGGGTCTTGTCCATCACATGATTCTCCTAATGATGTGATCCCGTTATCAACGACATCCAATGTCCATGGTCAGGAAACCGTAACCATCTATTGATCAACGAGCTAGTCAACTAGAGGCTTACTAGGGACATGGTGTTGTCTATGTATCCACACATGTATCTGAGTTTCCTATCAATACAATTATAGCATGGATAATAAACGATTATCATGAACAAGGAAATATAATAATAACCAATTTATTATTGCCTCTAGGGCATATTTCCAACAGTCTCCCACTTGCACTAGAGTCAATAATCTAGTTCACATCGCCATGTGATTAACACTCACAGGTCACATCGCCATGTGACCAACATCTAAAGAGTTTACTAGAGTCAATAATCTAGTTCACATCACTATGTGATTAACACTCAATGAGTTCTGGGTTTGATCATGTTGCTTGTGAGAGAGGTTTTAGTCAACGGGTCTGCAATATTCAGATCCGTATGTACTTTGCAAATCTCTACGCTATATTTGGAGCCATTTCAAATAACTGTTCTACTTGGAGCTATTCCAAATTGTTGCTCCATTATACGTATCCGGCATCTCTACTCAAAGCTATCCGGATAGGTGTTAAGCTTGCATCGACGTAACTCTTTACGTCGAACTCTTTATCACCTCCATAACCGAGAAACATATCCTTATTCCTCTAAGGATAATCTTGACCGCTATCTGGTGATCTACTCCTAGATCACCTTTGTATCCTCTAGCCAGACATGTGGCAAGGCACATGTCAGGTGCGGTACACAGCATAGCATACTATGGAGCCTATGTCTAAGCATAGGGGACGACCTTCGTCCTTTCTCTCTGTTCTGCCGTGGTCGAGCTTTAAGTCTTAACTTCGTACCTTACAACTCAGGCAAGAACTTCCTTCTTTGACTGATCCATCTTGAACACCTTCAAGATCATGTCAAGGTATGTGCTCATTTGAAAGTACCATTAAGCGTTTTGATCTATCCCTATAGATCTTGATGCTCAATGTTTAAGCAGCCTAATCCAGGTTTTCCATTGAAAAACACTTTTCAAATAACCCTATATGCTTTCCAGAAATTCTACATTATTTCTGATCATCAATATGTCAACAACATATAATCATCAGAAATTCTATAGTGCTCCCACTCAGTTCTTTGGAAATACAAGTTTCTCATAAACTTGTATAAACCCAAAATCTTTGATCATCTCATCAAAGTGTACATTCCAACTCCGAGATGCTTACTCCAGTCCTTAGAAGGATTGCTGGAGCTTTGCATACTTGTTAGCATCTTTCAGGATCGACAAAATCTTCTGGTTGTATCTCATACAACCTTTCCTCAAGAACAAGGAAACAATATTTTGACATCCCATCTGCAAGATTTCATAAATAATGCAGTACCTGCTAATTCCAACAGACTCTTAGCATCGCTACGAGTGAGAAAGTCTCATCGTAGTCAACTCCTTGAACTTGTCGGGAAACACCTTAACGACAAGTCGAGCTTTCTCAATGGTGACACTTACCATCTTTGTCTGTCTTCCTTTTAAAATCCATATGTACCCAACAGCCTTACGACCATCAAGTAGTTCTTTCAAAGTCTACACTTTGTTTTCATACATGGATCCTCTCCCGGATTTTATGGCCTCAAGCCATTTTTCGGAATCCGGGCCCACCATCGCTTCTCCACAGCTCATAGGTTCATCGTTGTCCAACAACGTGACCTTTTAAGACAGGGTTACCACTTAGAAGTTGTACACACCCTTGTCAACCTATGAGGTTAGATAGTAACTTGATCTGAAGCTCCATGATCATCATCATTAGCTTTCTCTTAAACTGAGGCAGGGGCCACAGAATTTCATGTGCTTGCGCTGCTCTCTGCCTGAAGTGAAGGTTCAATAACCTTATCAAGTTCTATCTTCCTCCCACTTAATTCTTTCGAGAGAAACTTTTCCTCGAGAAAGGACCCGATTCTAGAAACAATCCCTATTGCTTTCGGATCTGAATTAGGAGGTATACCCAACTGTTTTGGGTGTCCTATGAAGATGCATTTTATCCGCTTTGGGTTCGAGCTTATCAACCAGAAACTTTTTCACATAAGCGTCGCAGCCCCAAACTTTTAAGAAACGACAACTTAGGTTTCTCCAAACCATAGTTCAAATGGTTTCGTCTCAACGGAATCACGTGGTGCCCTATTAAAGTGAGTGTGGTTGTCTCTAATGCCTAACCCATGAACGATAGTGGTAATTCGATAAGAGACATCATGGTACGCACCATATCCAATAGGGTGCAACTGTGATGTTCGGACACACCATCACACTATGGTGTTCCAGGCGGCATTAGTTGTGAAACAATTTCCACAGTGCCAAACTCGTAACTCAGATATTCATTTCTATGATCATATCATAGGCATTTTATCCTCTTATCACGAAGATCTTCAACTTCACTCTGAAATTACTTGAACCATTCAATAATTCAGACTTGTGTTTCATCAAGTAAATATGCTCAGTATCTACTCAAATCATCTGTGAAGTAAGAGCATAACGATATCCACTGCGTGCCTCAGCACTCATTGGACTGCACACATCAAAATGTGTTACTCCCAACAAGTTGCTTTCTTGTTCCATTTTACTGAAACCGAAGCTTTCAGTCATCTTGCCCATGTGGTATGATTTGCATGTCTCAAGCGATTCAAAATCAAGTGA
Source organism: Aegilops umbellulata (assembly GCA_032464435.1). NCBI lineage: Eukaryota > Viridiplantae > Streptophyta > Magnoliopsida > Poales > Poaceae > Aegilops > Aegilops umbellulata. Next base: position 33,451,436 of record CP136055.1, on the reverse strand, counting down.
GTCCAAACGGTCCATCTGCATGGAGTTTCTTCATGCGTATATACCAATAGACATGGTTCACATGTCTCAATCCTTTTCAAAAAATGAGTGAGTCAAAGATCCATCAACATGGAGCTTCTTCATGCGTTTTATACCAATATGACTTACATGGCAGTGCCACAAGTAGGTGGTACTATCATTACTATCTTATATCTTTTGGCATTAACATGTGTATCACTATGATCGAGATTCAATAAACCATTCATTTTAGGTGCAAGACCATTGAAGGTATTATTCAAATAAATAGAGTAACCATTATTCTCCTTAAATGAATAACCGTATTGCGATAGACATAATCCAATCATGTCTATGATCAATGCAAACACCAAATAAAAATTATTTAGGTTTAACACCAATCTTGATGGTAGAGGGAGCGTGCGATGCTTGGTCATATCAACCTTGGAAACACTTCCAACACATCTCGTCAGCTCACCTTTAGCTAGTCTCCGTTTATTCCGTAGCTTTTATTTCGAGTTACTAACACTTAGCAACCGACCCGGTATCTAATACCCTGATGCTACTAGGAGTACTAGTAAAGTACACATTCACATAATGTATATCCAATATACTTCTATCGACAGCCTTCTCATCTACCAAGTATCTAGGGTAATTCTGCTCCAGTGGCTGTTCCCCTTATTACAGAAGCACTTAGTCTCGGGTTTGGGTTCAACCTTGGGTTTCTCCACTAGAGCAGCAGCTGATTTGTCGTTTCATGAAGTATCCCTTCTTGCCCTTGCCCTTCTTGAAACTAGTGGTTTCACTAACCATCAACAATTGATGCTCCTTCTTGATTTCTACTTTCGCGGTGTCAAACATCGCGAATATTTCAAGGATCATCATATCTATCCCTGATATGTTATAGTTCATTACGAGGCTATAGCAGCTTGGTGGCAATGACTTTGGAGAAACATCACTATCTTATCTGGAAGATCAACTCCCACTCGATTCAAGTGATTGTTGTACTCAGACAATCTGAGCACAAGCTCAACGATTGAGCTTTTCTCCTTAAATTTGTAGGCTAAGAAAATTCGTCGGAGGTCTTATACCTCTTGACGTGGGCATGAGTCTGAAATCCCAATTTCAGCCCTCGAAACATCTCATATGTTTCGCGACATTTCAAAAATGTCTTCGGTGCCTCAATTCTAAACCATTTTAACATTACCGAACTATCATGTAGTCATCAAAACGTGTATGTCAGATATTCGCAATATCCACAGACCACGTTCGGGGTCCAGCACACCGAGCGGTGCATTAAGGACATAAGCCTTCTACTGTCCGCATAATTGCTACTGTCAACTTTCAACTGTATTTTCTCTAGGAACGTTCCTAACTAGTAGAACTAAAGCGCGAGCTTACGACATAATTTGCAAAGATCTTTTGACTATGTTCAGGATAATTAAGTTCATCTTATGAACTCCCACTCAGATAGACATCCCTCTAGTCATCTAAGTGATTACATGATCCAAGTCAACTAGGCCGTGTCCGATCATCACGTGCGGACTAGTCATCATCGGTGAACATCTTCATGTTGATCGTATCTACCATACGACTCATGCTCGACCTTTCGGTCTCTTGTGTTCCGAGGCCATGTCTGTACATGCTAGGCTCGTCAAGTCAACCTAAGTGTTTCGCGTGTGTAAATCTGTCTTACACCCGTTGTATGTGAACGTAAGAATCTATCACACCTGATCATCACGTGGTGCTTCGAAACGACGAACTTTCGCAACGGTGCACAGTTGGGGGGGAACACTTTCTTGAAATTTTAATGAGGGATCATCTTATTTACTACCGTCTTTCTAAGCAAATAATATGTATAAACATGATAAACATCACATGCAATCAAATAGTGACATGATATGGCCATCATCACTTTGCTCCTTTCGATCTCCATCTTCGGGGCTCCATGATCATCATCGTCACCGGCATGACACCATGATCTCCATCATCATGATCTCCATCATCGTGTCTTCGTGAAGTTGTCTCGCCAACTATTACTTCTACTACTATGGCTAACGGTTAGCAATAAAGTAAAGTAATTACATGACATTTATGTTGACACGCAGGTCATAAATAAATTAAAGACAACTCCTATGGCTCCTGCCGGTTGTCATACTCATCGACATGCAAGTCGTGATTCCTATTACAAGAACATGATCAATCTCATACATCACATATCATTCATCACATTCTTCTTGGCCATATCACATCACATATCATACCCTGCAAAAACAAGTTAGACGTCCTCTAATTATTGTTTGCATGTTTTACGTGGCTGCTATGGGTTTCTAGCAAGAACGTTTCTTACCTACGCAAAACCACAACGTGATATGCCAATTGCTATTTACCCTTCATAAGGACCCTTTTCATCGAATCCGTTCCGACTAAAGTGGGAGAGACAAACACCCGCCAGCCACCTTATGCAACTAGTGCATGTCAGTCGGTGGAACCGGTCTCACGTAAGCGTACGTGTAAGGTTGGTCCGGGCCGCTTCATCCCACAATACCGTCGAAACAAGATTGGACTAGTAACGGTAAGCATATTGAACAAAATCAACACCCACAACTACTTTGTGTTCTACTCGTGCATAGAATCTACGCAATAGACCTAGCTCATGATGCCACTGTTGGGGAACGTAGCAGAAATTCAAAAATTTTCCTATGTGTCACCAAGATCTATCTATGGAGAAACTAGCAACGAGGGGAAGAAGAGTGCATCTACATACCCTTGTAGATCGCTAAGCGGAAGCGTTCAAGTGAACGAGGTTGATGGAGTCGTACTCGCCGTGATCCAAATCACCGATGACCAAGTGCCGAACGGACGGCACCTCCGCGTTCAACACACGTACAGCCCGGTGACGTCTCCCATGCCTTGATCCAGCAAGGAGAGAGGGAGAGGTTGAGGAAGACTCCGTCCAGCAGCAGCACAACGGCGTGGTGGTGGTGGAGGAGCGTGGCAATCCTGCAGGGCTTCGCCAAGCACCGCGGGAGAGGAGAACGACTTGGGAGAGGGGGAGGGCTGCGCCAGCATATTGGTATGGCTGCCCTCCCACCCCCCACATATATATAGGGGCAAGGGAGAGGGGGGCCGGCCCCCTCATATCCAATCTGAGGAGGGGGCGGCGGCCAGGGGGGTTCCCTTGCCCCCCAAGGCAAGGGGGGCGCCCCCTTCTAGGGTTCCCCCAAACCCTAGGCGCATGGGCCCTAGGGGTGAGGCGCCCAGCCCACTAAGGGGCTGGTCCCTCTCCACATACAGCCCATAGGGCCCTCCGGGGCAGGTGGACCCCCGGAACCCCTTCGGTGGTCCCGGTACAATGCCGGTATCCCCCTGAACTCTTCCGGTGACCGTATGATGTCTTCCCATATATAAATCTTTACCTCCGGACCATTCCGGAACTCCTCGTGATGTTCGGGATCTCATCCGGGACTCCGAACAACATTAGGTAACCACATACAAACTTCCTTTATAACCCTAGCGTCATCGAACCTTAAGTGTGTAGACCCTACGGGTTCGGGAAGCATGCAGACATGACCAAGACGTTCTCCGGTCAATAACCAACAGCGGGATCTGGATACCCATGTTGGTTCCCACATGTTCCACGATGATCTCATCGGATGAACCACGATGTCGAGGATTCGATCAATCCCATATACAATTCCCTTTGTCTAGCGGTATTGTACTTGCCCGAGATTCGATCGTCGGTATCCCGATACCTTGTTCAATATCATTACCGGCAAGTCTCTTTACTCGTTCCGTAACACATCATCCCGTGATCAACTCCTTGATCACATTGTGCACATTATGATGATGTCCTACCGAGTGGGCCCAGAGATACCTCTCCGTCACACGGAGTGACAAATCCCGGTCTCGATTCGTGCCAACCCAACAGACACTTTCGGAGATACCTGTAGTGTACCTTTATAGCCACCCAGTTACGTTGTGACATTTGATACACCCAAAGCATTCCTACGGTATCCGGGAGTTGCACAATCTCATGGTCTAAGGAAATGATACTTGACATTAGAAAAGCTTTAGCATACGAACTACACAATCTTTGTGCTAGGCTTAGGATTGGGTCTTGTCCATCACATGATTCTCCTAATGATGTGATCCCATTATCAACGACATCCAATGTCCATGGTCAGGAAACCGTAACCATCTATTGATCAACGAGCTAGTCAACTAGAGGCTTACTAGGGACATGGTGTTGTCTATGTATCCACACATGTATATGAGTTTCCTATCAATACAATTATAGCATGGATAATAAACGATTATCATGAACAAGGAAATATAATAATAACCAATTTATTATTGCCTCTAGGGCATATTTCCAACACCAACATATCAGTCTCCTCCTCGAGTTCATCCACCGGTTCTGAAATTTGTCCGAGTGAAGGAGAAGTAAGAAGTGTCACAGACGATGTGATATCTGTTGCATCGTCCTCCTTTGGTGATGTAGGTGTTGCTGTGATAGATGTAGAAGCTATTGTATCTTGTACTTGTTTAGGCCTCCACACTTGTTTTGCTGGAACCATGGTTCGAGTGTCATTGAACAACTTATCCCTTTGTTTCTCGGCCTCCTGTTCTGCCATCTCTTGACTCCTTAACCTCTGTAGTTTCCTCTTTTGTGTCTTTGTTAGCCCTGGAGGACATCACTTTGGCTGGGTGTATTTAGGATCTCTCGTTTTTACTTGGTTGGTGCTTGCTTCATGGTCATTAGCCGAGTGTTTTGGCGCGATAGCAAGTATTGGCTCAGTCGGATTGCTAGGCACAATCGGCTGCCGTATGGCAAATGTTTCGGTACCCAAGATAAGTGAGTCGGCATCCATTTTCTCCTTGCCTTTTCCTGACTCAACTGCTGCAACACTTGGTGATTCAACACGCCATTCTTTTTGACTTTCCAGATGCATGAAGTTTCCACTCGGGCGCACCTTTTTACTCTGATGGAATCCACTCGGATGGATGTCACTCGGATGGAATCCACTCGGATGGAATCCATTTGACCACATTTTTTTACTCGGACAACTTCCACCTGGGTGCATTCTTACACTCGGATAATTTCCATCCGGTCGCATGTTTTGACCAGCCGACTGATAGTCACCGATGTTCATTTGGCCATTATATGAGTAATCAAGTCGATCCCACACGGACTGCCTCTACTCTTCTGAAAACTGGACCCTTGGTCCACTCGGTTTTGTATACCGACTGAACATATCAGCTAATGGTGACCTTGGTCGTTTCAGATGAGTCGGTCGATTAAAACTAGAACCGGCCGACTGGTTAGCATACTTGGACAACAACATATCAAAAGTTGGTTTGATCCGCTTGTGCTGCACTTTAGCTTCATTCCTCTTCCACTTTCCAACTTCTGGACTCTTGGGCTTGACAAATTTAACACGAGTATTTTCTTGCACTTGTGGTTGCCCCCCGAGTGTAGGATTCTTGATGGTGATTTTGATCACTTCCTTGCCATTGGGTTGCTTATCAAGCACAACATGTCTCCCCAAGACCTTGTTGTCTTCTTTGTCTTTCCTAGGCTCACCAACAATGACATTAGCTTTATTAGCAGATTCGGCTACCTCCGGCCGAATAAGTAGCTTCTTCCCCTCCAAATCCATGGTATTCATTGGAAAAGGCTGTTTATCAACTTGCATATCAGAAAAGTTCAATCGTCCGTCATTAATGGCCGATTGTATCTGTCGTCGAAAAATATTGCAATCGTTAGTAGCATGAGAAAAAGAATTATGATACTTGCAATAAGCACGCTGTTTTAGCTCTTCAAACGGCGGTAAGGTATGAGATATTCTAATAATCTTAGCCTGCAGCAAAGCATCAAATATTCTATCACACTTAGCAATGTTAAAAGTAAACTTCATCTCTTCATCACGATTCTTATAAATCGGTTTCAGATCATTGCAAGTAAAGGGTTTGGCCTTAGATGGCCAAACAAATTCAGTAGCAAAAACATCACCCTCATCGTCCGAGTGATCACTGTCATATTCCACCATATTCATCTTTGGACGATCGGCTTTGTATCTATGCACTTCTTTGAGGTCTTTGCTTCGGCTTTCCTGAGCCAAAGCCCTCTGTAAGACTTAGTTGATATTTAAGAACTCGTAGCCTTCTAGCTTTTCTCTAATGGGAGTTCTCAAACCACTCAGCACTAGGTCTGCCAAGTTCCTCTCGGTTATCACCAAACTAAAACACCGGTTTTTTGTTTCTCTGAATCTCTTGACGTAATCGGAGACCGATTCATCATGCTTCTGTTTAACCGATGTTAGATGTGACAACTTGAGTTCATTGTCGCCGCTATAAAAGTGATCATGAAACTTCTGCTCTAGCTGCGACCAAACCCGAATGGAACCATGGGGCAAAGAAGAAAACCATGAAAGTGCAGTACCAGTTAATGATAAAGGAAATAAACGCACTTTCAATTCATTCAATGAGCCCGCCTCACCCAATTGTGCCAAGTATTGACTAACATGCTCCCATGTGGTTTTTGTGCCCTCTCCATTGAACTTAACAAAATCTGGAACCTTATATCCAGGAGGGCACTGGATGTCATCAAAGTACTCGGGGTACGGCTTTTGGTAAATCCGATTCCGAGGTAACTCAACTCCAAAATTCTCTCGAAGCATCTTAGCCATCTCCTCTCTAAGATTAGCTAGACCATCATCCATAGTGGACGATGAAGCTTGTGGTAGTGGCATAGGAGGAGTAGGGTTACTAGCCGTAGGTAAGAATTGTGGCATGTATGTCGACCCATAATTTGGTAGTGGTCGAGTGGTTGTAGCTGTAGGTAGGGTTTGGTTCGGCGTTTTCACCGAACCTGGCATGCTCATGATAGGACTAATGGGTGCAGCCACAATCTGATTTGTATGGGTAGGGTAATAAGCCATCGGCATGGGAGGCGCCGATGCAATAGGTAAAGCCAGATTAGGGTTTTGCACACTAGCAGCTACACCATCATTACCACTAGTCGATTGAGATATATTCTTCTGAGCATTAGTATTTTCTATGAAAGTTTGATAGACTAGATTGTTACCATAAGCAACACGACTTTCAATCTCAGCCCACTGCTCAGGAGAAAAGGCAGTACTTACAGAGGGTTTAACCTGCTCGGCTTGAAGAGGAGGGAACTTGATTTCTTCAATCGGAGTGATGTTGCCTTGGCGATCCTTCTTGAACTTTGCAAGGAACTCCTGCAAGTCCTTCTCCTCGCGCGCCTTCTTGTACTCCTCATAGACTTGGCGATGATCGGCCGATATCTCATCAAGACTGGGCTTAATGATGTTATCGGCGTCTACCTCAGATGGCTTGGGAAGATCGGACATGGTGGACGATGATGATTGATCTTCGGTCCCCAGCGGAGTCGCCAAAAAGCGTGTTGACACACGAACACGTCACGTGTACCCTCGACGCCGGGGGTGATGCACCGTAGCTCACGTCGAAGGAGACCCGACCGACAGCGCGATACGCAAGACAGTCGACGGGCGCTTTTGCAGACCCGAAAACCCCACACCCCCGGGAGGGACCCCGTCAGGGAGTGCGGCGGCTATGGGCTGCCCTAGGTCGATTCGCTCGCCCCTAGAGCCTCGGGATTCGCAGCTCTCAAACACGAAGAACAGCGAAGAACGAGAGAGAAAAACGGTGGAGAGATAAAACGTAGATAAAAAAGTAGTATATTGATTTGTTCGATTGTGTGTTGTTCAATCGGCCGTCACCCCCAACATATATAAGAGGCGGCTGGACTCCCCCTACAAGTAAAGGATTCATCTAGGCTTTCCTTACAAGAAAAATTACATAAATTCGCGTCCTAGAGTCCTAGTTCTATTCCAACTCGAATTCAGTCTGAATCTGGCCCAAACTCTGTCTTCCTTCTTGCGCGGGCCGCCGAGCTTGCATATGATCTCCGATCAAGACGGCCCAAATATCAAACTTGTGTGCCTCGATGATACGAACAACTCTCATGTTGATTACTTTTTCAAATAAGGCCATCTTGAATACTCCTCGAGGTCATCTTTACCTTCCAGTCGGACTCGGTCTTACAGTAGACTAGATTATCCGAGTCTCGTAGTGAACTTGTAGGCCATATACTATCTCCGATGATGATGATTCCAAAACCAAAGTTTACGGTCTTGATGATATGCATAACTTCTGTATTGAACACTTCTTCATCCGAGGTCATCTTGATAAACTTTCGGGCACATGTTCAGTTTCACTCGGATTCGAATTCATCCACTCGGATATTAGAGACTTTCACTCGGACCATCCGACTAGAATTTTTCACTCGGAAAACAATCTTTCACTCGGATGACTATATTTTTATTCGGATAATAATAAGTTCATCCGGTCAGCAAACTTCCACTCGACCGGTAATTTTCACTCGACCGGTAAATTTTCACTCGGATGATAAGCTTTTTATCGATCGGTAAGTTTTTACTCGAAAGTTAAGCTTTCACTCGACCGGTAAGTTTTCACTCGGACGGCAAGCTTTTCACTCGACCGAAAACATAGGCTGATCTTGATTTGTCTCCTCAGGTCTCATACGACCTCGGATTGAGATGGATTATATATGAAAATCGATCGGCTCGACGAGACGAAACTTTCTCGTGTTGAAGTTTTTACGATTCAAAGACTTCTTAAGGGCCTAATTGCTCGCGCGACCCATCAGACAGGGCGTCTGGTACTTCGCGCCATATTTCCATTCAGCTTCGGTCTGCAGTGTATCGTCTCTAACTTTTGCATATGAACTCGGATTGAGATGATTTATATATCAAAATCAATTGTCTCAACGAGACGAAGACAATTCTTTTAGAGTACTCCTTCACCCGAGGTCGCCTTGAAGGCATGATCGGCCGAAAACCACTCGGAATATTGAATTCTGCCACTCGGAATACAATTTCGGCCCCTAAGATGGAGTCAGACGATGATAACCTAAACATCAAAGTTGTTCCACTCGGTGATGTGAAACTTTTCATGCTGAAAACCCTTTCACTCTGTATCTTGCCAAAATCAGGCGTCAACAGGATTATGCTATGCGCTTCTACCTGGAGGACTTCAGTCTACTCTCTCCTAAATGCTGCAAGACGGAGGCCGCCAGAAGCGTAGTCTTCAATAGGATTAGCTATCCCCCTTTTATTCTGGCATCTTGCAGTTCAGTCCACTGATATGGCCCTTTACACATATCCATGCATATGTAGTATAGCTCCTTGCTTGCGAGTACTTTGGATGAGTACTCACGGTTGCCTTGTTTCCCCTTTTCCCCATCTCTCTACCCGATTGCTGCAACCAGACGATGGAGCTCAGGATCCAGACGCCACCGTCGACGACGACTCCTACTACACTGGAGGTGCCTACTAAGTGCAGCCCACTGACGACGACCAGGAGTAGTTAGGAGGATCCCAGGCAGGAGGCATACGCCTCTTTCGATCTGTATCCCAGTTTGTGCTAGCCTTCTTAAGGCAAACTTGTTTAACTTATGTCTGTACTCAGATATTGTTGCTTCTGCTGACTCGTCTATGATCGAGCACTTGTATTCGAGCCCTCGAGGCCCCTGGCTTGTATTATGATGCTTGTATGACTTATTTTATTGTTAGGGTTATGTTGTGATATCTTCCCGTGAGTCCCTGATCTTGATCGTACACGTTTCCGTGTATGATTAGTGTACGATTGAACCGGGGGCATCACAGCAGTTTTCCTTTCACATACCTTGGGTTTCCCTTGGGTCTCACTAAGCCTAAGTTGGAGGACTTTGCTCCTGTCCTCAAGCGAATCGATCGAAGGCTCTCTGATTGCTCCACTTTGTTGTCTTTTGGAGATAAGCTCACTCTTCTCAAATCTGTCTTCACCAGCTTGCCTACCTTTTTCATGAGCACTCTGGATCTCCCCCGGGCATTGTAGATCAAATAAATAAATACCTTAGACATTGCTTTTGGAGAAAGTATGGTCTGGAGGACAGAGGCACAACCCTAATCTCTTGGAAAAAGGTGTGTGTTCCTAAAAAACAGGGGGGACTGGGTGTCCTCAACATTAATGTTCATAACAAATGTCTCCTCATGAAACATCTTCATAAATTTCTTAATCATGAGGATCTTCCTTGGGTGAAGTTAATTTGGGATTCCTACTACCCTGGAGGTGTGCTTAATAATCGACCTGTGGGCTCTTTCTGGTGGAGAAGTATTCTGAAGCTGCTGCCTCAATTCAAATTGGTGGCTAAATGCAACCCTGGACAAGGAGACACCATTATTTTTTGGCAAGATAACTGGGGGCACGGTGCACTTAAAGACAAATATCCAGAGCTATATTCTTTCACGCACAATGAAAATATGTCTGCTCAGGAATTCTTTCAGTCTGCTCAAGAAATGGTCAGCAATTTCCATACACCCTTATCAGTCCAAGCTCATCAGCAGTTTCTGGAGTTACAGATAGTGGTGCAACAGTCTATGAATACCTCTTTGCAAGATAAATGGATTTATCCTTGGGGCACAAATTACTCCTCCATAAAGATGTATAAAGAACTGATTGCTGGGGAGTTGGCTCCTCCCATATTCAAGCAAATTTGGAAATGTGCTGCTATGCTCAGATACAAGATATTCTTCTGGCTTATGCTTCATGACAGAGTGAACTCTAGAAATTTGCTTCAGAGAAAGTCTTTCTACCTTCCTTCCTATGAATGTGTACTTTGTCATACTCATACTATGGAAACTTCAATGCATCTCTTTTGGGAATGTGATTTTGCCCTCAACTGCTGGAGCTCCATTCTTGGTCAACGATACAGAGAAATCTCAGTGTTTGATGAAGTCAGCTTATCCATTCAGGCTCTCTCCACCCCCATTGCTATGGAAGTTATCATAATGGGCTGCTGAAACATTTGGATGCAGCGTAATGGAGTGATTTTCAAGGCTATCCCGGCTTCTGTTTTCTCTTGGAGAGCCTCCTTTCGGGCATATCTGCTTTTGCTCAAGCATAGGATCAAGGATAAGTTTGCAGATAGACTTTCTAGTTGGATGGATCACTTCTTAGCATAATTATTATGTTGCCTCAAGGTTTCACTAGGACTGGAGTTGGGTAGGGTGAACCTTTGTTTTTCATTTTGGACTTCTGTAAATATTTTACTCTTTTAATATATTTACCGTAGAACGATTGTTCTACGGTTTTCGGTCCAAGAAAAACAAATCAAATGATCGAGGTGTTTACTTATTACAAACCACGCACACACGCATAGATCAGTCACGCACTTTACATCGCCAACGGATACCAACAACGAAATATGGGCAGCAGGATGGTTGCAAACCTTGCAGCTCCGGCCAACGTAAGAGCACTAGCAGGTGAGGTCGTAATGCCGGGCAAAGCTGCAAAGCAGCAATTCATCTTCTTACCTGAGAAGTATGCGAACTCCACCGAGGCCGGCCATGAACGCCAGCGGCACGAATGAAGCGTAGAGAACGCAACGGCGTGCGTGCTCGCTGCCTGCCAAGGCGCCGGACATCCATGCCATCGAAGCGACGGCCTCCGCCAAGCCAGCAGCGCCGGCGGAGACGACGGAGGCGTAGTAGGCGAGCTTGTGGCCGTCGAAGATGCCGGTCGGCGCCTTGTACAGAGCCGCGGCGACCGCCATGCACGCTGTGGTGAAGCCGATGGCGAAGACCAGCCATTCCACTGACCGGTGACCCTGCATCCCCGGTCCCGGGTCGAGCTCGCCGACCTCGACGTTGAGCGCCACCTCATCCATTTTTGGACAGATTGCAGTAAACTTGGAGTGGTAAGAAACTGCTTGGTTTTCCACCATGGAGCCTGTAACCCGGATATATAAACGTGTTTAGTTTGGCGTATGCGGCTGTCCTGATACTGGTTTGGGTGTGCGTTACTACCTTTTGGCGGGCGTAACCATCAGAGTCAGAACGTGAAATCCAAAGATCTACGTACGTACTTCCCTGTCAGCACGAGGAAAACTATGCAGAGACAGAGAATATTTGACTGTCCGTCCGCCCTCCGGGGTCCTCGCGTGGAGCTATCTGTGGCATGTTCCCACTTCTCGAGAAAACAATGGAGTAATATTTCTATGTCACCAAGGATATCATAAAGAACTTCCTGAGAAATTATCAAAAAAGAACTTCCTGAGAAGGTTCTCCTTTGGTTAGAAGCCAGGGATTGTGGAGTTTCGTGTTTTGTAACAACTGCTTTGGACCGGACCTTGTTTTGGCAGTCCCATGTGAAATGAAACAGTGAGCCAAGGGCTCTTTTAATTCGAAAAGGTTAAATGTATATAAGTTCAATTGGCCAATGGTTCTTCTTTTGCATTTCGTCTTAGGCCACTCAGAATGCATAGTATCATTCGCTAGTACCATAATGTCATGTTACTATATCCACATTGCATGATATAATACATTAGTATTATACTCCCTTCGTCACGTAATATAAGACATTTTTATAAGCTATGTTAGCTTGCACATCCCAGGTAGCATATGAGCACTAGGAAATGAAGACACTTACATTTTAAACTCAAATACGATGGTTGTTCTTGGTGCCGATAGGTTGCAAAAGAACAAAAAAGACTATTGGAGTGGTATCTTCAATAGAAAATCCCTTAGCATTTTCTATTAAAAAGTATATATTTTCCACGCAAAGGAAGGTGAAAACCGATTATCTATTTTGAGATGTCATATTGAAACACTGACCTGCCACATAGCATACGTGGTAAGTTATCTAAAAAAATATTGAAACATTAACCTATAGAGTATCGTGGTTATTTTGAGTACAACACATATACATTTCATCAAATCGAGACATAGTCACGGCAATTTCATGTTCATTCAGAACTATGCTAGGAGATTGCATCGCAATAAGAAGCTGACACTGTTGTTAGAGTTTGACATTAAGATCTGCATGTTGCTGAATAGGCATGCCATCCTTCCGCGATCCTATTCTACCACTTAGTCATCGTTGCTTCAATTCTTGCGTTCGCACCTCATTGAACTTCTCTTGTTCTTTGGTCGTTCCAGAACAAACCTCCATACCTTTTGATTGACTTACCAGCTTACGAGAACGCTTTGAATCTCAGCTTACTTTGAACGAGTGTTATCCACATAGATTGTTGGAAAGATGAATGAGCGGGGGTAGAACTTGAAGCACGGGAGAAGGAAATATAATATAGTGTTTGATCATGTGAGATGGATTATATTCTCGACTTGATTTTGCGTCGGTGTTTCCCCTTGAAATTCTAAGACATGATATATGGGCTTACTGCAACATCCTCCTCCAGAGTGCCGCCCAGTTCCTAGTGTGTGGCCATTAAGCATGTTTGTGGTCTCATGCAGGGTGACACCCACTCCGTGATGTTGTTCATCATCGTGATCGACCTTTTTTTGGAGTATCCTTGACCTTGCCCCTTGACAGTGGCGGAGCTATGTGAGATTCTTTGGGCGGGCCAAACATGCAGATTAAAGCTAACCTCGCAATTTTTTTCTTTAATGGCCTCCTCAATCCTTCACTGTTTATTGCTACGATGGGCGTGTCATAGCCTGGTTTTGCCCCAACGTAGCTCCGCCCCTGCCCCTTGATAGGGTCGGTTGCATCAGTTCTATGGGAAGGCAACTCAATTCATAACCTCATTGCATGTCGAGGTTGTTGCTATTTTATGGCACCCTTCAAAGAGGACATCCACCTTATCGCAGATCTTCAACAGTTCCACTCATGTTATGGGTCTTGCAACAAAGTTTCATAAGAGTTAGGTGACCATATTGATGTCGCTTGAACTACGTCGGTATTTTCCCAAAAGGGAAGGGATGATGCAACACAACTACGGTAGGTATTTTCCCTAGTTATGAAACCATACATCAATCCAGTAGGAGAACCAAGCAACACTATGTAAATGGTAACCTGCACACAAAGAACAAATACTTACAACCCGACGCTTATGAGGGGTTGTCAATCCCTCTACGGGTAATGGCGCCAGAAATTGTCAAGTTGACGGGATAAAATTTGTGGTAGATTGGATAAATAGATCTCGATAAAACACGAAATAAAGATGCAAATAAAAAGTGCAGCAAAATATTTTTGGGTTTTCGAAATAATAGATTTGGAAACAAAAGCGAATAAAAATAGATCTCAAAGCAAATATGATAAAGAATAGACCTGAGGGCCGTAGATTTCACTAGTGGCTTCTCTCAAGAAATAGCACATCGCGGGTAAACAAATTACTGTTGGGCAATTGACAGAAAATCGAATAGTTATGACGATATCCAAGGCAATGATCAATATATAGGCATCACGTCTAAGATTAGTAGACCGACTCCTGCCTGCATCTACTACTATTACGCCACACTCGAACGCTATCCAGCATGCATCTAGTGTATTAAGTTCATGGAGAAACGGAGCAATGCAATAAGAACGATGACATGATGTAGACGAGATCTATTCATGTAGGAATAACCCCCATCTTGTTATCCTTAATAGCAATGATACATGCGTGTCTTGCTACCCCTTCTGTCACTGGGAAAGAACACCGCAAGATCGAACCCATCACAAAGCACCTCTTCCCATGAAAAGAAAAATCAGTCTAGTTGGCCTAACTAAACCAAAGATTCAAAAAAGAAATATGAGGCCATAAATAATCATGCATATAAGAGATTAAAAGAAGACTCAAATAATATTCATGGATATAGATCTGATCATAAACTCAAAGTTCATTGGATCCCAACAAACACACCGCAAAAATAGTTACATCAAATAGATCTCCAAGAGACCATTGTATCGAGGATCAAAAGAGAGAGGAAGCCATCTAGCTACTGCCTACAAACCCGTAGGTCTATGGTGAACTACTCACGCATCATCAGAGAGGCACCAATGAGGATGATGAACCCCTCCGTAATGGTGTCTAGATTGGATCTCGTGTTTCTGGAACTTGCGGTGGCTGGAATTGCGTTTCGTCGACTCCCCTAGGGTTTGTGGTATATTTGGGTATTTATAGGGCGAAGATGCGGTGTGGGAGGCCACCGAGGTGGGCACAACCCATCTGGGCGCGCCTGGAGGCCCTTGTGGACTGTGCCCCCCTCGGGGCTCCCCTCTGGTACTTTTTTGGCCCATTGGATGTCTTCTAGTCTAGAAAAAATTCTAAAAAGGTTTGTTGCGCTTGGACTCCGTTTGGTACTGATATTCTGCAAAGTAAAAAACAAGCAAAAACAAGCAACTGACACTAGACACTATGTCAATAGGTTAGTCCCAAAACATGATATAAAGTTGCTATAAAATGATTGTAAAACATTCAAGAATGATAATATAACAGCATGGAACAATAAAAAATTATGGATACATTGGAGATGTATCACCTGCCCATTGTTAGGGCCTCAGCCTCCGATATATTCTCCAGAGCTTTCCCTCCCCGCCATTTTCACTACGCCCCCGATGAGATACCTTGGACCCCAACTATATATCCATGAAGAACCTCGAGTGTAGTCATTTTTGGTACATCCAGGACAACATTGCAACCAAGATGAATCTACGACATGAAAAAAAATCACTACTACGGGTGTCGCACCTTAGTGCAACCGGGGCTCACTAATCATGACATTCACCTCTACACTTCCATCGATGTTCCATCAGGCGTCATACACAACCTGAGTAGTCCGAGTAGAGCCTTCCTATGGTTAGCCATGGATAATGTCATGTGTGGGAAGTGCAAAGTCAATTGGAAGGTCATATGTAGGTTGAATATGCTAGCAGGACTTAGGCTGGTCGTAATGTGGAGTATCATATACTAGTATCATGCATATGATATCAGTGTATGATACTACCTCCGTAGTGCATAATATCATAGCTTAGTATCATAGATGACATCATTAATTGTCATGCATGACACATAGTACCACATCATTTATTATGATACGGTATCATAATATGATACTCAATCATCTCTTTCTTCATTTAATTCAATGCCACCTCATCAAAATTGATTACTTGACATGCATGATACTACCTATGATACTCCCATTACGGGCAGCCTTAGCATCCTTAACCTCGGGAAACCACGTGTGAGTGTTGCGACTTTTCCGATTGGGCTCTAGTTTTTTTTATTGGCAACATACTAGGCTTTATTTTTTTGATGTAAAATCTGGGCTCTAGTGGACGGCTCGAGAGAGAAATGGGCTCAGATAGCAACCAAACAACAACAACCTCTAGCCCACAGAGCAGGTGCCCAATCAACACATGCGTGGAAGCAGAAGGGCAACAAGCTCGGCTATGTGTTTCTAAAAAAAACTTGGCTATGTGTCACATGTTGTGAGGTAAACGCCTGCCTCACCTACAAGGCACTGCTGGTGGGTCAGACCAGTAGGACGTCAGTTGTTTTTTTCTTTCTTTTATTTATGTTTTAAATGCATATACCACAAAAACTTTAAGTTACTTAAGAAATTTATTAAAACCATGAATTTTAAAAAGATTTAACATAATATAAAGAAAATAGTTAGCATCGTTTTAAAATGTTGATAACTTTCAAAAGAAATGTTCGTAACAAAAAAAGAATGTTCCCCATTAAACTATTGCATACGGAATTTTTGAAAATGTGTGACAATGTAATAAAAATGTTTGCCTAGTGTAAAAGAATATTTTCTACCACTAAAAAATGTATGTGACATATTATGGAAATATTCCCGTGTTTCAAGAAAATGTTCATTGTTTTTTAAATGTATGTGAAATTTTAGAAATAATCATGTGTTTCCAAAAAATGTCGGTGAAATTTTGAAACCTTTTTAATAAAAAAATTGTTGCCATTTTAAAACGCTACACAATGTATTTAAAAAATGTTATCATGTGCTCGAAAAGTGTTCAAAATATGCATAAAAATACACGTCATTTATTTGAAAAATGTCCAATGTGTATCAGAAAAGTTTCACATGTGCTCTAAAAATGTACATTATGTATTGAGAAAAAGGTAGACATGTTTTAAAAACCAACAAATAAACAAAAAAAAAACGAAGAAAACTAAGAACAAAAGTATAACAAAGAAATATATAAAAACCAAGAAACCAATGAGAAAACAACTAAAGCATATTAAAATGTTGAAAAATAGAAACAAATAAAAGGAATTAAATAGAAAAAACGAAAAAGGAAAACACAAAACAAAAAAACGGACCGAGTGAACCTAGCGCGACCGCTACGAGCGGCAGCGACTACCGTGCTAAATGGGCCAGCCAGCTAGTGGTCGCCCGTAGTTGATTTCCTATTAAGGCCTACAGCCCTTTTCAAAGTCGACTTCCGTGGCTCAAATACAAAGCCCATCTCATCAAGACCGGCCCAACGAGCAGACCTCTCCCCTCTCTTCCTTCCGGGTGGCGGGCGCCGCCGTCGCTCGCTCCCACATCGAATCAAACCGCCGCACGCGGCCGCGTCAGCGCCTCACCTCTGCCCTAGCCGTCTCTCCCTTCTCCGGCCGGCGCCGGTACTGAAGACGACGACGTCGGCTCGATTCTCCCCAACCAATCTCCGACGATCGCAGCCCGTTTTATCCGAAATTTCGGGGCCTCGTCGCGCCTCCATCTGCTACCAGGAGGGGCGGCGTCGGGCTCCCCGGGATGTCGTTCCGCGGCCGTGGAGGGAGAGGAGGAGGGAGAGGCGGCCGCGGAGGAAGAGGAGGCAGAGGCTTCGGGGGCGCCAGCTATGACCACCCCGCCAAGCACGCTCCCCACGAGGACTTCCCGGTCAGTCAGTCCCCTCCGCTCCCCACACCCCTCCCCCTTCTCCGTAGCCACCGCCTCGACTCGGTCGCCGTGCGGGATTGCCTAAATTAGTAGGATTCGGGATTCACTTGGGTTCTTGGCGCTCGCCCTTGCAGGAGATCACCCTGCCGGAGATGACCTGCGCCAAGGCGACCAACGAGGAGAAGGCTCTGATACTGTCCACCTTGAAGCTCGATGATTTCATGAGGAATTCTTGCTACTACCTGGAGCCGGATGCCCCAAAGAAAAGTACCGCAACTCAACTTGTCATAACTGATATGATATGCTCCTTTTCCTCTTGCTGCACAGTATGCTGTATTGCTTTGCTTCTCGATTCTACACTAGTATGTAGCTAGAGGGAGTGTGGGATTTTGCTTCTTTGGAGTAGTTGGCCAGATAATTGGATACAGCAGGGTTACATTGAAGCTTGCCGTTTTTTCAGTTTTCGTATGAATTGCCGTATCACGACTGCTTATGTTACAGAGCAAGCGAGTAACCTCTATTTCTTTCCCTCTAATCTGTGTTTTCCTACTTTCTTTAGCTACGAAAGGCTGGATTTCCAATGATACATTCCAACCCATTGGCGTATTAACTAGAAGCTCAATAATAAGGGATCCATGAATCCTGATCGTTTATATTTATGGACTGTTATTTTGTATGCAACTTGATATACTGTTGGCACGGGACACATTTTCTACATCTGCATGGTCTAGAATTAATTTTGGTTTTTATTTTTCCCATTTAAAATTTGATATTACCACTTGCATCTGTATCTTCAGGGGCTATAAATATAATTAGACTCATTGCTAGCTCATAGAAACAATTCAGCATCTTTCCTTGTGAGAATACTCTGGTTTGGTTTCATATCTTCTACAAGTAGCGATTTCTACTTTGTTTCTTTTCTTGAGTTCTGTCTGACTACTTTCTTTTTCTGCCTTGGTATCTTATCAGAGAATGACGACAAAGAGATCGAAAGATATTCTGATAGGAAGCGTAAAACACAAAGCAAACGGGAAGCTCTTGCGTCATACCTCAAACTTATCCCTGCAAATTTTCCTGCAGAACTGCTACATGGTAGTCTTGAAGTACATACCATTTTTTGTTTTCTGCTATGTGCTTGCAGCACAATAAACCCTTAATATTATCTCCCTTTCAGGTTCTAAACGAGCGCAACCAGTTCAGAAAAAACTTCGGTGGGATAAAGACGCAGGTATGCTATATTTCACAAAATCAAAACATAATTCCCTTGTTGCCTTTTCTGCCGTGAACTTCTGTTTATGCCTATGATGTCTTCTTGAATCTTTTTTAAGGAAACTGCTTTGTTTGCACCATCCTATTTTTATGTCTATCCGAAGTAATGGAACATAAATGAACACTTCTGGTGTAGATATATTCAGATGTATATACACTGACCCCTTGCATGGATCTTGTCATCTTTGTTTACCAGATAATCAGGCATTTGATATATTCGAGAAACTTGAAGCGAAGCAAAAGGCAAGCCTGCATTACCTTTTAGTTTTTTTCAAGCTGCTGCAGTATATCTGGAAGGCATATTTCTATTCAAGATATATTATTACTGGTTTAAAGTCTTACACTGTTTGACATTACGGAAATAGTGAGAGGTTATGGCACCATGTTGACTGGTATTTGGTAACTATAGGATGGAGAGGAGAAGACCGAAAAGGAGGGTGATGAGGAGGAGGAGGATGAAGAGGAGGAAGCAGAAGCGGAGGAAAGTTCAGATGACGATTATAATCAGGTTAGTACCTTGGAACTTTATGCATTGTGGTTTTCTTCGATGTAGAAAATTTGGTTTTAAAATGTTCATGTTTTGCCAAAATTGTGTGATGCATGTGTGTATTCCTTGACATCAACAAATATGAAATGGTTAGACCAGCGATGCATCATTTCTTTGTCTTGTGTACTGTCTAATAGTTTGACTCCCATGCTCTTACTCCGCAGAATATCGAGTTTGATGATGACGATGATGACTGGAACCAAGAGGAGGAAGCACGTAAGTTTCCATTTAATGTTCAATTCATATTACTGCTATGCTACCTCCTTTTCCTTCTGAATCAGTGCTGTATGCATTGTAAAGCTTGCTAATGAAAATAATTATTTTCATGTAACAGATGAAGACTGCTATGATTGATGATCGCTAGCTGCTGAAAAGGTTAACCCATTCAACATTGGTTAGGTTTCTTGGTATTCTTCTTCGTTTGTAACTCATTGGGCAATTTTGATGGAAGTTAATGCGTAATTAGGTAATTAGAGATGATTACTCTTCCTGCGTTCAGGAGGTCATTTTGGTCATGGTATTAAGAAATGGAATCCTACGAGAAACTCAGGACCATCTGAATTCTGCAGAGTCCTGTTCTTAATGTTTCTATTGCGGCTGTGCAAGAAAATGCGATTTTATCTGCCCTTTAATTCATAGAGTTGGGTTCACATCCAAAGAAAAAGAATGAAAATTATGGAACTTGGTTTTCTGTGCATTTCACGGAAGAAACCTGGCAGTTGATGATTTCAAGCTCACATCGTTATGTTTGGCGTGCTTTGTTCTTTTTCTTTTAAAATACATATTCCTTGTGGTGGCTTGGATGAGGAGGATGATCATCACATATGCCATGCAGCTCCTCATACTCTTAGTTCTTGCTCGATCCAACGGCTGTGTGTGGTACTGGCAAGCATGACAGGCAGTAGCTAAGAGCAACTCTAACGGATCCCCTCTAATCTCTAATTTAGAGGAGTAAACGGCCCGGTATCCTATAGAGGATTACTTTCGCTCCTCTAAAAAATGGCAGTTTCTAGCTGATCCCTGACACTTACCGGAGTAAAAACTAAAACACGAATCCATTTATTTTTGGTCCATCGAGTTAGGCTTCACTACTCATCTGATTACATACTCCACCAATTCTTCGCTAAGAGAATCAATCCAAAGAAAACTACAAGAAAAATTACACATTTTAATAGAAACACTGCTTCCTTAACTGCTCCTGTTAATCCAATCAATGCTTTCTCCATCTCTTGATTGACTGCATTGTTTCTGTTCCCCATCGGCTTCTCAAGCTTGCACACTTCTTTCTTCTCTTCCTCTTCAAACTTGAACATTGCATCCTCTCTAGCTTCATCTCTAGCAACTAATGCACCAACATCAAGCAAGTTTCTTGCTATTAATAGATCAATATATTCTTCTTCCCAATACCAAAATTTGCATCCGTCCTAATATACAATTTAAAGCAAACAATGAGTTTCACATCATGGTGAATTTAAAGAACAGCCGTATGAAATGGCACTCACTCCGTCCTTTTCACACTTGAAGAAAACCCATCCGGGATGTTTCGGCATGCTTGAAACGTGGCGCACCACCAGCCGCCAGCAATGGTCAGACTTGATTATCGACAAAGGCTCGCCGATGAGCTGTTGGGCGAGGGCCGAGCCCGGCCGACGTGCGGATGTTGTTGTGCCGGCGGTCAACCGACATGTGAGATGTGAGCGGTGAGAGGACATACCGAGAGGCGGCGGGTAGCGCTCGAGGTGGATGCCCGGTTAGATCCCGTTGAATCTCTCCAAAACGCGATGGCGCCAGTGACTAGGCGTCGAATCTGGCGACGGCGGCGACGACCGTAGATCTGCAGATCTATAGTCGTCGGTGACGAGAAATCAATCGAATCGAGGTGGGGGACGAGCGTGACGGGTCGTAGGAGGGGTCACCGGTGGTGTGTGGTGGCCGACGAAGGCAACTAGGGCGGCGCCGAAGTGGATGCGCCACGAGGTTGGGTGGGTGCGGCCGCAGGTGAAGGGGAACACTTCTTACTCAGTGGGTGGGCGGCCGATTAAATATAAGAGTCGGGGCGGCCGAAGAGGATAAATTTTACTTCTCTAAAAGTTGAGGGGGGTCGGCTAGATGCAATTTAGTGGAGTAAAAGTGAAAGTTTACTCCTCTGAAGTGTTTTAGGTAATCGGTTAGAGTTGCTCTAACACAACCACAACCATGACATCTTATTCAAGCAGTATTGTGACCCTAGTGCCTCTTTGATTCACGGTTTCTCAGAACCCAAGAAGAAAAACATAGGATTAAGTGGCATGTCCTCTTGAATCCTACTTACAACATTATAAACTACATGAATTTTTGGTGAAATAGTGTTTGAAGGCACAGGAAAACACAAGAGAATGAGATTGATGCCACTTGGTCCTTTCCAGATTTGTTCGGAGATTGCTTCTTTTGCGTCTGACCGAGTAAACACAACAATTGATAATTTTGCAAGTGAAATGCTTTTTTTTTTTCAGTCAGTTACGTTATTTCGCTCGCTCAAATAGTAGGCATACAATTGCAGATCTGCACATACTCCAATGGCCAGATTTTATGACATTACTAACATCAGCAACCACAGTACCGAGTCCGTCCGGGTTTATTGGGCCCTTGAGCCACCAAAGGTTGTATCAAATTTTTAGGCCCCTTCATTAATTATGTGTCATTTATTCCCTTGATTTCGCATCACCCGATGGAAGGCAGCGCATGGTCCTCATTGATTGGACATGCATGCACGCTGCATCCATGCGGTAGCCACTGCATACGCTGGATTAGTTAATAGGGACAATTAATAGAGCGATTATAGAGGCAATTTAGAAGATTTATTGCTCTTTCTTGGTCTTTGCGCTCTGGCTCTTGGGCCCAATAAACCCGGACGGAGGGAGTAGTTGCTAAATTCCTCTGCTGTCCTACTGGGTCCACATTCATTACAAACAATTACCATCGGTCGTGCTGTGTGTTCTTCCAGTTGGTAGCAAGATCACATGCCATGGATGTATAGAAAGCAGTGCATTTAATCAAGAACAAGCCAAATATATTTTTCCCCATTGGTGCAACGTTTATTTCCTGAAGGTCCCAAGTGTGCTGGTCGAATGTGCATTAAGCAACAAACATACTAAGTACTAGTATATCTTACAGGTAAAATGGAGCTTAAATTAGTAATTCTCAACCATCTTTCCGAAAATCGACAATGAAATTGTATTACAGCGATGAACTCGGAGTGGGCAGCAGGAAGTTGAGGAGAGCCTCGTTGAACCTCTTTGTGTCCTCCTCCTGCGGCATATGGCCACTGTTCTTCAGGATCTCCAGCCTGACATTTGCACCTAGCTGCCTGCATCAATTCGCACCCATCTTTCATGTGTAAGTTACAGTAGAAGGTGACACAACTGCAACCAGATTACACAACCATGTAAGAGTAGTGGTGAATGCTTGCTGACCTCGTCACCTGGAATGCCTTCTCTATGGGGAAGATCTGGTCATGCTCTCCCCACAGCACAAGAACTTGCTGAAAGATGGGTTGGGGGCATAGATTGGGTGAAGAAGAAACTATGAGTTTACTTTGCGATTTAGTTACATCAATTTGCACTTTGTTCCTTGTGCTTGTGTCTCAGGAAAATTGGAGGATATATGTACCTGGGGGAGTGGAGTGAGTTGGAACTTGTCTTTGTTCCCCAGGGATATCGCTTTGATCAGCCCCTCCTTCTCCTCTATGTTCTCGCTGTAGAGATACTGCAGCAAAATGTTTTTTTGTGATTTTTTTAAATGCTCGCAATTAATAGAGGCCTCCATTTTATTTTATTTTGCGGGAGAGCGCCATCCATTTCGTTTGATCCAAAGTCCCTAATTAAACGTGACGACCTATTTCCCGCAACAACAAAAAAAGGCCATCCTGGACTCTCACATGTTTATTATTTGTTTCCATATAAGATACTGGCATAAAATTAGGAAAGGATATATATTCGACAAGTAGTAGTATGAAGAGTATATCCATCAAGTTTGAGTGGCGTTTGAGAGTGAAAAGATTAATCTTGTACCACACCTATGGTATTAGGTACCATAGTTGAAAGTTTGTACACAGTTTATTTTTCATGCCGGGATACAAATGGGAGAGAAGATAAATGGTAGGTGATAACATGACAACAACATTGTTTATCAGACAACATATGTCTATCACGTCTAAGTCAAATGAACACATGTTACATCACCTTCGTTATTTATATGTAGGACTAACGATGTTAGGCACTGCCTACCTAATTATGCTCGTGGTGGAAGCTATGGCGGGGCCGTTGAATGGATGCTGTCTCACCACTGAATGGTTGGCGGCTCCATGATACGTTTGGGCGTCGACATGGTTGGTTGTGCATTGTCAATCGTGTGTCGTCAAGGACAGTGATTGACGTCGCTGCTAGTTCGTTGCGCGGTTATGGTAGGAGTATTATCATATTGATACTAATACTTATATATATCGCCCTCCGTGGACAAAAGCAGGCATGGTTGGCTGAGTTCATCTGACAATCGACATGGACTCGACTCTGCCGCCAAACCATGCGAATATCTGCGGGGATGGGAAAGTAATTCAAACAGCGAAAGATGGTGGCCATTGATCACGTACCTGAACGAGGTCGCGGAGCAAGAAACCCGGGATGAACGGGCGGGGGCGGTGGTAGGCGAGCTCCATCAGCCGCCGCATCTGCTCGGGGGTGCGCGGCAGCATCAGGTCCTCCACGCGCTCGGCCCCGCCGCGCGCCAGCAGGGCGCGGTCGTCGGCGTCGGCCTTGAGCAGGTCCGAGCTCGCGATCACCACCCGCTCCACGGCCTCGGCCCCCAGCAGCCTCGCCACGTGGTACGCCACGAAGCCGCCGTAGCTGGTCCCGACCACCGACACCCTGGCCGAGGGGGGCACGATCGCACCTATGAGCTTCGCCACCGCCTCCGCCTGGTGGGCCTCGGAGCACTCGCCGTCGACCGGCGTGGGCGACGTGCGGGAGCCGCCGAAGAAGAGGAGGTCCGGCACGACGAGGCGGAACCGGCGCGACAGCGGGCCCACCTGGGGCCGCCACTGCCACGTCGCCGGCGGGCCGAAGCCGTGGAGGAGGACGAGGACGGGGAGCTCCTCGCTGGCGCCGGGCGGGAAGCGCCAGCACTGCATCGTGGTGGCGCCGCCGTCCAGCGGCACGGACGCCTGGAGCAGGCCCGCCGCGGCGAAGCGGCGCCGGAAGTAGGCGTCCAGCAGCGGCGCGATCCCGAGCGTCGACGAAGGCATGGCGGGGACTGGAGCGTGAGCTGGAGCGCGGCGCCTTCGTGGCTCGTCACGTCTGCTGCTGGCTTGTCCCATGCGTGCGTGGTGTCGTACGGTATATGTATGTCTGCTCTCGATGGAGAATACACAATCACGAGCTGTACCAACCGCCTCATGTCTTTTCTGAGGAGTCCGGCTCAACTGCCGCAGGAATTTCTACAACAAACTTTTCTTTTCTAGACTATCTTTAAACACTCAACTGTGTTTGTTTTGGATTGCAGCAGAATATTGGAAAAAGTCCAAAACAAACCTCGAACTTGTAGACCGAAGCTACATCGAACCCTGAACTCCCAATCCCTGAAATCAGCACATCGAATTCTCTTATCCCTGTCTATTTTGAACCTTGATATCGTTTCTCCGGTATTCGCTGAAGTGTCAAGTCAAACCCTGGGATCGTTGACTAATTTGTGTGTCCCTCTCTGTTTTGATCGCCGCATGGAGAAAATTTTGTTGTTGAAATTGCTACAGTACCTCTCAGTTAAAAAATCAGTTTCAAAAACAGTCAAAGTTCAAAAAATGTCCATGTTAAAATTATGTGCACTATAGTACCTCCTAGGTTTTAAAAAATAGTTCGACAATTTCAAAAAATGTTTGAATTCAAGAAATATTCTTGTTTCAAATAAATGCTCACAAATTTGAAAAATAAATTGTGTCTTGAAAATTGTTCGCTATGGCGCCTTCCAGTTTCAAAAAATGTTCAAAGTTTGAAAAATGTTTGTGTTTTACAGAAATGTTCACTAGAGTACTCCTAGGTTTTCAAAAATTGTTCATGATTTCAAAAAAATTCAAATTAGAAAAATATCCCTGTTTTACAGAAATGCTCACAAATTTGAAAAAAGTTGTTCGCTGGAGTACCTCCCAATTTTAAAAAATGTTCAAAGTTCAAAAATGTTTGTGTTCCAAAACAATTTCGCTGCCGTACCGCCTAGGTTTCAAAAATTGTTCATGTTTTCCAAAAAAATTGTGCTTCAAAAAATATTTGTGTTTTAAAGAAATGCTCGTAAATTAAAAAAAATCTATTCTATCTAATATCTTTTTCAGGAGCCAGAGGACATGGTTTGCGTTTTAAAAAATTAGCCCCTACAATACCTCTTATTTTTAAAAGAATGTTCTCGTTTTCAAAAAATGTTCCAAGTTCAAAAAATGTTTGTGTTTTTTTGCTACAGCGCCTCCTTGGTTTTCAAACAATATCCGTGATTCAAAATGGTAAAAAATCGAAAAAGGTTCGACTTTAATTTTTTTGTTCACAACTTTGCAAAATATTCACTTTTTTCAAACTGGGTGTTTAGCCTTTTTTTAGGATCTGGCACTGCTATTAGTTTATTATGTCGCGTTTCATAATAGTCGCTAGTCATCGTTTGTTCTAGTGGCTATGATCCTAGGCTTCCAGCTGTAGCGCCCGCGTTCGATAACCTGCAGCACGCTTTTCTTTTTCCTCCATTTTTAACTGGAGCGAGCACGAATGGGCCGACCCATTGCGACTAGTAGGTGCGAAAGGACGGTAATTTTGCCGCAAAAAAAAAAAATCTCCCTCAGCTACAGTCAACAATCCCGGCTTTAATTTGCCACGTCAGTAAATTTTGCCGCAAAAAGAAAAATCTCCCTCAGCCACAGTCAACAATCCCGGCTTTAATCTACCACGTCAGCAAATTTTGCCGCAAAAAGAAAAATCTCCCTCAGCCGCAGTCAACAATCCCGGCTTTAATCTTCCACATCAGCAATCCTTGTTTGGGAATGCTCCCAGGGTTCAGCCCCTGTCACGGGAAAGATGCAGGCGAGGTGGGTACGGGATGGTGGCGGCGCTATATCGAGGCAGCCACCGTCGCGCATCACCTCCAGTTGTTGTTGCGGTAAAGATGCAGGAGAGATGGGGCGCAGGATGGTGGTGGCGCCATGACGAGGCAGCACTGTTGCGCATCACCTCTAGCCGCCGCCAGGGGTAGGCACCGCTGGACCCTAATATGTCTCAAGCGTATATATAATTTTTTATTGTTAAATGCTATTATATTATCACTTTGTATGATTTATATGCTATTTTATATTATTTTTATGAACTAACCTATTAATTTAATGTCTAGTGTCAGCTGTTTTTTGCAAGTTTTTGGTTTCGTAGAAAATTCATGCCTACAGAAGTCCAAACACGATCAAACTTTACGATGAATTTTTATAAAAAATATGCAACATTAGAAGCTTCGAGAGGGAGCCAGAGTGGGCTATCGGCCCGACAACCCCAGGTAGCGTGGCCCCAGGGGTCGCCGGACAGGATTGTGGGAGCCCCGCAGCTCCATTTGACCTAATTTTAAGCCTATAAATTTAGTAATTTCCCAAGACCCTCACAATCAAACCCGAAAGAATTTTGTCGTCGCCGCAAGCCTCTGTTCCCAAGCGATTCCATCTGGAGCCCTTTTCTGGCACTCTACCGGAGGGGGAAATCATTGGGGAGCCGATCTTCATCAAACTTGATGCCTCCATGATGATGTGTGAGTAGTTCCTTAAGGACCTACGGGTCCATAGTAGTAGCTAGATGGCTCTCTCTCTCTCTCTCTCTCTCTCTCAATCTTTAATACAATGATCTACTCTAAGATCAATGTAATGTAATATTTTGCGGTGTGTTTGTTGGGATCCGATGAATTGTGAGTTTAGATAAGATTATTCATTGAATTGATATGAATCTCTTGAAGGTTATTTGCTGCATAATTTTATAGCTTTGTATTACTCTTTGATCTATCCGTCTACTTTGGCAAGTTAGATTGATCTATTTTCAGTGGGAGAGGTGCTTTGTAGCTTTGTAGTAGGTTCAATTTTGCGGTGATCTTGCCCTGTGACAGGAGGGGGAAAAACATGTATTGTATTGTTGCTACTAAGGATAAAACGATGGGGTTTGGTCATATTGATTGATCTTATTTTGTCTACATTATGTCATCTTGCTTAAAGCGTTACTATGTTTATGAAATTAATACTTTGAGATGCATGTTGGATAGCGGTCTTGGGGCAGAGTAATAGTAGTAGATGTAGTTGGATTAATAGTCTACTTGTCCTGGACGTAATATATATATTTGATTATGCCATGAATGATCACAATTATAACTATGCTCAATTCTGTCAATTGCCCAATAGTAATTTGTCTACCATACCATTGCTATGCCACTAGTCAATTGGCCATTAATACTCTATCTTTATGAAGTCTCTGCATACGTTTCTTTCTGACATGACCAAGACGGCAGTGCCACATATAAGTGGTATTATCAGTCTTTGTTAAGACGTTTAACATTAATGTCATAGATATATTTTTCATGTTCAAGATCTAATAAGAATAAGCCACCAACTATTGGTTCAAATCCATATAACACATCCTTATAATATAAAACCATTGTCCTCAAACTTATAAGAATAACCGTCATTTATCAAACATGATCCAGCGTTCTTACATAACTTTGGAACAAAATAAAAATTATTAGTTCTAAGATAAATCTTGAAGGTAAACTTAAAGACATGACACCGATGGCTTGAGCAGCGATCCCATCGCCATTCCTGACACACATCACGACTTCATTCTTTCCTAGCTTGTGAATCTTCCGTAGTCCCTGTGTTGTGTTGCAAATGTGAGCAATAGATCCGGTATCAAATACCCGTGACTTGGAATTTTCAGCAAGTAGAATATCAATAACATTAACTTGTATAACTTTTATACCTTTACCAGAAGACGAGTTCTTCTTATCCATGAGATATTTCAAGCAATTTCTCTTCCAATGTCCTTTCTCTTTGCAGTAGAAATATATAGTCTCATGAGAAGCTCCACCCTTGTTCCTCTTGGTGTTGCATTTCTTCTTGAAACTTTCTGTTTTGTTTACCAACAAATTTTGTTGATTCTGCAGCTCAATCTCATTGCTTTTGAGCATTGCTTCGTAAAGCGAAGTAAGGAACAAATCATTTTTCGGTGTCTTGGGAAAATCAACCCCCTTTGAAGTGATACTATCATAATAATCTGCAATTCTGGCACTCTTCCATTGCTTTAGCCATCTCATGAACTTCATTTATATCTATGTGGCGCAGAATTTCCAGTGCCTCGACAATTTCGACAGTACTGGATTGTTCAAAAGGTTTCTGCAACACTATATCCATGTAAGATAACATAATACTCTTGACAACACCGAAGTCATTTTTGCGAGATACAAACACGTTTGATGACATCTTGTGATGCTCCTCGCGCCAGGAAATCACCAAGTTCTTTATCCAACATATATTCTTTATTAGCACTTATGAGAACATACCCTAGAGTGACGATCCAGTCATCATAGTTTTTAGCATTTGCAGCTAACTTTTCTTTCTCAAACAAATGAGTTAAATTAAAGGGATTTCTATTTTTCATGCCCCTCCTTGCTTAGTCCTCCTCAGTTTTGCCCACGCTCTTTGGCAGTCCTCACATTTCCCCTGCACCGCGCGGCCCACCCTCACAAAATCCCAAACGGTGGTTTGCCGTTGGGTTAAAGGCTTTGACTGTTACTTGGCACGGTTACTGACGTGTGGGACGCCCCTGTAGATGGTGGGTGCTCTTTCTGATTTGTGGGACACCTCTGTCAGAGGATGCGCACTCGTAGAAGGGGGCGGTCTCAATGACGCGTAGGGCACCCATGTCAGTGGTTGCATGGTCGTAGGTGGTGGGCATATGTACTGGCACGTGGGACACCAATGGCGGGCCCTAGTGGGGATACAACCCCACGGTATGACCCGACCAGGTTATGGCCTAGTTATCTAGTGGCGACTTGAATAGCATATTCATTATATGGGCCACAATGACTATGAAGCTCAAGGCCCAGGAGGCGACTCATAGAGTGGGCCGGCTTATGGCCAAGCACCTGGGATGCCGGCTTCAGGAAGAGACTAAAAGGAAACTCCCTTACTTGGGAGGTAAGATAGGTAGGAAACATACTAGGACACAGGTTGTACTATGACCCAGACTCTGTTGTAAACCCAGGGCCTCGGCCTGTATATAAAGGGGAGCCCCTGAGGTAGAGAGGATAAGTTACGAGCTCTTGAGTACTAGGTTAGCCAAGTTGCACCCTTGTAGTCGAGATCTCAAGCAATAATCAATCAAGTAGGAAGTAGGCTATTACCTTCGCCGTGAGGGGCCGAACCTAGGTAAACCTTCGTTATCGATTTTGTTAAACCCCGTTCAAGCTACTACCTAGCTGCGATGGCCTCACGACTAAGTCCTTTCTCAAGGACATCTGCCGTGACAAAACCACGACAGTTGGCGCCCACCGTGGGGCCACCGCACGGTAGTGCTGAGTTCTTGGAGGGAAATCTCCTAGGGATCAAGGGATATGTGATCGGCCAGATGACCTAGAGTCGTCACAACAAGCTCTACATCGATGATTTAGGCTGGGGCCCCGAGGCCGACTCGATCGAGTGCGGGTACCGGGTCCCCTTTGGCAAGATCCATGTCTTCATCGCCAAAATCGGCGAGTTAGGTCCCGAGACGGATATCTGCACCGACATCATCGAGCTGACTCGGCGCACCCAACTCGGCCGGGTTCGAGCCGGCCAGACGCACGTTTTGTCGGCTTCACTCAGGGAGTCGACCTTACAGATAACTCCATGCCCGGTGGGGATACCCTTGTCTAATCTGATGGCAAGTCCTCGGTCAGCGATACCGAGTCGATCCTCTTGCTTTATGATGGTAAGCTTGGGGGCTACCCTGATGGTCATCCATCCCATGACGCGTTCGAGCCACCTCTCCAGGCTACCATTTACATGGCGGGCACAACACGAGCCCTCAACTCCACGACGATTGGTGCAGTAACCGGAACCAGCACCTCAGCACCGGGTGCGACCGGCTCAAACAAAACATCGGCTGAAGCTATGGCCGACTTGATGGCCGCCATGACGACCCTCCTGGAGACTCCAGTTACCATAGAAAATCAGGCGGAACGTAACACGGAATTGACCAAACTCTGCGAGTAGATGACCAAAGTCCAGGAGGACATCAACACTGAGAATATTTGCATGACTGAGGTGCAGGCCCACATCCACAATAAGGCCGAGCGTCTGAAGGCAGAAGCCTAACACTTGGGTCTGCAACGGGATGCTTCAGATGCGGTTCACCAGAGGAGACACGCGAGCCGACTGCACTTCGACTACGAGCCCACTCGCCTATTCAGCACACCGCAGGATACTCTAGGGGCTGGGACCAGTACGCCCGAAGCCCTAGTTATACCCCAATTGACCCAAGTTGTGCCCCTGAATACGGGGACTGGGAAGCTGCAATTGGCTCAGCCCCGTCAGCCGACTCAACAACATGAACCGGCCCCAACCCGTCGCTAGTTTAGTTACCGCCTCACCATTTCCAGACGCCAGTGGGTCATTTTTCTAGTCCCGTGGACAACATGCTCATGGTGACTCCTAACCTTGCCACGCTTCCGATCACGGGAAACACCCGATCGAGATTGAGGCAAGGAACGCCATCGGGATGTTGAAGACAATAGTCACCCAGCACGCAAACTACTCCTATAGTCATGACCGGGTCCACTCTACCCCGCATTAGAGTCGCAATAGGAGTTGAGTCCCCTCCAGTTTCCAGCAGTGAATGTAGGCGGCTTGCTCAGAACCCCCCACCCCGACCAGCGGTATCAGATGCGCAGACGATTGTTGATGCAACTCAAGCCATGCGAGAGGCAGAAGCAACCGCTGCAATGGCAGGTCAAGTAACCCCCTCTACGCCACAACCAGGTTCTTCTAGGGCGGGTCTGAGCAGCAGAACTATCGGAATACCGTTCCTGGCACCGGCTTTACGCAATGAGCATGTGCCCAAGTATTTTAAGGGCCCTCGTAAGGTGCCCAACTACACGGCTGATCTCGATCTAGCTGGGTGGATCGAAAGCTATGAGCTAGCCATGGACATGTTGGATGTTAGCGATGCGGTCTACGCCAAGTATTTGAGTATGATGTTGGAAGGTCCGGCTCGTACATGGTTGAAAAACTTGCCTCCAAACTCAATCAATACTTGGGTAGAATATAAGGAATGCTTCATCAAAAACTTTCAAGGAACCTACAAGTGCCTGATGACAATCGTTGATTTACAGCATTGTGTCTAGAGGGAAGATGAGTCCGCCCATCACTGGTCTCGCCGGGTCGCAGATATCATTCATTCTTCAGATAGCATAACGGCTGGACAAGGCATCCTGCTTTTGGAGAAAAATTGTCACTTTCAACCTCTTGTTTAGAAGCTTGGGCGGCTCAAACAGAAGGTTCAGGACATGGGCGATCTGATAGGTCCTTACCAGGTATGTCAAGTCAGATAGAATGGAAGATCCTAGTTCAGATGATGATAAGTCTGGCAAGGGCAAAAAAACAATGGCGGCAAGGGTCACCAGCAGAACAAGTCAGGGCATGGTAGCAGTCATGGTAACCAAGGCGACAGTGGTAAGAACAAGCACCCGGAGGGCGCATTGGATTTTGTTTCTAACACCAATAGTGGTTTCAAGGGCCAGAGACGGAACAACTCGGGGAGGCCTTATAACGGGAACAAAGCCCGCAATTTCGAGAAAGCCCTCAATGGCCCGTGCCCAAAACGTAGCCTCCCTGACTAGCCGGCGAATCACTCCTGGGAAAACGGTTACATCATGCAAGCTTTCCGCAATCAAGCTTACTAGAGTCATCAAGGCGGCGGTGGCCGAAAACCCGGGGCAACCCGGAGCTGGCGGCTCAGGATCCGGATTCCCAGGAGCCGGCTCATCTGGTGGTTATCAGAATCCTAGCTTTCAGGGTTCGGGCGGCTTAGGGCCCGGTTATCAGGGTTCTGGCAATAATGGAGGCGGAAATCGGTGTTCTGGTCAAGGCATTCAGCAGAAGGTAACTAGTTAGTTTTTCAAAGTAACCCCAAACAGTTGAACAGTGGTCAATATCATGTGTTCATGACCAGTACTTGCAAGCGTGATCGGAAGCTTCAGAAACGTGTTGTCAACATGGTTGAGCCGGCTTTCCCCAAGTACTTAAACCTGTCAGAACAACCGGTCACATGGAGCAAAGAGGATCATCCTCCCCAGGTTGAGAATCCGAGTTGTCTACCCTTGGTGGTGGCACCTCAAGTCGGCAACTATAAGCTCTCTAAGTTGCTCATGGACGGAGGAAGCAATATCAACATCCTATATTATGATACCTTCAGGCGAATGAACCTGTCAGAAATGCAACTCCAACCTTCTTCAACCGTGTTCCACAGAATTGCTCCTAGGAAGTCTTCTTATACCATTGGGCGGATCAAATTGGAAGTTGCGTTTAGCACCGAATTCAAGTACAGGTTGAAGTTCCTGACATTTGAGGTGGTCAACATTAAGATTCCATATCATGCCCTCTTTGGATGGACGGCTTACGGTCGCTTTATGGCTCGACCTTGTTATGTCTATCTCAAACTCAAGATGCCTGAGCCAGAGGGCACTAGGTGGTCAATATTAAGATTCCATATCATGCCCTCTTTGGACGGCCGGCTTACGCTCACTTTATGGCCTGGCCTTGTTATGTCTATCTCAAACTCAAGATGCCTAGGCTAGAGGTCACTATCACAGTCGATGGTGACAGGAAAATCACACGCGAGTGTGAGGAGGGGGATGCAACTTATGCCGAGTCAGCTTGCACAACAGAGGGGTTAAAATTTTATGCAGCTAATGTTGACCCGGCCGACATGACGCCCCTGAAAAAGCCCACCACGGAGTCTGACTCCCTATTCAAGTTCAAGCCGGCTAAGGATACCAAGCAAGTTGAATCCACTCTAGGAGATTCATCCCAACATTTCACTATTGGGAGTGGTTTAGGCCCCAAATAGGAAAGCGCACTCATCGAGTTCATCCATGAGAATCGGTACATCTTTGCATGGAAGCCTTCTGATATGCCTGGTGTACCAAGAGAACTCATTGAGCACCTCCTTAATGTGGATCCTAAGATGAAACTTGTCAGACAATACCTTCGACGTTTCAATGAGGAGAGACGCAAAGCCATTGGCAAATAAGTGGCCAGGCTCTTAGCTGCCGGGTTCATCATTGAAGTTTTTCACCCTGAGCGGCTGGCAAATCCAGTGCTTGTTCTGAAGAAAAATGGCACTTGGCGCATGTGTGTTGATTATACAGATCTCAACAAGGCTTGTCCCAAGGACCCGTTTGCCCTTCCATGCATCGACCCGATCATTGATTCCACTATTGGTTGTGAGTGCTTATGTTTCCTGGATGCTTACTCCAATTATCATCAGATAAAGATGGTCGTCGAGGATCAGGAAAAGACAGCCTTTATCACACCCTTTGGAGCGTTTTCCTATGTTTCTATGCCTTTTGGGCTTAAGAGCGCGAGGGCTACTTATCAACGTTGTGTGCAGAATTGTTTCCACAAGTAGATTGGGCATAATGTTCATGCTTATGTTGATGATATCATGGTCTAGTCTTAGAAGAAAGAGACTTTGTTGGATGTGTTGGAAATATGCCCTAGAGGCAATAATAAATTGATTATTATTATATTTCCTTGTTCATGATAGTCGTTTATTATCCATACTAGAATTGTATTGATAGGAAACTCAGATACATGTGTGGATACATAGACAACACCATGTCCCTAGTAAGCCTCTAGTTGACTAGCTCGTTGATCAATAGATGGTTATGGTTTCCTGACCATGGACATTGGATGTCGTTGATAACGGGATCACATCATTAGGAGAATGATGTGATGGACAAGACCCAATCCTAAGCCTAGCACAAGATCATGTAGTTCGTATGCTAAAGCTTTTCTAATGTCAAGTATCGTTTCCTTAGACCATGAGATTGTGCAACTCCCGGATACCGTAGGAGTGCTTTGGGTGTGCCAAACGTCACAGCGTAACTGGGTGGCTATAAAGGTACACTACAGGTATCTCCGAAAGTGTCTGTTGGGTTGGCATGAATCGAGACTGGGATTTGTCACTCCGTGTGACGGAGAGGTATCTCTGGGCCCACTCGGTAGGACATCATCATAATGTGCACAATGTGATCAAGGAGTTGATCACGGGATGATGTGTTGCGGAACGAGTAAAAGAGACTTGCCGGTAACGAGATTGAACAAGGTATCGGGATACCGACGATCGAATCTTGGGCAAGTATCGTACCGATAGACAAAGGGAATTGTATACGGGATTGATTAAGTCCTTGACATCGTGGTTCATCCGATGAGATCATCGTGGAACATGTGGGAGCCAACATGGGTATCCAGATCCTGCTGTTGGTTATTGACCGGAGAACGTCTCGGTCATGTCTGCATGTCTCCCGAACCCGTAGGGTCTACACACTTAAGGTTCGATGACGCTAGGGTTATAAAGGAAGCTTGTATGTGGTTACCGAATGTTGCTCGGAGTCCTGGATGAGATCCCGGACGTCACGAGGAGTTCCAGAATGGTCCGGAGGTAAAGATTTATATATAGGAAGTATGGTTTTGGCCACCGGAAGTGTTCTGGGCATCACCGGTAGTGTACCGGGACCACCGGAGGTGTCCGGGGGTCCACCAAGTGGGGCCACCATCCCCGGAGGGCTACTTGGGCTAAGTGTGGTAGGGGACCAGCCCCAGGTGGGCTGGTGCGCCCCCCCACAAGTGCCCAAGGCGCAAGGGAGAGAAGAGGGGGCAAACCCTAAGGGCAGATGGGCCCTAAGGCCCATACTCCCTGCGCCTCCCTCTCCTCCCCCTCTTGGCCGCCCCCCTCAATCCCATCTAGGGCTGCCGCCCCTCTAGGGGTGGGAACCCTAGAGGGGGCGCACCCTCCCCCTTCCCCTATAAATATGAGGCCTAGGGGCTGCCCAACATACGCGATCTGATCTCTCCCTGTTGGTGTAGCCCTGCCTCTCTCCTCCTCATCTCTTGCGGTGCTTGGCGAAGCCCTGCTGGATTGCCACGCTCCTCCACCACCACCACACCGTTGTGCTGCTGCTGGATGGAGTCTTCCTCAACCTCTCCCTCTCTCCTTGCTGGATCAAGGCATGGGAGACGTCACCGGGTTGTACGTGTGTTGAACGCGGAGGTGCCGTCCGTTCGACACTTGGTCATCGGTGATTTGGATCACGACGAGTACGACTCCATCAACCCCGTTCACTTGAACGCTTCCGCTTAGCGATCTACAAGGGTATGTAGATGCACTCTTCTTCCCCTCGTTGCTAGTTTCTCCATAGATGGATCTTGGTGACACGTAGGAAATTTTTTGAATTTCTGCTACGTTCCCCAACAGGATGACCTCAAGGAGAATTTTGACAATCTTCGAGTTTATTAGATGAAACTCAACCCGACCAAGTGCGTTTTTGGCATTCCTGCTGGCAAATTGTTAGGTTTTCTAGTGTCAGAGCCAGGCATCGAGGCCAAACCGGACAAGATCAAAGAGGTAACACTGGTACGCGTTGGTCCTAAACAAACGTTTTTAACCCCTTTCCGCGACGGCATTTGGAACCGTCGCCAAGTGAGTGTGGGCGATAGGGGGGTCCTTCCCACACGACCCAGAAACCGTCGGGGATAGGGCCCCTACAGTACTCCTACTCGTTTTCTGCTTGCATTGCCATCGCAGTCGGTATTCTGTGGTGCTACGTTTATGATGCGCGGCCCATCAGAAACGGTTCACTATTACAGAACATGTATGATGCGTGGCCCATCACAAATGGTTCACTATTAAGAAGATTAGCTAATCATCGTATGAGTGTCGGACAGGATTACGAAACGTCGGACCGTCGTAACATCGTCGTACATGACAACTACCGCACACGCTATTCTGTGCTGCAACATTTATGATGCATACTTCATCAAAAACATTTAATGGTTGCGAATCATGTACGATAAGGCAACTAACACAAACATTTAGTTTGCCTGCACCGTTTGTGATATTGTCTGACATTGCACACGCTTTGCAAACAACAACTGTGTGCATGCTTGCACACGTTTCCTCTTTGTGAACCGTCTCGGATTATGGTGCATATTGCAAATGTTTGTGTTTTACCAACCGTGTGTGCCGTAACAACCTGGAGAGCATAATTTCATCATAATTTAATTACTGCTTTTTCAAATTGTATCGGATTTGAATTTGAATTTGAATGTATGCTACAACTATATTCATATCCATCAGATTCAAACAACCAATGCATTATTCGATTCAAAGGTACATATGTTCAAGAATTACATAAGAACCAAATAAAGAATGGTGAACCACAGTTGTATACTTGTACTATTAAAGACGGTAAAGAAAGAGGCGAAATATATTCTGGTTGCTGAACAAGGTGAAGCGGAATGCCCATATTGTGCCCTCCTCCATGCACAAGGCACACACGACTCTAGTCCAACCCCTTGTGATGGCCGACCGCCCGTCCTTCACGTTCTTCATGAAAACATCTAGATGATCATCGTGTTCTGGTAGAAATACATTAACCTTTGCATGCCCACCAATCATGTAGTTTGAGAGGTAATCTTGAGTAAACTGCTTTGGCAACCACTGCAAAGGAAAAAGATTCAGACATTGTCATCTAACACAACTCATTATGGGCAGTAAAAAGAAGGCTCTAGAGTTCTTACTTACCATCCTGCAGTTCACTGCTGTCTTGGATAAAGTGTAAACAAATAGTTTAATTGCCATATTTGTAAGTGCATCTAGTGCCCCTTAGTGATTTTGGTGTATTGAAGACTTATAGGTTAAGCATCTGATGTGTTTATGAGTGTACACAGGTCTATAAGTCTATGAGGAGTTTGATATTTACAGTAAAAGTCGACCCCTAAAAATGAAGTTCTTCGACTGAAGACTTTGATATTCTGAAGACTTTCTGAAGACTTTGAAAGTGAAGAAATTGGTGTGACCTTGAAGACATGGTATTTGTTCGAGGAATGTGAAGCGTGAAGACTTTTGTTTTCGTAGTTTCATTTTTCTCTTTCTTGAGTCATAGGAAACACCGTACTGTTAAAGGGGGTCGAGGAAATACTAAGGAGAAAATTTCCATGTGATGCTCAACTCAAATCCTACACCTACCAATCCCTTCGAGTGAAGCCATTG
This sequence comes from Aegilops umbellulata, assembly GCA_032464435.1. NCBI lineage: Eukaryota > Viridiplantae > Streptophyta > Magnoliopsida > Poales > Poaceae > Aegilops > Aegilops umbellulata. The sequence continues at coordinate 33,413,547 of CP136055.1, read as the reverse complement.
GAAATCTCATACAGTTCAGTCAATTTCTTCACTGACAGAGACGCAGTTCTTCTGGTCACCGAGGACTTTGCTCTGACTGAGGAGTTAGGAATTCGCCAGTGCGAATTGCCTACACAGTGAGGAACATGATAGCCCTGAGGAATTTGTACTCCAAATTTCCGACCGTTGTTGTGCTACGCACCAGCTGTCCTAAAATATCTTGTCCACCTAACGGTCATATCATTGAAGGGCATTTATGTCTTATCATGTCGGGCTGCTCCCTAGGCTATAAATAGCCGCCCCCTACAACCACTAGTTGGTTGGCTGCTCCGCGAGAACTTGACACTTGTCATTTGAGAGCAACCCATCCTCCGAGGACTTTGAGCGAAAATCATCAAGTGAGGAAAATCCAAACCCAAACCCAAAACACCTACAAACCAAAAGTGATTGAGCATCACTGAAGAAATTGATCCTGCGTGGATCTGACGCTTGTTACCTTTGAAGACTGTGCTTCTTCCAGACGGTTAGGCGTCAAGGTCTAGAGCATCCAAGAGGAATTGTGGATCGCTGAGTGACCAAGTCTGTGAAGGTTTGGAAGTCACCTGAAGACTTACCACGAGTGATTGGACAAGGACTGTGTGTCCTTAGTTCAAGGAGAATACGGTGAGGACTTGGTGTCCCAAGCTGCGTGCTCAGGACTGGGTGTCCGGGACTGTGTGTCCTCGAGTTTAAATACTCAGCCGCTCCAACTAGACGTACAACTGAGACAACTGTTGGAACTGGTCTACCAAATCATTGTCTTCACCAAGCTTACTGGTTCCATTTCCTCAACACCTTCATTTCCTCATTACTATGTTGTCTGTTTGTTCATAACTATGTTTGAAGACTTTGACTGAAGACTTTCACAAATTCCTCAGTTCAATTTCTTCAGTCTGTTTGTCTTCATCTAGAGTTATCCTGTGCCTACGCTTTCTGTACTCTGTGTTTGTCTTCATTTCATCATGATGACCATGCATGTAATCTGTTATGTTTACTTCTGAGTACTTATTCTGCTGCTAGTATTTCTTCGCTAAGGAATTTCCTCACGAGCAAATTCCTCAGTGAAGAATTTCATAAAAATCGCCTATTCACCCCCCTCTAGTCGATATAACGCACTTTCAATTGGTATCAGAGCAAGGTACTCCCTTGTTCTGTGTGATTTTGGTTTAACCGCCTGGAGTTTTAGTTATGTCGACCGCAGATATGAAGAAAGTACCATGCCCCATCTTTGACGGTCACGAGTATCCCAAATGGAAGGCTATGATGAAGAAGCGTCTCATGGTGATGGACAGCGAGCTATGGACCGTCACTGAGATTGGTCTGACCGATCTGTGCAAGATGGCGGAAGCTGATGACTTTCGCAAGTACACTCAACTCAACCTCACAGCGAAGGCCGTCATCTGCTCCGGTCTGTCTCGAAACCAGTTTAGAAACATCATGCATCTCAATCAGGCGAAGCTTGTCTGGGACCGTCTCTCTGATGTCTATGAAGGCCATCGAACCCGTCATGATCCTTGGTTTGAGGATTTCAAGGAATCGCTCAAATCGATGACATTCGAACCAGAATCATCATCCTCTACTTCATGCCTTATGGCAAAAAGTGCTGAGGTAACTGAATGCTACCTATTTGAGTCTAGTGATGAAGAATCTGGTGATGAATTTGGACCCAGTTATGTCAAACTTGCTTCCCTTGCTGCTAAACAACAAAGAGCTTTGAAAAATGCTAATGATATGCTTAGTAAGAGCAATGATATGTTGGGTGAAGAAATGGATCAGTCACAAGCCTTGGCTGAAAATCTTCAGAGACTTCAGACTAAGCTTGACAACCTTCAAAATCATCATAACACTCTCTTATCTGATCATGAGAATCTTTCTTATGAATATCTTCAAAAGAAGCAAGATCTTGAGAAGCTAAGAGAAAGTTATGAGGATCTTCAGAAGAAGCGCGATTCATTACTTGCTCAACTAATCAGCGCTGCTCAGGAAGAATTTATTCCTCCATGTTTAAAATGCATTGAACGAGAATCTGCTAATTCTTCACCTAAATGTTCAAATGCTTCAAATGTTACAAATTCTTCACCTGACTCTGCTATCACTAATTCCTCATCTGAGGACATTGCTAGTATCACTGACGATGCAGGGCTGAAGGAATTGTACATGACAGGCATGTACAAAAGCCTCAAAGGGCATCAGGCTCTTTGTGATGTGCTTAAAAAGCAGATCCTCAACAGGAACCCTAGGAAAGAGGGTATTGCCTTTGAGAGGAAACTCAATGCGGATGGTACTTATTGGAAGCCTGAGCAGTACCCCAAAACCTCATGGGTTGCTGCAAAGGGACCTCCAGTTGATCCATCTGATTTATCTGGCTATACATGTGAATCTTATCATTCTTCTGATGAGTCATTTGACTCCAACTATAAACTGTTCAAAAATCAGAATGGTGAAGTATTTGCTAGATATGTTGGCACTAACTGCAGGAACGGTTCCCCTATGAAGAAAATCTGGGTTCCCAGAAGCTGCCTTGAAAGTCTTCAGGTGAATGTCCTCATGACACCACCTGTGAAGAAAAGGAACCCCAGATCTAATTCTTCATATGGACCAAATTCTTCATATGGATCCAAGTCCTCATACAGACCAAATTCCTCAAGAGGATCAAATTCCTCACATTGATCAAAGTCCTCATATGAACATCATCGTGCTAACAACTCTGTTTCGCAGGGAAGAGCCAAGGGCTATGAATATGAGCATTATTCTTCAAATTATTATGTTCATAAGTCCTCGAAGAATTTCTCCGCTTATTCATATGCTTACCCTAACCCCTCTTATGTGAAACGAAATGGTTTGGATGCTTTGCCACCATTCTCATATGGAGCTCGCAGAGTGATGAACTCTTTGCCACCCCTTTAGATGTGGGTGGTGAAGAAAAAGAACTAATCTCTTCTGCAGGGTCAGGTCTCCAGACGTGCTGTAACGTCTAAAGAATTTGCTGGGGACCTGACAAAAATTGCCTGAAAGGACGCAGGCTAACCATGATGAAATGAACTTTCATTTCACACGTCCTCCCTCTGTTTTATCGGTTCTACTGCTTGATGAAATTGATCTGATGAATTGTGATATCATATTCTTCACTACTGAAGTATATGAGGTTCGTAAGTTGCACTAATTCATCTGCAGGATGATCAACCCAAAGCCACTGAATGGGTACTTGATAGTGTATGTACAAATCACATGACCGGTGACAAGAATCTGTTGATGGATGCTCCCTTATCAGCATCACACATGAAGCATATCATCTTCGCTGATAAAAGCAAAAGTCAGGTATTGGGTCTAGGTAAGGTTGCTATCACAAAGGATCGACACATGGACAAAGTCATGCTTGTTGAGTCCTTAGGATACAATCTTATGTCTGTCTCAATGCTTTGTGATCTTGATATGGTTGTTGTCTTCGGCAAGTATCGTTGTGTTGTGATTATGGAATCTGACAAATCCAAAGTCTTCGAAGGCTTTAGGAGAGGAGACTTGTATATTGTTGATTTCTCTGCAGATTCACAACCTGTCGTGTGCCTACTTGCAAAAACTTCAGAAGGATGGCTATGGCATCGACGACTTGGTCATGCAGGCATGAGGAATCTGCACACGCTTGCGAAGAAGAAGCATGTCATTGGCATTGGGAATGTAAAATTCCTCAAGGATCACTTATGCGGTGCCTGTGAAGCTGGAAAGATGACCAAGGCCAAGCATCCAGCGAAGACTATCATGACCACTACTCGTCCATTCGAATTGCTTCACATGGATCTCTTCGGTCCTAACCATTATTCCTCTGTCTCTAATGAAGCATCTCAATATGGTTTTGTTATTGTTGATGATTACTCTCGTTACACATGGGTGCACCTTGTCTCTTACAAAACTGAAGTGCAGGAAGTCTTCAAACGATTTTCCTCGAGGGCTTCAACTAACTTTGGTGTGAAGATCAAGCACATCAGAAGTGACAATGGCACTGAGTTCAAGAATTCGGGTCTCGATGACTATCTTGATGAACTTGGTATTACTCATGAATTATCTGCTCCTTATACTCCTCAACAGAATGGCGTCGTGGAGCGCAAGAATAGGACTCTTGCTGAGATGGCTCGCACTATGCTCGATGAGTACAAAACCCCTCGTCGTTTCTGGGTTGATGCAATTGATACTGCGTGCCATATCATCAACAGAGTATATCTTCACAAATTCTTCAAGAAGACTGCCTATGAACTCCTCACTGACAAGAAACCCAATGTGAGTTATTTCAAAGTCTTCGGTGCTAAATGCTGGATTAGAGATCCTCATCACAACTCTAAATTTGCACCGAAAGCACATGAAGGTTTCATGCTTGGTTACGGAAAGGACTCGCACACCTACAGAGTCTTCAACAATGTTCTTCACAAGATTGTTGAAACTGTAGATGTGCGGTTCGATGAAACTAATGGCTCGCAAAGAGAGCACCTACCTTCTGTGTTAGATGAACCGGCACCTGAGGAATCGATCAAGCACAAGGCTACTAAAGATATCATTCCTACTGAAGAATCTGCTGAAGAATTCGTTCCAGAACATGAAGAACGTCGAACTGATGCACCTGAAGAAAATGCTGAGGAAATTGATGCTGAAGAAAATGCTGATCAAATTCCTCAACGGCAACCAACTCACCCTCGCATTGCAAAAGAAGTGCAAGTGGATAAGATCATCGATGACATTAGAGCACCAGGTCCTCTCACACGCTCAAAAGCTTCACATCTATCTAACTTTTGTGGGCACTTTGCTTTTGTCTCTATCACAGAGCCCACTAAGGTAGATGAAGCATTTCTGGAGCCTGAGTGGATTCAGGCTATGCAAGAAGAATTACATCAGTTCAAGCTCAACAACGTATAGGAACTGGTCAATCGTCCCGATCCTCGCAAGCATAACATCATTGGTACAAAGTGGATCTACCGCAACAAGCAAGATGAAAATGGTGTTGTGGTGAGGAATAAGACACGACTAGTAGCTCAAGGCTACACACAGGTTGAAGGAATTGATTTCGATGAAACTTTTGCACCTGTTGCTAGACTTGAAGCTATTCGCATATTACTTGCTTATGCTAACCATCATGATATCATCTTATACCAAATGGATGTGAAAAGTGCATTCCTCAATGGTAAGATTGAGGAAGAAGTATATGTTGCTCAACCACCAGGTTTTGAAGATCCAAAACATCCTGACAAAGTCTTCAGACTTAACAAGGCCCTCTATGGCCTCAAGCAGGCCCCACGGGCGTGGTATGACTCATTGAAGGAATTCTTCATGAAGAAAGGCTTCACACCCGTGATGAATTTGCCTATATGATGAGTGAAGAATATCAAATGTCTATGATGGGAGAACTGAAATTCTTCTTAGGTCTACAAATTCGTCAACAGCACAATGGGATATTCATATCTCAGGAGAAATACCTCAAGGATGTCCTGAAGAAATTCGGCATGCAAGATTGCAAAGGTCTCAAAATTCCTATGCCCACATATGGTCATCTATACACTGATGAAAATGGTACTGACTTCGATCACAAGGTATACCGCTCCATGATTGGCTCTTTATTGTACTTATGTGCATCTAGGCCAGATATAATGCTTAGTGTTTGCATGTGTGCACGATTTCAAGCTGCACCGAAGGAATCACACCATACGGCTGTGAAGCATATTCTTCGATATCTAGCTCACACACCAACACTAGGATTATGGTACCCCAAGGGCTCAGACTTTGACCTCATTGGATATTCTGATTCTGACTATGCTGGTGACCGTGTGGATCGCAAGTCAACATCTGGTACTTGTCATTTCCTCGGACGATACTTGGTCTGTTGGTCCTCGAAGAAACAGAACTGCGTATCATTGTCTACTGCTGAAGCTGAGTACATTGCTGCTGGTTCTTGCTGTGCTCAACTACTATGGATGAAGCAAACACTCAAGGACTATGGAGTCAACGTGAAGAATGTGCCTCTCCTCTATGACAATGAGAGTGCCATCAAGATTGCTCACAACCCAGTTCAGCACTCGAAGACAAAGCACATTCAGATTCGTCATCATTTTCTTCATGATCATGTGTTGAAGGGCGACATTTCTATTGAGCATGTGAAGACTGAAGAACAGCTAGCCGATATCTTCACTAAGCCCTTGGATGAGAAGAGATTTAGCAAGTTGCGGTGTGAGCTAAATATCTTAGAATCTTGGAATGTACTTTGAAAATGCACTCATCCTAACACTTATGCATAATTGATGACTTAGATGTGCAACACATGAAGAAATGTTTTTCTTCAATCAATGAAGAATAACACTCTAAGTGTGAAGAAATTAATGAAGAATTTGATTCTCAGAACCCTACGACTTGTACGCGGTGTCTGAAATCATCATTCATACACGGTGGGTCATGCCACCACAAAAGTTGAAAATCTTCAATTTGAGTTTTTCCTCAACTTTTGAAATTCTTCAGTTTTTCAAATTCTTCAAACTTTACAAAGTCTTCACTTGTGCCGTCGTTTTTCTTCATTTGCTATATATATATATATATATATATATATATATATATATATATATATATATATATGAGTTTATGTCCTCTACAGCATTCACTTATAGCTAATTCTTCAAGTTGGAATTTTTTTCAGCTAAGTGAATGTGATCGGACCCTTCCCCTCTATGCTATACTCAATCCAGTCTATTCACAAATTCTTCATGTGCGTTCTATTTGAAACTCGTTCAAATTCTTCACTGTGTCCTTGTCAGCTGAAGAAATTGCGAACGGAACGTTAAAACTAATCTTATCCAAACCTTCGGTTTTGCCGCGCAATCCGTTCCACTTCCCATGATGGATTATTTTACTCACGCACGATCTTACACGATCTCCACTACACAGTACGTGGGTGACACATGTCAAGTGAAGGAGAACGGCCAGGGGCATGTTAGTCCTAAATCTTCGGACGAGCAGTTTTTCACTGCGGCTATAAATACCCCTCCGTTGCCATCCTCACTTCCTTTACCCCGCTCGATCTCACTCCCTCGCTCGAGCTTTCCAAACCCTAGCGCCGCCGCTACTCCATCGCCGCCGGTGAGGAAGAGCTTCACTGCCTCGACCTCGCCGCCGACGTACTAGCGCCGACAGCGGAAATCTTCACCTCCGCCGCCGCCGTAGACGTCTTCCTCCGCCAAGTTAGGGCGTGGAAGATCTGCATTGACGAACTTCACTGTTCCAACTCACATTTCGTCGTGTTCTTCATTCAGGGTAATTAAAAGCTATTTTTACTGCCCTCTTTGATTCGAAGTTTTTCTACAAAATCTTCAAAGGTGTTTTTATTCTTCAAATCCTCACACACAAAACACCTCACTTGTTCTCTGTTCTTGATTCATTTCCCTAAGTCTAAATTTCTTCAAGATTCCTCAATTGTGTGGATTCTCAATCTATACAACTTTGGAACCTAAGATATATATGGAGCTTAGTGAAATTCCTTAAGACGAATCTGGTCAAATTCCTCAAAACTTGTTCTTTATGAAAAACCCTCTGAGAACGCATATGACCTCTTCAAATTCCTCGCAACTATACTCTGTTCACAGGTACACATGTCCGCTGCTGAATCCTTAGGTTCTCATCAACTTAACTCATTTGCAGCGTTCCTCGAAGAAAAGTTGCATACTTCTTCAGAGAATTCCATTGTTCAAATTCCTCATCTGAAGAAAATGGCTGAAGGTAAAAGGCCGCAGAAAGGAGGAAAGAGACCAGAGGTCATGACTGCATTTGAAATCCCTGAGGACATTTATGCTGGGTACTGCACACCTCCTGAAGAAGATAGAAATCAGCGCAAGGTGCGCATACAGAAGATTGAAAGGAGATGGGCAAGAGAATGGAGGGAGTACAGATATGTTACTCCTAAGTACATGAAGAAATTCGCCGTAAACCCTCCATGTCAACGCCCTCCATTGGCACCTGGCCAAGTGGCTGATCCCACTAGCATCAGAAGAGGTGAGGAATTTCCTCAAGAATGGGCCAAGCGCCAGTGTAAACTGCAAAAGCAAGCAAAATAAGCAGTGAGGAAATTCAATGAAGAATCTGCTGCTGCTGCTGCCACTAAGGCTTCTGCCAAGCCGAGGAAATCAATGATGAAGAAGCCTGCTCGTAAGCCACGTGCTTCACCTTCAATGCCCTCACGGCCAAGTTCCTCAGCTGCGCCCTCACGGCCAGAATCTTCAAAATCATCGATGCAAATTCCTCATACTGCTCCTGCTCCGACAAAGTCCTCAGCTATCCCCACAAAGTCCTCAGCTCCTGTGCATCTGGCATCATGCCAAAGGACAACTGGCATCTCTATTGCCTCTGGTGTCTCAGCTAGTTCCTCAGCTGCACCAAAATCCTCAGCTGGACCCTCGTTATTGAAGAAAAAGGCTACCGCTGGACGCGACACTCGCCCAAGTCCAAAGAAGCAAGTGGTCTTCACTGTGCCATCTGATGATGATGATGCTGATGAAGAAGAACTCACTGAAATCATTAGAGACCGCCAAGAAAGGGCTGCTAAAGCCAAAGGCACACCTGTGCCCCTGCTTTTGGATCCAAGGGCGATCCTAGACTATATTGATCTCTGGCACAAGGATCCCAACACTCCTATGCCTGATTTCAAGCTGACACCTGGCCAAAGTCACATGCTGACTCACTTCATCCAAGAGGAGAAGTGGAAATATGATAGGGCCAGAGAGATCAAGAAATCCCAGTACCGCAAAGAGAAGCTGCTGAAGAAAAATGTTCTCAAAATGAAGCCTGAGGAACTTGTCAAGATGCAGGCTGAGATCAAAGCCCTCAGCGACAACTTTGACTCGTACTATGCTGATTGGCAAGGAGCCAAGGTCAGATTTGTGAGGCTGACTGATACCTTCACCAAGGGTACTGCCTCAAAGCAACAAATTCCTCAAGCTGAAGCATCTGTTCAGCAAACTGAAGAACATGCCAGCACCGCTGATGAAGTTCAGGCTGCTGAAGAAAATGCTAGTTCCAAGGCTGATGACTCTGCTCCAGCCGTTGATGAAATTGCCAGGGCATCCACTAGTGGTGCGCCTGAAGAAAATGAAGAGACCAGGGCAACTGCATCAGTTGTGCCTGAAGAAAATGAACCAGATTCCTCAGCTCCACCTGCACCAACTCCAACTCCAATTCTTCCCTCTGCTTTAGATGTGAAGAAAACCAAGGCTGCAGAGCGAGCTGCAGTGAAGAAAAGGAAAGCATCAAGTGCTTCAGAATCTTCAGTCCCAAAGAAGATGAAGCCCATGACCAGCTCATTTGCCAATCCAATTGATGCTGTTCCTATCTCCTCCATGCCATCAAAGGACCTTGTTCCTTTTGGTGAAGATTATGAGATCCCAAGTGGATCAGATGAAGAAACTCAGTCTGCTGCTTCCTCAGAGCAGATTCATGAAGAAATTGAAGTGGATACAATCCCTTCAACCCCAATAGTCTCATCACCAATGCCTCAGTTTGATGCTGAAGAGGCTGGTGTTGAAGAAATTGATGATGAAGATGTGGATATTGGAAGCACAACTCCAGTAATGAATGACGACTTTTGGGAAAGTCAGCATCCCAATTCCCCACTCTTCACTCCCCTGTAGCAAATTCCTCACTCTCCTTCACCAACCGTAAAATTGGGCTCTGATGCAACTCATCCCACCGCTTCTGTGAATGAAGAAATTCCAGCCACTAGTGCTGAAGAAACTGCTGCTGAAACAGACAAGGTGACTGCACCTGAGGAAAATCCTGACATTCCTCAGCCTGAAGAACCTGAGCTTGTGATTCCTGAGGTCGTGATGCAACTCACTGACACTCCTCTGCCAAGGCCAAAGGATCCATTCTCACGCAAACAGAAATTCAAGGCTGAAGACTTCTATGGCGAGCACGTATTCTTCACTGAATACAATCCTTATGACTCTGCTCGCATAAGGAAGAGGCGTTTCTGGACTGCCAGCCAAGCAAATTTCTATTGCTCAGTGCTTTACAACAAAGACAAAGTCTTCGACCATGCACATATTCCTCACGTGGATATGGAATGTATGCCGTGCTTTACGCCAGTCCTCAGTGTTCTTCACGATGCTGGGCTACTCAACTTCTGCACAGATATATGCGATTGGAATGAAGAACTTATTCTTCAGTTCTATGCTACACTGCACATCACTGGCAACTCTGAAGATGTCAATTCATGGGTTCTGGACTGGATGACTGAAAATACACATTACAAGGCCCCAGCAACTGAATTGCTTCGCTGCCTTTCTCTTAGTCCACCCACTGAAGATGCGCGTTGCGTGTATGATGAACCTGAACTATCAAACCACTATATGCAAGTGCTCATGAAGCCTCTGAAGCCAGGTCAATTACCTCGTACCAAATTCCTCGTCAAGGAATTGCTGTATGTGCCTAGGACTGTCTATCGCATTCTGACGAAGACAATATGTCCCATCAAAGGACACGATTCTTCCGATGAAGAAATTGTTGGCATCATGAAGAATATGCTTTTCAATATCATACATGGCGTTCCCATAAACTTCCATGATTTCTTCATGAGGACTCTGGCCAACATTGCTATGTCACCATTTGAGCTGAAGCCTTATGCATCTTGGATTATGAGATTCATCAGGACAAGGTCTTCACTCAACTACAAGGCTGAAACTCTCAACCACTGCAGCTACTTGCCTCCTATTGAAGTCCTCAAAAGGACATTTTCCTCAGCTGATGAAAAGGGCAAGGCCACTGCTGTGATAGATGAAGGCATTCGTCCATTGGATGGTCAATTTCGCAAGGCTGCTTCTTATTCCACCAATGATGACTCTGCCACACATGACTCTGCTGCTAATACTGCCAAGACAAATCCTCAAGCCACAACACCCAGGGTGATGACTGATCGTGAGTTACTCCTCAGTCTTCATCAAAAAGTTGATCGCAATCACAAATGGGTCAAGCGTCAGTTTGGTTCAATTCTTCACAACATGACTGCCACATATAATGCAGTGAAGAAAAACCATTACTACCTTCATGAAACCCTCAACCGCACCTGGGCTGTTCTGTCTCAAATATACAATGCTGAAGATTTGGAGAACATGGGCCTCAAAGAAGAATTGCCTGGTCGGCACCTCCGCCGAAGAAATTCAAGAAAGTCAAGGTTCCTTCTCTGGTGGCCAGTTCATATTCTTCATCACGCGACACTGATGAAAATGAAGACTTGGACGACACTGCAGCAGGCCCTACTTCAACAACCGACCCCAACAACACTGGCGCTCCTCCATCAACTTGAATATCTTCAGGGGCGTTAGTCCTCAGTTTCGATCCTTTTGGTCATTTGATGACAAAGGGGGAGAAATCTGAGTTAGTCTTCAAGCGGGTCTATAATAAGGGCATATTCTTTTTAAGTTGCAACTCTCGTTCTTCCGAAACTTTTATTGGATCGAGTTGTAATCTTAAACCCTATGGTGCTCGGTGCTCTGATACTTCGATACATGCTTGAGCTCTGATACTTTTGATGCGCTATTCTGCATGCTTATTCCTCATTAATGTTATCGCACGCATGCTGAATTGCATCAGGCACCATATTTCATCATGCATTTCAAATTCTTCATATCATATATCAAATGCGTGTATGAATTACAAGATATAGGGGGAGATCTCCATGATTTAACTCTTCAAGTGTGCATTGCTTCAAAAGCAAATTCCTCACTATGCACAACTTCAGGGGGAGTTCTTCTATATCTTGCAATCAAATTCCTCAATATTAGTTTCTACACTTCATATATTTATCCCCGTTGAAAACTTAACCTATATTGTCATCAATCACCAAAAAGGGGGAGATTGTAAGTGCATCTAGTGCCCCTTAGTGATTTTGGTGTATTGAAGACTTATAGGTTAAGCATCTGATGTGTTTATGAGTGTACACAGGTCTATAAGTCTGTGAGGAGTTTGATATTTACAGTAAAAGTCGACCCCTAAAAATGAAGTTCTTCGACTGAAGACTTTGATATTCTGAAGACTTTCTGAAGACTTTGAAAGTGAAGAAATTGGTGTGACCTTGAAGACATGGTATTCGTTCGAGGAACGTGAAGCGTGAAGACTTTTGTTTTCGTAGTTTCATTTTTCTCTTTCTTGAGTCATAGGAAACACCGTACTATTAAAGGGGGTCGAGGAAATACTAAGGAGAAAATTTCCATGTGATGCTCAACTCAAATCCTACACCTACCAATCCCTTCAAGTGGAGCCATTGGAAATCTCATACAGTTCAGTCAATTTCTTCAGTGACAGAGACGCAGTTCTTCTGGTCACCGAGGACTTTGCTCTGACTGAGGAGTTAGGAATTCGCCAGTGCGAATTGCCTACATAGTGAGGAACATGATAGCCCTGAGGAATTTGTACTCCAAATTTCCGACCGTTGCTGTGCTACGCGCCAGCTGTCCTAAAATATCTTGTCCACCTAACGGTCATATCATTGAAGGGCATTTATGTCTTATCATGTCGGGCTGCTCCCTAGGCTATAAATAGCCGCCCCCTACAACCACTAGTTGGTTGGATGCTCCGCGAGAACTTGACACTTGTCATTTGAGAGCAACCCATCCTCCGAGGACTTTGAGCGAAAATCATCAAGTGAGGAAAATCCAAACCCAAACCCAAAACACCTACAAACCCAAAGTGATTGAGCATCACTGAAGAAATTGATCCTGCGTGGATCCGACGCTTGTTACCTTTGAAGACTGTGCTTCTTCCAGACGGTTAGGCATCAAGGTCTAGAGCATCCAAGAGGAATTGTGGATCGCTGAGTGACCAAGTCTGTGAAGGTTTGGAAGTCACCTGAAGACTTACCACGAGTGATTGGACGAGGACTGTGTGTCCTTAGTTCAAGGAGAATACGGTGAGGACTTGGTGTCCCGAGCTGCGTGCTCAGGACTGGGTGTCCGGGACTAGGTGTCCGGGACTGTGTGTCCTCGAGTTTAAATACTCAGCCGCTCCAACCAGACGTACAACTGAGACAGCAGTTGGAACTGGTCTACCAAATCATTGTCTTCACCAAGCTTACTGGTTCTATTTCCTCAACACCTTCATTTCCTCATTACTGTGTTGTCTGTTTGTTCATATCTGTGTTTGAAGACTTTGACTGAAGACTTTCACAAATTCCTCAGTTCAATTTCTTCAGTCTGTTTGTCTTCATCTAGAGTTATCCTGTGCCTACGCTTTCTGTACTCTGTGTTTGTCTTCATTTCATCATGCTGACCATGCATGTAATCTGTTATGTTTACTTCTGAGTACTTACTCCGCTGCTAGTATTTCTTCGCTAAGGAATTTCCTCACGAGCAAATTCCTCAGTGAAGAATTTCATAAAAATCGCCTATTCACCCCCCCTCTAGTCGATATAACGCACTTTCAATATTTGGACCCATTTTACTAACAATCTTTATCAGCTTCCTCATTTGATGCTGGTTCATTGATATCTCATTGCCTCATACGCAGAAAGGGTCGAATCCCGGATCTTTACCAATGACATATGTACCTAAAAGCACCAAGTTAATATTAGAAGCTAAACATCAATTGCACAATAATGTAGTACAACACTCTTTTATAATATGTCTATATACATCCATATGTGGTAGTCCATTTGAAATATCTAAAAAGATAAATATTTAGGAACGGAGGGAGTATCTTATAACATCCAATATACTCACATATTAGATGAATTAACATCTTATATTATGGGCCAGAAGGAGTTTAGTGCATTCTTACAAATTATCGGCTGATTAACTGCTACTGTATCCATGGGTTATAGTTAGTTTCAGCTAGTTTGGGCTCAAATAGCCCTAAAGTATATCTAAACATGAGGGCTAGTTTGAGCTAGTTGCATCTATAACCCACCCAAAAAAACTATCCAACCCAAGAGGTGCTAATTGGAGCTAGTTCTCCTAGTGCATTTATTGTCAATCTAACCCTGCCATCCAAACAACTCTTTGGATGGAGTTAGTTCAGGGTTAGTCATGAGCTAGAAACTAACTCTAACCTCTAGCTATGTTGAGTATCCAAACAGGGCTTTGTTGTTGTTATTGCTGCTGCTGCTCTTCTACGTATATCTAGACATCATTAGAACATTAATGTAAGACTCTTCCTTGTTTCTATGTAGCCTAGGATTGCATATTTAGACATTAAGTACAGTGCATGTTGCTATGTAGCCTCAGATATATTACATATGACCCTAGTTAACCTAACAAAAAATGGATTGCAGATATATTCAGTTAAAAGTCCGATTCACCAATTAGTCCCTTATCAGCCGCTGACCTATATGGTACCAACTACCGATATCCTGAACAGTGAGAAGATATAAGCCATGGGAAGAAACTAACCTCGATGGGAAACAACAGTCGTTCCCAAAATTGTCCTGTGTAGGTACATCGAGAAGCATGTTAAGCACAACAGGCTAAACATCAACCAAAATTATACATGGCTGACAAAATAATCTCCAAAAGATAGCTTCAGTGTGCAGGTTTAAGCACGCTAGTAAAGCAAAACAAGTGGAAAGGTGTGCTGTAACAGGCCTAACATTTAACAACAAGCAAACATAGTCATTCAAACTGGTATCGTGCCGGTCTAAGTACACTGGTTATTGTTAAATAAAAATGGAAAGGCGTGTTAACTACAAGATGCAGCAATCAAATGTAGTCATTCATAGTGTATTGTTGAAACTGGTACTGATGAAATTGAACTGCACAGTTCATACTTGCACATATAGAACATCACGTTGTGAATAACTGGAATAAACAAGGCATACTACGAACAACCAAAGATAGCATTTGAAATTGGACATATGCTAACTACAAACAACCGAACAATCAAAAAACTTTAAAAGAGGCATATGCTAGCTATAACAGGCTTAACAGCAAGCAAATATATGCATTCCTATCGGTATGTTTAAAACTGGATTGATGAAATGTACTGCATAGTAAATAATTGCAGATATAGAGCATCACACTGTGAACAACTGAAATAAACAAGGCATACTGCAAACAACCAGATGTAGCAATTAAAACTAGACATATTCTCACTAGACTACAAAAGGGACTCGACAAAACAAATCATGGGTTTCCCCCTGTGAAGAGGCACGACAAAACAAATCATGGGTTTCCTTACTTGTCGGGGATATACCCCACGGCGTAAACCGGCCGGACTTGGCGGTTTACTTGAGATCCGGCTGACACTTGGCGATTCACTGGCGACCCGCCCTGACCTGGCGGTTTACAAGCAACCCACCTGGTCATTATGACTCACTGGTGATCCGGCGTGCGGGACAGACGGATGACAAGGCCCAAGGCCCAGAAGGCCGGTTCACGTTTAATGGTGGGCCGGTTTATGAGGAAAGTGTAAGGATTATTCTCCTACAAAGGAAGCAAGACTAGAACTCCACTTGTAATAGAGTAATCCTAATCCAACTAGGACTAGTCATGTAAACCGCCCCTTCAACATATATAAGGAGGGGCAGGGCTCTCCAAAGAGGGACAAGCTACAAGCAAGAAAAAATAATCTTAGGGCTAGACACAAAGAGGAGAGCCGGTTTACGGCGACTCCCTCATGAGCATAATGAGACCTGGCCACAAACAACATGTAGGGCTATTACCGGATGATGTTTCCCGGGGCCCGAAGCTGTCTAAATCCCTATGTTGTGTTGCGTCTCTCGATTCCGCTCAACCCCTCTCAAGCTACCACATAGATGCGTTGGCCTCGCGACTAAGTCCTTACACTAGGACATCTGACGTGACAATTCCACGACAGTTGGCGCCCACCGTGGGGCCTGCGCACAGTGGTGTTAAGTTCTTGAAGGGATCTCTCACAGGGACAGAGAAGCTCGCGACTTAATTAGATGAGGAAAGTGCCGGACCATGATCAATTTGGGAGTAGGTAGTACGATGATTAAGATCGAAAGAAGCTAGGGCCCGGCGGGCCACCGCACGTGACCCATTGATTCACCGGTCCGAGTGAAGTTGTTTTCCGCTGGAACGGCCGTGCGATCCGGCCAAACCGAGACCAACTCAGAGTACTTCGCTGTTCAATTGCCGTTTTATACGGGAGAGCCAGCGCGTGTGAAGAAAATTACATCCATAGCAGTCGCAGATTCGCTTCAAGTCCCGAGGTTGCTACCTTTGCTGTTGTAGCTGTGCACTGTGTAAAAACATCAAAACAGATCAGTACTAGTACGTACTTCCTATTATTGGCTGATTTGGTACTCGTGTGAAAGTCATGCATTATCCATCAGGATGTCAAGTCGCCGAGACAGTCAAGTACTACTGGTTCCAGAGGTGAAGGGAAAAAGTAATCCATTGATCCATCAACACAAGAAGAAAAGTCAAACCGGAGGAGGATTTGGTGATGGGTGCAGGCCGACTCCAAGTCGTTTCCAACCTCGCGCTGGCCCTACCTGCTCTGCTCCTCCGCTTCGCTTCGACAGCCGCCGCCGGCCAGAGGCTGCTGCTGGCTCGTCCCTCCGCTTTGTCGCGCCACGAGCCGCCGAACCTTGCGAGGCTGCCCCGGCCTCGTCTCTTTTTCAAACCGCCACTGCGCTCTTTTGTCATCGCTGTGGCCCTATACGCGTCTGAGCCGGGGAAGGCTGGTGCTGATGTCTAATCCGCTCGCAGAGATCTAAGGAATAATCCAATGTGACTAGTGCTGGTACTCCGTATTGGGCTGATTTTCTTCTGAGACCAGTTCACGTAAATCGGATGAAATACACATACGTGGAGACCAGCTACGCGCTAATGGCCGCACCCACATGCGTCTAAAAAATAAAACCAGGTGTTATTTCTCCTATATATATATTTTCTTAGTATATTTTAATTACTTTAAGTGCAACTACTCTGCTCTACGGTATTTCTTATATGCAGGGTAATCATTTACTACAAAAGTGGCATTATACCGCGGATACGGAGCGCACGACATCATTATTTTGGCACTGGTATTTGTCCGTGCTATGATGCTCGACGGATACACGTGCAAGTCGCCGCCCCGATGTTCGGATTACATCCGTTTGCGCCTGCGGCCGATTCGTGCATCTGCACCGGTTAAACAACATCACGTTTGACTCGCCGTCTGCGCCGCTTTACAACGCCATGGACGACTCGTCCATCTGCCCTCACGGCGGTTTACGTGTCCGCACCGGCTTACAATGCCGCGGCCGACTCATCTGTTGTCCAGGCGAATCAGGTGATATCCTTCTAAGTATAATTTTAGCACATATTGTTTTTGTCAAAGAGCAATTACTTTGGTCTTTGCATTTTATATGCAGGACAATTACTCATTGCAAAGCCGATGGCCGGATCATGGATATATAAATCACGTAATTACTGTCATGTGCTAGCATATGACCGTGCCACAATGATCAAAGAATATGTGTGCAAGTCGCCGCCCTTGCGGCCCGCACTACAATGGAGTCACAGGGACCGCGCCTGCAATTAACTTGCCCCTCCACGCCGGCTTACAATGCCGCGGCCGACTCATCTGTCTGTGCCGCCTCTAAAACCGTGGTCGTCTTTGCTGTTTGTCTCTCGCGGCCTGGTCTACATCAACATACTGGGCCGCACCTAGCTGCATGAGCTGTTTATTGAGTATAAAGCAAGTCACAACTTGGGTAGCCGGTTTTCTTTCAACAAAATGGAGGCAAATTATCATATACTATCAACCGCCGTCTGCACTGGGTGGCTCAATGGGCAGGCGCACAAGTCGCCACCACTACAGTTTGGTTAACTTCAAATCGCCAGTTGGAAGGAACCCTTGGCCGAGTTGCTGACACGGCTTATGCGGGATCGTTTGTAACCCGCCGCAGTCACCTCAACCTTCTGTGGATTCACATCGTCCTATCAACACCAATGATATACAAGTTATGCCGGTTTACATCACGGTCAAATATGGAGAGTCTCAAGCCAACTCCTCGAGTCACCTTGGAGACTCGGGGGCTACGATGACATGACTCAGCAAATCTTGCCAGTTTTAGCAAAATTAAGAACCCCAGGACAATGGAGGGAAAGATAACCCGGTCCCGGAGGCTACTGTTATATTGATGAAAATTTAAAGGCCGTCAGAAAATTTTCGGCTTGGAAAGCATATAACAGTTACAAAATCCCCGCTCAATGAAGAAGTCCCGGGTAATCAAAAAGGATTCTGGTTTAAAATTCAGCTCAAGGGAAGTCAGTCTCACTGAAGCTCTCAAATATCCGGTTTACAATCCGGTTCAAGGGAAATCTGTTCTCCCACAAGGCTCTGAAGCTCTCAAATCCGGTTTAAGAATTTCCGATTAAGAAGGAATTAACTTCTCGCAAGTTCAAGTTTAAAGGCCGTCAGAAAATTTCTGGTTGAAAATGAAGATTCCAGTTTACAATCCGGTTCAAGGGAAAGATGTCTCCCACAAAGCTATGAGCTCTCAATATCCGGTTCAAAATCCCGGCTCAAGAAGAATTTATCTCTTGCAAAAAATTAAAGGTTGCCGAAGAGGACCTGCCGCCATGATGCGCGGTTCAAAAATGGGTATCCTGCCTTATTGGCTTATCATATTATTGATCACTTGGGGGCTATGGTTGTGTCCGAACCATAGTTACACCTCTTGATCGGCGTAATGCCACAGCATCACTTGGGGGCTAGGGTCGCGTCCGAACCATAGCAACACCTTTTGATGGGCGTAAAGCCACAACATCACTTGGGGACTTGTGGTCACGTCTGAACCATAGTCACGCCTCTTGATCGGCCCAGTGCCACAGTATCACTTGGGGGCTTGGTCGAACCCAAACCATAGCTACACCTCTTGATCGGCATAATGCCATTGCATCATTTGGGGACCTGGCTGACTTGAACCATAGCTACGCCTATTGGGGGCTTGGTCGTGTCCGACCATGGTAATGCCACTTGATCGGCTCAATAGCCTCTTTTTGCAAATGGTTTTATCATTGCCTTTGCTTGAAATTTTGTTTTGATAAATATTTCTTTTGTTGCATTTTTAAACCGACAATTCTTAAACCGGTTCGACTGTCAAATTACAAATTGACGGAACACGGTCAAATCTTTATCCGGGGGCTATCTGCCCGGTTTGATTTTCTGTTACCATCCTATTATGGAATAAACTGGTGTTTATCAACCCGGCTCGGCTTTCAACTACAAGTTGTCAGTACACGATCAAGTTATAATCCGGAGACTATCAGCCCGGTCTGGTTTGACTACGAGTCACCAGTATTATATGTGGTTAAACCGGTGTTTATCACAACTTGGTATGGTTTTATCATAAACCGACACAATATGGAAGGAGTTATCAGTACTCAAAATCTGGGTTATTATCCCTATTACAAAAAGTTGGTAAACCAACGATGTGATTCAATGTCACAGGTATGATATATTTCATATTTGATTATTCTTAAGTGCAACCTTTGTTATAAACCCGGGTTATATGTTGGGCATTATGACCTGTCCGGCGGTAAACCGCCAGGATACTTTAAACTTGTATGCAGAAACAGGTTGAGTAAGGTATAATTATAAATTATCCGGTGTTTATTAAATCGGCCTGGCTTTAAGACGATAAGTTGCCAGTATATGATGAGAAATTATCCGGTGTTTATTAAACCGGCCTGGCTTCGGACTATAAGTCGCCAGTATATATTTGGATTGCGCCATTGGAAACATGCGATTATAAATGATTGGGTTATATTATTCAAATAGCCAAACTTGGCTGAATTTTCATTATGATATTGGATGAATAAGATTTTCATACCGGATCATATTATCTTGAATAGCCAACATGGCTGGATTTTTATTATGGTTATTAATACTATGACTGAGGTTTTCAAAGTTGCTTTAGCGCAATGGATATTATTTTGTCGATGAATATGATTTATTTTGCAATGGAAGGAATAGTCCCGAGTCGCTGCAGGCTTACGACCCGGCACTTGGGGGCTACACTATTCAAGTTGAGATTATATCAAATATGCAAGTCTCATGTCGCTGCAAGCATTCACCATGACACTTGGGGGCTAATGCAAAGTCATTTTATTGGCCTTATTGAAGACCCGACTCATCATATCATAATGAGTCGGCCCTTGGGGGCTACCAATTGCTCCTGTCAACAATTCAAGTTTTATGGGCATCAGTCAATTACATGTCCCAGGTTGCTGCAAGAATGACAACCCGACACTTGGGGGCTACATAATATGGAGTATTCAGTTTTTACTAGTGACTGGGATGAACAACATGGATTTCTTCGAAAGTGGCAGTATTTATATTGAAGCAAGTCTTAAGCCATCACTTTGTTCTGCTCAAAGACTTGGGGGCTATAGGTATTATATTATTATCGAAGAAATATTTTCAAATTCTCTGTTTGAGCAAACCAGATTGAACCGGCGTTGGCAACAATCATGAACCGGCAGCAACAATCATGACCCGGAATTATCAGTTTTTATAACCTGGTAATTTTGGTAATATTGAACCAGCAAGTTTTACATCTTCAAACCGGCCAGATATCGGATGAGTATTTCAAGACCAAAATTTCTTAAGCCGGCGCTTTGAAAGCCGACTCAAGTGGATTATTCTTCACAATATTTTTCTATGAGAAACCAGCGTCAGTAATTTAAAGTATGAAGCTGGTTATTGATCCGGATTTTCTAGAAGGAGGGAACGACAAGGACTTAAGGATGATCAGGTGCCGGTCTACAAGAATTCTTAACCCGGAGCACAACCCGCCAAATTTGTTCTTGTGTTTATGTTACAGATCAGTTTAACATGGACAAATCCAAATTAAACTGGGGGCTAATGTCGGGGATATACCCCATGGCGTAAACCGGCCGGAAGTATAAACTGGCCGGACTTGGTGGTTTACTTGAGATCCGGCTGACACTTGGCGATTCACTGGCGACCCGCCCTGACCTGGCGGTTTACAAGCAACCCACCTGGTCATTATGACTCACTGGTGATCCGGCGTGCGGGACATACGGATGACAAGGCCCAAGGCCCAGAAGGCAGGTTCACGTTTAATGGTGGGCCGGTTTATGAGGAAAGTGTAAGGATTATTCTCCTACAAAGGAAGCAAGACTAGGACTCCACTTGTAATAGAGTAATCCTAATCCAACTAGGACTAGTCATGTAAACCGCCCCTTCAACATATATAAGGAGGGGCAGGGCTCCCCAAAGAGGGACAAGCTATAAGCCAGAAAAAACAATCTTAGGGCTAGACACAAAGAGGAGAGCCGGTTTACGGCGACTCCCTCATGAGCATAATGAGACCTAGCCACAAACAGCATGTAGGGCTATTACCGGATGATGTTTCCCGGGGCCCGAAGCTATCTAAATCCCTATCTTGTGTTGCGTCTCTCGATTCCGCTCAACCTCTCTCAAGCTACCACATAGATGTGTTGGCCTCGCGACTAAGTCCTTACACTAGGACATCTGACGTGACAATTCCATGACATTACTTGTCACAGATGGGCTTGTTCCCGTGGGAAGAGCACGAGCCCTGGATGCGCTCCATGTTGTCACAGATGGGCTCCTTCCCCTTGGAAGAGCATGGCTGTAGGGTGACCTCCCTGATGTCGTAGACGGGTGCTTTCCCCTTGGAAGAGCAGATGGGCTCTTTCACCTTGGAAGAGCCAGAGTGGGTGCCCTCCTCATGGTCGCCGTCGATGAGGTCTGACTTGGAAGCTGTGGAACCCAAGCCAGCGTCGCAGAATGTGTCCTTCAGAAATGACAGAAGGGGCTCGATGGCGATGTAGAATGGCAAATTGTTGACAACAAGCCAGAGGAGATCAGCGGCGGGGCCATTTGATATCGACGGCGGTTGAACCCGAGGGGGTGGGCCACTTAACCTGTGACATAGCCCGCCTCAGGCCATCGCTGTCGATGATCTTGATGTCGTAGCCGGTGGCCGAGACATGCCCGCATACTCTAGCCCGCTGCTTGAGTGCCTTCCACCAGTAATGGTCGTCAGCTTCCTCGGCGACGTCGGGCGAAGAGACCACTATACACCTCTTTTGGGCCAGTCGCTCCTCGAGTTCTACGGGAAGCGTAGCCGGGCTTAGGCTGCGACGCTCTGGAGTGGGGGATGGCGATGGGGATGGGGATCTGGGATCTGGGAAAGGGGGCATTTGGCAGGCATCATCTAAGAAACTCAGGGCAACCTGGGTATGGAGATCAATGGGTAAGCTGCATGGGCAAACCGGTAGATGTTGACAATGGAGGCCTTGCGGCGGCAGGGACTTTGCTAGGGTTTCAAGCGAGGGAGGGGGGGTGTGTGTGCGCACGCCCGAGGAGGTTTTGGTGTGTGTGTGTGTGTGTGTTGTGTGTGTGTGTGGAGGGGGTGGGGGGTGTTTGAGGAAATGACGCGAGTACTGAAAATTTTACTACGCGGGAGTCAAACGAGGGAGTGAAATGCCGGGTTATTGAAAATTTTGATGATAGTGCATAGCACATGGTCCAGAGATAACAAACATGTGTTATGAAACAGAAAAACCCTCGAGCCGGGCAGATATTTTCTAGGGATGCAGGTGGGACTGGGAACAAGAAACATCACACATGGTCCCGAGATAACAACCGTGTGTTATGAAACATAAAAACCCTCGAGGCGGGCAGATATTTTTGAGAGGAGGAGCCTCGTGGAGCCCAGTGTACTGTGAGGATGTGTGCGTGACAGGGCACCAGCGTGGCACACGGTTAGTTTGAGTGAACCGTGTCTGTTGCGTCATCAGACTTGTCTAATGTTCATAAATTTGGCAAAAAATGACGCGGGAGAGGGTCAGAACACGAAAACACTTGCATGCAGACCAAATTTATGTATCAAAAGGGTGGTTTGATTTTCAAATACCAAATGCAACTTCGATGTGGCACCTCTCTCGCAAAGCGCACGGTATTGCTTGCCCCCACACCCCCTCATGTCGGCACGAAGGGAATCCTAAGCTACGAATGCATGCCCCTCCCCCCAATCGAGGTTCACCTAGCAAAGTGCAAAGTAGCTAGCAGCCCCCCTCCTCCCTCATGTTGGCACGAAGGGAATCCTAAGCTATGAATGCATGCCCCCCAACCGAGGTTCATCACCTAGAAAAGTGCGAAGTAGCTAGCAGCCCCCTTCCCTCATGTCGGCACGAAGGGAATCCTAAGCTATGAATGCATGCCCCCCCAACCGAGGTTCACCCTAGCAAAGTGCGAAGTAGCTAGCAGCCCCCTCCCTCGTGTCGGCACGAAGGAAAGCCTAAGCTATGAATGCATGCCCCCAACCAAGGTTCACCCTACCAAAGTGCGAAGTAGCTAGCAGCCCCCCTTCCCTCGTGTCGGCATGAAGGGAATCCTAAGCTATGCATGCATGCCCCCCCAATCGAGGTTCACCTAGCAAAGTGGGAAGTAGCTAGCAGCCCCCTCCCTCGTGTCAGCACGAAGGGAATCCTAAGTTATGAATGCGTGCCCCCAACCGAGGTTCACCTAGCAAAGTGCGAAGTAGCTAGCAGCCCCCACCCCCGTCGTGTCGGCACGAAGAGAATCCTAAGCTATGAATGCATGCCCCCTTCCCCCCAACCGAGGTTCACCTAGCAAAATGCGAAGTAGCTAGCAGCCCCCCTCGTGTCGCCACGAAGGGAATCCTAAGCTACAAATGCATGCCCCCAACCAAGGTTCACCTAGCAAAGTGCGAAGTAGCAACCCCACCCCCACACACTTTCAGTCGGCGGGCCAGAGAGGCATATCTCACCAAGATGGATCATAAAATGGACCAAGAATAATCCACCTTCGTCGTACAACCTCTCTCTTGTTGTTGGTCAAAGTGATGGCCGTCCATGCGACCCCGGAGATGGGCTAGCTAGCTCGCCAATAATCACGCAAGTAGCTAGTCCCCGAAGACAACCACTGTATGCGTGTGGCCCAAACATATGTAGGAGAGGTGTGTTTTTTGAGTAACAATGGAATAACTTTGATGTGGCACCGTGATTTCGAACTAGAAATCCCCACACTGAGTGAGGGTTAGGTTGACGATGCATATGTATGTTACACCACACTTCAAGCCAACGGCGGGGATTCATGCATGCATGCGTGCATAGTATATGCGCTCAAACTTAAGGTCTGAATCTCACCATGACCTATACTATGATAACTCAAACCAAATGAAGAATCTGCCATGGTAACCTATCTTGTTGTTGGTCAAGGTGATCATGGATGTCCACGTGGGCCCACGAATATATAGGCGTGTCGCCGATAACCACACGAGGGAGTGTACCGTTCAAAGGCAACCACTACATTCATATGTATGGAGGTGATGCGTGCATGCATGTTTGAATACACAACATTGATGTGGCGCGTGCGTAAAAAATCATACACTAGCTCCCCACACAGAGCGAGATCGGTTCATGATGGGAGGGATTCATGCGTACACATGCATGTGTGTGTGCTCAAACTGTATCATGCATGTCATCCCAGAGCAAAAATAATAATCCCCTTCCAAATTAACCTCTCTTGTTGTCAGGCAAAAAGTACTGATGGACCAAGCGGGCCCATAGATGGAAAGCATCGATATCGCTGATAACCGCTTAAGTGGGTGGGAGAGGACAACCACCACCGCTTTGCATGTGGGCCAAACATATATATGTTGAATACCCAAAATGCACAACTTTGATGTGCCACATGCCTCAAAAACCGTAAACCATGCACCCACACAGAGCGAGGTTCATCAAGCGTACTACATATGATGGTCCCCTTCCCCCCTCTTCACTGCATACTATATTCTCCTGCCGTAATATATGCATAACCCAAAAGAATCCTCATCGATGGTGAAATTAATTAACCTCTCCCAATGTAGGTAAGTGATGCATGCATGCATCGACGATGGCCTCGTGGGCCCATAGATGGAAGCGTCACACGTGAGTGTCCTAGCTAGGATATGCATGTGGCCCAAAAAGGTGTTGTGTGATGTTTGGATATCCAATTTCACAATTTTGATGTGGCACGTGCCTAGAAAACCAAAAAGTCCCGACACTGAGTGAGGTGTACTTGTTCATGGACGCATACGTATAGTATATATGCTAGTCCCCTCCCACCTCTTCGATGCGTACTATATAACACCATAAAACAAACAAAAAAGATTCTACCTTGCTGGTCAAATTAACCTCACTGCTGGCTGTTCGTCAAAGTAATGGACAATGACCTCGCGGGCCCACAGAAAGCATCACACGCGAGTATCGAGTGTCGTGTAAGACAACCATCGACTGCATGTGGCCAAAACATGTATGTATGAAAGGGTTGTGTAATGTTTTAAATAACAATTTCATGACTCTGATGTGGCACCGGCCTGCCTAACAAAACGGCCAACCCACACGGTGGCTCACAACTCGTAGTGTACTATTATCCACCCACCACCCCCAGACGCACACACCCACACACACACCGCGAATCCACCGCAACTATGATGCATGTTAAATTAATTATCCCGCGGTGAACATATATGTTACCAAAGGAGGGACGTTTTAATTTCAAAAAAATCACAGAGATCATTAAGACGTTTTAGTACATTAATTGACTGATTTTCTACGGGTATAATATGCAAAAATAAAATTTGAGCTACATGCAGACGTGACAGTGCACCTAAATGGATTGCAAAAACACATGTGTCTCACTGGGTGCATGTTTACTCCCGGTGCAACAAATTTCAAACATTGAGAATCTTGATTTTTAAATTCTAGTACATCCAAAACTTATTTGAAGTTCATGAAACTTATTGTGTTGTCATATAGACACCAATACAAAGTGGCATTGTACTTTTTTTTTTGTCAAATTTGAGACTAGTTTTGATGTAATCTTTATGTAATTACAGACGGGAGATTATTAATAATTGGGAACCAATATCCCAAATGGATTATTTATTCGAACCGTGAGCATTAGACCAACAATGGGTACATGCCATGCTTCGATTAAGCAATAAAGCGACAACATTAATCATCCAAATAGAAAAACAATATACGTGCCGCCGCGCGACCCGTGTGCCATGCGAGAAGGCGTGAGTTGACGGGACGCATGCGGGCAGTCCGTCGCATAGGCAGACGGGGAGGCGTGCATGCAGGTGTGTGAATTGAAGGAGGCGTGCTCGCTGCGCAGTGTTATCGGGAGGCGTGCGAGTAGCTATGTGAAACTTTGGTAGGCATGCTAGCAGTCCGATGCGCAAGCTCACCGGGAGGCGAGCCATCGGTTTGATCGCCGCCCGCCTCTCTCCCACAACTCCCACTACTCCATATTAATGATGCGCCTGAGCGGCCGCACCCCCATCCTCGCCGCACACACACAATCCTCTCTCTCCGCTTGCATCCTCGACGCTGCTCTCAATCCTCAAAGCCGTCAGTGTATGAGGATGCTGCCGAAGCACCCCATCAGAGGGAGTGGCTACGCCGGGGCTGCTAAAGCACCGGAGCATGGCGTGGAGATGGAGACAGAGGTTGCCATCACTGCCGGCGATTTATCGTTGAACCCTAACGTCATCGACGGCGTCGAGCTTCCACAGCCGGAGGCGGAGTTCCACACCGACTCCGACGACCACTTTGGCGACGACTCCGATGACCACTCCGGCAACGACTCCGACGACGACGGACAACTGGTTTATCATCTATACCCATTTATTTGTCAAATAGATCATAGGGTTTCTCTGGTTACTCCTGCCTCCCCGTTTTTGGAATAGAAATCATGTGGTTATCTTCTCCCAATCCATGAAATCTGAGTAAGTTTCGTTAGATCCGTGTAGTGTATTGATTGTTCGAATGGTACAGGTGATAAGTGATTAGTTGTTTCATCTGTGCAAATGATTTTTTGCTAGTAATACGAATAGGGTTAGTGTTTGTGCTAATAATTCCTAGCCAGGACTTGACAACTGATTTTGAATGACCTACATATGTTTGTGCCATTATTTTCTTCAAGATTGGTCTGTACATAGACGACTGTGCTTAAAAATTGAACCATAATCTCTGGATATGTATAAATAAATAGCCATAAATTCCTAATCCTATTTCACGGCATGTAATCAGTGATTTGATGCCAAATTTGTTTTACTATTTGTATTGGTGCTGCCTGACGATGTGGACAACGAGGATGAAGATGCCCAAAGGAGGTACAAGAGGCGAATCCTGAGGGAGCTTTATGCGGGAATGCATAATAGGTGTATTAGGACCTGGAACGATGGCTATGGATGCCTATTTTGCAACCACAAGCTTCATGACGCGTATCTAAGTGTTCTGGCGCATGCAAGAGGACGGGTCGTTGGCTCCTTAAAGCAGAAGTATTCTCGCAGGGTGGCGCACGGCACGTACGGCGAGTACCTGGAGAAGCTTCAGGATCGTGCCGGCATGTGAGATGAGATGTGGGATGGATCGAACTATGTACACTTGAGTATGCTTAATGACGGTTGAACTATGTACTTATGGTTGAACTATGCTTATGTACGTGTACACTCATTATCTATGTCTTAGTATGTTAAATATTTGGCCAAAATTTGGTAAAAATTTCAAAGGGGACCAATAAACTAGGACGGAGGTAGTACGTCAATCACACACGGTTCCCAAAATTGGAACCGTGTGCAATGACTTTCATTTTGCCTGTTGCGTTAATTATACACGGTTTACTCTAGCAAACCGTCGCCCCCAAAATTCTTTATGGGACAGAAAACCCTCACCACCCAATTCAAAAAAGAAAAAAAGAAAACCCTTACCATCCCCACGTCACAAAAACCCTCACCGTGGCCGCCACCCCCTCCGATACGGTCCCCATTCACACCTGCACAAGCTCCTCCGCGTCTATGCCATGGCACCGCCTATCGCGGCGGTAAACACTTAGCTCGACGCCTGCTGCCACCGCCAGTCTGCCAGCAAAGTCCACCGCATTTCACCACTTCCGCTTGCCGCTGCCTATCGCCATCGACTTTCTCGACGCTGCTTGAGGTCGACCAAGCTCCGCTCGGTTGAGGAATCTGCCGTACTGAGGGTTCTTTCTCATGGATGACAAGGTAACTAATTTAATGAGATATTATCTCATCTCTTATCCCAGTTCATCTGCCTCCTTTAATCACCCGACGGAAATTCGCAGTGAATTCATTTTTATTCGAGCTGATTTGAGGGTTTTCTTTCATTCATAGAATGTATAGTGCGCCGACACTTCAGGACTTTGCAACCGCCGCCAGAGATTCCATCTCACCGTACCAGATAACTTGAGGACGCGCGTGGTATGTTCAATCTCACCCTAAATCGGCTGGCATGGCCTACTTTCCTGAACATATTATAAATATTGCTACATTTGGATAAAAGGTGCCACATGGACCATATACGTCAAAGGGGATTTCCCCCCTCTTCTTTCTATATTAGGCAAATTAATGATGTATTGTTCTTTCGATTACTCGCATATTTCCATGACATCATGTTTACCCTATCTGTTTAATTATAGATTTTTGTCCTTCGATTTCAACTGCTGTACAGTTCTTTCAATTTGGGCCCATATTTGCATGTTACTGTATTTTCTTTAACAATCCTACCTTTTTCTGCAGAACATCCCTTGCTATGCAACAGATTATGCAGTGCACAATTTTTCCCTTTACATAGATCAAGGCTCCACGGATGTCATACTACACACAAACCATGGATTTACAATCGTTGCTACTGTAAGACTTGATGAACATGGTGACTCCTATTTTGGCATAGGCTTTTGGAAAGAAATTGCAAAGTTTTATGTACTGAAAGCTGGCACTAAAATTGCACTGCACATAAAAGGGCCTGGTCATGAGATATATGCTAACTTCCCCGACAAAATCATCCGTCCAGACTTTGTTTGAAGTAAGTTTTCTTTTCAACTATCTGCATATGTTGACTTACCCAGCAATGTCAAATGAATTATGTAGTATTTAAGCAACCAATTGTTATTCCCTTTTCTTACTATATTCCTACCTAATAACTTGTAGTTACCAATACACTTTTCTATTGCTCTGTTTTAACTAAATATTCCCTGTTGGAAATATGGCCTAGAGGCAATAATAAAAGCATTATTATTATATTTCCTTGTTCATGATAATTGTCTTTATTCATGCTATAATTGTGTTATCCGGAAATCGTAATACATGTGTGAATAACAGACAACAACGTGTCCCTAGTAAGCCTCTAGTTGACTAGCTCGTTGATCAATAGATAGTCATGGTTTCCTGACTATGGGCATTGGATGTCAATGATAACGAGATCACATCATTAGGAGAATGATGTGATGGACAAGACCCAATCCTAAACATAGCATAAGATCGCATAGTTCGTTTGCTAGAGTTGTCCAATGTCAAATATCCTTTCCTTAGACCATGAGATCGTGTAACTCCCGGACACCGTAGGAGTGCTTTGGGTGTGCCAAACGTCACAACGTAACTGGGTGACTATAAAGGTATACTACGGGTATCTCCGAAAGTGTCTGTTGGGTTGACACGGATCGAGACTGGGATTTGTCACTCCGCTTGACGGAGAGGTATCACCGGGCCCACTCGGTAATGCATCATCATAATGAGCTCAATATGATCAAAGTGTTTGATCACGGGATCATGCATTACGGTATGAGTAAAGTGACTTGCCGGTAACGAGATTGAACGAGGTATTGGGATACCGACGATCGAATCTCGGGCAAGTAAAATACCGATTGACAAAGGGAATCGTATACGGGATTAATTGAATCCTCGACATCGTGGTTCATCCGATGAGATCATCGTGGAGCATGTGGGAGCCGACACGGGTATCCAGATCCCGCTGTTGGTTATTGCCCGAGAGCCGTCTCGGTCATGTCTGCATGTCTCCCGAACCCGTAGGGTCTACACACTTAAGGTTCGGTGACGCTAGGGTTGTGAAGATATGTATATGCAGTAACCCGAATATTGTTTGGAGTCCCAGATGAGATCCCGGATGTCACGAGGAGTTCCGGATTGGTCCAGAGGTGAAGAATTATATATAGGAAGTGCAGTTTCGGCCATCAGGAATGATCTGGGGGTCACCGGTATTGTACCGGGACCACCAGATGGGTCCCGGGGGTCCACCGGGTGGGGCCACCCATCCCGGAGGGCCCCATGGGCTGAAGTGGGAAGGGGGGCCAGCCCTTAGTGGGCTGGTGCGCCCCCCAAGGCCCACCCCCTGCGCCTAGGGTTGGAACTCTAGGGTGGGGGGGGGGCGCCCACTTGCCTTGGGGGGCACTCCACCCCCCTTGGCCGCCGCCCCTTGGGAGATTCAATCTCCCAGGGCCGGCGCCCCCCCAGGGGGCCTATATAAGGGGGGAGGGGAGGGGGGCAGCCGCACCCTTTGCCCTGGCGCCTCCCTCTCCCTCTCCAACACCTCCTCCTCCTCCGTAGAGCTCGGCGAAGCCCTGCCGGAGTACTGCAGCTCCACCATCACCACGCCGTCGTGCTGCTGCTGGAACCATCTTCCTCAACCTCTCCTTTGCCTTGCTGGATCAAGAAGAAGGAGACGTTACGCTGACCGTACGTGTGTTGAACGCGGAGGTGCCGTCCGTTCGGTGCTAGGATCTCCGGTGATTTGGATCACGTCGTGTACGACTACCTCATCCCCGTTCGTTGAACGCTTCCGCTCGCGATCTACAAAGTGGTATGTAGATGCAATCTCTCTCCCATGACTCGTTGCTTAGATGAACTCATAGATGGATCTTGGTGAAACCGTAGGGAAAATTTGAATTTTCTGCAACGTTCCCCAACAGTGGTATCAGAGGCAGGTTTATGCGTAGTTCTCTATTGCACGAGTAGAACACAATTTGTTGTGGGCGTAGATGTTGTCAACTTTCTTGCCGCTACTAGTCTTATCTTGCTTCAGCGGTATTGTGGGATGAAGCGTCCTGGACCAACCTTACACGTACGCTTACGTGAGACCGGTTCCACCGACTAACATGCACTAGTTGCATAAGGTGGCTGGCGGGTGTCTGTCTCTCCCACTTTAGTTGGAGCGGATTCAATGAAAAGGGTCCTTATGAAGGGTAAATAGAAGTTGACAAATCACGTTGTGGCTTTTACGTAGGTAAGAAAACGTTCTTGCTAGAACCCTAATTCAGCCACGTAAAACTTGCAACAACAATTAGAGGACGTCTAACTTGTTTTTGCAGCATGTGCTTTGTGATATGATATGGCCAAAGTTGTGATGAATGATGAATGATCTATATGTGATGTATGAGATGTTCATGCTATTGTAATAGGAATCACGACTTGCATGTCGATGAGTATGACAACCGGCAGGAGCCATAGGAGTTGTCTTTATTTTTTGTATGACCTGCGTGTCATTGAGAAACGCCATGTAACTACTTTACTTTATTGCTAAACGCGTTAGCCATAGTAGTAGAAGTAATAGTTGGCGAGCAACTTCATGGAGACACGATGATGGAGATCATGGTGTCAAGCCGGTGACAAAGATGATCATGGAGCCCCAAGATGGAGATCAAAGGAGCTATGTGATATTGGCCATATCATGTCATGTTTATTATTTGATTGCATGTGATGTTTATCATGTTTTGCATCTTGTTTACTTAGAACGACGGTAGTAAATAAGATGATCCCTCATAATAATTTCAAGAAGTGTTCCCCCTAACTGTGCACCGTTGCGACAGTTCGTTGTTTCGAAGCACCACGTGATGATCGGGTGTGATAGATTCTAACGTTCACATACAACGGGTGTAAGACAGATTTACACATGCAAACACTTAGGTTGACTTGACGAGCCTAGCATGTACAGACATGGCCTCAGAACACAGAAGACCGAAAGGTCGAGCATGAGTCGTATAGAAGATACGATCAACATGAAGATGTTCACCGATGTTGACTAGTCCGTCTCACGTGATGATCGGACACAGCCTAGTTGACTCGGATCATGTTATACTTAGATGACTAGAAGAGGGATGTCTATCTAAGTGGGAGTTCATTAAATAATTTGATTAAATGAACTTTATTATCATGAACTTAGTCTGAAAAATTTACAATATGTCTTGTAGATCAAATGGCCAACGTAGTCCTCAACTTCAACGCGTTCCTAGAGAAAACCAAGCTGAAAGACGATGGCAGCAACTATACGGACTGGGTCCGGAACCTGAGGATCATCCTCATAGCTGCCAAGAAAGATTATGTCCTACGAGCACCGCTGGGTGACGCACCTGTTCTCCCTGCAGAACAAGACGTTATGAACGCCTGGCAGTCACGTTCCGATGATTACTCCCTCGTTCAGTGCGGCATGCTTTATAGCTTAGAGCCGGGGCTCCAAAAGCGTTTTGAGAGACATGGAGCATATGAGATGTTCGAAGAGCTGAAAACGGTTTTCCAAGCTCATGCCCGGGTCGAGAGATATGAAGTCTCCGACAAATTCTTTAGCTGTAAGATGGAGGAAAATAGCTCTGTCAGTGAACGCATACTCAAGATGTCTGGGTTGCACAACCGCTTGACTCAACTGGAAGTTAATCTCCCGGATGAAGCGGTCATTGACAGAATCCTCCAGTCGCTTCCACCTAGCTACAAGAGTTTTGTGATGAACTACAACATGCAGGGGATGGTAAAGACCATTCCTGAGGTATATGCTATGCTGAAATCAGCAGAGGTAGAAATCAAGAAGGAACATCAAGTATTGA
Organism: Aegilops umbellulata; assembly: GCA_032464435.1. NCBI lineage: Eukaryota > Viridiplantae > Streptophyta > Magnoliopsida > Poales > Poaceae > Aegilops > Aegilops umbellulata. The sequence goes on along the minus strand of CP136055.1, from coordinate 33,380,871 downwards.
TGGTGAATAAAACCACTAAGTTCAAGAAGGGCAAGGGTAAAAAGAACTTCAAGAAGGACGGCAAGGAAGTTGCCGCGCCCGGTAAGCAAGTTGCCGGGAAGAAGCCAAAGAATGGACCCAAGCCCGAGACTGAGTGTTTTTATTGCAAGGGAAGTGGTCACTAGAAGCGGAACTGCCCCAAATACTTAGCGGACAAGAAGGCCGGCAAAACAAAAGGTATATGTGATATACATGTAATTGATGTGTACCTTATCAGTACTCGTAGTAGCTCTTGGGTATTTGATACTGGTGCAGTTGCTCACATTTGTAACTCAAAGCAGGAGCTGCGGAATAAACGGAGACTGGCGAAGGACGAGGTGACGATGCGCGTCGGGAATGGTTCCAAGGTCGATGTGATCGCCGTCGGCACGCTGCCTCTACATTTACCTACGGGATTAGTTTTAAACCTCAATAATTGTTATTTAGTGCCAAGTTTGAGCATGAACATTGTATCTAGATCTCGCTTAATTCGAGATGGCTACTCATTTAAATCCGAGAATAATGGTTGTTCTATTTATATGAGAGATATGTTTTATGGTCATGCTCCGATGGTTGATGGTTTATTCTTAATGAATCTCATACTGATGATACACATATTCATAGTGTGAGTACCAAAAGAGTTAAAGTTGATAACAATAGTCCCACATATTTGTGGCACTGCCGCCTTGGTCACATAGGTGTCAAACGCATGAAGAAGCTCCATGCAGATGGACTTTTAGAGTCTCTTGATTATGAATCATTTGACACGTGCGAACCATGCCTCATGGGTAAAATGACCAAGACTCCGTTCTCAGGAACAGTGGAGCGAGCAACCAACTTATTGGAAATCATACATACCGATGTGTGCGGTCCAATGAGTGTTGAGGCTCGCGGTGGCTATCGTTATGTTCTCACCCTCACTGATGACTTGAGTAGATATGGGTATATCTACTTAATGAAACACAAGTCTGAGACCTTTGAAAAGTTCAAAGAATTTCAGAGTGAGGTTGAAAATCAACGTGATAGAAAGATCAAGTTTCTACGATCAGATCGTGGAGGAGAATAATTGAGTCACGAATTTGGCACACACTTAAGAAAATGTGGAATAGTTTCACAACTCACGCCGCCTGGAACACCTCAGCGTAATGGTGTGTCCGAACGTCGTAATCGCACTCTATTAGATATGGTGCGATCTATGATGTCTCTTACCGATTTACCGCTATCTTTTTGGGGCTATGCTTTAGAGACTGCCGCATTCACTTTAAATAGGGCTCCGTCGAAATCCGTTGAGATGACACCGTATGAATTATGGTTTGGGAAGAAACCTAAGCTGTCGTTTCTAAAAGTTTGGGGATGCGATGCTTATGTCAAGAAACTTCAACTTGAAAAGCTCGAACCCAAGTCGGAAAAATGCGTCTTCATAGGATACCCTAAAGAAACTATTGGGTATACCTTCTACCTCAGATCCAAAGGCAAGATCTTTGTTGCCAAGAATGGATCCTTTCTAGAGAAAGAGTTTCTCTCGAAAGAAGTAAGTGGGAGGAAAGTAGTACTTGATGAAGTGTTACCTCTTGAACCGGAAAATGGCAAAACTCAAGAAAACGTTCCTGAGGTGCCTGCACCGACTAGAGAGGAAATTAATGATGATGATCAAGATACTTCTAATCAAGCTCCTACTGAAATTCGTAGGTCCACAAGGACACGTTCCGCACCAGAGTGGTACGGCAACCCTGTCTTGGAAATCATGTTGTTAGACAACGGTGAACCTTCGAACTATGAAGAAGCGATGGCGGGCCCGGGTTCCGACAAATGGCTAGAAGCCATGAAATCCGAGATAGGATCCATGTATGAAAACGAAGTATGGACTTCGACTGACTTGCCCGTTGAACGGCGAGCCATAGAAAATAAATGGATCTTTAAGAAGAAGACAGACGCGGATGGTAATGTGACCGTCTATAAAGCTCGGCTTGTCGCTAAGGGTTATCGACAAGTTCAAGGAATTGACTACGATGAGACTTTCTCACCGGTAGCGAAGCTAAAGTCCGTCCGAATCATGTTAGCGATTTCCGCATTCTATGATTATGAGATATGGCAAATGGACGTCAAAATGGCATTCCTTAATGGTTTCCTTAAGGAAGAATTGTATATGATGCAGCCGGAAGGTTTTGTCGATCCTAAGAATGCTGACAAGGTGTGCAAGCTCCAACGCTCGATTTATGGGCTGGTGCAAGCATCTCGGAGTTGGAACATTCGCTTTGATGAGATGATCAAAGCGTTTGGGTTTACGCAGACTTATGGAGAAGCCTGCGTTTACAAGAAAGTGAGTGGGAGCTCTGTAGCATTTCTCATATTATATGTAGATGACATACTTTTGATGGGAAATGATATAGAACTCTTGGACAGCATTAAGGCCTACTTGAATAAGAGTTTTTCAATGAAGGACCTTGGAGAAGCTGCTTATATATTAGGCATCAAGATCTATAGAGATAGATCAAGACGCCTCATAGGTCTTTCACAAAGCACATACCTTGATAAGATATTGAAGAAGTTCAATATGGATCAATCTAAGAAGGGGTTCTTACCTGTGTTACAAGGTGTGAAATTGAGCTTAGCTCAATGTCCGACCACGGTAGAAGATATAGAAGAGATGAGTGTCATCCCCTATGCCTCAGCCATAGGTTCTATTATGTATGCCATGCTGTGTACCAGACCTGATGTAAACCTTGCCGTAAGTTTGGTAGGAAGGTACCAAAGTAATCCCGGCAAGGAACACTGGACAGCGGTCAAGAATATCCTGAAGTACTTGAAAAGGACTAAGGAAATGTTTCTCGTTTATGGAGGTGACGAAGAGCTCGTCGTAAAGGGTTACGTCGACACTAGCTTCGACACAGATCTGGATGACTCTAAGTCACAAACCGGATACGTGTATATTTTGAATGGTGGGTAAGTAAGCTGGTGTAGTTGCAAGCAGAGCGTTGTGGCGGGATCTACATGTGAAGCGGAGTACATGGCAGCCTCGGAGGCAGCACATGAAGCAATTTGGGTGAAGGAGTTCATCACCGACCTCGGAGTCATACCCAATGCATCGGGGCCAATCAAACTCTTCTGTGACAACACTGGAGCTATTGCACTTGCCAAGGAGCCCAGGTTTCACAAGAAGTCCAGGCACATCAAGCGTCGCTTCAACTCCATTCGTGAAAATGTTCAAGATGGAGACATAGAAATTTGTAAAGTGCACACGGATCTGAATGTCGCAGATCCGTTGACTAAACCTCTCCCTAAGGCAAAACATGATCAGCACCAGAACTCTATGGGTGTTCGATTCATCACAATGTAACTAGATTATTGACTCTAGTGCAAGTGGGAGACTGTTGGAAATATGCCCTAGAGGCAATAATAAAAGCATTATTATTATATTTCCTTGTTCATGATAATTGTCTTTATTCGTGCTATAATTGTGTTATCCGGAAATCGTAATACATGTGTGAATAACAGACAACAACATGTCCCTAGTAAGCCTCTAGTTGACTAGCTCGTTGATCAATAGATAGTCATGGTTTCCTGACTATGGGCATTGGATGTCAATGATAACGAGATCACATCATTAGGAGAATGATGTGATGGACAAGACCCAATCCTAAACATAGCATAAGATCGCATAGTTCGTTTGCTAGAGTTTTCCAATGTCAAGTATCCTTTCCTTAGACCATGAGATCGTGTAACTCCCGGACACCGTAGGAGTGCTTTGGGTGTGCCAAACGTCACAACGTAACTGGGTGACTATAAAGGTATACTACGGGTATCTCCGAAAGTGTCTGTTGGGTTGACACGGATCGAGACTGGGATTTGTCACTCCGCTTGACGGAGAGGTATCACCGGGCCCACTCGGTAATGCATCATCATAATGAGCTCAATATGATCAAAGTGTTTGATCACGGGATCATGCATTACGGTACGAGTAAAGTGACTTGCCGGTAACGAGATTGAACGAGGTATTGGGATACCGACGATCGAATCTCGGGCAAGTAAAATACCGATTGACAAAGGGAATCGTATACGGGATTAATTGAATCCTTGACATCGTGGTTCATCCGATGAGATCATCATGGAGCATGTGGGAGCCGACATGGGTACCCAGATCCCGCTGTTGGTTATTGCCCGAGAGCCGTCTCGGTCATGTCTGCATGTCTCCCGAACCAGTAGGGTCTACACACTTAAGGTTCGGTGACGCTAGGGTTGTGAAGATATGTATATGCAGTAACCCGAATATTGTTCGGAGTCCCGGATGAGATCCCGGACGTCATGAGGAGTTCCGGATTGGTCCAGAGGTGAAGAATTATATATAGGAAGTGCAGTTTCGGCCATCGGGAATGATCTGTGGGTCACCGGTATTGTACCGGGACCACCAGATGGGTCCCGGGGGTCCACCGGGTGGGGCCACCAGTCCCGGAGGGCCCCATGGGCTGAAGTGGGAAGGGGGCCAGCCCTTAGTGGGCTGGTGCACCCCCCAAGGCCCACCTCCTGCGCCTAGGGTTGGAACCCTAGGGTGGGGGGGCGCCCACTTGCCTTGGGGGGCACTCCACCCCCCTTGGCCGCTGCCCCTTGGGAGATTCAATCTCCCAGGGCCGGCGCCCCCAGGGGGCCTATATAAAGGGGGGAGGGGAGGGGGCAGCCGCACCCTTTGCCCTGGCGCCTCCCTCTCCCTCTCCAACACCTCCTCCTCCTCCTCCGTAGAGCTCGGCGAAGCCCTGCCGGAGTACTGCAGCTCCACCATCACCACGCCGTCGTGCTGCTGCTGGAACCATCTTCCTCAACCTCTCCTTTGCCTTGCTGGATCAAGAAGAAGGAGACGTTACGCTGACCGTACGTGTGTTGAACGCGGAGGTGCCGTCCGTTCGGTGCTAGGATCTCCCGTGATTTGGATCACGTCGTGTACGACTACCTCATCCCCGTTCGTTGAACGCTTCCGCTCGCGATCTACAAAGTGGCATGTAGATGCAATATCTCTCCCATGACTCGTTGCTTAGATGAACTCATAGATGGATCTTGGTGAAACCGTAGGAAAAATTTTAATTTTCTGCAACGTTCCCCAACATTCCCTGTACTCCCATTTCTATCAGAAAGTGCTGCTGACAAGGAGACTCCGGAGGTGGAGAACGGGGCTGCCAACAAGCGAAGGCAGGGCGAGCTAGAACCGCAAGCGACTCCAGCAGGCCTAGACTTCATCAGCAGCCTCCCCGATGATATGTTGAGAGTCATCATCTCCCTCCTCCCAATCAAATATGGGGCGTGGACAACCGTCCTTTCCCGACGGTGGCGCCCCCTATGGAACTCCAGCCCTCTCGACCTCATCGACACCCACGAGCTCTGCCATGGCTATCGCAAAAGCTTGGATGCGTTCTCCAAGATCCCTGACAGTCACCTTGGCCCAACCAAAGGCCTTAGAATGGGCAAGTTCCGTTCCAACGGCAAGGACCGAGCCAAGCTTGATGACTGGTTCCGATCCCCCCACCCTAGATCAGCTTGAGGAGCTCACTTTTGATGATGGGCATATGCGGTCGCTGCCAACGTCCGCACTCCGCCTCGCGCCCACGCTGCGCATCGCCAAGTTCAGGAACTGCTCCCGCCCCTTAATGACGCGCTCGCTCTTATTCTACCACGACTGAAGCACCTCGAGCTCGTCGCCGTCTGCCTCTCAAAGGGTGACATGGAGCGCCTGATCTGTGGCTGTACTGCACTCGAGTACCTTCGTCTTCAGGCGATCAGTGGGTTGAGTACCTTCCACATCACCTCCATGACTCTCTGGACTATTTATGTGTGTTGCTGGTGCGGCAGGAAGACATCACGAGATGTGTACCATAGATGGTAACTGAGGACACACTTGCACTTGAGAGATTACTTGTAGTTGATCAAGAAGGTCCAACAAGAATCAATGTCACTTCTGCGCCAAAATAGACAATGGTGGGCTACTCGTCTGACAAATACTCCGAACTTGTTATTGGATCCACACCCATTCAGGTACAACAGCCGCCTTCTACGTCTCCTTCTACAAACTAACATTATTTCTAATTTTGAAGATTTTTGTTCGTCTGTCATTCAGAAAATGATCCCGACAAGCTTGACCCCAAAACTATGCACAATGAAGGTCTTGGCACTAGAATCTATCGGCCCCGACCTGGAGCAAGTTGTCAGTTTCCTGAGATGCTTTCCGTTCCCGGAGAAGCTATATATCGAGGTGATGTTCCTTTCCTGTTAAATGTTAACCATAAGGGAGTTCAATTTGTGACAACTTTTTCCAAGTTTACAATGACAATGAACTACGATCTCTGAAGGTTCTTTTGGAGGATTTCAGTACATACATGTCCCCCCATATTGGTTGCTTGATCCATATGATTACAATCAATAAGCATTTCTCCTTTTGATTCATCTGTACTAGTTTTCTTAGGGAACTTTTCATCCACTCCAACCTCTTGTGAAGAAGGCTACATTTTTATAGAATGTAATCAAATGCCCAGGTTAATCATGTCAGATCGAAGATGGCATGTTAGTGCATTTTACAAATCCTGCAAACAAAATAGGCTTGTTGTAATGTTCAAAACTGCATGTAGGAACTAACACATTCTATTCTTTTGCAGATAAGATTAGGCCCAGTGGTGGATAATGTGATACAGTATAACAATCACGTCGAATGCCTAGATCTGCATCTCTCAGAAATTACTTTGAAGAACTACCGAGGGACCTTACCGGAGATTATATTCGCCAGGTTCTTTGTTCTCAGAGCAAGGGTGCTGAAGGAAATGAGGTTTTCCCTACATTTATTTCGCAAAAAATGAATGGTTTGTTGATCAGCGCCGGCGCAAAAATGCTGAATTTCATTTTGGAACTTCATATGACAGAGTAATTGGAAGTCATTGTGTCAACCCCATACATGACTTCTCAGTGGCTGACCCCTTTGCAAAAATTGTGAGGTTTCAAAACTAGACTTAGAAGCGGTGATATTAGTTTGAACCTCTTTGATATCCATGTTCAGCGGATCAGCGCGAGCATTTGTAGCTAATGAGCTGAATTTCATTTCTAATATCATTTTGAACCTTGTAATCTTCGAATTTGAGCCATATAACTCTAGAATTTGAACCTTGTAACATTTCGAGCTTTTGTGGTACAATCGTTGAAATGGCATCGCATGAGACTCGTATATTGCTAGCACTATTTTGTCCTTAATACGTCAATCTCACAGCACACGATCTGTATATCTAACTCGACTGCGACCTTCGACATTATTGCACATAGTTGTTTTCTTCCACCGTGTGCACTGTAGAGCGCAGAATTAATTATCACACTCGAGTGTCCATCACCCTTCTGTGTAATTTTGATCTCATCACCCAAGGGTAAACTTATGACCGAAGTCATTCCACACACTTCGTTTTTACAAAGCTTTTTGCCAATAAACGCCCACGATTTGTCCCTCTTCTAGCCGACGCGTGGCCAAACTAGCCTGGCGGGAAGCTTGCACAGTAAACAACGCGCTAGCAAGGGAAGAGGCTCACCGACGATAAATTTGGCGCCTCTTTGAGCCCACACGTGCGGTGCGGTGTTGTCAAGCATGCACTAGATTTTGAAATCCTTCGCTATGAACGCCGTGACATGACGTGACGATTACAGGCCGGCTAGCCCCCATTTATTACAGCAGCCATTTAACCTACCCTTGTGTCTCTTCAACCTTTCGATCGCGCCCCACCATTGCAAGAAGCACACCCACCGCGAGAAATTCTTAGAGGGTATCCAGCGCGGCTCCAATGGCGCTCCGAGCGGCTGTCGACAATGAGTAGCAGTTCACCATGCGTGCCATGGTGGACACCCACAAAAGGTTCATGGAGCTATCAGTGGTGTACACCAACGACCCGGTCTGGGTGGAGCATTCCATCCACATCATGGAGCTGTTGCTTGCCGAGGAGAAGTACATGGTAGTCGGGTTCGACCTCGAGTACACCCGCTCTTGTGCCGGGTCTCATTCCAAGATCGCGGTCACCCAGATGTGTGTGCGCCACCACGTCCTCGTCTACCACTATTGCCTGGCCACAAGTCCTTGCGAGCGTTTCGCCAGGTTTGTCAACAGCCCCCACTACATGTTCGCTACGGTGGACATCACCAACGATGTAAAGGCGCTCGAGAGTTCGGGCATCGCCTGCCAGAATCTTGTCGACATCCAGGGCCAATACAAGATCTGGGGCAACAAGGAGCATGAGAAGGACTCACTAGTTCACCTCGCCGAGGCCATCATCGACCCCTACTACAGAGACATGAAGGATTCGTGCAACAAGGACAAGCGTGCCTGGCACTCGGCATGGATGGAGAAACTCGACAAAGCTCACGTCGTGTACGTGGCCAAGGAGGCGGACACGAGCTACGACATGTACAAGCGGATCGTTGACATGAGGAAGTGCCTCCTTCCCCAAAACAGCCAGGGATCCAGCCGGAAGCAGAGCAATGGCAAGCGTCATCGCAACAATAAGTAGATGATTGGATCCTCGTTTCTCCTACTTTAGTATGCATGTAATTGCTTACTTTGTTGTGTGCAAATGTTATGTGTGTAGTCACTTGTGTAATTGTATGCTTAATTTGGTCACGCAATGCTGTCTTTTTAAGTATATATGTTGATGCTCTCTAGACAGAGTGTAGATGTTGTGCGGACAAAGAAAATCACATCGCACACGGACTAAACTATGGAACTCGTCAGTGATGTTTTCATCAATCACTCACAATTGTATACCAGCAATCGTTTGCTCACAACACACACGGCTTGTTAGCAGTAATCGTCTATGTTGTTATCGGTCTTCGCACATGTTTCCGATTACAGACCTGTTTGCCTCGTATCACACACATCTTGTTCACTTGAACCATTTCTGTTCTCATGTCTCAACGCAAATAGTTCATTCGAGTGAACCGCATGCCGTATATCGCACACACCTTTGATCTGGTTGACCATTTCTTTTGTGTTGCCTAATCACAAACAGTTCATCCAAATGAACCATATGCTGTACATCACACACACCTTCATCTGGCTGCCCGTTTCTTTTGTTCCTCCTCATCGCAAACAGTTAATTGAGCTGAACCATATGCCCTGCATCGCACACGCAACTAAAATCTGAACCGTGTTTGATGCATCCTCCATCGCAAACGTTTTGTACCTTTTTTGACGGTTTTTTACACCACCGTTTGCGATTATGGCATCGCACACAGTTTCGTCGAAGGGTTTATGATCGTAGTGTCGCATTAGCAGCATCCTGCAGTAGTGTAACCTCACTTGCTAAGCAGGCGAATATCAATGACGTCCAGCGCATGGCGGGTCGGATCGCGGCTTTGAGCCGGTTTATAAGACGCCTCGGCGAGAAGGCGATTCCACTGTACCAGATGTTAAAAAAGACTGCCAATTTGTCTGGAGTGATACTGTAGATAAGGCTTTCGAAGCTCTTAAGAAGCAATTGGTTGAGCCGCCCGTCGAGCCGCCTGTCCTTGCTGCTCCTATTGACAAAGAGCCTATGCTCTTGTACATCGTTGCTAATAACAAAGTAGTTGAAGGAAATATGCCCTAGAGGCAATAATAAAGTTATTATTTATTTCCTTATTTCATGATAAATGTTTATTATTCATGCTAAAATTGTATTAATCGGAAACATAATACATGTGTGAATACATAGACAAACAGAGTGTCACTAGTATGCCTCTATTTGACTAGCTCGTTAATCAAAGATGGTTATGTTTCCTAACCATGGACAAAGAGTTGTTATTTGATTAATGGGATCACATCATTAGATGAATGATCCGATTGACATGACCCATTCCATTAGCTTAGCACCCGATCATTTAGTATGTTGCTATTGCTTTCTTCATGACTTATACATGTTCCTATGACTATGAGATTATGCAACTCCCGTTTGCCGGAGGAACACTTTGTGTGCTACCAAACGTCACAACGTAACTAGGTGATTATAAAGGAGCTCTACAGGTGTCTCCAAAGGTTCATGTTGGGTTGGCGTATTTCGAGATTAGGATTTGTCACTCCGAATGTCGGAGAGGTATCTCTGGGCCCTCTCGGTAATGCACATCACATAAGCCTTGCAAGCATTGCAACTAATGAGTTAGTTGCGGGATGATGTATTACGAAACGAGTAAAGAGACTTGCCGGTAACGAGATTGAACTAGGTATTGAGATACCGACGATCGAATCTCGGGCAAGTAACATACCGATGACAAAGGGAACAACGTATGTTGTTATGCGGTCTGACCGATAAAGATCTTCGTAGAATATGTAGGAGCCAATATGAGCATCCAGGTTCCACTATTGGTTATTGACTGGAGACATGTCTCAGTCATGTCTACATTGTTCTCGAACCGTAGGGTCCGCACGCTTAAGGTTTCGATGACAGTTATATTATGAATTTATGAGTTTTGATGTACCGAAGGAGTTCGGAGTCCCGGATGAGATCGGGGACATGACGAGGAGTCTCAAAATGGTTGAGACGTAAAGATCGATATATTGGACGACTATATTCGGACATCGGAAATGTTCTGAGTGGTTCGGGTATTTTTCGGAGTACCGGGGACTTACGGGAATACGGGGGAAAAGTATTGGGCCTTATTGGGCCATACGGGAAAGAGAGAGGGGCTGCCTAGGGCAGGCCGTGCGCCCCCCCAAGGCCTAGTCCGAATTGGACTAGGGGGAGGGGCTGCGCCCCCTCCTTCCTTCCCTTCTCCTTTCCCCTTCCTTGTCTCCTACTCCTACTACATGGAAGGACTCCTAGTTGGACTAGGAAAGGGGGAATCCTACTCCCGGTGGGAGTAGGACTCCCTAGGGCGCGCCATAGAGAGGGCCGGCCCTCCCCTCCTCCACTCCTTTATATACGGGGGCAGGGAGCACCCCATAGACACACAAGTTGATCTTTGTGATCGTTCCTTAGCCGTGTGCGGTGCCCCCCTCCACGATATTACACCTCAGTCATATTTTAGCGGTGCTTAGGCGAAGCTCTGCGACGGTTGAACATCAAGATCGTCACCACACCGTCGTGCTGACGGAACTCCTCCCCGAAGCTTTGCTGGAACGGAGCCCGAGGAGCGTCATCGAGCTGAACGTGTGCCAAGAACTCGGAGGTGCCGGAGTAACGGTGCTTGGATCGGTTGGACTGGGAAGACGTATGACTACTTCCTCTACGTTGCGTCAACGCTTCGGCTTCGGTCTACGAGGGTACGTAGACAACACTCTCCCCTCTCGTTGCTATGCATCACCATGATCTTGTGTGTGCGTAGGAATTTTTTTGAAATTACTACGTTCCCCAACAGTGGCATCCGAGCCTAGGTTTTATGGTTTGATGTTATATGCACGAGTAGAACACAAGTGAGTTGTGGGCGATATAAGTCATACTGCTTACCAGCATGTCATACTTTGGTTCGGCGGTATTGTTGGATGAAGCGGCCCGGACCGACGTTACGCGTACGCTTACGCGAGACTGGTTCTAGCGCCGTGCTTTGCACACATGTGGCTGGCGGGTGTCAGTTTCTCCAACTTTAGTTGAACCGAGTGTGGCTACGCCCGGTCCTTGTGAAGGTTAAAATGACATCAACTTGACAAACTATTGGTGTGGTTTTGATGCGTAGGTAAGATTGGTTCTTGCTAAGACCGTAGCAGCCACGTAAAACATGCAACAACAAAGTGGAGGACGTCTAACTTGTTTTTGCAGGGCATGTTGTGATGTGATATGGTCAAGACATGATGCTAAATTTTATTGTATGAGATGATCATGTTTTGTAACTGAGTTATCGGCAACTGGCAGGAGCCATATGGTTGTCGCTTTATTGTATGCAATGCAATCGCCCTGTAATGCTTTACTTTATCACTAAGCGGTAGCGATAGTCGTAGTAGCATGAAATTGGCGAGACGACAACGATGCTACGATGGAGATCAAGGTGTCGCGCCGGTGACGATGGTGATCATGGTGGTGCTTCAGAGATGGAGATCACAAGCACAAGATGATGATGGCCATATCATATCACTTATATTGATTGCATGTGATGTTTATCTTTTATGCATCTTATCTTGCTTTGATTGACGGTAGCATTATAAGATGATCCCTCACTAAATTATCATAGTAAAAGTGTTCTCCCTGAGTATGCACCGTTGCGAAAGTTCTTCGTGCTCAGACACCACGTGATGATCGGGTGTGATAGGCTCTACGGTCAAATACAACGGGTACAAAACAGTTGCACACGCGGAATACTCAGGTTTGACTTGACGAGCCTAGCATATAACAGATATGGCCTCGGAACACGGAGACCGAAAGGTCGAGCGTGAATCATATAGTAGATATGATCAACATAGTGATGTTCACCATTGAAACTACTCCATCTCACGTGATGATCGAACATGGTTTAGTTGATATGGATCACGTGATCACTTAGAGGATTAGAGGGATGTCTATCTAAGTGGGAGTTCTTAAGTAATATGATTAATTGAACTTTAATTTATCATGAACTTAGTCCTGGTAGTATTAGCATATCTATGTTGTAGATCAATAGCTCGCGTTGTTGCTTCCCTGTGTTTATTTTGATATGTTCCTAGAGAAAATTGTGTTGAAAAGATGTTAGTAGGAATGATGCGGATTGAATCCGTGATCTGAGGTTTATTCTCATTGCTGCACAGAAGATTTATGTCCTTGATGCACCACTAGGTGACAGACCTATTGTAGGAGCAGATGCAGACGTTATGAATGTTTGGCTAGCTCAATATGATGACTACTTGATAGTTTAGTGCACCATGCTTAACAGCTTAGAATCGGGACTTCAAAGACGTTTTGAACGTCATGGACCATATGAGATGTTCCAGGAGTTGAAGTTAATATTTCAAGCAAATACCCGAGTTGAGAGATATGAAGTCTCAAACAAGTTCTATAGCTAAATGATGGAGGAGAATCGCTCAACTAGTGAGCATGTGCTTAGATTGTCTGGGTACTACAATCGCTTGAATCAAGTGGGAGTTAATCTTCCAGATAATATAGTGTTTGACAGAATTCTCTAGTCACCATCACCAAGTTAGTAGAACTTTGTGATGAACTATAGTATGCAAGGGATTACGAAAACGACTCCCCAGCTTTTCATGATGATGAAATCGATGAAGGTAGAAATCAAAAAGAGCATCAAGTGTTGATGGTTGACAAGATCACTAGTTTCAAGAAAAGGGCAAAAGGAAGAAGGGGAACTTCAAGAAGAACGGCAAGCAAGTTGCTGCTCAAGTGAAGAAGCCCAAGTCTGGACCTAAGCCTGAGACTGAGTGCTTCTACTGCAAAGGGACTGGTCACTAGAAGCGGAACTATTCCAAGTAATTGGTGGATAAGAAGGATGGCAAAGTGAACAAAGGTATATTGGATATACATGTTATTGATGTGTACTTTACTAGTGTTTATAGGAACCCCTCAGTATTTGATACTGGTTCAGTTGCTAAGATTAGTAACTTGAAACGGGAGTTGCAGAATAAAAAGAGGCTAGTTAAGGGTGAAGTGATGATGTGTGTTGGAAGTGGTTCCAAGATTGATATGATCATCATCGCACACTCCCTATACTTTCGGGATTAGTGTTGAACCTAAATAAGTGTTATTTGGTGTTTGCGTTGAGCATGAATATGATTTGATCATGTTTATTGCAATACGGTTATTCATTTAAGTTAGAGAACAATTGTTGTTCTGCTTACATGAATAGAACCTTCGATGGTCATACACCCAATGAAAATAGTTCGTTGGATCTCGATCGTAGTGATACACATATTCATAATATTGAAGCCAAAAGATGCAAAGTTAATAATGATAGTGCAACTTATTTGTGGCACTATCGTTTAAGTCATATTGGTGTAAAGCGCATGAAGAAACTCCATGCTGATGGGATTTTGGAATCACTTGATTATGAATCACTTGATGCTTGCGAACCATGTCTCTTGGGCAAGATGACTAAAACGCCGTTCTCCGGAACAATGGAGCAAGCAACGGATTTGTTGGAAATCATACATACTGATGTATGTGGTCCGATGAATATTAAAGCTCGCGACAAGTATCATTATTTTCTAACCTTCACAGATGATTTAAGCAGATATGAGTATATCTACTTAATGAAATAAGAAGTCTAAAACATTTGAAAAGTTCATATAATTTCAGAGTGAAGTGGAAAATCATCGTAACAAGAAAATAAAGTTTCTACGATCTGATCGTGGAGAAGAGTATTTGAGTTACGAGTTTGGTCTCCAGTTAAAACAATGTGAAATAGTTTCACTACTCACGCCACCTGGAACACCACAGCATAATGGTGTGTCCGAACCTCATAACCGTACTTTATTGGATATAATGCAATCTATGATGTTTCTTACAGATTTACCAACATCGTTTTGGGGTTATGCATTAGAGACAGTTGCATTCACGTTAAAAAGGGGCACCATCTAATTCCGTTGAGACGACACAATATGAACTGTGGTTTGGCAAGAAACCAAAGTTGTCGTTTCTTAAAGTTTGGGGTTGTGATGCTTATGTGAAAAAGTTTCATCCTGATAAGCTCAAACCCAAATCGGAGAAATGTGTCTTCATAGGATACCCAAAGGAGACAGTTGGGTACACCTTCTATCACAGATCCGAAGGCAAGATATTCGTTGCTGAGAATGATACTTTCTAGAGAAGGAGTTTCTCTCGAAAGAAGTGAGTGGGAGGAAAGTAGAACTTGATAAGGTAATTGTACCTTCTCCCTTATTGGAAAGTAGTTCATCACAGAAATCTGTTCCTGTGACTACTACACCAATTAGTGAGGAAGCTAATGATGATGATCATGTAACTTCAGATCAAGTTACTACCGAATCTCGTAGGTAAACCAGAGTGAGATCCGCACCAGAGTGGTACGGTAATCCTATTCTGGAGGTCATGTTACTTGACCATGACGAACCTACGAACTATGAGGAAGCGATGATGAGCCCAGATTCCGCGAAATGGTTTGAGGCCATGAAATCTGAGATGGGATCCATGTATGAGAACAAAGTATGGACTTTGATGGATTTGCCCGATGATCGGCAAGCCATAGAAAATAAATGGATCTTCAAGAGGAAGACAGACGCTGATAGTAGTGTTACTATCTACAAAGCTAGAATTGTCGCAAAAGGTTTTCGACAAGTTCAAGGTGTTGACTACGATGAGAGTTTCTCACTCGTATCTATGCTTAAGTCTGTCCGAATCATGTTAGCAATTGCCGCATTTTATGAAATCCGGCAACTGGATAAACAAAACTTCATTCCTTAATGGATTTTTTAAAGAATAGTTGTATACGATGCAACTAGAAGGTTTTGTCGATCCTAAAGGTGTTAACAAAATATGCAAGCTCCAGCGATCCATCTGGACTGGTGCAAGCATCTCGGAGTTGGAATATACGCTTTGATAAGTTGATCAAAGCATATAGTTTTATACAGACTTGCGATGAAGCATGTATTTACAAGAAAGTGAGTGGGAGCACTACATAATTTCTGATAAGTATATGTGAATGACATATTGTTGATCAGAAATAATGTAGAATTATTCTGCAAAGCATAAAGGAGTGTTTGAAAGGAGTTTTTCAAAGAAAGACCTCGGTGAAGCTACTTACATATTGAGCATCAAGATCTATAGAGATCGATCAAGACGCTTGATAAGTTCTTTCAAAAGTACATACCTTGACAAGATCTTGAAGTAGTTCAAAGTGGAACAGTCAAAGAAAGAGTTCTTGCCTGTGTTATAAGGTGTGAAATTGAGTAAGACTCAAAACCCGACCACGACAGAACATAGAAAGGGAATGAAAGTCAATACCTATGCCTTGGCCATAGGTTCTATAAAGTATGCCATGCTGTGTACCAGATCTATTGTATACCCTACATTGTGTTTAGCAAGGGAGTACAATAGTGATCTAGGAGTAGTGTGACGCCCGGATAATTAGGCTACAGTAATCCCTCGTTAATGATGCCGCGTCACCTCTGTCACTGTAGTTAATCTCGGGTTAGTTCAAAAATCGATTCAAAATTCAAATTCAAAATCAAGTCAAACTAGTAAAGTTTTCAAATGTCAAAACTAAAAGGTACAAGCGGTGACAACTAATGCACGGGTAATTTAGGTGAAGAAACCACACTTTTATAAAATGTTGAATACTCTAAAATGAATAAAACGTAGCAAGAACAATTATTTAAATGCTTTTAAAATAATAAACAATTACAAACTAATTTATCATAGGTGCCAAGTTAATTATGGTGGTGGCATATTTGTTCATACTAATTTAGGTACAACTAATGTATTTTATAAAACTAATGTATTTAAAATATAAAATTAAAACAGAAAAGATCAGAGAATAAACAAAATATAAAAGGAAAGCAAACAAAGAAAAAAAACAAAACCAACGGGCAAAACCCCCCGGCCCAACTGGGCCACGGCCCAGCAGGCCACCAGGCCGCCAGGCCGGCCCACCCCACCTCCCATAACCCCCTCACTGCCCATGACCTAACCCTCATCGCCCCACACCCCCACTCTCCACTCCTCCCACTCCCCCCAGCGAGATCTGGATCGGGGGCGCCCTAACGCACGCCACCCCGATCCCGTCGCCCCGAGCCCGATGCCGGCGCCCAATCGCCTCCCCGCCGGCGCGTCGCTCCTCCCTGGAGCCCTTACTCGCTGACGCCCCCGTCGCCTCACCTCACTGACCTCCCCGCCGCTCGACGTCGCCGACATCAACTCGTCATCGACACAGCATCGCCCCGTCGTCCCCTGCGCTCATCGCCGGTGTCGCTCGTCGCTCGCCGTCACCGACATCCTCCCCGCGCCCACTGCCAGTGCCCTACACCACCCGATGTGAGACGCGCCCCTCCTCTCTTCCCCTCGCCCCGTGCTCGTTCGCTCCACTGCTTGCCGCTCCCGACCGCCCCGACGAGCTCCGTCGCGTCGCGCCCCCGCAGTCGCCGTCCTTGCCGCGCTCGGCGCTCGCCCGTGTCGTTCGCGCCCACGGCCGCGCCCGCAGCGCTCCCCTGCAACCTGTGTCGGCGCTGCCCGCGGCGGCCACCACAGCTCCCGTACGCACCCGCACGACGCAACCTCGCCCCGCCCGCGTTCGCGCTGCTGCTGCCTCCCTCCTACGCTGGCACTCTGCTCCTGCGCCACGCCGGACGACCCGCGCTCAGCCGCTCTAGCCGCTTCTGCTCACCCCGGACGCCGCCCCGCCTTTGCCCCGCTGCCCGAGGCTGCGGCCACCTCTTCCCCCGCACTCGCCCGCCTCCGCCGTGCCCTCGCCGACGCCAGTGGTCGGGCGCCCGCAGTGCCCATTCGGGCAGCGCCCGTGCCCTGTGCCCGCTCGGGTGCGCCCGCCCCGCTAAGGCCCCATGGCCCTATGACACTTGGGGCCCACGGCCCCAGAACATTTTTTTATAAAAACAAACAAACAAAATAATAATAATAATAAATAATTAAATTCGTTAATTAATTAATTAACTTAATTAATCTTGATTAGACTAATTAATCATTTGATTAACCTGACTAATCTACTAATTAAACTAATAAATCTTGTTTAGTTAGTCTGAGTCAATGACAGACGGGACCCACGCATCAGTTTGACTGGTCAACGGTCAGAGTTGACCGCTGATGTCATGCTGACATCATAATTGCATTTTCTAATTAATTCAAATCTGTTAATAGCAAAATTGAATTAAAACTTTGAAAATTAATATAAAATAAACCGTATATCGGATGAAAATACTTTGAACATGAAAGTTGCTCAGAACAACGAGACGATTCCGGATACGCAGCCCGTTCGTCCGCCACACACCCCTAACATATCAAACCCGCAACTTTCCCCCTCCGGCTCCTATGCCCGAAACGCGAAACACCGGGGATACTTTCCCGGTTGTTTTCCCCCCTTCACCGGTATCACCCCATACCGCGTTAGGGCACACTTGGCACTACTACTTGTTATGTCGTGCATCGATATGCATCTGTTTGCATTGTATTCATTGTTTCTTCCCCCTCTTCTCTCGCTAGACACCGAGACCGACGCCGCTGCTACCCAGTACGACTACGGAGTTGACGACCCCTCTCTCTTGCCAGAGCAACCAGGCAAGCCCCCCTTGATCACCAGATATCGCCTACTCTCCTCTATACTGCTTGCACTAGAGTAGTGTAGCATGTTACTGCTTTCGTTATTCCTATCCTGATGCATAGCCTGTCTTTGATACTGCTGTTGATACCTTTACCTGCAATCCTACTTGCTTAGTATAGGATGCTAGTGTTCCATCAGTGGCCCTACACTCTTGTCTGTCTGCCATGCTATACTACTGGGCTGTGATCACCTCGGGAGGTGATCATGGATATATACTATGCTTTAAACATGATACATGTGGTGACCAAAGTCGGGTTGGCTCGAGGAGTACCCGCGAGTGATTCACGGATTGGGGGCTAAAAGGACCTTTGTCCCGACGGCCCTCTGTGTGGATCTTTGTGGCGGAGCGGCAGGGCAGTTCGGGGCTACCTGGGTGAGAGGTGAGCCTGGCCCTATTGGCGTTCGCGGATACTTAACACGCTTAACGAGATCTGGGTATTTGATCCGAGTCTGGCCATTTGGTCTATACGCACTAACCAACTACGAGGGAAAGATATGGGCACTCGGCGTCATGGTATCAGCCGAAGAACTTCTTGACGTCAGCGACTGAGTGGCGCGCGCCGCATTGGATCGTAAGCTCGCACTTGTATTAAGGGTGCTAGATCTGCTTTCGGCCACGTACGCAACGTGCAGGTGTGCTCAGGGCGATGGGCCCAGACCCCTGCGCGCTTAGGTTTAGACCAGCGTGGTGACCGCTCTGTTGTGCCTAGGTGGGGCTGCGACGTGTTGATCTTCCGAGGCCGGGCATGACCCAGGAAAGTGTGTCCGACCAAATGGGATCAAGCGTGTTGGGCTATGTGGTGCACCCCTGCAGGGAAGTTAATCTATTCGAATAGCCGTGTCCCTCGGTAAAAGGACGACCCAGAGTTGTACCTTGACCTTATGACAACTAGAACCGGATACTTAATAAAACACACCCTTCCAAGTGCCAGATACAACCCGGTGATCGCTCTCTAACAGGGCATCGAGGAGGGGATCGCCGGGTAGGATTATGCTATGCGATGCTACTTGGAGGACTTCAGTCTACTCTCTTCTATATGCTGCAAGACGGAGGTGACCAGAAGCGTAGTCTTCGATAAGACTAGCTATCCCCCTCTTATTCTGGCATTCTGCAGTTCAGTCCCCTGATATGGCCCGTTACACATATATCCATGCATATGTAGTGTAGCTCCTTGCTTGCGAGTACTTTGGATGAGTACTCACGGTTGCTTTTCTCCCCCTTTTCCCCCTTTCCCTTCTACCCGGTTGCCACAACCAGATGTTGGAGCCCAGGATCCAGACGCCACCGTCGACGACGATGACTACTACTCCGGAGGCGCCTACTACTACGTGCAGCCCACTGACAACGACCATGAGTAGCTAGGAGGATCCCAGGCAGGAGGCCTGCGCCTCGTTCGATCTGTATCCCAGTTTGTGCTAGCCTTCTTAAGGCAAACTTGTTTAACTTATGTCTGTACTCAGATATTGTTGCTTTCGCTGACTCGTCTATGATCGAGCACTTGTATTCGAACCCTCGAGGCCCCTGGCTTGTATTATGATGCTTGTATGACTTATTTTATTTGTAGAGTTGTGTTGTGATATCTTCCCGTGAGTCCCTGATCTTGATCGTACACATTTGCGTGCATGACTAGTGTACGATTGAATCGGGGGCGTCACAAGTAGATCACTGGACAGCGGTCAAAATTATCCTTAGTGGAATAAGGATATGTTTCTCGATTATGGAGGTGACAAAAGGTTCGTCGTAAAGGGTTACGTCGATGCAAGTTTTGACACTAATCTAGATGACTCTAAGTCTTGGTCTAGATACATATTGAAAGTGGGAGCAATTAGCTAGAATAGCTCCGTGCAGAGTATTGTTGACATAAGAAATTTGCAAAATACTTACGGATCTGAATATGACAGACCAGTTGACTAAAGTTATCTCACAAGCAAAAATCACACCTTAGTACTCTTTGGGTGTTAATCACATAGAGATGTGAACTAGATTACTGACTCTAGTAAACCCTTTTGCTGTTGGTCACATATCGATGTGAACTATGGGTGTTAATCACATGGTGATGTGAACTATTGTTGTTAAATCACATGGTGATGTGAACTAGATTATTGACTCTAGTGCAAGTAGGAGACTGAAGGAAATATGCCCTAGAGGCAATAATAAAGTTATTATTTATTTCCTTATTTCATGATAAATGTTTATTATTCATGCTAACCGGAAACATAATACATGTGTGAATACATAGACAAACAGAGTGTCACTAGTATGCCTCTACTTGACTAGCTCGTTAATCAAAGATGGTTATGTTTCCTAACCATGGACAAAGAGTTGTTATTTGATTAACGGGATCACATCATTAGATGAATGATCTGATTGACATGACCCATTCCATTAGCTTAGCACCCGATCGTTTAGTATGTTGCTATTGCTTTCTTCATGACTTATACATGTTCCTATGACTATGAGATTATGCAACTCCCGTTTGCCGGAGGAACACTTTGTGTGCTACCAAACGTCACAACGTAACTGGGTGATTATAAAGGAGCTCTACAGGTGTCTCCAAAGGTTCATGTTGGGTTGGCGCATTTCGAGATTAGGATTTGTCACTCCGAATGTCGGAGAGGTATCTCTGGGCCCTCTCGGTAATGCACATCACATAAGCCTTGCAAGCATTGCAACTAATGAGTTAGTTGCGGGATGATGTATTACGAAACGAGTAAAGAGACTTGCCGGTAACGAGATTGAACTAGGTATTGAGATACCGACGATCGAATCTCGGGCAAGTAACATACCGATGACAAAGGGAACAACGTATGTTGTTATGCGGTCTGACCGATAAAGATCTTCATAGAATATGTAGGAGCCAATATGAGCATCCAGGTTCCGCTATTGGTTATTGACCGGAGACATGTCTCGTTCATGTCTACATTGTTCTCGAACTGTAGGGTCCGCACGCTTAAGGTTTCGATGACAGTTATGTTATGAATTTATGAGTTTTGATGTACCGAAGGAGTTCGGAGTCGCGGATGAGATCGGGGACATGACGAGGAGTCTCGAAATGGTCGAGACGTAAAGATCGATATATTGTACGACTATATTCGGACATCGGAAAGGTTCTGAGTGGTTCGGGTATTTTTCGGAGTACCGGGGAGTTACGGGAATACGGGGGAAAAGTATTGGGCCTTATTGGGCCATACGGGAAAGAGAGAGGGGCTGCCTAGGGCAGGCCGCGCGCCCCCCAAGGCCTAGTCCTAATTGGACTAGGGGGAGGGGCTGCCCCCTCCTTCCTTCCCTTCTCCTTTCCCCTTCCTTGTCTCCTACTGCTACTACATGGAAGGACTCCTAGTTGGACTAGGAAAGGGGGAATTCTACTCCCGGTGGGAGTAGGACTCCCTAGGGTGCTCCATAGAGAGGGCCGGCCCTCCCCTCCTCCACTCCTTTATATACGGGGGCAGGGAGCACCCCATAGACACACAAGTTGATCTTCGTGATCGTTCCTTAGCCGTGTGCGGTGCCCCCCTCCACGATATTACACCTCGGTCATATTGTAGCGGTGCTTAGGCGAAGCTCTGCGACGGTTGAACATCAAGATCGTCACCACACCATCGTGCTGACGGAACTCCTCCCCGAAGCTTTGCTGGATCGGAGCCCGGGGAGTGTCATCGAGCTGAACGTGTGCCTAGAACTCAGAGGTGCCGGAGTAACGGAACTTGGATCGGTTGGACCGGGAAGACGTACGACTACTTCCTCTACGTTGCGTCAACGCTTCCGCTTTGGTCTACGAGGGTACGTAGACAACACTCTCCCCTCTCGTTGCTATGCATCACCATGATCTTGTGTGTGCGTAGGAATTTTTTTGAAATTACTACGTTCCCCAACAGTAGTAAGTGTGGTAGTTGTCGTGGAGCAAAGGAGGCATGGAAGGAATATCCAGTCCAGATGCCGGTTTTTATGTCAGCGAGGTTTTGACCGAGTCAAAGCAGAGATATCCACATTGGCAAAAACTGGTATTTGGTGTCTTCATGGCTAGTTGCAACTTGAAGCATTATTTCCAGGAGCATCCCATCACCATGGCCAGCTCAGCCCCTCTACGAGATATCATCCAGAATAGGGAGGCCACATGCCGGGTTGCTAAGTGGGCAATTGAGCTTGGTCCACATCACCTCAAATATGTGCCTCGAACGGCCATCAAATCTCAAGCACTGGTGGACTTCATCAATGATTGTACCAAACTTCACATCCCCAAAGAAAAGCCGGATAATACGTATTGGACGACCACTTTGATGGTTCCACACAATTGGAGGGCTCGGGGGCCTGGGTCATCCTCTCTTCTCTACGAGGTGATAATTTTTGTTATGTTCTGAGGATCATGTTTCCCTGTACTAATAATGTGGCTGAGTGTGAAGCCCTCCTCCATGGTCTTCGTATGGATAAGGAGATGAATCTTAGTCGGGTCAGGTGCCTGGGTGACTCTGACCTCGTCACTTGGATCCCCTTATGGTGGCTTATCGGCAAGCAGTGACTGATATTGCAGGACACTTCAAGGGTTATCAAGTCGATCACATCGACCGGCGGCTCAACAAGGCAGCTGATGCATTGTCACGACTAGGCTCTCATCATAAGCCAGTCCCTCCCAATGTATTGTTTGATGTCCTCCATAATCCCTCTGTCAAGTTGCCTTCAGAGGAAGATCTCGCTATACCTGACCCGGAAGCACAGTTGGTGGCGGCTCTTCATGCTATACCAGATTGGACGGTCCCTTATCTCGCTTATCTAACTCGAGGCGAGCTCCCGGAAGTTGAACTGTTGCTCGTCAGATCATTAGATGTTCCAAGTCCATGACTATTGTCAATGGTGAGTTGCATAGGAGAAGCATCACATGTGTTTTTCAGTGTTGTCTTTCCCCTAAAGAGGGATGAGAAATCCTCTTCTGGTGACTGTGGTCATCATGCCGCCTGATGGTCCTACTACTTGTGAGTTGTGTTAGGATTTCCTCGAAGAGGAGAGGATGATGCAGTACAGTAGAGATAAGTATTTCCCTCAGTTATGAAACCAAGTTTATCAATCCAGTAGGAGAACCAAGCAACACTATGTAAACAACACCTGCACAAACAATAAATACTTGCAACCCAACATGTAGAGGGGTTGTCAATCCCTCAGCGGTTACAAGAAAGATTAAATTGTATAGTTTTTGATAGATAGATCTGACAAAAATACAAAATAAAATAAATAAAGGAAAAATGCAGCAAGGTATTTTTAGGATTTTTATATGATAAAAGATAGACCCGGGACCATAGTTATCACTAGAAGCTTTTCTTGAGAAAATAGTATACGGTGGGTAAACAAATTACTGTTGGGCAATTGATAGAAAAGCAAATAACTATGACGATATCCAAGGTAATGAGCAAACATATAGGCATCACATCCAAGATTAGTAGACCGAAACGATTCTGCATCTACTACTATTACTCCACACATCGACGGCTATCCAACATGCATCTAGTGCATTAAGTTCATGGAAAAGCGAAGTAATGCATTACGCAAGATAAACTCACGTATGAATAAACCCCACCTTTTTACCCTTAATAACAATGATACATATGTGTCATGTCCCCTTCTGTCACTGGGATTGAGCACCGCAAGATCGAACCCATTACAAAGCACCTCTTCCCATGGCAAGATAAATCAATCTAGTTGGACAAACCAAACCAATAAATCAGAGAAGAAATACGAGGCTATATTAATCATGCATAAAAGAGTTCATAGAAAACTCAAATAATATTTATGGATAGATCTGATCATAAACTCACAATTCATCGGATCCCAACAAACACATCGCAAAAAGTCATTACATCAAATAGATCTCCAAGAACAACAAGGAGAACATTGTATTGAGAATCAAAAAGAGAGAAGAAGCCATCTAGGTACTAACTATGGACCCATAGGTCTATGGTAAACTACCCACGCATCATCGGAGGGGCAACAAGGATGATGAAGAACCCCTCCGTGATCGTTCCCCCCTCCATGATCGTTCCCCCTCCGTGATTGTTCCCCCCTCCGACAGAGTGCCGGAAAGGGCCCCAGATGGGATCTCTCGAGAACAGAGGATTGCGGCGGCGAAAAACATATTTCATGGACTCCCTGGTAGGTTTCCTGATTTTAGAGTATTTATAGAGGTGGAGTTAGGCAAAACGGAGGTCTGTGGGCCCCACTAGGCATCAGGGCGCGCCAGAGGCCCCTAGCACGCCCTGGTGCCTAGTGGGCCACTCCTCCATCTTCTTGTGGGCTCCAGAAGCTTCCAGGGTATCTTATTGCTAGAAAAAAAATCTTCAAAAAGTTTCGTAGCACTTGGACTTTGTTTGGTATTGATATTCTGCAAAGTCAAAAACAAGCGAAAAAACTACAATTGACACTGGGCACTAAGTTAATACGTTAGTCCCAAAAAATGATATAAAGTTGCTTGTAAATGTATGTAAAGCATCCAAGATTGATACTATAATAGCACGGAACAATAAAAAATTATAGATAAGTTGGAGACGTATCAAGCATCCCCAAGCTTAATTCCTGCTCGTCCTCGAGTAGGTAAATGATAAAAACAAAATTTTTGATGTAGAATGCTACCTATCATATTCATCATATAATCTTTTCTTTTATAGCATGTGCATATGGATTTGAACGATTCAAAGTAATTGCCTATAATTTGACATGAGAACATCAATACTCAAGCATATCAACAAGCAATCATGTCTTTCAAAATATCAACGCTAAAGAAAGTTATCCCTACCCCATTATACTCAATCATTGATCCATTCATGAAACATACTCAAATATTAGCTACATCCAATGCACAAGTATGACAATAGTGTTCCCTAGTTGGTGCTTTGGAAGAGAAGATGGAGACTCAAAATAAAAAATAAAGATTTCATAAAAGTAAATAGATAGGCCCTTCACAGAGGGAAGTAGAGATTGTAGATGTGCCAGAGCTCATAGCTTAAATTGAGAGATAAAATTATTTTGAGAGGCATGCAAGAGTTGATGTTCTTCGTAATCTCTTCAATCGCTTCAAAAGACTCGACAATGAAAATGTGCAGCAAACCTTCGATCGCCTCACTGACATCTCAAATGAGCTTCAAGCACTTGGTGCCACTGACATCACCGACCATGAGGTGGTGAAGAAATTGCTGAGATCGCTTGATTCCTCATTTGACACTCTGGCACTGATGATACAAGAGCGTGGTGATTACAAGTCACTTGACCCCGCTGATATTCTCGAGAGGCTAAACACTCATGAGTTCCAGCTTGCTGAGAAGAGATAAAATTATTTTGAGAGGCATGCTTTTCCTCTCAACGAAAACGACCAAGAATTTCCAATGTCTTCCATGCTAGATAAATCATAGGCGGTTCCCAAACAGACAATAAAGTTTATTTCCTTTCAACATTCTTACACAATCCATGGCTAGCCATATCCACGTGTGCCTTCCATACCAACACTTTCCAAGGAATTTATTATTAACAACATATTAAAAAGATTCATTTTGGGACTGGGCATCCCTATTACCTGCCACACTCTCGTGCAATGACAAGTGAATAAGCACTCATCGTGAGAATAAAATACCTAGCATGGAAAATATTGGCCACCCCCTGCCGCTTCATGAGCGGTACGGACACACAAAATGGAAATTAATTTTGAAAATTAGAGTTGACACATACAAATTTACTTGGAACGGAAAGGAAACACCCCATATAGGTAGGTATGGTGGACTCATTTGGCACAACCTTGGTTTAAGGAGTTGGATGCA
The DNA here is from genome assembly GCA_032464435.1 of Aegilops umbellulata. NCBI lineage: Eukaryota > Viridiplantae > Streptophyta > Magnoliopsida > Poales > Poaceae > Aegilops > Aegilops umbellulata. The sequence continues at coordinate 33,354,876 of CP136055.1, read as the reverse complement.
CAAGCAGCATTCCCGCTTAGTACAAATGAGCGATAGCAAATAGATTGAGAAGCGGCCAACCAAAAAACAAAAAACGGTCATAAACACGCATTAAACATAAATAATTCTGAATAATGCACCACAAGTAGTATATAATTTTGTTGCATAACTATTGACTTTCGTGCTTGCATAGGGAATCACAAACCTTTACACCAATATTCTTACTAAAGCATAATTACTCACTAACATGATTCATGTATCACTATCTTCATATCGCAAAACTATTGAAATGAATCAAGTTTATAATGACCAATGATCTTCATGAAAGTTTTTATTATATCCCTCTTGAATATTCATCACTTTGGGACTAAATTCATATCTCATGCAAATTACCATTACTATTACCAACTCTCAAAAAGATTTAAGTGAAGCATGAGAGTATAAATATTTCTTCAAAATTTATCATATCAACTCTCAAAATAATTTAAGTGAGGCATGAGAGCATATTTCTTGAAAATTAAATCACCACCGTGCTCAAAAAGGATTTAAGTGAAGCACTAGAGCAATTGCCTCGCTCAAAAAAATTAAGTGAAGCACACAGAGCAATTCTAACAAATCATGATAACATATGGCTCTCTAAAATAGATGTGTCCAACAAGGATGATTGTGACAAACTAAAAAGCAAAACAAGAAAAGACTCATATAATACAAGATGCTCCAAGCAAAACTTATGATAAGTGACTAATAAAAATATAGCTCCAAGTAAAATTACCGATGGTCGTTAGAATAAAGAGGGGATGCCTTCCGGGGCATCCCCAAGCTTAGTTATTTGGGAGTCCTTGAATATTACCTTGGGGTGCCTCGGGCATTCCCAATCTTAGGCTCTTGCCAATCCTTATTCCTTCATCCATCATGATCTCAACCAAAACTTGAAAACTTCAATCACACAAAACTCAACAAAACCTTCACGAGATTCGTTAGTATAAGAATACAAATCACTACTTTAAGTACTGTTGCAAACCCATTCATATTTTTTTATTGCATCATAACTACTATATTCTAACTTTACCATGGCTTATACCCCCTGATACAATCCATAGATTCATCAAAATAAGCACACAATGCAACGAAAACATAATCTGTCAAAAACATAACAGTCTGTAGAAACCTGAATATTGCTCATACTTATGTAACTCTAAAAATTATTAAAAATTACTAAAGTGTGGGTAATTTGTGCACAAAATTATGTGAAAAAAAATCATGGCAACAACACAGTTCTGTGAATTTACAAAATTCCAGAACTGGGCTCAAAAGTTTCTGTTTTTCCACAGAATCAAGTCAACTATCACCCAAACCATCCCAAAGGATTTACTTGGCACAAACACTAATTAAAACATAAAAAGCACAATCATAACAATATAATATTTGTAATTTTATTATAAAAATAGAAAATGAACAAAAAAAATAAAGGATAACTATTGGGTTGCCTCCCAAAAACCTCTTTCTTTATAGCCATTAAGATAGGCTTGAGATTTTAATGATGCTCACATGAAAGATAGTAATTGAAACACGATGAGAGCATCATGTAGCATGTGAAAAAAAAGTTTAAGTCTAACATACTTCCTATGCATAGGCATTTTATAATCAAACAAATTATAAAGACAAGAAATATCTAACATATGCATGGAAGAAGAAAGAAATAATAGCAATCTCAACATGAAGAGAGGTAATTTAGTAACATGAAGATTTCTATATACATATTCCCCTCTCTCATAATAATTACATGTAGGATCATAATCAAATTCAACAATATAGCTATCACATAAAATATTCTCTTCATGATCCACATGCATAAAAGTCTTATAATATTCCAATATAGTGGGATTACCATTAACTAAAGTCATGACCTTTTCAAACCCACTTCCATCAAACATTTAGTGATATTAATAATTCTCCAAAGTAGTGGGATCATTATTACCTAAAGCTGAAACTCTTCCAAACCAACTTTCAATATTATTGCAAACATTATTATCAATATCATATTCATCATGAGGATTAAATAAATTTTCAAGATCATAAGAAGCATCACCCAATCATCATCATTACAATGAGTAGTGGACATGCCAAGATTGCCACCCCCAAGATTGTAATTTTGCATATTATTAAAACAATTTACATTAATAGAATTTATAATAACATCATTGCAATCATGCTTTTCATTCAAGGAGATATCATGAATCACATTATAAATTCTTCTTTTAACACTTCATCACAATTTCCAGATTCACAATTTTCAAGTAAAACTTCAGAAAGATAATCAAGAGCACTCAACTCACTAGAAATTGGTTCAAAATGATTATATATTTTGAAAATATTAGAAAGTGGATGAGGATCCACATTACTATACTTTTCCTGTATATTTTTCTGTTTTCGAGTGTTGACATGAAGGCAACAAAAGCAATCAAGCAAACAAGTAAAATGCAAAAGGAAAATATTTTTGTAATTTTTTTAAACTTTTTAGAAGTGGGGGAGATGAAAATGAGAGGCAAATGGCAAATAATGTAAGTGCAAGGAGATGAAAGTTTATGAGTAGGTACTTGATAGATTTTGATGATGTCTCCCCAACAACGGCGGCAGAAACTCTTCCTGCGACTTGTGAGCTACGTTGGGATTTCCTCAAAGAGGATAGGATGATGAAACACAATAGAGATAAGTATTTCCCCTTAGTTATGAAACCAAGGTTATCAATCCATTAGGAGAACCAGCAACACTATGTAAACAACACCTGCACACAAACAACAAATACTTGCAACCCAACATGTAGAGGGGTTCTCAATCCCTCAATGGTTACGAGCAATATTAAATTGTATAGTTTTTGATAGATAGATCTGATACATACAAAATAAAATAAATAAAGGAAAATCCTAGCAAGATATTTTTAGGATTTTTATATGATAAAAGATAGACCCGGGGCCATAGTTTCCACTAGAGGCTTCTCTCAAGAAAATAGCATACGGTGGGTAAACAAATTACTGTTGGACATAGAAAAGCAAATAATTATGACGATATCTAAGGCAATGATCACACATATAGGCATCACATCCAATATTACTAGACCAAAATGATTATGCATCTACTACTATTACTCCACACATCGACCACTACCCAGCATGCATCTAGTGTATTAAGTTCATGGAAAAACGGAGTAATACATTAGGCAAGGTGACATGATGTAGACAAGATAAACTCATGTATGAATAAACCCCATCTTTTTACCCTTAATAGCAACGATACATATGTGACATGCCCCCCTTCTATCATTGAGATTGAGCACCGTAATATCGAACCCATTACAAAGGACCTCTTTCCATGGCAAGATAAATCAATCTAGTTGGTCAGACCAAACCAATAATTCGGAGAAGAAATACGAGGCTATATTAATCATGCATAAAAGAGTTCAGAGAAAACTCAAATAATATTCATGGATAGATCTGATCATAAATTGTCAATTCATCGGATCCCAATAAACACACTGCAAAAAGTCATTACCTCAAATAGATCTCCAAGAACAAGGAGAACATTGTATTGAGAATCAAAAAGAGAGAAGAAGCCATCTAGATACTAACTATGGACTCGTAGGTCTGTGGTAAACTACTCATGCATCATTAGAGGGGCAATAAGGATGATGAAGAACCCCTCCGTGATCATTTCCCCCTCCGGCAGAGTGCCAGAAAGGGCCCCAGATGGGATCTCTAGAGAACAGAGGCTTGCAGCGGCGAAAAATGTATTTCATGGACTCCTTGGTAGGTTTCCTGATTTTAGGGTATTTATAGAGGCGGAGTTAGGTCAAATGGAGGTATGTGGGCCCCACTAGGTACCAGGGTGCGCCAAAGGCCCTTGGCGTGCCCTGGTGACTAGTGGGCCACTCCTCCATCTTGTCGTGGGCACCAGAAGCTTCCAGGGTCTCTGATTGCCAGAAAAAATCTCCAAAAAGTTTCATAGCATTTGGACTTTGTTTGGTATTGATATTATGCAAAGTCAAAAAAACAAGGGAAAAAATAATAATTGGCACCGGTGAGTAAGTTAACAGGTTAGTCCCAAAAAAATGATATGAAGTTGCTTGTAAATATATGTAAAATATCCAAGATTGATACTACAATAGCATGGAACAATCAAAAGTTCACTACTGCAGGATGCTGCTAATGCGACACTACAATAAGAGACCCTTCGACGAAAGTGTGTGCAGTGCATTAAACGCAAACGGTGATGTAGAAGAACCATAAAAAATGATACGAAATGTTTGCGATGGCGGAGACATCAAACACGATTAAGATTTTAGTTGCGTGTGCGATGAGTGGTATACAGTTGATCCATATTGTCGTGGGAAACCACGACCACCTATGGGGCCATCATTAACTTTTGGTTCGGCGGGGGAATGGGCACGTTGCACAACGAGCGGAGAACGCCTCACAACACGACACAGATCATACGGGCGATTTTTACCCAGGTTCGGGCCACCGTGAGGCATAAAACCCTACTCCTGCTTTGGTGGATCGATGGTGGAAAATGGTGGTGGACGTAGTACACTCACCCGACAAGGTCGCCTTAGGACGGGAGTGGCTACACGCGTATGGGTGTGTGAAGAGTTCATCTTGCTAAACCTTTCTACGGTTGCCATGGGCCTGCTTTTATAGATTAAGGGGTCACCACAATGGCAAATTGGTCATTATGCACTGATATGATAGAAAATAATGCTATCATACCTAATTCTGCAGACGTGCCTGGGCGCATTAAATGCACCACTTAGTGGCATGTCACTACGTGCCCGACAAGCATTGCCGGGCAGCTTCGCCATTTCCATGTCTGCTTGCTTGACACGCCTTAGGACGGGTGTCCTTTGGGCGTGTTTCCTGTAGAAAGTGGCTGCCATGTGGCATGGAGTAGCCACCTAATCACTTTGGGGCTTGACACCGCACTGATCGATGACTTGCGTCGTTATGAGGTGGAGCAGTGGAGTCTTGGCGGGGTAATTCGCCCCCACGCAGGTCCCGACAAGCTTGCCGGGACGATCTTGGGGATTACTGCCGGGACAATCCTCGTCCTCGCCAGGCTCGCCTACCCGAAAAGGGAGGCTTTTCCCTTAGTGGTATCTTGCCTCTTTGGCGTGTCTTGGCCTTCCGGGTCTTGTGCTTTGATGGGCTAATCTCTTAAGCTTGGTCTAGCCTTGGATGCTATAACTTGTCCTCGGGCCTGTGCACAGCCTGGGCAACGGACCCAGGGTCTATTGCACCGACACATATGAACTGCTTGTGATGATCCAGAACAACATAAATGGGCAGCCAGATGAAGGCGTGTGTGATATACGACATACAGTTCGCTTCGATGAACCGTTTGTGATGATGGAGTTGGACACAAACGATTCGACATAACAAGATGTGTGTGATACCCAACAAACAGGTCGGTAATCAGAATTGTGTGCGATCATTATAGACAAGCATTAATTTTTTGTGAACTATGTGCTCAACATGGCACACAATTCAAGAAACCAACCTGTGGGCGATAATGTAAAAGATCTCTTTCGAATACGTATTGCTAACCGTCTGCGCTAATATTGACGGGGGAAACAGAGATAACGAATTAATACGAGCGAATGGAAACAAAGATATATACAGCGTGCTTAATTTAGTCCTTCTTCCTCTTGTTGTTGTTGGATGGCCCCGCGACACCGTCTTGGCGAGGACGCTTCTTGCCGCCGACCATTGGCTTTTCATCGCCGCCGCTGTCATCATCAACGTTGCTGTTGTCGTCCTCCTCCTCCTCGTTCGACCATTTCTCCTCATCATCATCGTTGTCCTCTTCTTTGTCCTCCAATGGCTCCTCGTCCGTCTGGTTGTCATCTGACGACTCCGGAGGCGACGTCCCTTCCATGATCCAGATATAATTGAGGTCTGGGCTCGACACCGGACTCATGGAAGACGAGCAGGACGATGTTGACCTATCATCGGGCGCCAGACTGCTGGCGGAACTTTCATCCTCGCTGTCGACATGGCTGCGCTATGCATACAAACCGCGAGAGAGCGAGAAGCAGAGTGTGTGCAAGTGTGTAGTGCAGCCGGCCGGGGACGATGACGATGCTGGACAGCTAAGCGGGGTATGCAGAGAAGAGGAATGCCAATTGAAGCGGGGGATTGACGTATTATCTAACCACCGATATAATCAACCGCAACTATTTGTACCCAGTCGCTCCAAATCCCCGGGGTTGCGCAGTTCTCAATGTTATAATTATGCACACACATTGGAGCATCCAAATATGAAACAAGCATTTTTCATACTACTCCCTATGTATCGGCGACCTAGGTGGGGGAAAACGAGAGAACTTTATGATTATTTTCTAATCAATACCATTGCTTGTAGAGAATTGACCATTGCATGTTATGCTAGTCACTGAATGCATACAAGCCCCATGACTCCTATTGGCTGATTTCTTTTTTCAAGACAACAAACATGGAGCGAGTTTTGGGATTATTTGGTTTTCATAATGTGACTTATGCACTGGTACGAACGGAGTAGGATAGTTGGAAAGTAATACATTGAGCTCTTCTTGTTGACGAAGCCAGTAATAATCAAACAAAACCCCTAATCATCATTGCAAACAGCGCATAGAAGATGGCTAATGCGACAACCACAACTACACATGCTAGTTTCTTCTTGTCTCTTGCTTTCATCTATTGCCTGTGCTTGATTCTTTCGTGCTTCATCGTACTGATTGTACACTCCAGACCAGTCAGTTTCTTCTTCAGCTTTACGTTATCTTCTGCGAGCTTGGTGATAACACTCCGGGCCCTACCATGCCGTTCTTCATCCAACCAGTTAACAAATGCACAAGCCTCATATCCCTGCCAATGTTTAATAGTATTAAGGATGAGCGGTGGCATTAACTCAACTAAAATGATGAACTTAGCACTGACCCCTAAGGGGCAACTGAGAAACCGTCTACCAATATTGAATCCCTCCGTGCATACACATCAAGCGGGAGTGTGCCTATGCATACAACTCAGCTTTTGGTACTTCTTGGTAGCGCAAAACTCGAAGTCGAACACATGTTGCAAAAGTCTGGATTCATACTCCGGATCCGGCGGCTGATCACTTTGCACATGCTAAAAAAAGACCGGGATAGATTGGAACCTGACAGGATGATTCAGATCTGTAGTACACCTGCCTTCTGATGACCTTAGGCAAGTGCTCGATGGTGACCGCCATCGTGGCGGCGCTATCGAGAGCGGCCATACGAGCAGGAGCAGTGATACGTCTCCATCTATCTACTTATCCAAACACTTTTGCCCTTGTTTTGGACTCTAACTTGCATGATTTGGATGGAACTAACCTAGACTAACGTTCTTTTCAGCAGAATTGCCATGGTGTTATTTTTGTGCAGAAACAAAAGTTCTCGGAATGACCTAAAACTTCACGGAGAATATTTTTGGAACAAAAAAAATACTGGCGAAAGAATCAACACCAGGGGGTCCACACCCTGTCCATGAGGGTGGAGGGCGCGCCCACCCCCTGGGGCGTCCCCTGTCTCGTGGGCCCCCTGAGGCTCCACTGACCTCAACTCCAACTCTATATATTCACGTTCAAGGAGAAAAAATCAGAGAGAAGGATTCATAGAGTTTTATGGTACGGAGCCGCTGCCAAGCCCTAATCTCTCTCGGGAGGGCTGATCTGGAGTCTGTTCGGGGCTCCGGAGAGGGGAATCCATCGCCATCGCCATCATCAACCTTCCTCCATCACCAATTTCTTGATGCTCACCTCCGTGCGTGCGTAATTCCATCATAGGCTTGCTGGACGGTGATGGGTTGGATGAGATTTATCATGTAATCGAGTTAGTTTTTTTAGGGTTTGATCCCTAGTATCCATTATGTTCTAAGATTGATGTTGCTATGACTTTGTTATGCTTAATGCTTGTCACTAGGGCCCGAGTGCCATGATTTCAGATCTGAACCTATTATGTTTTCATGAATATATGTGAGTTTTTGATCCTATCTTCCAAGTCATTAATCACCTACTATGTGTTATAATCTGGCAACCCTGAAGTGACAATAACCGGGACCACTCCCGGTGATGACCGTAGTTTGAGGAGTTCATGTATTCACTAAGTGTTAATGCTTTGGTCCGGTACTCTATTAAAAGGAGGCCTTAATATCCCTTAGTTTCCAATAGGACCCCGCTGCCACGGGAGGGTAGGACAAAGGATGTCATGCAAGTTCTTTTCCATAAGCACGTATGACTAAATTCGAAATACATGCCTACATTACATTGATGAACTGGAGCTAGTTCTGTGTCACCCTATGTTATAACTGTTGCATGAGGAATCGCATCCGACATAATTGTTCATCATTGATCCAATGCCTATGAGCTTTTCACATACTGATATTTGCTTAGTTACTTTTCCATTGCCACTGTTACGATTACTACAAAACTGCTAGTGTTACCTTTGCCACCGTTACCGTTACTACCATACTACTTTGCTACTAAATACTTTGCTGCAGATATTAAGTTTTCCAGGTGTGGTCGAATTGACAACTCAACTGCTAATACTTGAGAATATTCTTTGGATCCCCTTGTGTCGAATCAATAAATTATGGTTGAATACTCTACCCTCGAAAACTGTTGCGATCCCCTATACTTGTGGGTTATCAAGACTATTTTATGGCGATGTTGCCGGGGAGCATAGCTCTATTCTTTGAGTCACTTGGGATTTACATCTGTCGATCACTATGAGGAACTTGAAAGACGAAGGAACCAAGATTTATCCCTCAACTACGAGGGGAGGTAAGGAACTGCCATCTAGCTCTGCACTTGATTCACCTTCTGTTATGAGTAATTTTTCGACACCTACACCTGCTATTGATTCTGATAGGTCGCATGTTATTGATGATGCCACTTTTGCTATGCATAATGCTTATGATGAAACTACTTTTATGCTTGATAATACTGTGCCATTAGGTGAATTTCGTGATGAACAACTTGCTAGGGCTAGAGAGAATGAAATTATTGAAACTGATAATATTGATGAAAGTGATGATGAAGATTCTCCCCCTAGATATGAATTGCCTATTGTGCCTGAGGGTTATGTTATGGATGAAGAAACTGCTAGAGATTTTCTTGCTTGTAATGACAGATATGATCTTAAGAAACTATTAGCTAAGCTGAAAGAAAAGTCTTTGAATGCTAGAATGAAATATGACCCTGCTTTTGCTACTTCACCTATGTGTATTTCTGATAAGGATTATGATATCTCTGTCGATCCTGAGTTAATTACTTTGGTTGTATCTGATCCTTTTTATGACTATGAATCTGAAATTGTTGTGGCACATCTTACTAAATTAAATGATATAGCCACCCTATTCACAAGTGAGGAAAAAATTCGTTACTACTATATCCTTAAGTTATTTCCATTCTCATTAAAGGGTGATGCTAAAACTTGGTTTAATTCTCTTGATCCTGGTTGTGTGTGTAGTCCCCAGGATATGATTTATTACTTCTCTGCTAAATATTTCCCCGCTCATAAGAAACAAGATGCCTTAAGGGAAATATATAATTTTGTGCAAATTCAAGAAGAGAGTCTCCTACAAGCTTGGGGGAGGCTTCTCCGATTACTTAATGCTTTGCCTGATCATCCTCTCAAGAAAAATGAAATACTTGATATCTTTTATAATGGACTAACCGATGCTTCCAGAGACCACCTGGATAGTTGTGTTGGTTGTGTTTTCAGGGAGAGAACTGTTGATCAAGCTGAATTGCTACTGAATAATATGTTGAGTAATGAAAATAATTGGACACTTCCTGAACCAACTCCGAAGAAAAAGGGTATTCTATTTCTCAGTCTTGAAGATATGCAAGAGGCAAAGAAATCTATGAAAGAAAAAGGTATTAAAGCGGAAGTTGTTAAGAATTTACCACCTATTGAAGAAATATGTGGTCTTGATAAACCGACACAGGTAGTAAAGCTAAATTCTCTCTATAGATATGATAAGGGTGAAATCCCATCTACTAAGTGTGCTAGCCAATGCTTGGATGAGTTTGATGATTTTATTGTTAAACAAGAAAACTTCAATGCTTATGTTAGTAGACATTTGAAACGAAATGCTTATATGATTGAACACTTGAGTTATTATATGTCTAGCATTAAAGGTGAACTTAAACTTATTAGTAAACATGCTTCTATGGTTACCAGTCAAGTAGAGCAAGTGCTTAAACCTCAAAATGATTTGTTCAATGAATTAAATAATAAGAAAAATGATAATGCTGTTAGAGTTGTGACTAGAGGGGGTAGAATGACTCAGGAACCTTTGTATCCTGAGGGCCACCCGAAGAGAATTGAGCAAGATTCTCAGAGAACTAATGTTGATGCACCTAGTCCTTCTAAGAAGAAGAAAAATGATAGGACTTTGTGTAAGTGCATCTAGTGCCCCTTAGTGATTTTGGTGTATTGAAGACTTATAGGTTAAGTATCTAATGCGTTTATGAGTGTACACAGATCTATAAGTCTATAAGGAGTTTGATATTTACAGAGAAAGTCGACCCCTAAAAATGAAGTTCTTCGACTAAAGACTTTGATATACTGAAGACTTTCTGAAGACATTGAAAGTGAAGAAATTGGTGTGACCTTGAAGACTTGGTATTCATTCGAGGAACATGAAGCGTGAAGACTTTTGTTTTCGTAGTTTCATTTTCTCTTTCTTGAGTCATAGGAAACACCGTACTGTTAAAGGGGGTCGAGGAAATACTAAGGAGAAAATTTCCATGTGATGCTCAACTCAAATCCTACACCTACCAATCCCTTCGAGTGAAGCCATTGGAAATCTCATACAGTTCAGTCAATTTCTTCAGTGACAGAGACGCAGTTCTTTTGGTCACTGAGGACTTTTCTCTGACTGAGGAGTTAGGAATTCGCCAGTGCGAATTACCTACACAGTGAGGAACATGAGAGCCCTGAGGAATTTGTACCTCAAATTTCCGACCATTGCTGTGCTGCGCGCCAGCTGTCCGAAAATATTTTGTCCACCTAACGGTCATATCATTGAAGGGCATTTATGTCTTATCATGTCGGGCTGCTCCCTAGGCTATAAATAGCCGCCCCCTACAACCACTAGCTGGTTGGCTGCTCCGCGAGAACTTGACACTTGTCATTTGAGAGCAACCCATCCTCCAAGGACTTTGAGCGAAAATCATCAAGTGAGGAAAATCCAAACCCCAAACCCAAAACACCTACAAACCCAAAGTGATTGAGCATCACTGAAGAGATTGATCCTGCATGGATCCGACGCTTGTTACCTTTGAAGACTGTGCTTCTTCTAGACGGTTAGGCATCAAGGTCTAGAGCATCCAAGAGGAATTGTGGATCGCCGAGTGACCAAGTATGTGAAGGTTTGGAAGTCACCTGAAGACTTACCACGAGTGATTGGGCGAGGACTGTGTGTTCTTAGCTCAAGGAGAATACGGTGAGGACTGTGTGTCCGGGACTGGGTGTCCTCGAGTTTAAATACTCAGCCGCTCCAACCAGATGTACAACTGAGACAACAGTTGGAACTGGTCTACCAAATCATTGTCTTCACCAAGCTTACTAGTTCTATTTCCTCAACTCTTTCATTTCCTCAGTAGTGTGCTGTTTGTTTATCATATCTGTGTTTGAAGACTTTGACTGAAGACTTTCTCAATTTCCTCAGTTCAATTTCTTCAGTCTGTTTGTCTTCATCTTGTGTTATCCTGTGTTTACGCTTTCTGTACTCTGTGTTTGTCTTCATTTCATCACGATGACTATGCTTGAATTCTATTATGTTTTCATCTGAGTACTTATTCCGCTGCTAGTAGTTCTTCGCTAAGGAATTTCCTCACTAGCAAATTCCTCAGTGAAGAATTTCATAAAAATCGCCTATTCACCCCCCCTCTAGTCGATATAACGCACTTTCAATTGGTATCAGAGCAAGGTACTCCCTTGTTCTGTGTGATTTTGGTTTAACCGCCTGGAGTTTTAGTTATGTCGACCGCAGGTATGATCAAGGTCTCTGCTCGGTGTCCTACCTTCGATGGGACGGACTACCCCTACTGGATGAATAAGATGCGAATGCATCTTGAGGCAATTGATAGCGATCTCTGGTACGTTGTGGAAAATGGTGTTCCCTCCGTCACTCCCTCACTGAACGCTACCGATGTGAAGAGATTCAAGCAACTCGACTCCCAAGCGAAGAATATCATATGTGGCCATCTGAGTAAGGGTCAGTATGGTAGAGTGAGTGCTTTGGAAACTGCAAAGCTTATCTGGGATAGGCTATCCAAGGTCAATGAAGGAGTTTCAACTCAGCGTGACTCAAGAGTTGATGTTCTTCGTAATCTCTTCAATCGCTTCAAAAGACTCGACAATGAAAATGTGCAGCAAACCTTCGATCGCCTCACTGACATCTCAAATGAGCTTCAAGCACTTGGTGCCACTAACATCACCGACCATGAGGTGGTGAAGAAATTGCTGAGATCGCTTGATTCCTCATTTGACACTCTGGCACTGATGATACAAGAGCGTGGTGATTACAAGTCACTTGACCCCGCTGATATTCTCGAGAGGCTAACCACTCATGAGTTCCAGCTTGCTGAGAAGAGATAAAATTATTTTGAGAGGCATGCTTTTCCTCTCAACGAAAACGACCAAGAATTTCCAATGTCTTCCATGCTAGATAAATCATAGGCGGTTCCCAAACAGACAATAAAGTTTATTTCCTTTCAACATCCTTACACAATCCATGGCTAGCCATATCCACGTGTGCCTTCCATACCAACACTTTCCAAGGAATTTATTATTAACAACATATTAAAAAGATTCATTTTGGGACTGGGCATCCCTATTACCTGCCACACTCTCGTGCAATGACAAGTGAATAAGCACTCATCGTGAGAATAAAATACCTAGCATGGAAAATATTGGCCACCCCCTGCCGCTTCATGAGCGGTACAGACACACAAAATGGAAATTAATTTTGAAAATTAGAGTTGACACATACAAATTTACTTGGAACGGCAAGGAAACACCCCATATAGGTAGGTATGGTGGACTCATTTGGCACAACCTTGGTTTAAGGAGTTGGATGCACAAGCAGCATTCCCGCTTAGTACAAATGAGCGATAGCAAATAGATTGAGAAGCGGCCAACCAAAAAACAAAAAACGGTCATAAACACGCATTAAACATAAATAATTCTGAATAATGCACCACAAGTAGTATATAATTTTGTTGCATAACAATTGACTTTCGTGCTTGCATAGGGAATCACAAACCTTTACACCAATATTCTTACTAAAGCATAATTACTCACTAACATGATTCATGTATCACTATCTTCATATCGCAAAACTATTGAAATGAATCAAGTTTATAATGACCAATGATCTTCATGAAAGTTTTTATTATATCCCTCTTGAATATTCATCACTTTGGGACTAAATTCATATCTCATGCAAATTACCATTACTATTACCAACTCTCAAAAAGATTTAAGTGAAGCATGAGAGTATAAATATTTCTTCAAAATTTATCATATCAACTCTCAAAATAATTTAAGTGAGGCATGAGAGCATATTTCTTGAAAATTAAATCACCACCGTGCTCAAAAAGGATTTAAGTGAAGCACTAGAGCAATTGCCTGGCTCAAAAAAATTAAGTGAAGCACACAGAGCAATTCTAACAAATCATGATAACATATGGCTCTCTAAAATAGATGTGTCCAGCAAGGATGATTGTGACAAACTAAAAAGCAAAACAAGAAAAGACTCATATAATACAAGATGCTCCAAGCAAAACTTATGATATGTGACGAATAAAAATATAGCTCCAAGTAAAATTACCGATGGTCGTTAGAATAAAGAGGGGATGCCTTCCGGGGCATCCCCAAGCTTAGTTATTTGGGAGTCCTTGAATATTACCTTGGGGTGCCTCGGGCATTCCCAATCTTAGGCTCTTGCCAATCCTTATTCCTTCGTCCATCATGATCTCAAGCAAAACTTGAAAACTTCAATCACACAAAACTCAACAAAACCTTCACGAGATTCGTTAGTATAAGAATACAAATCACTACTTTAACTACTGTTGCAAACCCATTCATATTTTGTTATTGCATCATAACTACTATATTCTAACTTTACCATGGCTTATACCCCCTGATACAATCCATAGATTCATCAAAATAAGCACACAATGCAACGAAAACATAATCTGTCAAAAACATAACAGTCTGTAGAAACCTGAATATTGCTCATACTTATGTAACTCTAAAAATTATTAAAAATTACTAAAGTGTGGGTAATTTGTGCACAAAATTATGTGAAAAAAATCATGGCAACAACACAGTTCTGTGAATTTACAAAATTCCAGAACTGGGCTCAAAAGTTTCTGTTTTTCCACAGAATCAAGTCAACTATCACCCAAACCATCCCAAAGGATTTACTTGGCACAAACACTAACTAAAACATAAAAAGCACAATCATAACAATATAATATTTGTAATTTTATTAAAAAAATAGAAAATGAACAAAAAAATAAAGGATAACTATTGGGTTGCCTCCCAAAAACCTCTTTCTTTATAGCCATTAAGATAGGCTTGAGATTTTAATGATGCTCACATGAAAGATAGTAATTGAAACACGATGAGAGCATCATGTAGCATGTGAAAAAAAAGTTTAAGTCTAACATACTTCCTATGCATAGGCATTTTATAATCAAACAAATTATAAAGACAAGAAATATCTAACATATGCATGGAAGAAGAAAGAAACAATAGCAATCTCAACATGAAGAGAGGTAATTTAGTAACATGAAGATTTCTATATACATATTCCCCTCTCTCATAATAATTACATGTAGGATCATAATCAAATTCAACAATATAGCTATCACATAAAATATTCTCTTCATGATCCACATGCATAAAAGTCTTATAATATTCCAATATAGTGGGATTACCATTAACTAAAGTCATGACCTTTTCAAACCCACTTCTATCAAACATTTAGTGATATTAATAATTCTCCAAAGTAGTGGGATCATTATTACCCAAAGCTGAAACTCTTCCAAACCAACTTTCAATATTATTGCAAACATTATTATCAATATCATATTCATCATGAGGATTAAATAAATTTTCAAGATCATAAGAAGCATCACCCAATCATCATCATTACAATGAGTAGTGGACATGCCAAGATTGCCACCCCCAAGATTGTAATTTTGCATATTATTAAAACAATTTACATTAATAGAATTTATAATAACATCATTGCAATCATGCTTTTCATTCAAGGAGATATCATGAATCACATTATAAATTTCTTCTTTTAACACTTCATCACAATTTCCAGATTCACAATTTTCAAGTAAAACTTCAGAAAGATAATCAAGAGCAATCAACTCACTAGAAATTGGTTCAAAATAATTATATATTTTAAAAAGATTAGAAAGTGGATGAGGATCCACATTACTATACTTTTCCTGTATATTTTTCTGTTTTCGAGTGTTGACATGAAGGCAACAAAAGCAATCAAGCAAACAAGTAAAATGCAAAAGGAAAATATTTTTGTAATTTTTTTAAACTTTTTAGAAGTGGGGGAGATGAAAATGAGAGGAAAATGGCAAATAATGTAAGTGCAAGGAGATGAAAGTTTATGAGTAGGTACTTGATAGATTTTGATGATGTCTCCCCAACAACGGCGCCAGAAACTCTTCCTGCTACTTGTGAGCTACGTTGGGATTTCCTCAAAGAGGATAGGATGATGAAACACAATAGAGATAAGTATTTCCCCTTAGTTATGAAACCAAGTTTATCAATCCATTAGGAGAACCAGCAACACTATGTAAACAACACCTGCACACAAACAACAAATACTTGCAACCCAACACGTAGAGGGGTTCTCAATCCCTCAATGGTTACGAGCAATATTAAATTGTATAGTTTTTGATAGATACATCTGATACATACAAAATAAAATAAATAAAGGAAAATCCTAGCAAGATATTTTTAGGATTTTTATATGATAAAAGATAGACCCGGGGCCATAGTTTCCACTAGAGGCTTCTCTCAAGAAAATAGCATACGTTGGGTAAACAAATTACTGTTGGACATAGAAAAGCAAATAATTATGACGATATCCAAGGCAATGATCACACATATAGGCATCACATCCAATATTACTAGACCAAAATGATTATGCATCTACTACTATTACTCCACACATCGACCACTACCCAGCATGCATCTAGTGTATTAAGTTCATGGAAAAACGGAGTAATACATTAGGCAAGGTGACATGATGTTGACAAGATAAACTCATGTATGAATAAACCCCATCTTTTTACCCTTAATAGCAACAATACATATGTGTCATGCCCCCCTTCTATCATTGAGATTGAGCACCGTAATATCGAACCCATTACAAAGGACCTCTTTCCATGGCAAGATAAATCAATCTAGTTGGTCAGACCAAACCAATAATTCAGAGAAGAAATACGAGGCTATATTAATCATGCATAAAAGAGTTCAGAGAAAACTCAAATAATATTCATGGATAGATCTGATCATAAATTGTCAATTCATCGGATCCCAATAAACACACTGCAAAAAGTCATTACCTCAAATAGATCTCCAAGAACAAGGAGAACATTGTATTGAGAATCAAAAAGAGAGAAGAAGCCATCTAGATACTAACTATGGACCCGTAGGTCTGTGGTAAACTACTCATGCATCATTAGAGGGGCAATAAGGATGATGAAGAACCCCTCCGTGATCATTTCCCCCTCCGGTAGAGTGCCAGAAAGGGCCCCAGATGGGATCTCTAGAGAACAGAGGCTTGCAGCGGCGAAAAATGTATTTCATGGACTCCTTGGTAGGTTTCCTGATTTTAGGGTATTTATAGAGGCGGAGTTAGGTCAAATGGAGGTATGTGGGCCCCACTAGGTACCAGGGTGCGCCAAAGGCCCTTGGCGTGCCCTGGTGACTAGTGGGCCACTCCTCCATCTTCTCGTGGGCACCAGAAGCTTCCAGGGTCTCTGATTGCCAGAAAAAATCTCCAAAAAGTTTCATAGCATTTGGACTTTGTTTGGTATTGATATTATGCAAAGTCAAAAACAAGGAAAAAAATAATAATTGGCACCGGGGAGTAAGTTAACAGGTTAGTCCCAAAAAAATGATATGAAGTTGCTTGTAAATATATGTAAAATATCCAAGATTGATACTACAATAGCATGGAACAATCAAAAGTTCACTACTGCAGGATGCTGCTAATGCGACACTACAATAAGAGACCCTTCGACGAAAGTGTGTGCAGTGCATTAATCGCAAACGGTGATGTAGAAGAACCATAAAAAATGATACGAAACGTTTGCGATGGCGGAGACATCAAACACGATTAAGATTTTAGTTGCGTGTGCGATGAGTGGTATACGGTCGATCCATATTGTGGTGGGAAACCACGACCACCTATGGGGCCATCATCAACTTTTGGTTCGGCGGGGGAATGGGCACGTTGCACAACGAGCGGAGAACGCCTCACAACACGACACAGATCATACGGGCGATTTTTACCTAGGTTCGGGCCACCGTGAGGCATAAAACCCTACTCCTGCTTTGGTGGATCGATGGTGGAAAATGGTGGTGGACGTAGTACACTCACCCGACAAGGTCGCCTTACGACGGGAGTGGCTACACGCGTATGGGTGTGTGAAGAGTTCAACTTGCTAACCCTTTCTACGGTTGCCATGGGCCTCCTTTTATAGACTAAAGGGTCACCACAATGGCAAACTGGTCATTATGCACTGATATGATAGCAAATAGTGCTATCATACCTAATTCCGCAGACGTGTCAGGGCGCATTAAATGCACCGCTTAGTGTCATGTCACTACGTGCCCGGCAAGCCTTGCCGGGCTACTTCGTCATTTCCATGTCTGCTTGGTTGACACGTCTCATGACAGGTGTCCTTTGGGTGTGTTTTCTGTAGAAAGTGGCTGCCATGTGGCATGGAGCAGCCACCTAATCACTTTGGGGCTTGACAGCGCACTGATCGATGATTTGCATTGTTGTGAGGTGGAGCGGTGGAGTCTTGGTGGGGTAATTCACCCCCGCAGGTCCCGGCAAGCTTGCCAGGACGATCTTGGGGATTACTGCTGGGAAAATCCTCGTCCTCGCCAGGCTCGCCTGCCCGGCAAGGGAGGCTTTTCCCTTAGTGCCATCTTGACTCTCTGGCATGTCTTGGCCTTCCGGGTCTTGTGCTTTGCTGGGTTGATCTCTTAAGCTTGATCTGGCCTTGGATGTTGTAACTTGTCCTCGGGCCTATGCACAGTATGGGCAATGGACCCAGGATCTGTTGCACTGACAGGAGCCCCCGGGCCTGGCACAAAGGAGCTACCAAGCGTCGTCGGGGTAGGCCCTAACCAGTGCACAGGCCGAAGTGCAAGGGTGGCTCCATCCCTTGAGATCTTCTTTGCTTGTTCATTAATCTGGACTTGGGTCAGTTTCTGGTTCTTCCGCGCGCCGCATAACGCTAATTGTGGTGGGGCCATTCTTGTAATGGCCCGTGAATGACTTTAACGCATGGGCGGGTAACTGCCAATTCACTCTTCCCACCACACCCTTATCCTGAGCCACGCATGCTGCATGCGTTGAGTGGGGTAGGTAACAGAGGCGCGTGGTGCGGGAGAGCATCAAGGCAGGGCCCCGGTCTTATTGGATTGGTGGAGGAGGATGGCGGTTACCCGACGGGGAATCAACCCCCAGCCCCCAACTCGCCTATAAAAGGAGGAGCGAGGGAGAAGCAGAGGAATTCATGCACATCTCTCTCTTCCTCCATTCCTTGTTTCCTTCTGGCTATGATGGTAAGGAGGGGGGGCAAGCCCCAGGTCCTAGATTGAGGTTGTTGATGATGATGAGCGCTCGTGCTAGCATCCGGGGAGTGAGTCTGGTCCTTGTTGCAGCTAGGAAGGACCTCCGGAGGGCACACGGGCGACACGGTGGTAGCGTCGGAGGTGGCTGCTCCAGCAAACTCGTCGCTGGGCCGCCCGAAGCTTCATCCTTAGCGAGGGGCCATGAGAGCGACACCATGCTGGAGCCCATAATGGGTGTGGAGCATGGTAGTTGCCCATGGCCTAATCCCCTTTCTTTCAAGGCGTCGGAGGGGAACTGTGGAAGTGACTCGCCATCAGTAACGGCAGCAGCCCATTTCCGGGGTGCTGCCCTCCTCCTGCTTCAGGTCGCCGGGGATGACCGTGCTCTCTGTGGAGCCTTCCGGTGCATCTGGTGACCGTCATGGTTTTCACGGTGGAGGGAGCTTGAGTGGTGACAGGCGCACCTCTCCGGGCGACAGTGGTGATGGAGGTGGCGGCAACCTATGACGCGCCAAGAACAGGGACGAACGTTCCAACGAGTCTTGGTTGCCGGCTGCACCGTCATCACCAGGTGGAACCCTGGAGACACCATCATCAGCCCCTGCCCTCCAGTTTCTTCCTCCTTGCTAAGGGCGGTGCTTCCCTGATCCTGGAGAAGCGCCGAATGCCAAATAGGCCCGCCTTCCGCCCTCTTCGTATCTCCCTGTAGTTTAAAAGAAGGACATGAAGAAGAAAGGCATTATGGGCATCTTATCTTTTTTTAGTTCAAAACTTGTAGGCACTTGCCAAACTTTAGTTCAAATAATGTAATCTCTCGAATCCATGTTTATGTTCTGTGAGATTTGTACCTGTTGATCTGCATATTAATGCAAAAGATAAGCTTTGCTGGGCACTTGTGCAAGTATGATACCCATGCGGAGGTGAAATGCCTCCATACTTTCTAGTAAACAAGTAGGTCCCGGTAAGCTACCTTGCCGGTACTTCCTTAGGATCGTTGCCGTGAGGCTAAGCCTGTCGGGCGTAGAATCCATAGAGAGGAACCAACCCCCCGCCAAACCCTTTCAACCAAGGGCCACTGCGACCACCCTGACCAAAGCAACATTCTGGTCAGTAGATGGGAGCACCTTTGTTTCCGGGGCGGTAGGGTTTTCATATGCACAAGTCCTACTCACAGAACATGTATGGATAAGAGATGGAACTTATCTGTTCATCTTGCCGGGGATTGCTATGCGGCTTGATTCTTCTTCTTCCTTTCCTCAGGATGACATCCATAGCAAGGTCCCTGCAGCTTAATGCAGATGAAGATGATGCAACATGCAATCCTATCTATATGATCATGCTATGCTTATGAGATGCTCATGCAATGCATATGATATGATCATGGAATGCTGATGATATGCTTATGCATGCATGCAAATTTTCAGGGGCCCCCAGTGCTTCATTTATCTGTTGCTCAAGGTCTGCGCCTGGCTTTGTACAAGGGGTTACATGCAACTGAGGCAAGGCATGCACAAAAGGGTGGCTGCCGGGGAGGGCCCGACAGCTGCGCTTTACAGGTAGAACTTACGGAGATGCTCAATATTCCATGAGTTTTGTAACTGAATGCCATCTCCGGTCTCTAGACGGACTGCGCCAGGTCTGGCAACTCATACTACCCGGTAAGGGCCTTCCCACATCGGAGACAATTTGTTTGTACCATTGGCGGATTGAACGCGCCTAAGGACAAGGTCACCTTCCTCAAAACACCGGGCATGAACCCTACAGCTATGATAGCAGTGCTGGGCTTACTAATAGCGTGCAGCACGCGTCGCAGCCCGGAGACGGTTCTCGTCGAGAAGCACGGCGTCGTCACGCTGGTGCTATTCCCGCGCTACTTCATCGTAGGCAAGCACTCGAGGAGACCCATAAATGAGTTCTGTGGGGATAACCGCTTATGCCCCATAAACTAGGGAGAAGGGAGTCTGTCCGATAGCTTGATTTGATGTCGTTCTGAGGGACCAAAGAACCACCAGTAGCTCGTCGATCCACCACCTGCCGCACTTCTGCAGTCTATCAAAAGTTCTCATCTTGAGACCTCGCAACACTTCAGCATTCGCCCTCTCAGCTTGTACATTGCTTCCGGGATGGGCAACAGATGCAAATGAGATCTTGCTTCCGAGGGCATGAACATATTGCATGAAGGCACGACTCATGAATTTGGTGCCATTGTATGTGATGATCCGGTCAGGAACTCCAAAGAGGCACACCAATCCTTTCAAGAACTTGATAGCTGACTAAGCAGTCGCCTTTCTCACGACATCTACTTCCGGCCACTTTGTGAACTTGTCGATGGCAACGAACAAGAACTTAAAGCCCCTGGCAGCTCGAGGGAAAGGGCAGAGGATATCGAGATCCCAGACTGAAAATGACCATGACAAAGGGATTGTCTGAAGAGCTTGGGCAAGCAGGTGGATGTTTTTTGAATGGAACTAACAGGCTCAACATTTAGTGACTAGCTTGACTGCATCTTGGAGGGCTGTTGGCCAATAGAATCCTTGCCAGAATGCTTTTCCAACCAAAGCCCTTGATCCAATGTGGGAACCACACATGCCTGTGTATCTCAGCCAGCAATTCCTTTCCTTCTTCCCAGCAAATGCACTTCAATTTCACACCGTTGGGCCTTCTTCTGTACAAAATGTCATCGACAAATTGATACATACTGACCCTTTGGGCTACTCTTTCAGCTTCTTCTTGCTCTTCGGGAAGTTCTCCAGTCTGGAGGAAACGGACTATGTGCCTTGCCCAAGTTGGAGCCTGAGGCTCAGCAACGAGGACTAGCAGCACCTCCTCATTCGAGGGAGCGCTTACCTCGACAGCGGAAGCCAGTGGCTCGGCGGGAGGGTGCATCTCGGCAATCGACTGGGAGAGGCTTACCGGAGTCCAGTTTCCTCCTTTTCTGGGCCATTGTTGCCAGGGATACGGAGGGTTGAGTCAGATGGAGAACAAAAGTTCCTGGTTCCACAGGAAGCTTCTGCGCAGCGCACTTTGATAGATGGTTAGCTATGCTGTTTTCCGCACGAGGTACGTGCTCTGTTTGCAATCCATTAAAGCGCTCCTCCAACTTCCTCACTTCCTCAACGTATGCCTCCATAAATGGACTTTGGTAATCCTTGTTGACTTGTCTCACCACAAGCTGCGAATCCCCCCTGATAATCAGCTGCTTAATTCCCAATTCTGTGGCAATTCTGAGCCCGGCAAGAAGCCCTTCATACTCTGCAGTATTATTGGTAACCTGCTCCTAGGATGTGCGGGCAACGAGAAGCACGCCAGCCCCCGCACCCTATAGGGAGAAGGCACCATCGAAATACATGATCCATTCTTGGGGCGCTTCCTTGCCGGGAATAGCCATCTCTAGTATCTCTTCATCAGGGGTTGGCGTCCATTCTACAATAAACTCTGCCAGCGCTCTGCTCTGAATCGTTGATGTGCTCTCAAGCTTCAAATCAAAGCTGGACAACTCCAGAGCCCACTCCACTATCCTTCCGGTAGCCTCAGGGTTCTGGAGTATCCTTTGCAATGGGAAGTGGGTGGCTACCGTGATCATGGGCTTGGAAGCAGTGGCGCAGTTTCCTTGAGGCCATAACTAGGCCAAAAATCAATTTGTGCACACCGAAATACCTGGATCTAGCCCCCTATAACAGGGAGCTGACGAAGTATACCGGGCGTTGCACCACCTTCTTCTTTGTCGCGTCCTTGGGGTTGCCACTGCTGCCGTGCTCTTCTTTGTCCTGATCCATATCTGACCTTGTCGGGCTAGGGTCGATCTCTTCTCCGGAAGGGGTATTGGCTGAGGCTGCCGTCTCCTCCACTTCCCTCTACGCTACTAGTGCCGCACTGACCACTTGATTTGTTGCTGCTAAATATAGAAACAACGGCTCTTGTGGTCATGGAGTGACCAAGGTAGGCATAGAGGATAAGTAGGTCTTCAAATCTTGCAGTGCTGCATCTGCTTCCGGGGTCCACTCCATGGGCCCTGCCTTCTTCAAGACCTTTAAGAATGGCAGAGCGCGCTTGACAGACTTGGATATGAATCTGCTAAGTGCGGCAACACACCCAGCCAAACGCCTCACATCTTTGACTGTCTTGGGCGCCTGAATCTGCTCAATGGCCTTGATCTTATCTGGGTTGGCCTCAATCCCGTGATGGGACACAAAGAATCCAAGAAGCTTGCTAGAGGGAATGCCAAACACACACTTCTCCGGCTTTAGCTTCAAGTTGATCTTGCGTAAATCCGCAAATGTTTCTTCCAAGTCTTGGATGAGGGTTGATCTGTCCTTGGTCTTGACCGCAATGTCATCCATACAAGCTTCAATGTTCCTATGCAACTGGGGTTCAAAACCAATTTGTACCGCTCTTGCAAAAGTGGACCCGACACTCTTTAATCCGAAGGGCATGCACACAAAGCAGTATGTGCCACATGGGGTGATGAATGAGGTCTTTTCCTCATCCTCCTTTTAAATAAAGATCTGATGGTACCCAGAGTATGCATCCAAAAAGGAGAGAAAGTCGCACCTGGAAGTGGAATCCACAATCTGATTGATGCGCGGCAAGGGGAATGGGTCCTTCGGGCATGCCTTGTTCAAATCCGTGAAGTCTATGCAAAGCCTCCATTTCCCATTGGCATTGCGCTCAACCACTGGGTTTGCTAACCATGTTGGATGTAGTACTCCTCTGACCAAACCAGCTGCCTCAAGTTTCTTGATCTCCTCGGTAATGAACTGCTACTGCTCCAAGGCTTGCTTCCGGACCTTCTGCTTAACGGGTCGGGCATGTGGGCAGACAACTAGGTGGTGCTCGATTACCTCCCTGGGAACACCGAGGATATCAGATGGTTGCGAGGCAAACATATCGATATTCGCTCGCAGGAAGGCAACGAGCGCGCTTTCCTATTTGTCATCGAGGGTGGCACTGATAGTAAAAGTACAATCAGCGCCAGCCAGCCCTGCCGGGACCTTTTTCACAGTAGGTGTAGCAGCCTTGGGCCTCTTGCTGTTGGAACTCTCCAGCACATCATCAACGGGTGCAACGCATTCCGAAGAAATACGCTTCCCGGATTCCCTGCCGGAGCCCTTATCAGCCTTTCCCTTTCTCTTACTATCCTGGGCGGGATCAATGGCCTTAGTGTCTTCTACCGCGACTGCTTCCCGGTACATCTGATCTATGCATATGAGTGCATCCTTCTCGTCTGACTGAATGGAAATGACGCCCATTGGGCCTGGCATCTTCAGGACATTGTAGGCATAGTGGGATGCCGCCATGAACTTGGCCAGAGCTAGGCGACCAAGAATTTCATTGTATGGCAGGGGGAGGTCGACCACATCAAACACGATCTTTTCAGTCCGGTAATTCAATTCCCCCAAATGTTATCGGCAAGGTGATCTTCCCTTTAGGATGACTCCTACCGAGGTTAACTCCTTGAAACGTGCCAATTACCTCAAGCTCTTCCTCTGCTATCTCAAGCTTGCTGATGACTCTTGGGGAAATCAGATTTAACCCGGCCCCCTCGTCCACCAACATCTTTGTGACTTTGAGGTTGCGGATTGTTGGCGATCAACAACGGCAAGCACCCTACCGCAGTAGTGCGGTCCGGATGGTCGCCTTCGTCAAAGATGATGGGCGTGCAGGACCACTTGAGCGGTCTCCAAGAATCTGCCGCTGGCTCCACGGCATTGACTTCACGCGCCCACCGTTTAAGTTGGCGGTGAGAAGAGTGCAGAGATGCGCCCCCGTCAATGCACAGGGCGTCAATGGCCTTCTGGAACTCCTGCTCACTGGTTTCCTCTTCATCCCCATCCTCACTTTCAGCATTGCAATCCTCTTTACCACGGCCCCTGGTGGGTTTCCCTTGGTTCCGAAGAGCCTTGCCGGGGCGATTTGCTTCACCACCCCGTCCCTTTCCGCCAGCGCCGCTCTGACCTTTTCCCTATCTCTCTTCTCATACCCAGCTCTCTGCTTCTTGACAAGCTCCTCAACCTAATGACACTCCTGGAGATCGTGGCCCTTGGTCCGATGGATCTTATAGTATGGATCGTCGCCTTTCCTAGCTTTCTCGGCAGCCGCAGCCTCCTGGCAATCAGCGCATGCGGCAACTTCCTTGCCGGGGGCTTCGGTCTGGGCCTTCTTGCCGGTACTGAGCATGCCCGATCCCTCAATGGTCATCACTGTCCTATCCTTGCGCTTCTTATTGCACTTCTTGCTTTTCTTCTTCTGACTGGTGGCCTCGTCGTCATCCTCTGAATCGATGTCGATGCCATCCTCTTCTCCAGGGAGCCTCCTCCCCTCTTCCACCCGAGCACACTTGTCTGCCAAAGTGTAGAGCTCCTTCATAGTCTTGGGCAACCGCACATTCACCTTGGAACATATCGATGATTGGGAACATTGGACTAGAACGCAATGATACGTCTCGAACGTATCTATAATTTTTGATTGCTCCATGCTATATTATGTACTGTTTTGGACTATATTGGGCTTTATTTTCCACTTTTATATTATTTTTGGGACTAACCTATTAACCGGAGGCCCAGCCCAGAATTGGTTTTTTTTTGCCTATTTCAGTGTTTCGGAGAAACAGAATATCAAACAGAGTCCAAACGGAATAAAACCTTCGGGAACATGATTTTCTCACCGACCGTGATCTAGGAGACTTGGACCCTACGTCAAGGCACAAAAGAGGCGGTCACGAGGGTGGGGGCGCCCCCCCTTAGGGCACGCCCCCCTGCCTCGTGGGCCCCTCGAAGCTCCACCGACGTACTTCTTCCTCCTATATATACCTACGTACCCCCAAACGAACATATACGAAGCTAAAAACCTAATTCCACCGCCGCAACTTTCTGTATCCACGAGATCCCATCTTGGGGCCTGTTCCGAAGCTCCGCCGGAGAGGGCCGTCATCACGGAGGGCTTCTACATCATCATAGCCTCTCCGATGAAGTGTGAGTAGTTTACCTCAGACCTTCGGGTCCATAGTTATTAGCTAGATGGCTTCTTCTCTCTTTTTGGATCTCAATACAAAGTTCTCCCCCTCTCTTGTCAAGATCTATTCGATGTAATCTTCTTCTTTTTGCGGTGTGTTTGTTGAGATCGATGAATTGTGGGTTTATGATCAAGTCTATCTATGAATAATATTTGAATCTTCTCTGAATTCTTTTATGTATGATTGGTTATCTTTGCAAGTCCCTTCGAATTATCAGTTTGGTTTGGCCTACTAGATTGGTTTTTCTTGCCATGGGAGAAGTGTTTAGCTTTGGGTTCGATCTTGCGGTGTCCTTTCCCGATGACAGAAGGGGCAGCAAGGCACGTATTGTATCTTTGCCATCGAGGATAACAAGATGGGGTTTATTTCATATTGCATGAATTTATCTCTATACATCATGTCATCTTGCTTAAAGCGTTGCTCTGTTTTTAACTTAATACTCTAGATGCATGCTGGATAGCGGTCGATGAGTGGAGTAATTGTAGTAGATGCAGAATCGTTTCGGTCTACTTGTCACGGACGTGATGCCTATATACATGATCATGCCTAGATATTCTCATAACTATGCTCAATTCTGTCAATTGCTCAACAGTAATTCGTTCACCCACCATAGAATACTTATGCTCTTGAGAGAAGCCACTAGTGAAACCTATGGCCCCCGGGTCTATTCTCATCATATCAATCTCCATCACTTTAATCTTGCTTAGCTTTTTTACTTTGCCTTTTACTTTTCACTTTGCATCTCTATACCAAAAATACCAAAAAACACTATCTATCAGATCTTACTCTCATAAGTGACCGTGAAGGGATTGACAACCCCTAATCGCGTTGGTTGCGAGTAGCTATCATTTTGTGCAGGTACGAGGGACTTGAGCGTGGCCTCCTACTGGATTGATACCTTGGTTCTCAAAAACTGAGGGAAATACTTACGCTACTTTGCTGCATCATCCTCTCCTCTTCGGGGAAAACTAACACAAGCTCAAGAGGTAGCAAGAAGAATTTCTGGCGCCGTTGCCGGGGAGGCTTACGCAAAAGTCAAGTCAAGATTGGGACTCCCAACAACGAGCCATTTCTAGCGCCGTTGCCGGGGAGTCTACGCAAAAAGTCAACATACTAAGTACCCATCACAATCCCTATCTCTCGCATTACATTAGTTGCCATTTGCCTCTCGTTTTCCTCTCCCACACTTCACCCTTGCCGTTTTATTCGCCCTCTCTTTCTCCTTCTCCTTCTCCTTCTCTTTTCCGTTTGCCTTTTTCTCACCCGCCTTTTGTTTGTTCGTGTGTTGGATTGCTTGCCTGTCGCGATGGCTCAATCGAGATTTGGCGATCTCCACCTTAAAAGGTTAGAGGAGATCGAAAACAACGTTAGGTAGTTTATGGTTTTGCAATTTGAGCATAATAATTTCTTTAGAAACGAGCTTAAGGAACAAAAAAGTTTTATGAGTTATATGAATAAAGAACTTGATGATATGTCTAAAGAATTTGATGGTATAAGATCCCAAATTGCTCGTCTAGAAAAGATGACTACTGAAATTTCAGATATGCAAGCCACCTTAGTCAATAAGATGGCCGCTAAACCGAATTCCTATGAAAATCAAGATGAAGATCTAAAAGTTATTGATGTGTCCCCTATCAAATCTTTGTTTTGCAATATGAATCTTGATGAAACTGAATATGATCTTCCTTTACTTAGAAGGCGTTCTAAAAATTTGGAGTATTTAGATCTTTATGATGAAATTGATGAAAGTGGGATTGAAAGAAATAAAACCCTAGATGTTGCTAAACCCACTATATCGGATTTCAAGGAATTTAATTATGAAAGTTGATCCTTAATTGATTGTATTTCCTTGTTGCAATCTGTGCTAAATTCTCCACATGCTTATAGTGAAAAGAAAGCCTTTATCGAACATATTGTTGATGCCTTGATGCAATCTTATGAAGAAAAATTTGAGTTGAAAGTTTCTATCCCTAGAAAACTCTATGATGAGTGGGAACCAACTATTAAAATTAAAATTAAAGATCATGAGTTTTATGCTTTGTGTGATTTGTTTGCTAGTGTTTACACTATCCCCAAAACTTTGTGTGATTTGCTAGATTTCCGTGATTTTGATGATTGCTCTCTAAACTTGCATCTTGCGGATTCCACTATTAAGAAACCTATGGGAAGAATTAATGATGTTCTTATAGTTGTAAATAGGAATTATGTGCCAGTAGATTTCATTGTTCTTGACATAGATTGCAATCCTTCTTGCCCTATTATTCTTGGTAGACCTTTCGTTAGAAAGGTTGGTGCGATTATTGATATGAAGGAAGGGAATATTAGATTTCAATTTCTATTAAAAAAGGGCATGGAACACTTTCCAAGAAATAAAATAAGATTGCCATATGAAACTATCATGAGAGCCACTTATGGATTGCCTACCAAAGATGGCAATACCTAGATCTATCCTCGCTTTTATGCCTAGCTAGGGGTGTTAAACGATAGCACTTGTTGGGAGGCAACCCAATTTTATTTTTAGTTTTTTGTGTTTTTCTTCTGTTAGGGAATAAACAACCCATCTACCTTCTGTTTTGATGTGGTTTTGTGTTTTAATTAGTGTTTGTGCCAAGTTAGACCTATTGGATCTTCTTGGATGATAGTTATTTGATCTTGCTGTAATTTCCAGAAACTTTGCGTTTAGTGCCCGAATTATTAAAATCATAAGAACGTGATAAAATACTGATTCCAATTGCTGCTGATCAATAAACAAATTGTCTAGGTCTTCTAATTTTGGTAGATATTTTGGAGTTCCAAAAGTTTGCGTTAGTTACAGATTACTACAGACTGTTCTGTTTTTGACAGATTCTGTTTTTCGTGTGTTGTTTGCTTATTTTGATGAATCTATGGCTAGTAAAATAGTTTATAATCCATAGAGAAGTTGTAATACAGTAGGTTTAACACCAATATAAATAAAGAATGATTTCATTACAGTACCTTGAAGTGGTATTTTTGTTTTCTTTCTCTAACGGAGCTCACGAGATTTCTATTGAGTTTTGTGTTGTGAAGTTTTCAAGTTTTGGGTGAATTCTTTTGATGGATTATGGAACAAGGAGTGGAAAGAGTCTAAGCTTGGGGATGCCCATGGCACCCCCAATATAATCCAAGGACACCAAAAATTCAAAGCTTGGGGATGCCCCGGAAGGCATCCCCTCTTTCGTCCACTTCCATCGGTAATTTACTTAGAGCTATATTTTTATTCACCAACATGATATGTGTTTTACTTGGAGCGTCTTGTATTATTTGTGTCTTTGTTTGTTAGTGTGCCACAATCATCCTAGCTATACGCACCTTTTGAGAGAGCCATACATGAATTAGAATTTGATAGAATACTCTATGTGCTTCACTTATATCTTTTGAGCTAAGTAGTTTTGCTCTATGTGCTTCACTTATATCTTTTGAGCTTTATAATTTTGCTCTACGTGCTTCACTTAGATCTTTTAGATCACGGTGGTGGATTTGTTTTAAAGAAACTATTAATCTCTCATGCTTCACTTAAATTATTTTGAGAGTCTTAATAGCATGGTAATTTGCTTAATAATAACATGCTTGGTTTGTGAAACTTTCTTTTGAGTGCGTTGAATACTAAGAAAAGTTGGATGCTTGAAAATTGTTTTGAGATATGGAGGTAGTAATATCAAAGTCATGCTAGTAGAGTAATTGTGGATTTGAGAAGTGCTTGAGTAAAAGTTTGCAAGTCCCGTAGCATGCACGTATGGTAAACATTATGCAACAAATTTCAAACATGAGGTGTTATTTGATTGTCCTCCTTATGAGTGGCGGTCGGGGACGAGCGATGGTCTTTTCCTACCAATCTATCCCCCTAGGAGCATGCGCGTAATGCTTTGGTTTTTTATGGCTTGTAGATTTTTGCAATAAGTATATGAGTTCTTTATGACTAATGTTGAGTCCATGGATTATACACACTCTCACCCTTCCATCATTGCTAGCCTCTACGGTACCGTGCATTGCCCTTTCTCACATCGAGAGTTGGTGCAAACTTCGCCGGTGCATCCAAACCCCGTGATATGATACGCTCTTTCACACATAAACCTCCTTATATCTTCCTCAAAACAGCCACCATACCTACCTATTATGGCATTTCCATAGCCATTCCGAGATATATTGCCATGCAACTTTCCACAATCTAGTTTATCATGACACATTCATCATTGTCATATTGCTTAGCATGATCATGTAGTTGACATAGTATTTGTGGCAAAGCCACCGTTCATAATTCTTTCATACTTGTCACTCTTGATTCATTGCATATCCCGGTACACCGCCGGAGGCATCCATATAGAGTCATACTTTGTTCTAGTATAGAGTTGTAATCATTGAGTTGTAAATAAATAGAAGTGTGATGATCATCATTCAATAGAGCATTGTCCCAAAAAAAAAAGAGAAAGGCCAAAGAAAAAAAAGAAGGCCCCCAAAAAATAAAATAAATAAAAAGGGGCAATGCTACTATCCTTTTTTTCCACACTTTTGCTTCAAAGTAGCACCATGTTCTTCATATAGAGAGTCTCTTGAGTTATCACTTTCATATACTAGTGGGAATTTTCATTATAGAACTTGGCTTGTATATTCCAACAATGGGCCTCCTCAAGTGCCCTAGGTCTTCGTGAGCAAGCAAGTTGGATGCACACCCACTTAGTTTCTTTTGATGAGCTTTCATACATTTATAGCTCTAGTGCATCCGTTGCATGGAAATCCCTACTCCTTGCATTAACATCAATCGATGGGCATCTCCATAGCCCATTGATTAGCCTCGTTGATGTGTGACTTTCTCCTTCTTGTCTTCTCCACATAACCCCCATCATTATATTCTATTCCACCCATAGTGCTAAATCCATGGCTCACGCTCATGTATTGCGTGAAAGTTTATGAGTTTGAAATTATTAAGGTATGAAACAATTTCTTGGCTTGTCATCGGGGTTGTGCATGATGAGAGCATTCTTGCGTGACGAAAATGGAGCATGACTAAACTATATGATTTTGTAGGGATGAACTTTCTTTGGCCATGTCATTTTAAGAAAACATAATTGCTTTGTTGGTTTGCTTGAAGTATTATTATTCTTTATGTCAGTATGAACTTTTGTCTTGAATCTTTCTAATCTGAATATTCATGCCACAATTAATAAGATTTGCATTGAAATTATGCCAAGTAGCACTCCGCATAAAAAATTCTCTTTTATCATTTACCTACTCGAGGACGAGCAGGAATTAAGCTTGGGGATGCCTGATACGTCTCCAACGTATCTATAATTTTTGATTGCTCCATGCTATATTATCTACTGTTTTGGACTATATTGGGCTTTATTTTCCACTTTTATATTATTTTTGGGACTAACCTATTAACCGGAGGCCCAGCCCAGAATTGCTGTTTTTTTGCCTATTTCAGTGTTTCGGAGAAACAGAATATCAAACAGAGTCCAAACGGAATAAAACCTTCGGGAACGTGATTTTCTCACCGAACGTGATCCAGGAGACTTGGACCCTAAGCCAAGGCACAAAATAGGCAGTCACGAGGGTGGGGGGCGCCCCCCCTTAGGGCGCGCCCCCTGCCTTGTGGGCCCCTCGAAGCTCCACCGACGTACTTCTTCCTCCTATATATACCTACGTACCCCCAAACGAACAGATATGGAGCCAAAAACCTAATTCCACCGCCGCAACTTTCTGTATCCACGAGATCCCATCTTGGGGCCTATTCCGGAGCTCCGCCGGATAGGGCCGTCATCACGGAGGGATTCTACATCATCATAGCCTCTCCGATGAAGTGTGAGTAGTTTACCTCAGACCTTCGGGTCCATAGTTATTAGCTAGATGGCTTCTTCTCTCCTTTTGGATCTCAATACAAAGTTCTCCCCCTCTTTTGTGGAGATCTATTCGATGTAATCTTCTTCTTTTTGCGGTGTGTTTGTTGAGACCGATGAATTGTGGGTTTATGATCAAGTCTATCTATGAATAATATTTGAATCTTCTCCGAATTCTTTTATGTATGATTGGTTATCTTTGCAAGTCTCTTCGAATTATCAGTTTGGTTTGGCCTACTAGATTGGTTTTTCTTGCCATGGGAGAAGTGTTTAGCTTTGGGTTCGATCTTGCGGTGTCCTTTCCCGGTGACAGAAGGGGCAGCAAGGCATGTATTGTATCGTTGCCATCGAGGATAACAAGATGGGGTTTATTTCATAGTGCATGAATTTATCTCTATACATCATGTCATCTTGCTTAAAGGGTTACTCTGTTTTTAACTTAATACTCTAGATGCATGCTGGATAGCGGTCGATGAGTGGAGTAATAGTAGTAGATGCAGAATCGTTTCGGTCTACTTGACATGGACGTGATGCCTATATACATGATCATGCCTAGATATTCTCATAACTATGCTCAATTCTGTCAATTGCTCAACAGTAATTCGTTCACCAACCATAGAATACTTATGCTCTTGAGAGAAGCCACTAGTGAAACCTATGGCCCCCGGGTCTATTCTCATCATATCAATCTCCATCATTTTAATCTTGCTTAGCTTTTTACTTTGCCTTTTACTTTTTAGTTTGCATCTCTATACCAAAAATACCAAAACACTATCTATCAGATCTCACTCTCGTAGGTGACCGTGTAGGGATTGACAACCCCTAATCGCGTTGGTTGCGTGTAGCTATCATTTTGTGCAGGTACGAGGGACTTGAGCATGGCCTCCTACTGGATTGATACCTTAGTTCTCAAAAACTGAGGGAAATACTTACGCTACTTTGCTGCATCATCCTCTCCTCTTCGGGGAAAACCAACGCAAGCTCAAGAGGTAGCACACAACTATCACAACTGTCGGGTGGATGTCTGGAATATTTCTGTGAACCTTACTGAATGTTTGCAAGTACTTCCGCAGAGTCTCTCCTTCTTTCTGCCGGAGGAGCTGCAAATCACTGGGCCGCCCTGGTTCTTGATGGCCGCCTGTAAAGGCGCCAATGAACTCGTGGCACAAGTCAGCCCATGTTGAAATGGAGTTCTCCAGCAGGTGCATCAGCCAAGACCTCACATTTCACTTAAGTGCCAAAGGGAAGTAGTTGGTGAATACCTTCTCATCTCTTCCCCCGGCAGCTTGAACGGCGATGGTGTAGATTCTCAAGAACTCTGTCGGGTTCAGCCTTCGATCATATTTCTTTGGTATTTCTGGCTTGAACATGCGAGCGGACGGCCAACAGACTTCCCGCAACCCTCTGGTGAAGGCAGGACACCCAAACTCAAAGGGCACGTGCCCGCCTCCACTGAGCGTGGGTTCGTCGATGTTGGGACCATCGCGTCCATCGGACCGATGGAGGGCGTCACAGCGTCGCTCAACGGTGAAGCACGCGTCTTCCTCCGCCCGTCCTTGGGGCTCGCCGTCGACCTTGATGCGCTCGAGGGCCGGAGGAGGCCATCAAGACACCGTCAGGTTCTTGGTGGCATAGCCCTCGCGCTGGTTGCCGTTGTAGGGACTACCCTGTGGGGGTGGCGCCTTCAGTACGACCAGCAGCGTGGGTCGTCGTTGTCGCCTGGGGAGGCCGTGGTGGGCCAGTTCTCTATGATCCTTATGCTTCGGCGAAGCCAATCAAGCTTTGGATGGTGGCTCGCCACTCATCCATTTGATCGGCAACCGGCGTAAATCTCAACAGCAGTTGGGCCCGCGCCATGGCCTTCGAGGTAGTGCTTGGCATGGGCGATGATGATGTAGATCGCGGCATCACCCGACTCCTGGTGGTGCCGGTTGCAACTGCGCCTTGTCCTCGTCGTTGCAAACTAGCCGCCTAGATGGTGTGGCGACGAGGTGGGGGCGCTTGAGGGCCTGCGGCCCCATTGGGCACAACGGCTAGGTTGGCCCATTTGGGGGCAGCGCGTGCCCCACGGTCGCACCCGCAGCGGAGGCGGCCGGAGGGTTGCGGTTTACCCTAGAACGAGCGCCACTATCGTGGCTGTGCCCTTCGGCTCTGGGAAGGACTGTAGACGGAATAAGTTCTCCACTCGTACCTCATGGAGTGTGGCCGCTAAGATGCTGCTGATGTTGTCCTCCTCCAGCACCACCTGCTCCTGCTTAGGCCGTGGGGGAGGTGGCGACAACACCGTGAGCGCAGACCACGTCCCCGCGACGTGTGCATATCCGCACACCCCCGCGCTCCCAGCGACGTCGGCGGTCGCGGGCGGTGGGGCCTTCGAGGTCGATGCATGATCTGTGGCACAGGGCTTCTTCTTGGGCGCCATAGTCGATGGCGCTATCGATGACGATGACGCGCTACTGACACTCTCGATTTTGCGCAAGTGACCCCCCTACCTGGTGCGCCAAAGATGTCGTGGGAAACCATGGACACCTATGGGGCCATCAGCTCCTTTTGGTTCGGCGGGGGAATGGGCACGTTGCACAAAGAGCGGAGAACGTCAACAACATGGCAGAGACCACATGGGCAATTTTTACCCAGGTACGGGCTGCCGTGAGGCGTAAAACCCTACTCATGCTTTGGTGGATTGATGGTGGAAAATGGTGGTGGACGTAGTACACTCCCCGGCAAGCTCGCCTATGGACGGGAGTGGCAACGCGCGTATGGGTGTGTGAAGACATCATCTTGCTAAACCTTTCTACGGTTGCCATGGGCCTCCTTTTATAGATTAAGGGGTCACCACAATGGCAAATTGGTCATTATGCACTGATATGATAGCAAATAATGCTATCATACCTAATTCTACAGGCGTGCCTGGGCGCATTAAATGCACCACTTAGTGTCATGTCACTGCGTGCCCGACAAGCATTGCCGGGCAGCTTCGCCATTTCCATGTCTACTTGCTTGACACGCCTTAGGACGGGTGTCCTTTGGGCGTGTTTCCTGTAGAAAGTGGCTGCCATGTGGCATGGAGTAGCCACCTAATCACTTTGGGGCTTGACACCGCACTGATCGATGACTTGCGTCATTATGAGGTGGAGCAGTGGAGTCTTGGCGGGGTAATTCGCCCCCACGCAGGTCCCGACAAGCTTGCCGGGACGATCTTGGGGATTACTGCCGGGACAATCCTCGTCCTCGCCAGGCTCGCCTACCCGAAAAGGGAGGCTTTTCCCTTAGTGGCATCTTGCCTCTTTGGCGTGTCTTGGCCTTCCGAGTCTTGTGCTTTGATGGGCTAATCTCTTAAGCTTGGTCTAGCCTTGGATGCTATAACTTGTCCTCGGGCCTGTGCACAGTCTGGGCAACGGACCCATGGTCTATTGCACCGACACATATGAACTGCTTGCGATGATCCAGAACAACATAAATGGGCAGCCAGATGAAGGTGTGTGTGATATACGACATACAGTTCGCTTCGATGAACCGTTTGTGATGATGGAGTTGGACACAAACGATTCGACATAACAAGATGTGTGTGATACCCAACAAACAGGTCGGTAATCAGAATTGTGTGCGATCATTATAGACAAGCATTAATTTTTTGTGAACTATGTGCTCAACATGGCACACAATTCAAGAAACCAACCTGTGGGCGATAATGTAAAAGATCTCTGTCGAATACATATTGCTAACCGTCTGCGCTAATATTGACGGGGGAAACAGAGATAACGAATTAATACGAGCGAATGGAAACAAAGATATATACAGCCTGCTTAATTTAGTCCTTCTTCCTCTTGTTGTTGTTGGATGGCCCCGCGACACCGTCTTGGCGAGGACGCTTCTTGCTGCCGACCATTGGCTTTTCATCGCCGCCGCTGTCGTCATCAACGTTGCTGTTGTCGTCCTCCTCCTCCTCGTTCGACCATTCCTCCTCATCGTCATCGTTGTCCTCTTCTTTGTCCTCCAATGGCTCCTCGTCCATCTGGTTGTCATCTGACGACTGCGGAGGCGACGTGCCTTCCATGATCCAGATATAATTGAGGTCTGGGCTCGACACCGGACTCATGGAAGACGAGCAGGACGATGTTGACCTATCATCGGGCGCCAGACTGCTGGCGGAACTTTCATCCTCGCTGTCGACATCGCTGCGCTATGCATACAAACCGCGAGAGAGCGAGATTGCAGAGTGTGTGCAAGTGTGTAGTGCAGCCGGCCGGGGACGATGACGATGCTGGACAGCTAAGCGGGGTATGCAAAGAAGAGGAATGCCAATTGAAGCGGGGGATTGACGTATTATCTAACCACCGATATAATCAACCGCAACTTTTTGTACCCAGTCGCTCCAAATCCCCAGGGTTGCGCAGTTCTCAATGTTATAATTATGCACACACATTGGAGCATCCAAATATGAAACAAGCATTTTTCATACTACTCCCTATGTACCGGCGACCTAGGTGGGGGAAAACGAGAGAACTTTATGATTATTTTCTAATCAATACCATTGCTTGTAGAGAATTGACCATTGCATGTTATGCTAGTCATTGAATGCATACAAGCCCCATGACTCCTATTGGCTGATTTCTTTTTTCAAGACAACAAACATGGAGCGAGTTTTGGGATTATTTGGTTTTCATAATGTGACTTATGCACTGGTACGAACGAAGTAGGATAGTTGGAAAGTATATTAAGCTCTTCTTGTTGACGAAGCCAGTAATAATCAAACAAAACCCCTAATCATCATTGCAAACAACGCATAGAAGATGGCTAATGCAACAACCACAACTACACATGCTAGTTTCTTCTTGTCTCTTGCTTTCATCTATTGCCTGTGATTGATTCTTTCTTGCTTCATCGTACTGATTGTACACTCCAGAACAGTCAGTTTCTTCTTCAGCTTTACGTTATCTTCTGCGAGCTTGGTGATAACACTCCGGGCCCTACCATGCCGTTCTTCATCCAACCAGTTAACAAATGCACAAGCCTCATATCCCTGCCAATGTTTAATAGTATTAAGGATGAGCGGTGGCATTAACTCAACTAAAATGATGAACTTAGCACTGACCCCTAAGGGGCAACTGAGAAACCGTCTACCAATATTGAATCCCTCCGTGCATACACATCAAGCGGGAGTGTGCCTATGCACACAACTCAGCTTTTGGTACTTCTCGGTAGCGCAAAACTCAAAGTCGAACACATGTTGCAAAAGTCTGGATTCATACTCCGGATCCGGCGGCTGATCACTTTGCACATGCTAAAAAAAGACCGGGATAGATTGGAACCTGACAGGATGATTCAGATCTGTAGTACACCTGCCTTCTGATGACCTTAGGCAAGTGCTCGACGGTGACTGCCATCGTGGCGGCGCTGTCGAGAGCGGCCATACGAGCAGGAGCAGTGATACGTCTCCATCTATCTACTTATCCAAACACTTTTGCCCTTGTTTTGGACTCTAACTTGCATGATTTGGATGGAACTAACCTGGACTAACGTTCTTTTCAGCAGAATTGCCATGGTGTTATTTTTGTGCAGAAACAAAAGTTCTCGGAATGACCTAAAACTTCACGGAGAATATTTTTGGAACAAAAAAAATACTGGCGAAAGAATCAACACCAGGGGGTCCACACCCTGTCCATGAGGGTGGAGGGCGCGCCCACCCCCTAGGGCGCCCCCTGTCTCGTGGGCCCCCTGAGCTCCACTGACCTCAACTCCAACTCTATATATTCTCGTTCAAGGAGAAAAAAAATCAGAGAGAAGGATTCATAGAGTTTTATGGTACGGAGCCGCTGCCAAGCCCTAATCTCTCTTGGGAGGGCTGATCTGGAGTCTGTTCGGGGCTCCGGAGAGGGGAATCCATCGCCATCGCCATCATCAACCTTCCTCCATCACCAATTTCTTGATGCTCACCTCCGTGCATGAGTAATTCCATCATAGGCTTGCTAGACGGTGATGGGTTGGATGAGATTTATCATGTAATCGAGTTAGTTTATTTAGGGTTTGATCCCTAGTATCCATTATGTTCTAAGATTGATGTTGCTATGACTTTGTTATGCTTAATGCTTGTCACTAGGGCCCGAGTGCCATGATTTCAGATCTGAACCTATTATGTTTTCATGAATATATGTGAGTTTTTTATCCTATCTTCCAAGTCATTAATCACCTACTATGTGTTATAATCTGGCAACCCTGAAGTGACAATAACCGGGACCACTCCCGGTGATGACCGTAGTTTGAGGAGTTCATGTATTCACTAAGTGTTAATGCTTTGGTCCGGTACTCTATTAAAAGGAGGCCTTAATATCCCTTAGTTTCCAATAGGACCCCGCTGCCACGGGAGGGTAGGACAAAGGATGTCATGCAAGTTCTTTTCCATAAGCACGTATGACTATATTCGGAATACATGCCTACATTACAATGATGAACTGGAGCTAG
The DNA here is from genome assembly GCA_032464435.1 of Aegilops umbellulata. Classification (NCBI taxonomy): domain Eukaryota; kingdom Viridiplantae; phylum Streptophyta; class Magnoliopsida; order Poales; family Poaceae; genus Aegilops; species Aegilops umbellulata. The sequence continues at coordinate 33,316,649 of CP136055.1, read as the reverse complement.
TTCTGTGTCACCCTATGTTATAACTGTTGCATGAGGAATCGCATCCGACATAATTGTTCATCATTGATCCAATGCCTATGAGCTTTTCACATACTGATATTTGCTTAGTTACTTTTCCGTTGCCACTGTTACGATTACTACAAAACTGCTAGTGTTACCTTTGCCACCGTTACCGTTACTACCATACTACTTTGCTACTAAATACTTTGCTGCAGATATTAAGTTTTCCAGGTGTGGTCGAATTGACAACTCAACTGCTAATACTTGAGAATATTCTTTGGCTCCCCTTGTGTCGAATCAATAAATTATGGTTGAATACTCTACCCTCGAAAACTGTTGCGATCCCCTATACTTGTGGGTTATCAAGACTATTTTATGGCGATGTTGCCGGGGAGCATAGCTCTATTCTTTGAGTCACTTGGGATTTACATCTGTCGATCACTATGAGGAACTTGAAAGACGAAGAAACCAAGATTTATCCCTCAACTACGAGGGGAGGTAAGGAACTGCCATCTAGCTCTGCACTTGATTCACCTTCTGTTATGAGTAAATTTTCGACACCTACACCTGCTATTGATTCTGATAGGTCGCATGTTATTGATGATGCCACTTTTGCTATGCATAATGCTTATGATGAAACTACTTTTATGCTTGATAATACTGTGCCATTAGGTGAATTTCGTGATGAACAACTTGCTAGGGCTAGAGAGAATGAAATTATTGAAACTGATAATATTGATGAAAGTGATGATGAAGATTCTCCCCCTAGATATGAATTGCCTATTGTGCCTGAGGGTTATGTTATGGATGAAGAAACTGCTAGAGATTTTCTTGCTTGTAATGACAAATATGATCTTAAGAAACTATTAGCTAAGCTGAAAGAAAAGTCTTTGAATGCTACAATGAAATATGACCCTGCTTTTGCTACTTCACCTATGTGTATTTCTGATAAGGATTATGATTTCTCTGTCGATCCTGAGTTAATTACTTTGGTTGAATCTGATCCTTTTTATGACTATGAATCTGAAATTGTTGTGGCACATCTTACTAAATTAAATGATATAGCCACCCTATTCACAAGTGAGGAAAAAATTCGTTACTACTATATCCTTAAGTTATTTCCATTCTCATTAAAGGGTGATGCTAAAACTTGGTTTAATTCTCTTGATCCTGGTTGTGTGTGTAGTCCCCAGGATATGATTTATTACTTCTCTGCTAAATATTTCCCCGCTCATAAGAAACAAGATGCCTTAAGGGAAATATATAATTTTGTGCAAATTCAAGAAGAGAGTCTCCTACAAGCTTGGGGGAGGCTTCTCCGATTACTTAATGCTTTGCCTGATCATCCTCTCAAGAAAAATGAAATACTTGATATCTTTTATAATGGACTAACCGATGCTTCCAGAGACCACCTGGATAGTTGTGTTGGTTGTGTTTTCAGGGAGAGAACTGTTGATCAAGCTGAATTGCTACAAGAAAATTTCAATGCTTATGTTAGTAGACATTTGAAACGAAATGCTTATATGATTGAACACTTGAGTTATTATATGTCTAGCATTAAATGTGAACTTAAGCTTATTAGTAAACATGCTTCCATGGTTACCACTCAAGTAGAGCAAGTGTTTAAAGCTCAAAATGATTTGTTCAATGAATTAAATAATAAGAAAAATGATAATGCTGTTAGAGTTGTGACTAGAGGGGGTAGAATGACTCAGGAACCTTTGTATCCTGAGGGCCACCCGAAGAGAATTGAGCAAGATTCTCAGAGAACTAATGTTGATGCACCTAGTCCTTCTAAGAAGAAGAAAAATGATAGGACTTTGTGTAAGTGCATCTAGTGGCCCTTAGTGATTTTGGTGTATTGAAGACTTATAGGTTAAGTATCTAATGCGTTTATGAGTGTACACAAATCTATAAGTCTATGAGGAGTTTGATATTTACAGAGAAAGTCGACCCCTAAAATGAAGTTCTTCGACTGAAGACTTTGATATAGTGAAGACTTTCTGAAGACTTTGAAAGTGAAGAAATTGGTGTGACCTTGAAGACTTGGTATTCATTCGAGGAACATGAAGCGTGAAGACTTTTGTTTTCGTAGTTTCATTTTCTCTTTCTTGAGTCATAGGAAACACCGTACTGTTAAAGGGGGTCGAGGAAATACTAAGGAGAAAATTTCCATGTGATGCTCAACTCAAATCCTAAACCTACCAATCCCTTCGAGTGAAGCCATTGGAAATCTCATACAGTTCAGTCAATTTCTTCAGTGACAGAGACGCAGTTCTTCTGGTCACTGAGGACTTTGCTCTGACTGAGGAGTTAGGAATTCGCCAGTGCGAATTACCTACACAGTGAGGAACATGAGAGCCCTGAGGAATTTGTACCTCAAATTTCCGACCATTGCTGTGCTGCGCGCCAGCTGTCCGAAAATATCTTGTCCACCTAACGGTCATATCATTGAAGGGCATTTATGTCTTATCATGTCGGGCTGCTCCCTAGGCTATAAATAGCCGCCCCCTACAACCACTAGCTGGTTGGCTGCTCCGCGAGAACTTGACACTTGTCATTTGAGAGCAACCCATCCTCCGAGGACTTTGAGCGAAAATCATCAAGTGAGGAAAATCCAAACCCCAAACCCAAAACACCTACAAACCCAAAGTGATTTAGCATCACTGAAGAGATTGATCCTGCGTGGATCCGGCGCTTGTTACCTTTGAAGACTATGCTTCTTCCAGACGGTTAGGCGTCAAGGTATAGAGCATCCAAGAGGAATTGTGGATCGCCGAGTTACCAAGTCTGTGAAGGTTTGGAAGTCACCTGAAGACTTACCACGAGTGATTGGGTGAGGACTGTGTGTTCTTAGCTCAAGGAGAATACGGTGAGGACTGTGTGTCCGGGACCGGGTGTCCTCGAGTTTAAATACTCAGCCGCTCCAACCAGATGTACAACTGAGACAACAGTTGGAACTGGTCTACCAAATCATTGTCTTCACCAAGCTTACTGGTTCTATTTCCTCAACTCTTTCATTTCCTCAGTACTGTGTTGTTTGTTTATCATATCTGTGTTTGAAGACTTTGACTGAAGACTTTCTCAATTTCCTCAGTTCAATTTCTTCAGTCTGTTTGTCTTCATCTTGTGTTATCCTGTGTTTACGCTTTCTGTACTTTGTGTTTGTCTTCATTTCATCATGATGACTATGCTTGAATTCTATTATGTTTTCATCTGAGTACTTATTCCGCTGCTAGTAGTTCTTCGCTAAGGAATTTCCTCACTAGCAAATTCCTCAGTGAAGAATTTCATAAAAATCGCCTATTCACCGCCCCTCTAGTCGATATAACGCACTTTCAATTGGTATCAGAGCAAGGTACTCCCTTGTTCTGTGTGATTTTGTTTTAACCGCCTGGAGTTTTAGTTATGTCGACCGCAGGTATGATCAAGGTCTCTGCTGGGTGTCCTACCTTCGATGGGACGGACTACCCCTACTGGATGAATAAGATGCGAATGCATCTTGAGGCAATTGATAGTGATCTCTGGTATGTTGTGGAAAATGGTGTTCCCTCCGTCACTCCCTCACTGAACGCTACCGATGTGAAGAGATTCAAGCAACTCGACTCCCAAGCGAAGAATATCATATGTGGCCATCTGAGTAAGGGTCAGTATGGTAGAGTGAGTGCTTTGGAAACTGCAAAGCTTATCTGGGATAGGCTATCCAAGGTCAATGAAGGAGTTTCAACTCAGCGTGACTCAAGAGTTGATGTTCTTCGTAATCTCTTCAATCGCTTCAAAAGACTCGACAATGAAAATGTGCAGCAAACCTTCGATCGCCTCACTGACATCTCAAATGAGCTTCAAGCACTTGGTGCCACTGACATCACCGACCATGAGGTGGTGAAGAAATTGCTGAGATCGCTTGATTCCTCATTTGACACTCTGGCACTGATGATACAAGAGCGTGGTGATTACAAGTCACTTGACCCCGCTGATATTCTCGAGAGGCTAAACACTCATGAGTTCCAGCTTGCTGAGAAGAGATAAAATTATTTTGAGAGGCATGCTTTTCCTCTCAACGAAAACGACCAAGAATTTCCAATGTCTTCCATGCTAGATAAATCATAGGCGGTTCCCAAACAGACAATAAAGTTTATTTCCTTTCAACATTCTTACACAATCCATGGCTAGCCATATCCACGTGTGCCTTCCATACCAACACTTTCCAAGGAATTTATTATTAACAACATATTAAAAAGATTCATTTTGGGACTGGGCATCCCTATTACCTGCCACACTCTCGTGCAATGACAAGTGAATAAGCACTCATCGTGAGAATAAAATACCTAGCATGGAAAATATTGGCCACCCCCTGCCGCTTCATGAGCGGTACGGACACACAAAGTGGAAATTAATTTTGAAAATTAGAGTTGACACATACAAATTTACTTGGAACAGCAAGGAAACACCCCATATAGGTAGGTATGGTGGACTCATTTGGCACAACCTTGGTTTAAGGAGTTGGATGCACAAGCAGCATTCCCGCTTAGTACAAATGAGCGATAGCAAATAGATTGAGAAGCGGCCAACCAAAAAACAAAAAACGGTCATAAACACGCATTAAACATAAATAATTCTGAATAATGCACCACAAGTAGTATATAATTTTGTTGCATAACTATTGACTTTCGTGCTTGCATAGGGAATCACAAACCTTTACACCAATATTCTTACTAAAGCATAATTACTCACTAACATGATTCATGTATCACTATCTTCATATCGCAAAACTATTGAAATGAATCAAGTTTATAATGACCAATGATCTTCATGAAAGTTTTTATTATATCCCTCTTGAATATTCATCACTTTCGGACTAAATTCATATCTCATGCAAATTACTATTACTATTACCAACTCTCAAAAAGATTTAAGTGAAGCATGAGAGTATAAATATTTCTTCAAAATTTATCATATCAACTCTCAAAATAATTTAAGTGAGGCATGAGAGCATATCAACTCTTAGTGATGACTACGCTCCCACCTATTGCTTCATGGCAAAGGGTGCCAAGGTACTCAAATACGCCTCCTCTGAATCTAGCGATGACGAATCTGATGAAAAACTTAAGCCTAGCTACTCTAAACTTGCTAAGATTGTTGTGCAACAACAAAAGGCTTTTGAAAAGGTTCAAAACATGCTAGACAAAAGTGATGATATGTTGGGTGAAGAATTGGATCGCACTAAGGCCTTAACTGAAAATCTTCAGAGACTTCAGACCAGGTTTGACAACCTTCAAAATCATCATAACACTCTCTTATCTGACCATAAGAAGCTTTCTTATGAATATCTTCAAAAGAAGTAAGATCTTGAGAAGCTAAGAGAGAGTTATGAAGATCTTCAGAAGGAGCGCGATTCATTACTTGCTCAACAAATCAGCGCTGCTCAGGAAGAATTTATTCCTCCATGTTTAAAATGCATTGAATGAGAATCTACTAATTCCTCACCTGAATGTTCAAATGCTTCAAATGTTACAAATTCTTCACCTGCCTCTGCTATCACTAATTCCTCATCTGAGGACATTGCTAGTATTACTGACGATGCAGGACTGAAGGAATTGTACATAGCAGGCATGTACAAAAGTCTCAAAGGGCATCAGACTCTTTGTGATGTGCTTAAAAAGCAGATCCTCAACAGGAACCCTAGGAAAGAGGGTATTGCCTTTGAGAGGAAACTCAATGCTGATGGTACATATTGGAAGCCTGAGCAGTACGCCAAAACCTCATGGGTTGCTGCAAAGGGACCTCCAGTTGATCCATCTAATTTATCTGGCTATACATGTGAATCTTCTCATTCTTCTGATGAGTCTTTTGACTCCAAGTATAAACTATTCAAAAATCAGAATGGTGAAGTATTTGCTAGATATGTTGGCACTAACTGCAGGAACGGTTCTCCTGTGAAGAAAATCTGGGTTCCCAAAAGGCGCCTTGAAAGTCTTCAGGTGAATGTCCTCATGACACCACCTGTGTGGAAAAGGAACCTCAGATCAAATTCTTCATATGGACCAAATTCTTCATATGAGCATTATTCTTCATATGGATCCAAGTCCTCATACGGACCAAATTCATCAAGGGGATCAAATTCTTCACATGGATCAAAGTCCTCATATGAACATCATCGTGCTAACAACTCTGTTTCGCAGGGAAGAGCCAAGGGCTATGAATATGAGCATTATTCTTCAAATTATTATGTTCATAAGTCCTCGAAGAATTTCTCTGCTTATGCATATGCTTACCCTAATCCCTCTTATGTGAAACGAAATGGTTTGGCTGCTTTGCCACCATTCTCATATGGAGCTCGCAGAGTGATGAACTCTTTGCCACCCCTTCAGATGTCGGTGGTGAAGAAAAGGAACTAATCCCTTCTGCAGGGTCAGGTCTCCAGACGTGAAATAACGTCTGAAGAATTTGCTGGGGACCTGACAAAAAGTGCCTGAAAGGACGCAGGCTAACCATGATGAAATGAACTTTCATTTCACACGTCCTCCCTCTGTTTTATCTGTCTACTACCTGATGAAATTGATCTGATGAATTGTGATATCATATTCTTCACTGCTGAAGTATATGAGGTCATAAGTTGCACTAATTCATCTGCAGGATGATCAACCCAAAGCCACTGAATGGGTACTTGATAGTGGATGTACAAATCACATGACTGGTGACAAGAATCTGTTAATGGATGCTCCCTTATCAGCGTCACACATGAAGCATATTATGTTCGCTGATAAAAGCAAAAGTCAGGTATTGGGTCTTGTTAAGGTTGCTATCACAAAGGATCGACACATGGACAAAGTCATGCTTGTTGAGTCCTTAGGATATAATCTTATGTCTGTCTCAATGCTTTGTGATCTTGATATGGTTGTTGTCTTTGGAAAGTATCGTTGTGTTGTGATTATGGAAGCTGACAATTCCAAAGTCTTCGAAGGCTTTAGGAGAGGAGACTTGTATATTGTTGATTTCTCTGCAGATTCACAACCAGCTGTGTGCCTACTTGCAAAAGCTTCAGAAGGATGGCTATGGCATCGACGACTTGGTCATGCAGGCATGAGGAATTTGAACACGCTTGCGAAGAAGAAACATGTCATTGGCATTGAGAATGTCAAATTCCTCAAGGATCACTTGTGCGGTGCCCGTGAAGCTGGAAAGATGACAAAGGCCAAGCATCCAGCGAAGACTATCATGACCACTACTCGTCCTTTTGAATTGCTTCACATGGATCTCTTCGGTCCTAACCATTATTCCTCTGTTTCGAATGAAGCATCTCAATATGGCTTTGTTATTGTTGATGATTACTCTCGTTACACATGGGTACACCTTGTCTCTTACAAAACTGAAGTGCAGGAAGTCTTCAAACGATTTTCCTCGAGGGCTTCAACCAACTTTGGTGTGAAGATTAAGCACATCAGAAGTGACAACGGCACTGAGTTCAAGAATTCGGGTCTCGATGACTACCTTGATGAACTTGGTATTACTCATGAGTTATCTGATCCTTATACTCCTCAACAGAATGGCGTCGTGGAGCGCAAGAACAAGACTCTTGCTGAGATGGCTCGCACTATGCTCGATGAGTACAAAACCCCTCGTCGTTTCTGGGTTGATGCAATTGATACTGCGTGCCATATCATCAATAGAGTATATCTTCACAAAGTCTTCAAGAAGACTGCATATGAACTCCTCACTGACAAGAAACCTAATGTAAGTTATTTCAAAGTCTTCGGTGCTAAATGTTGGATTAGAGATCCTCATCACAACTCTAAATTTGCACCGAAAGCACATGAAGGTTTTATGCTTGGTTACGGAAAGGACTTGCACACCTACAGAGTCTTCAACAATGTTCTTCACAAGATTGTTGAAACTGTAGATGTGCGGTTCGATGAAACAAATGGCTCGCAAAGAGAGCACCTACCTTCTGTGTTAGATGAACCTGCACCTGAGGATTCAATCAAGCACAAGGCTACTGAAGATGTCATTCCTACTGAAGAATCTGCTGAAGAATTCATTCCAGAACGTGAAGAACGTCGAGCTGATGCACCTGAAGAAAATGCTGAGGAAATTGATGGTGAAGAAAATGCTGATCAAATTCCTCAACGACAACCAGCTCACCCTTGCGTTGCAAAAGAAGTGCAAGTGGAGAAGATCATCGATGACATTAGAGCACCAGGTCCTCTCACACGCTCAAAAGCTTCACATCTATCTAACTTTTGTGGGCACTTTGCTTTTGTCTCTATCACAGAGCCCACTAAGGTAGATGAAGCATTTCTGGAGCCTGAGTGGATTCAGGCCATGCAAGAAGAATTACATCAGTTCAAGCTCAACAACGTATGGGAACTAGTCGATCGTCCCGATCCTCGCAAGCATAACATCATTGGCACAAAGTGGATCTACCGCAACCAGCAAGATGAAAATGGTGTTGTGGTGAGGAATAAGGCACGACTAGTAGCTCAAGGCTACACACAGGTTGAAGGAATTGATTTCGATGAAACTTTTGCACCTGTTGCTAGACTTGAGGCTATTCGCATATTGCTTGCTTATGCTAACCATCATGATATCATCTTACACCAAATGGATGTGAAAAGTGCATTCCTCAATGGTAAGTTTGAGGAAGAAGTATATGTTGCTCAACCACCAGGTTTTGAAGATTCAAAGCATCCTGACAAAGTCTTCAGACTTAACAAGGCCCTCTATGGCCTCAAGCAGGCCCCACGGGCGTGGTATGATACACCGAAGAAATTCTTCATGAAGAAAGGCTTCACACCCGGTTCACTCGATCCTACTCTCTTTACTAAATCTTATGATGGTGAACTGTTTGTGTGCCAAATATATGTTGATGATATTATCTTTGGATGTACTGACCAACGTTAAAGTGATGAATTTGCCTATATGATGAGAGAAGAATATCAAATGTCTATGATGGGAGAGTTGAAATTCTTCTTAGGTCTTCAAATTCGTCAATAGCGCAATGGCATATTCATATCTCAGGAGAAATACCTCAAGGATCTCCTGAAGAAATTCGGCATGCAAGATTGCAAAGGCATCAAAATTCCTATGCCCACAAATGGTCAACTATGCACTGATGAAAATGGTACTGACTTTGACCATAAGGTATACCGCTCCATGATTGGTTCTGTCGGTGTACTAAAGTAGGGGTACCTTAGTACCCCGAACTTGTGCACGGGCAGTAGTAGCCTCCCGCGGCAAGGCCTGCCATGGGAGCGACAAGAGTCTCCACGGCCCGCTCCGGGCCGGACGAAGGCCAAGTGATCGAGCCTAGAAGACCAAGCCCCGGCGAGAGGAGCTTGCCGGGTCGAGAAGGCAAGGTCCGGCAAGAGGAGCTTGCCGGGCCAAGACGACAAGGCCCCGGCAAGAGGAGCTTGCCGGGACGACTAAGCCGAAGCACCAAGGCCCCGGTGGGAGGAGCTCGCCGGGACGGCCAAGCCAAGGCACCCCAAGAGAAGCCCGTCGCGGCGCGCCACGCGCCCCGGCAAGGCCTGGCGAGCGGCAAGCTCCCAGGTGCAGCAAGCCGCTTGCCGCGGCAAACCACCACATCAGGCCCGCGCTCCAGCTCACCTTCCCACGCGTCGCTCTAGGGCTTCCCCGGAGGCACGTGGCGGGACGCCGCGCAACCTGAGACGCGCGGTGGCATGCAACGTTGACAGAGTCGCCCCCGTGGCGAGCGGAGGCGCTCCTAACGGTCCACCTCGGCACTGTTCAGGCGATCCAGACGGGCATTTAATGCCTTTGTCCCCCGCCGTCAGAGTTAGGTGCGATAGCACTGTGCGGCCACTATTCCCACAATCCATTGCCATTTTTACCCTCACCCGCATCGCTCCCTGTGGGAAACCCCTTGGCATATAAAAGGAGGCCCATGCGCACGTAGAGGGGGGATCGGACCCAATAGGCCCTCGCCTACGTCCAGCTCCAGCTTACTGTAGCTTCTTGCGCTCCAGAGCAAGAACCCGAATCAACCAGGCATGCAGCAGTAGGGTTTTACGCATCCATGCGGCCCGAAGCTGGGTAAAATCGTTGTGTGTGTGTGTGTCGCCTCGATCTGCTCTTTGTGCATCCTCGCCCCCGCCGAACCGACAAGGGGCTCCGTCCCCATAGGTGCTCGTGGAGGCCGATATCCCCCGACATCTTTGGCGCGCCAGGTAGGGGGCGTCGAGGTTGTGTGAATCAGATCCGGCGTCCGCGCGAGCCAGGCTCTCATCGTTTGCGCCAGTATGGCGCCGAAGAAGAAAGCTCCGGAGGTGACCGGCCCGTCAGTGTCGAACCCGCCACCCATGGAGCCGACGGGTGGTGGGGAGGACGCCGGCGGAGGAACGGCCACCGTCGAACCAGTTCTTGGTCCCGCGGCGTCCGAGCTCGCCCCGCGCCCCGCTCAGGAGGCGCAAAACCAGCAGCGTCATGGTACCCATGGTACCATACGCTCGCTGGACCCGGGCCACGCTGGTGGATCCCAGGGCGCTCAGGACCGGCATGCAATCCAGCGTGCCGGGACGAGCGTCGTGCGGCTGCCTGGACCGGGTGCTGCTCCTTCTAACGTGGTTAGGAGTTCGAGCACATCCCGCTCCTCGCGCCGCTCGCCGCCTCTGCCCGCCACCCCAGCGGAAGCTCTCGCGCGAGCCCAGCTACTCCTAGACTACCCTCCAACGGCGGACAAGCTCGACGGCTGGAGGGCAACCATCCAGAGCCTCATCGGTTTCGCCAACGGTGACACTCCCCGGCAGCACTGCGCGTCGCAGCTGCGGCCAGTCTCCCAGGCGAGAACCGATGGCGCCGAGAACGGCGGGGGCGCGACCACCGTGCACTCCCCGCCCCAGAGGCCACGGTCGCCGACTCGCCGGGTTCACCTCGACGACGACTCCACCGCATCGTCGAACCCGCGAACTCGCCGCGACCAATGCCAAGTCCTTCACGAACGAAGGGAAGAAGACGCTCGAACCCGCATCGAGCGCAGAAGAGAGGCGCGGCGTCAATCAGACCAGCGCGTTGGGCCCACTGGGGACATGCACGCGCCGGGGGAACCAGGCGAACTGCCGTATTCGGTAGGTTGCCCTGCGTTCACCCGCGAGCTGCGACAAGTCCAGTGGCCCAGCACAAAGAACTTCAAGCCCGACGTGCCCGAGAAGTACGACGGCAAGTCGCATCCTTCTGAGTTCCTCAGCATCTACACCATTGCGGTGCAGGCTGCCGGGGGACGGGACGATAAGATCCTTGCCAACTACTTCCCGCTGGTACTCAAGCCCAACGTCAGATCCTGGCTCATGCACTTGCCGGACGGCTCCATCTCCTCCTGGCCAGATCTATGCCATCAGTTCGTGGGCGCCTTCACGGGCGGCCACAAACCCCATGGCCAGGCGAGCGACCTCCATCTGCTTGTTCAGAAGGAGGGGGAGCCTTTGCGCAAGTTCATCCAGAGGTTCAGCCGTGTGCACTACAACATCCCAGACGTCCACCCCACCGCGGTGATCAGCGTGTTCCACCAGAACGTGCGTAACCGCAGGATGCGGGAGGAGATGGCGATGTGCAAAACTAAGGAGGTCAGCGAGCTTTACGCCCTGGCCGACAAGTGTGCACGCGCTGAGGAGGGGAGGCGGCTCCCCGGAGAAAGTGTTGGAGAAGGGGACTCCGACAGTGAAGGTACCGCCCCGGCAAGGAAAGGCCGGCGGTGGAACGGCAAGAAGAAGAAAAACCCAGAGGTACTGGTTGGCGAGAAGTCCGGCAGCGAGGGCTCCGCCAAGAAAGCCCAGGCGGGAGGCCCCGGCAAGGAGGTTGCCACGTGCGCCAACTGCCGGGCGGTGGCGGCTGCCGATAAGCGGGACGGTACCGACAAGAAGTACTGCAAGATCCACCGCACCAGGGGCCACGACCTCCAGAGTTGCAAGCAAGTCGAGCGACTCGTCGACCTGCAAAAGGCCGAGTACGCATGACGCGACAAGGAGAGGGCCCAAGCAGGTGGCGGGGGATCCGGCACGAAGCGTCCCGGCCCGGGGGAGCGCCGCGGCAAGGACAAGCAGCGGCAAGCAGACAGACCTCCCTGGGGCCGCGACAAGAGCGAAGACGAAGACGACGACGAAGACATGGAAGACCCCGAGACCAGTGAGCAGGAGTTTCAGAAAGCCACTGAGGTCTTGTGTGTGGACGGCGGTGCCTCCCTGCACGCTTCCCACCACCAGCTTAAACGGTGGGTGCGGGAGGTCAATGCAGTGGAGCCACCTGTCGAGTCACGCAGACCCCTGAGATGGTCCAGCACACCTATCATCTTCGACATTGAGGACCACCCTGATCGCACAATCGCGGTCGGGTGCTTGCCGATGTTGGTCTCCCCAATGATCCGCAACCTCAAGGTCACTAAGATGCTAGTTGACGGCGGGGCCGGCTTGAATCTGATCTCCTCTGCTGTTCTCCGGAGACTCCAAGTTCCCGACAGCGAGCTCGAAGAAACCGGCACATTCCAAGGAATCAACCTGGGAAGGAGCAAGCCGAAGGGAAAGATCACGCTGTCGGTAACATTTGGCAGCGAGCTGAATTTCAGAACTGAGAAGGTCACCTTTGACGTCGCCGACCTTCCGTTGCCTTACAACGGGATCCTCGGCCGACCAGCACTCGCCAAGTTCATGGCGGCCTCTCACTATGCGTATAACATGCTCAAGATGCCCGGCCCGATAAGCGTCATTTCTGTCCCCGGCGACAAGAAGGATGCCCTTATCTAAGCCGACCAGTTATACCGTGACGCAACAGCGGCAACGGCCCGCGGTCCGCCCGCCGCTGGAGCTTCCGGGGGAAAGAAGAAGCCCGGCAAGTGCTCTGGCGCCCACTCCGGCAAGCGCGCCTCTTCGGAGTGCTGCGCCGCCGTCGAGGACGTGCCATCGAGCCCCGCCGGCAAGAAGACCAAGTCCGGCAAGTGCTCTGGCGCCCACTCCGGCAAGCGCGCCTCTTCGGAGTGCTGCGCTGCCGTCGAGGACGTGCCCTCGAGCCCCGCCGGCAAGAAGACCAAGTACGGCAAGTGCTCTGGCGCCCACTCTGGCAAGCGCGCCTCTTCGGAGTGCTGCGCTGCCGTCGAGGACGTGCCCTCGAGCCCCGCCGGCAAGAAGGCCAAGCCCGGCGAATGCTCTGGTGCCCACTCCGGCAAGCGCGCCTCTTCGAAGTGCTGCGCTGCCGTCGAGGACGTGCCATCGAGCCCCGCCGACGAACACGAGAAGACGACGGCTGCTCCACCCGCGGCCAAGAAGGTGCCCGCCAAGGAGGACGGCACTGGTGGTACCTTCACCATCAGTGCCACTCTCGGCCCCAAATAGGAAGGCGCGCTCATCGCTTTCCTGCGGGCGAATGTCGATGTGTTTGCCTGGCAACCATCAGACATCCCCGGCGTTCCCAGGGAAGTGATTGAGCACCACCTTGCCGTCTGTCCTCATGCGCGGCCCGTCAAGCAAAAGGTCAGGAAACAAGCGGTGGAGCGCCAAGAGTTTATCGCGGAGGAAATCAAGAAGTTGGAAGCGGCAGGCCTCGTCAGAGGCGTGCTCCATCCGACGTGGTTGGCCAATCCTGTCGTCGTGCGCAAGGCAAACGGGAAATGGAGGCTTTGCATCGATTTCACCGATGTCAACAGAGCCTGCCCTAAAGATCCATTTCCCTTGCCGCGCATCGACCAGATTGTTGACTCCACGGCCGGATGCGACCTGCTTTCATTCCTTGACGCCTACTCCGGGTACCACCAGGTCTTCATGGCCGAAGAAGACGAAGAGAAGACCGCGTTCATCACTCCGTGCGGCACGTACTGTTTTGTACGGATGCCTTTTGGACTGAAGAACACGGGCTCGACATTTGCAAGGGTTGTCCACACTGCTTTTGAGCCACAGATCCACAGAAATGTGGAGGCCTACATGGACGACATTGTGGTCAAGAGCAGAGACAAGGCAACCTTGGTACAAGACTTGGAAGAGACCTTTGCAAACTTGCGCAAGATCAGCCTCAAGCTCAACCCCGAGAAGTGCGTGTTCGGAGTTCCCTCCGGCAAGCTTCTCGGGTTCTTCGTGTCTCAGCGTGGGATCGAAACCAACCCCGACAAGATCAAGGCCATCGAGCAGATTGAAGCACCAACGCGTGTCAAGGACGTGCGAAGACTTGCCGGCTGCGTGGCGGCTCTCAGCAGATTTATTTCCAGGTCCGCGGAACGCGCCCTGCCATTTTTCAAAATCTTGAAAAAGGCAGGTCCAGTAAAATGGACTCCGGAAGCAGAGGCTGCGCTGCAAGACTTGAAGAAATACCTGTCCTCCGCCCCTATACTTGTCGCGCCTAGACCACAAGAGAAGTTGCTGCTCTACCTAGTGGCAAATAATCAAGTGGCTAGTGCTGCGTTAGTTGCGGAGAGGGAAGCTGATGACGAGCCAGCAGCCACGGCAAGCGCGTCCGACGGCAAGCAGGGGGCTTCCCCGTCAAGCTCTGGCCCCGACGAAGGCGGATCCGTGCAAGCGCAAGGGGAAGTGCAGAGGAAAAGGATGGTGCAGCGCCCAGTTTACTTCATCAGTTCCCTCTTGCAGGGGGCTAGGTCGAGGTACTCTGGTGTGCAGAAATTGCTCTTCGGCCTCCTCATGGCCTCGAGGAAGCTGCGCCATTACTTCCAAGCACACGAGATCACAGTGGTCACTCGCTTTCCGCTTAATAGGATACTGCAAAATCCCGAAGCGACAGGCAGGATTGTCGAGTGGGCACTAGAACTGTCAAGCTTTGGCCTCAAGTTCGAGAGCACATCGACCATCCAGAGCCGAGCATTGGCAGAGTTCATAGTAGAGTGGACGCCGACACCGGACGAAGAAATTCCCGAGACGAGCATCCCCGGCAAGGAAGCAACCAAAGAGTGGCTGATGTACTTTGATGGTGCCTTTTCGCTGGAAGGCGCCGGTGCTGGCGTGCTGCTCATCGCGACCACCGGAGAGCACCTCAAGTACGTCGTCCAGATGCACTTTCCCAAGGAGCAAGCAACCAACAATACGGCAGAGTATGAAGGTTTGCTCGCCGGTCTCAGGATCGCGGCGGAACTTGGGATTAAGAAGCTCATTGTCAGGGGTGACTCGCAGCTCGTCGTCCGCCAAGTGAACAAGGATTACCAGTGCCCGTTGATGGAAGCTTACGTTGATGGAGTGAGGAAGCTGGAAGAGCGCTTTGACGGCCTGCAAATGGAATATGTTCCAAGAGCAAAAAACGACATCGCCGACGGCCTGTCAAAATGCGCCGCACTAAAGCTACCTGTGGAACCAGGGACCTTTGTGCTCAAGCTGACTCAGCCATCCGTGACGCCATCGACTGGGCCAAGCAAGAAGAGAAGACCGGTCTCTGATGGCTCTCTCCCGGCAGAGCTTCCTGAAGCCGCCGCCAAGAGAGTCCCCGAGATTAACGCCAAGAGTGCTGAGGAGCTGCCCGCTCCGGCAAGCCCCAGGGTTTGTCCCGACGAAGCGGGCGCTCCCGGCAAGCCACGCCCCGGCAAGCCTGCCGGGGAACGTCAAGCTCCGGCTGAGCCTCAAGTCCTCGCCGTGGAAGCTGATGTTCCCGCAGCCGCCGACATGCCTCTAGTCCTCGTCGTCGAGCCACAGGCTCCGACGTGGGCACAGCAGATCGTCCGTTTCCTCCTGACAGGAGAGCTTCCCGTAGAACAAGAAGAAGCTGAAAGAGTAGCCCGGCAGTCCAGTATGTACCAGTTCGTCGATAGCGCACTGTACAGAAGAGGACGCAATGGGGTGAAATTGAAGTGCATCCACCGGGAAGACGGACAGAAGCTGTTGGCGGAGATACACGGAGGCATATGTGGGCACCACATTGGCGCCAGAGCACTTGCCGGAAAGGCGTTCCGGCAGGGCTTCTTCTGGCCCACTGCCCTCCAGGATGCAACTGCACAAGTAACCAAGTGTGAAGCGTGCCAGTTCCATTCCAAGAAGATACACCAGCCAGCTCAAGCTCTCGAGATGATCCCTTTATCCTGGCCCTTCTCGGTCTGGGGGCTCGATATCCTTGGCCCCTTCCCCCGATCCATCGGGGGCTTTGAGTACTTGTTCGTTGCCATCGACAAGTTCACAAAGTGGCCAGAAGTGGAACCAGTGAGGAAGGTGACCGCCCAGTCCGCGATCAAATTCTTCAGGTCGATTGTTTGCCGCTTCGGGATCCCCAACAGGATCATCACCGACAACGGTACGCAGTTCACGAGCCACGCCTTCATACAGTACACCCAAGATCTCGGCACCAAGTTCTGCTTCGCTTCTGTTGCTCATCCCCGGAGCAACGGTCAAGCGGAAAGGGCCAACGCCGAGGTACTGCGCGGGCTCAAGACCAGAAGTTTTGACAAGCTGCTCAAGCGCGGACGGAACTGGATCGAGGAGCTGCCGGCGGTTCTTTGGTCGGTCAGAACGACGCCAAATCGAGCCACCGGCCAGACACCATTTGCTCTAGTCTATGGAGCAGAAGAAGTTACCCCCACGGAACTCGTATACGGGTCACCTCGAGTGCTCGCTTATGATGAGCTTGAGCAAGAGCGGTCGCGTGAAGATGACGCACTGCTCCTCGAGGAGGATAGTCTCCAGGCCGCTGTGCGATCCACTCGCTACCAGCAAGCTCTGCGTCGCTATCATAGCCGCAAAGTTAAGGCCAGGAGCCTCGAGGAAGGCGGCCTTGTTCTTCGGCGCGTTCAGTCGGCCAAGATACACAACAAGTTGACGCCGAAGTGGGAAGGCCCTTACCGGGTGAAACGAGTCACGAGGCCCGGCGCCGTCCGCCTCGAGACCGAAGATGGTACTCCGGTGAGCAATTCCTGGAACATTGAGCATCTTCGCAAGTTTTACCCGTAAGGCGCGGTTGTCGGACCCCGTCCGGCAACCAACTCTTTGTACAAAAGTCTTGCCGCAGACGCATGTAATCCTTTGTACAAAGCCAGGCGCAGTCCCTGGCCGCAATTACGCGCTGGGGCCCCCCAAGTTTTAGCATGCATGCTGAGTCGAGTCTCATCCTTGGTTAGGGTCGATAGTGCCTAACAGTCGCTAACCCCTAACTTGGAGGTCGAGTCCGCGTCTTTTTCCCGTCCTTTCCCTTTGGCTCGCGGGAACCGCCTACCCTTGCCGAGCCGCTCAAGGAAGAAGATGGGGAGAAGGACGAGCCAGCACCCGCCTCCCGACAAGCCAGCATTGCCGGGGGCTGCAACCTCAGATAAGTCTTTACATCCCTTATCATGCATTCTCTCGTGAGCTGCGGAATGTGAAAACCTTGCTTCCTCCAAAAAAAGCTGCCGTGCTTTCTTAAGCGGCAAACCCCGGAGCGCGTTCCCGGGGCCCGCTTCAGATAGTAGCCGCGGCGGCAAGGGGAGGAAGCGAGGGGCCAGAACCCGCCTTCTCCCTGCCTCCGCCTAGAGCGGGAGGAGGGCCAAGGGGCGCGGGGGACGGTAGGGTCCGTTGCCGGGCGGGGAAGTGTCTATCTTAACAGTGCAAAGGGTCCGCCCCTTGCCGCGGGATGTACCCGCGAGACAAATGATCCGGCAAACAGCCCCTTTTCATTAAAAACATTCCACTCAGGTACAGTTCAGAGAGAATGAAAAACATGAAAGATGGGATTACAAGAATTTAACGCAACTAAGGCCCGAGGGCTTACAAGATAAAAAGAGATAAGGTGCCCGTAATCCCTTTCTTGTCTCTCGCCTCAGGAGGTACGGCAAGGAGGAGAGAAGGGCAAAAGGGGCACCTAGACGAGCTACGGGTGGCAGAAGACGCCAAGAGAGCGTCCGAGGCCCCCACCCCGGAGCTCCGGAGGCCGGAAGAAGACGGCGACGCCGGAAGCGGAGCTCGAGAAGGAGGCGGCGAGACGTCAACACGCTGTCGAGGGCATCTAGCCCTCGTACTCCAAGTTGACGGCCTTGCCGCCAGCCTCTTCCGCAGCCTCGCCACTCCGGCCGAGAAGACGAAGCCCCGGCAAGAGGAGCTTGCCGGGCCGGAGAGAAGACCCCGGTGGTCGTCGCCGCGAGCAGGGGTGGTGACGGCGTCTGGGGCGAGGTTGGAAGACGAGGCAGCGGCCTTGCCGCCCGTCCTCTTCCTCTTCCGCATCCTCCCTACGCCAGCCGCCCAAGGAGACGGCCCCGGGGAGTTCACGGCGCCAGCGACGCGGACGATGGGGGCCGCCGGTGCCACACGGAGCTGCGACTAGCGCCTAGTCGTGCCCGTCACCCCGGCGACCGCCCGCCCTCGTCGTCGCTGTCACTCCCCTCGTCGTCACTCTCGCTCGAGGAGGAGCCTTCGCTGTCGGAGGAGCTATCCACGCAGCACCGGGCTCGGGTGCCGAGGTCCCCGAAGACCTTGACGGAGAGCAGATCGCCCTCCATCAGCTTGAAATGGAGGGTGAATCCCGCCGTCAAGCTGTGGATCCGGGCGAACGACTTCCACCCTCGGCCCAGGCACATCACGCCGGGGGCTCGGGATTCGACGTGGACTCGCGTACCACTGATCCCGCAGCCCCTCATGCGCAGCCTCAGCGTCTCGTGTTGTTCCGCCTCCAAGACGTCCGCGAAGGGGGCCGGGAGGCGGAGGCGACGGCGAGGCGCCCGGCGCAGCCTGATGATGAACTCACATGGGTCGTCCCCGAGGTGAACCGCCGAGGGAAACGGAGCCGCCGGCGGAGGCGAGGCCGGCGCGCCGCCCTGCCCGCCTCGAGCGCCTCGGCCCCGTCCACGGCCTCGTCCGCGACCTCGCCTCCTCCCCCTTCCCCTTACGGTTGGCTCCGCCGCCGCGGGTGCAAGGGGAGGAGGGGCTCGCTGCCTGGCGGCAACCCTTGCCGCCACCGAAGAAGGACCCGGGTTCCCTTCCTCCATGACAGCTGGGGAGAGGGGACCAGGGATCTGAGAGAAGGAAGAAGGAAGGAGTGCGGACCCTCGTCATCCCCTTCCGCTCCTTATAAAGGGGCGGAGTGGGGGCTCGGCCGCCCCGCCCAACCAATCAAAGCAGAGGAAGGGCAGGCGACGGGGCCGACCCTCTACTTCGACTCGCATCGGCCTGGCTTCCTGCCTCCACCACCGCGACCCCAAGCGCATGGAGGACACGTGGCGGGAGAGCAGGGCCGAGGCGACTGATGAGGCGACCTCTCTCTCCCCCCACTTGAAAGTGGGGGCGGACGTTTCGCTTCTCCACATTAAAGAGATCATGCACGACGTGACGTATGCCTGCGGGCCTCAGTCCCGCGCACGCCACCCACGTCACGCACGCCTCGCACGCCTCGCCCCCCCCCCCCATGACGCCGCGATAAGCGCGCGCCACTTGGGGAGGGCGCGACGGGCACAGAGTTAAGGAGCAGCGCAACCCAGGCCACGCGTGCCCGTGCACTGTTAGGGCCTGGCCCAACAACGCTCGGCACCGTGTATGGACCAGACCCGGGGGCTGCTGTCGGTGTACTAAAGTAGGGGTACCTTAGTACCCCGAACTTGTGCACGGGCAGTAGTAGCCTCCCGCGGCAAGGCCTGCCAGGGGAGCGACAAGAGTCTCCACGGCCCGCTCCGGGCCGGACGAAGGCCAAGTGATCGAGCCTAGAAGACCAAGCCCCGGCGAGAGGAGCTTGCCGGGTCGAGAAGGCAAGGTCCGGCAAGAGGAGCTTGCCGGGCCAAGACAACAAGGCCCCGGCAAGAGGAGCTTGTCGGGACGACTAAGCCGAAGCACCAAGGCCCCGGCGGGAGGAGCTCGCCGGGACAGCCAAGCCAAGGCACCCCAAGAGAAGCCCGCCGCGGCGCGCCACGCGCCCCGGCAAGGCCTGGCGAGCGGCAAGCTCCCAGGTGCGGCAAGCCACTTGCCGCGGCAAACCACCACATCAGGCCCACGCTCCAGCTCACCTGCCCACGCGTCGCTCTGGGGCTTCCCCGGAGGCACGTGGCGGGACGCCGCGCAACCTGAGACGCGCGGTGGCATGCAACGTTGACAGAGTCGCCCCCGTGGCGAGCGGAGGCGCTCCTAACGGTTCGCCTCGGCACTGTTCAGGCGATCCAGACGGGCATTTAATGCCTTTGTCCCCCGCTGTTAGAGTTAGGTGCGATAGCACTGTGCGGCCACTATTCCCACAATCCATTGCCATTTTTACCCTCACCTGCGTCGCTCCCTGTGGGAAACCCCTTGGCATATAAAAGGAGGCCCATGCGCACGTAGAGGGGGGATCGGACCCAATAGGCCCTCGCCTACGTCCAGCTCCAGCTTACTGTAGCTTCTTGCACTCCAGAGCAAGAACCCGAATCAACCAGACATGCAGCAGTAGGGTTTTACGCATCCATGCGGCCCGAAGCTGGGTAAAATCGTTGTGTGTGTGTGTCGCCTCGATCTGCTCTTTGTGCATCCTCGCCCCCGCCGAACCGACAAGGGGCTCCGTCCCCATAGGTGCTCGTGGAGGCCGATATCCCCCGACAGGTTCTTTATTGTACTTATGTGCATCTAGGCCAGATATAATGCTTAGTGTTTGCATGTGTGCACGATTTCAAGCTGCACCGAAGGAATCACACCATAAGGCTGTGAAGCATATTCTTTGATATCTAGCTCACACACCAACACTAGGATTATGGTATCCCAAGGGCTCGGATTTTGATCTCATTGGATATTCAGATTCTGACTATGCTGGTGACCGTGTGGATCGCAAGTCAACTTCCGGTACTTGTCATTTCCTCGTACGATCCTTGGTCTGTTGGTCCTCGAAGAAACAGAACTGCGTATCACTATCTACTGCTGAAGCTGAGTACATTGCTGCTGGTTCTTGCTATGCTCAACTACTATGGATGAAGCAAACGCTCAAGGACTATGGCATCAACGTGAAGAATGTGCCTCTCCTCTGTGACAATCAGAGTGCCATCAAGATTGCTCACAACCCAGTTCCGCACTCGAAGACAAAGCACATTCAAATTCGTCATCATTTTCTTCGTGATCATGTGTTGAAGGGCGACATTTCTATTGAGCATGTGAAGACTGAAGAACAGCTAGCCGATATCTTCACTAAGCCCGATGAGAAGAGATTTTGCAAGTTGCGGTGTGAGCTAAATATCTTAGAATCTTCGAATGTACTTTGAAAAGGCACTCATCCTAACACTTATGCAAAATTGATGACTTAGATGTGCAACACATGAAGAAACGTTTTTCTTCAATCAATGAAGAATAACACTCTAAGTGTGAAGAAATTAATGAAGAATTTGATTCTCAGAACCCTACGACAATTGTACGCGGTGTCTGAAATCATCATTCTTACACGGGGGGTCACGCCACCACAAAAGTTGAAAATCTTCAATTTGAGTTTTTCCTCAACTTTTGAAATTCTTCAGTTTTTTCCTAAATTCTTCAAACTTTACAAAGTCTTCACTTGTGCCGTCGTTTTTCTTCATTGGCTATATATATATATGGTTTTATGTCCTCTACAACATTCACTTATAGCTATTTCTTCAAGTTGGAACTTTTCTGCTAAGTGAATGTGATCGGACCCTTCCCCTCTATGCTACACTCAATCCAATCTATTCACAAATTCTTCATGTGCGTTCTATTTGAAACTCGTTCAAATTCTTCACTGTGTCCTTGTCAGCTGAAGAAATTGCGAACGGAAAGCTAAAACTAATCTTATCCAAACTTTTGGATTTGCCGCTCAAACCATTCCGCATCCCACGATGGATTATTTTATCCACCCACGATCTTACACGATCTCAACCACACAGTACGTGGGTGACACATGTCGCAAGAAGGAGAACGGCCAGGGGCACGTTCGTCCCAAATCTTTGGACAAACAGTTTTTCACTGCGGCTATAAATACCCCCCTTCGCCATCCTCACTTCTTTTACCCCACTCGATCTCACTCCCTCGCTCGAGCTCTCCAAACCCTAGCGCCGTCGCTACTCCATCGTCGCCGGTGAGGAAAAGCTTCACTGCCTCGACCTCATCGCCGTCGTACTCACGCCGACCGCGGAAATCTTCACCTCCGCCGCCATCGTAGACGTCTTCCTCCGCCAAGTTAGGGCGTGGAACATCTGCATCGACGAACTTCACTGTTCCAACTCCCAGTTCGTCGTGTTCTTCGTTCAGGGTAATTAAAAGCTAATTTTACTGCCCTCGTTGATTCGAAATTTTTCTACAAAATCTTCAAAGGTGTTTTATTCTTCAAATCCTCACACACAGAACACCTCACATGCTATCTGTTCTTGATTCATTTCCCTAAGCATATATAAAGCGCTTAGTGAAATTCCTCAAGACAAATCTGGTCAAATTCCTCAACCTTGTTCTTTATGCAAAAACCTCTGAGAATGCATATGACCTCTTCAAATTCCTTGCAACTATACTCTTTTCACAGGTACACATGTCTGCTGCTGAATCATTAGGTTCTCATCAACTTAACTCATTTGCAGCGTTCCTCGAAGAAAAGTTGCATACTTCTTCAGAGAGTTCAATTGTTCAAATTCCTCATCTGAAGAAAATGGTTGAAGGTAAAAGGCCACAGAAAGGAGGAAAGAAGCCTGAGGTGATGACAACTTTTGAAATACCTGAGGATATCTATGATGAGTACTGCACGCCTGATGAAGCTAAGTTTGGCAAAGAAGATAAAAATCAGCGCAAGGTGCGAATCCAGAGGATTGAAAGGAGATGGGCACGTGAATGGAGGGAGTACAGATGTAAACCCTCCATGCCAAAGACCTCCATTGGCACCTGGCCAAGTGGCTGATCCCACCAATATCAAGCGTGGTGAGGAATTTCCTAAAGAATGGGCCAAGTGCCAAGCTAAACTGGCAAGGCAAGCCAGAGAAGCAGTGAGGAAATTCAATGAAGACTCTGCTGCTGCTGCTTCTACTGCCACTGAGGCCTCGGTCAAGCCGAAGAAAGCAATGCTAAAGAAGCCCGCTCGCAAGCCAAGTGCTTCATCTTCAATGCCCTCATGGCCAAGTTCCTCAGCTGCGCCCTCACTGCCAGAATGTTCAAAATCTTCAAAGAAAATTCCTCATGCTGCTCCTGCTCCACCAAAGTCCTCAGCACCTGTGCATCTGGCCTCATGCCAAAGGACGACTGGCATCTCTATTGCCTCTGGTGTCTCAGCTAGTTCTTCAGCTGCACCAAATTCCTCGGCAAGACCCTCACTGCTGAAGAAAAAGGCTACTGCTGGACGCGTCACTCGCACAAGTCCTCAGAAGAAGCAGGTAGTCTTCACTGTGCCATCTGATGATGATAAAGCTGATGAAGAAGAACTTACTGAAATCATCAGGGACCGACAAGAACGGGCTGCTAAAGCCAAAGGCACACCTGTGCCCCTGCTATTGGATCCAAAGGCGATCCTAGATTATATTGATCTCTGGCATAAGGATCCTCACACACCTATGCCTGATTTCAAGCTGACACCTGGTCAAAGTCACATGCTGACTCACTTCATCCAAGAGGAGAAGTGGAAATATGATAAGGCCAGAGAGATCAAGAAATCACAGTACCGCAAGGAGAAGCTACTGAAGAAAAATGTTCTCTCAATGAAGCCTGAGGAACTTGTCAAGATGCAGGCTGAGATCAAAGCCCTCAGCGACAAATTTGACTCCTACTATGCTGATTGGAAAGGAGCCAAGGTCAGATTTGTGAGGCTGACTGATACCTTCACCAAGGGTGCAGCCTCAAAGCCACAAATTCCTCAAGCTGAAGCATCTGTTCAGCAAACTGAAGAACATGCCAGCACCGCTGATGAAGTTCAGGCTGCTGAAGAAAATGCTAGTTCCATGGCTGATGACTCTGCTCCAGCCGTTGATGAAATTGCCAGGGCATCCACTAGTGGTGCGCCTGAAGAAATTGAAGAAACCAGGGCAACTGCATCAGTTGCGCCTGAAGAAAATCAACCAGATTCCTCAGCTCCACCTACGCCTACGCCAACTCCAATTCTTCCGTCTGCATTAGATGTGAAGAAAACAAAGGCTGCAGAACGAGCTGCTGTGAAGAAAAGGAAGGCATCAAATGCTTCAGAATCTTCAGCTCCCAAGAAGATGAAGCCAATGACAAGCTCGTTTGCAAATCCCATTGATGTCGTTCCTATCTCCTCCGTGCCATCAAAGGACCTTGTTCCTTTTGGTGAAGATTATGAGATCCCTAGTGGATCAGATGAAGAAACTCAATCTGCTGCTTTGTCAGAGCAGATTGATGAAGAAATTGAAGCGGATGCAATCCCTTCAACCCCAATGGTCTCATCACCAATGCCTCAGTTTGATGCTGAAGAGGCTGGTGTTCAAGAAATTGATGAAGATGTGGATATTGGAAGCACCACTCCAGTGATGAATGACGACTTTTGGGAAAGTCAGCATCCCAATTCCCCACTCTTCACTCCCCTGCAGCAAATTCCTCACTCCCCTTCACCAACAGTACAATTGGGCTCTGAAGAAACTCGTCCCACTGCATCTGTGAATGAAGAAATTCCAGCCACTAGCGCTGAAGAAACTGCTGCTGATACAGACAAGGTGACTGCACCTGAGGAAAATCCTGAAATTTCTCAGCCTGAAGAACCTGATATCGCGATTCCTGAGGTCGTGATGCAACTCACTGACACTCCTCTGCCAAGGCCAAAGGATCCATTCTCACGAAAACAGAAATTCAAGGCTGAAGACTTCTATGGCGAGCACGTGTTCTTCACTGAATACAATCCATATGACTCTGCTCGCATAAGGAAGAGGCGCTTCTGGACTGCCAGCCAAGCAAATTTCTATTCCTCAGTGCTTTACAACAAAGACAAAGTCTTCGATCATGCTCATATTCCTCACGTGGATATGGAGTCTTTGCCGTGCTTCACGCCGGTGCTCAGTGTTCTTCACGACGCTGGGCTGCTCAACTTCTGCACAGATATATGCGACTGGAATGAAGAGCTTATTCTTCAATTCTATGCAACATTGCACATCACCGGCAACTCTGAAGATATCAATTCATGGGTTTTGGACGGGATGACTGACAACACCCACCATAAGGCCCCTGCATCTGAATTGCTTCGGGTCCTTCCTCTGAGTCCACCCACTGAAGATGCTCGCTGTGTGTACAACGAACCTGAGCTTTCAAATCATTATATGCAAGTGCTGATGAAGCCTTTGAAGCCAGGGCAGGCTCCTAGAACCAATTTCCTCGTCAAGGAATTGCTGTATGTGCCAAGGACTGTCTATCGCATTCTGACAAAGACAATGAGTCCCATCAAAGGCCATGACTCGTCTGATGAAGAAGTCATTGGCATCATGAAGAATCTGCTTTTCAACATCATCCATGGCGTTCCCGTCAACTTCCATGATTTCTTCATGAGGACTCTGGCCAACATTGCTATGTCACCATTTGAGCTGAAGCCTTATGCACCTTGGATAATGAAATTCATCAGGATAAGGTCTTCACTCAACTACAAAGCTGAAATGCTCAACCACTGCAGCTACTTGCCTCCCATTGAAGTCCTCAAACGGACATTTTCCTCAGCTGAAGAAAAAGGCAAGGCCACTGCTGTGATAGATGAAGGCATTCGTCCATTGGATGGCCAATTTCGCAAAGCTGCATCTTACTCCACCAATGATGACTCTGCCACATATGACTCCGCTGCTAACACTGCCAAGCTAAATCCTCAAGCCACAGCACCCAGGGTGATGACTGATCGTGAGTTACTCCTCAGTCTTCATCAAAAGGTTGATCGCAATCACAAATGGGTCAAGCGTCAGTTTGGTTCAATTCTTCACAACATGACTTCCACACACAATGCAGTGAAGAAAAACCACTACTACCTTCATGAAACCCTCAACCGCACCTGGGCTGTTCTATCTCAAGTGTACAATGCTGAAGACTTGGAGAAAATGGGTCTCAAAGAAGATTTTGACTGGTTTGCACCTCCTCCGAAGAAATACAAGAAGGTCAAGGTTCCTTCTTTGGTGGCCAGCTCATATTCTTCATCGCGTGCGACTGATGAAAATGAAGACTTGGACGACACTGCAGCAGGCCCTACTTCAACGACCGACCCCAACAACGCTGGCGCTCCTTCATCAACTTGTAAATCTTCAGGGGCGTTAGTCCTCAGTTTTGATCCTTTTGGTCATTTGATGACAAAGGGGGAGAAATCTGAGTTAGTCTTCAAGCGGGTCTATAATAAGGGTTTATTCGTTTTTTTAAGTTACAACTCTCGTTCTTCCGAAACTTTTATTGGATCGAGTTGTAATCTTAAGTCCGATGGTGCGCTGATACTTTTGTTGCACTTTGCTTTGATACCTTGATGCGATGCGCTATTCTGCATGCTTATTCCTCGTTAATATTATTGCACGCATGCTGAATTACATCAGGCACCATATTTCATCATGCATTTCAAATTCTTCATATTATACATCAAATGCGTGTATGAATTACAAGATATAGGGGGAGATCTCCATGATTCAACTCTTTAAATGTGCATTGCTACAGAAGCAAATTCCTCACTATGCACATCTTCAGGGGGAGTTCTTCTATATCTTGCAATCAAATTCCTCAATATCAGTATTTACACTTCATATATTTATCCCCGTTGAAAACTTAACCTATGTTGTCATCAATCACCAAAAAGGGGGAGATTGTAAGTGCATCTAGTGCCCCTTAGTGATTTTGGTGTATTGAAGACTTATAGGTTAAGTATCTAATGCGTTTATGACTGTACACAGATCTATAAGTCTATGAGGATTTTGATAATTACAGAGAAAGTTGACCCCTAAAAATGAAGTTCTTCGACTGAAGACTTTGATATACTGAAGACTTTGAAAGTGAAGAAATTGGTGTGACCTTGAAGACTTGGTATTCATTCGAGGAACATGAAGCGTGAAGACTTTTGTTTTCGTAGTTTCATTTTCTCTTTCTTGAGTCATAGGAAACACCGTACTGTTAAAGGGGGTCGAGGAAATACTAAGGAGAAAATTTCCATGTGATGCTCAACTCAAATCCTACACCTACCAATCCCTTCGAGTGAAGCCATTGGAAATCTCATACAGTTCAGTCAATTTCTTCAGTGACAGAGACGCAGTTCTTCTGGTCAGTGAGGACTTTGCTCTGACTGAGGAGTTAGGAATTCGCCAGTGCGAATTACCTACACAGTGAGGAACATGAGAGCCCTGAGGAATTTGTACCTCAAATTTCCGACCGTTGTTGTGTTGCGCGCCAGCTGTCCGAAAATACCTTGTCCACCTAACGGTCATATCATTGAAGGGCATTTATGTCTTATCATGTCGGGCTGCTCCCTAGGCTATAAATAGCCGCCCCCTACAACCACTAGCTGGTTGGCTGCTCCGCGAGAACTTGACACTTGTCATTTGAGAGCAACCCATCCTCCGAGGACTTTGAGCGAAAATCATCAAGTGAGGAAAATCCAAACCCCAAACCCAAAACA
Organism: Aegilops umbellulata; assembly: GCA_032464435.1. NCBI lineage: Eukaryota > Viridiplantae > Streptophyta > Magnoliopsida > Poales > Poaceae > Aegilops > Aegilops umbellulata. The sequence goes on along the minus strand of CP136055.1, from coordinate 33,289,253 downwards.
CCTACAAACCCAAAGTGATTGAGGATCACTCAAGAGATTGATCATGCGTGGATCCGATGCTTGTTACCTTTGAAGACTGTGCTTCTTCCAGACGGTTAGGCGTCAAGGTCTAGAGCATCCAAGAGGAATTGTGGATCGCCGAGTGACCAAGTCTGTGAAGGTTTGGAAGTCACCTGAAGACTTACCACGAGTGATTGGGCGAGGACTGTGTGTTCTTAGCTCAAGGAGAATACGGTGAGGACTGTGTGTCCGGGACTGGGTGTCCTCGAGTTTAAATACTCAGCCGCTCCAACCAGATGTACAACTGAGACAACAGTTGGAACTGGTCTACCAAATCATTGTCTTCACCAAGCTTACTGGTTCTATTTCCTCAACTCTTTCATTTCCTCAGTATTGTGCTGTTTGTTTATCATATCTGTGTTTGAAGACTTTGACTGAAGACTTTCTCAATTTCCTCAGTTCAATTTCTTCAGTCTGTTTGTCTTCATCTTGTGTTATCCTGTGTTTACGCTTTCTGTACTCTGTGTTTGTCTTCATTTCATCATGATGACTATGCTTGAATTCTATTATGTTTTCATCTGAGTACTTATTCCGCTGCTAGTAGTTCTTCGCTAAGGAATTTCCTCACTAGCAAATTCCTCAGTGAAGAATTTCATAAAAATCGCCTATTCACCCCCCTCTAGTCGATATAACGCACTTTCACTTTGCATGCTTCTAGTGAACCTGTTGTTGACACACCTGAGAATCCCAATGATATTTCTATTTCTGATGCTGAAACAAAATCTGGTAATGAACATGAACCTAGTGATAATATTAATGATGATGTTCATGTTGATGCTCAACCTAGCAGTGACAATGATGTAGAGACTGAACCTGCTGTTGATCTTGATAACCCACAATCAAAGAATCAACGTTATGATAAGAGAGACTTCGTTGCTAGGAAGCACGGTAAAGAAAGAGAACCATGGGTTCAGAAACCCATGCCCTTTCCTCCTAAACCATCCAAGAAAAAGGATGATGAGGATTTTGAGCGCTTTACTGAAATGATTAGATCTATCTTTCTGCGTATGCGTTTGACTGATATGCTTAAAATTAATCCTTATGCTAAGTATATGAAAGATATTGTTACAAATAAAAGAAAGACACCGGAAGCTGAAATTTCCACCATGCTTGCCAATTATACTTTTAAAGGTGGAATAGCAAAGAAACTAGGAGATCCAGGAGTACCAACTATACCATGCTCCATTAAAAGAAACTATGCTAAAACTGCTTTGTGTGATCTTGGAGCCGGTGTTAGTATTATGCCTCTCTCTTTATATCGTAGACTTGATTTGAATAAGTTGAGACCTACTGAAATATATTTGCAAATGGCCGATAAATCAACTGCTATACCTGTCGATATTTGTGAGGATGTGCCTGTTGTGGTTGCAAACGTTACTATTTTAATGGACTTTGTTATTCTTGATATTCCCGAGGACGATAGTATGTCGATTATCCTTGGTAGACCCTTTTTGAATACTGCGGGGGCTGTTATTGATTGCAACAAAGGCAATGTCACTTTTCATGTTAATGGTAATGAGCATACAGTACACTTTCCGAGGAAACAACCTCAAGTCCACAGTATCAATTCTATTGGAAAAATTCCAATGATTACTATTGGAGGTTTTGAATTTCCTCTTCCTACTATCAAGAAGAAATATGATATTCTTATTATTGGGGACGTGCATATCCCCGTTGAGTTAACTTAGTCTTATTCGAAATATCTCTGGTTCCATGTTATTCGAAAAGATTTTGTTAACAAGACTTCATCAACCTTTTTAGTGGATTCCTTTTGATGAGCATGAGATGGATGAAGTTAGAAAGCACAACTCTCTGTGCCCTCCTTTTACTTTCTGTTATTTAGATTAAATAAAGCAAAACAGTATTTTCTGTCTGTTTTCTGAATTATGCTTGCAATAAAAAATACCCAGAAAATAAAACTTCTCCAAATGTCCCGGAAATGAAATTTGATTTTTTGTAGAATATTTAAGAATATTTGGCACTGAGAACACACCAGAGGGAGCCACCACCTAGCCACGAGGGTCCAGGGCGCGCCCACCCCCTGGGGTGCGCCCCGTGCCTCGTGGACTGCACGTGCCCCCCTCCACTTATTCCAGCACCCACACACCCCGTCTTCCTCCAGAAAAATCACTCACCAGCTCAAACCCGAGTTCTAGCTCATCTTGCAGCCATTTTCGATCTCCTTGCTCAAATCTCCATTCACGAAACTGCTTTGGGGGATTGTTATTCAGTATGTGACTCCTCCAATGGTCCAATTAGTTTTTGTTCTAGTGCTTTATTTATTGCAAATTTTTGTTGCTTGGGTGACCCTGTTCTTGAGTTTGCATGTCAAATTTATATGGTCCCAAGTAGATCTAATCCATGATATAGCCTCTAGGCACTTGTGGGAGTAGTTGCTATCAATCTTACTAAGTTCAGTTCACTTTTATTTTGAGTCACTAAAATTTTAGAAATTTTCAGAAAATGATGAAGACATTATTGAGGGGCTCTTCGAGCCATAGCTCGAAGGATAAACAGAGTGAAGAGAATAAGAAGCCCAAATATAATCTCCCTTGCACTGCGGAGGTTCGGCCATGTGAATGGCCTTGTGATGAGTTCTTGAGAGCAGCCAGGATTCATGACGACTTTTATTTTTTGGCTGAAAATGCGGGCCTCATTGACTTCCTCCGCGACCAACGCAAACAATATCTCCTCCTCACTAATATTTTCGTGCAAAATTTTCACTTTCATGCTATGAAATCACCACCTTCGGTGGAATTTCACTTATATGATGAGGTTAAGGAGATGTCATTATATGATTTTTGTCGGGTATGCAAGATACCCTTTGAGGGCAGCATAGAGGAGCCACACCATAATGATGTGGAGGGGTTTATTAATGAAATTGTTGTAGGGGAAACAAGGAAAGATTCAGGTGCAAGAATTACTAGCATACATTTTCCTGTTCTACGTTACTTTGCAATATTTGCTAGTAGATGCTTGATTGGTCGCGGGAACAGTGGACATCTTAGTGCTCCTGATATTGTTATTTTGCGCCATGCTTTGTTTCGCGATACAACTTTCAGTTTAGGCGCTATTGTTGCTAAACGATTAAGTCTGAACCGTACAAAGGGCCCCATCTTTGGTGGCATCTTTGCTTCGCGCCTTGTTGTACACTTTAATATACCTATTAGGCATCATGAGAAAGAAGAAAAGTTGCTGCCCCCTATCTTTCTAGATTATAAGAATATGGTAGCACATGACTTTATTGTTAAAAATAAGAAGAAACTACTTAAGTATAATTTGATATTTGATAAAAATTATTGTGAGATTATTACTTCGCATACAACCTCTTTGTTTAACATATTTTCAGGCACGTACCTCATTTTGTCGGAGGCCATTCATGCATACTTGAGCGTGACACCTGCTCCATAGGCTGAGCCAGAGCCACCACTTGACCCTTATCGGCAGTCTGTTTATCACTGGGATCCGGAGGAGATCACCAACCAGTGGCACCCAGAGGACACTCCTCCGTACACCGGAGAGGGTAGCTTTGAGCCGTGCCATAGTCCAACTTAGGCCAAAATCCTAAGCTTGGGGGAGTACGTATTTCTCACCGACATTACATTCTTGTTCACACACTCATTCTAGTTGTCTTTTTTTGCAGGTCATTTTTTTGCGAGTCATTCTTTTTTTACTCATTCTAGTTGTCGGTGCTCATACTTTTTCATTGTACTATCCATGCTAGTTTATTTTCTTTTTTGAGCTTTCTTCTTGTGTGTTTGAATAACCTTAAGAAAAGCCAAAAAAAATTAGTTGTAGTTTTTAGCTAGTTTACCTTCCATGCCTGTAGTAGTAGTAATTATAAGAAAACCCAAAAAGATTTCTCGTTCTTCTTTTGCTTGTTGGGAGCTTTCCCGTGTAAATAGTTTTATTTCTTTTCTTTAGGGGTCGAGAGGAGAAGACCATGATGGAAATGTTGAAGTGGCTCTTATATGCATTATTGTTGATTTAACCAAGATCCCATAGTACCTTGTCTTCTCCTGTGTATTAAATGCTTGCAGATTCCAGCTTAGCCCAATTGCATGTGCACTATTATTATTATCCACACCGTTTGGTCGTGCAAGTGAAAGGCAATAATGACGATATATGATGGACTGATTGAGATGGGAGAAGCTGGTATGAACTCGACCTATCTTGTTTTTGTAAATATGATTAGTTCATCGTTCCTGATTCAGCCTATTATGAATGAAACATGTTTGCAATAACAATTAGAGATTATAGTTGCTAATGCCATGCTTAATTTGCTAGGAGTTTATAATGGTTTACCTTGCGTGCCAACATGCTATTAAAATGGTTGTGATGTGGTATGATAGGGTGGTATCCTCCTTTGAACGATTCGAGTGGCTTGACTTGGCACATGTTCACGCATGTAGTTGAAACAAAATCAACATAGCCTCCACAATATTTATGTTCATGGTGGATTATATCCTACTCATGCGTGCACTCAGTGTTGATTAATTTTAATGCATGTTCATGACTGTTGTCGCTCTCTAGTTGGTCGCTTCACAGTCTCTTTCTAGCCTTCACTTGTACTAAGCGGGAATACTGCTTGTGCATCCACTTCCATAAACCCCAAAGTTATTCCATATGAGTCCACCATACCTTCCTATATGCGGTATTTACCTGCCGTTCCAAGTAAATTTGTATGTGCCAAACTCTAAACCTTCAAATGAAATTCTGTTTTGTATGCTCGAATAGCTCATGTATCAACTAGGGTTGTCTGTATCTTCCATGCTAGGTGGGTTATCTCAAGAGGAGTTGACTCCGCTCCTCACTCACGAGAAAATGGTTGGTCACCGGGATGCCTAGTCCCATGCTCAAATCAAAATAATTACAAACAAAAACCCCCCAAGATTGTTGTTAGTTGGAGGCACCCGTTATTTTGGGCAAGCCATGGATTGATGCTTGTTGGTGGTGGGAGAGTATAAACTTTACCATTCTGTTTGGGAACCGCCTATAATGTGTGTAACATGGAAGATATCGAGATCTCTCGGTTGTTATGTTGACAATGAAAGTATGCCACTCAAAATATTATTTATCTCTATTTCAAAACTCGAGCTCTGGCACCTCTACAAATTCCTGCTTCCCTCTGCGAAGGGCCTATCTATTTACTTTTATGTTGAGTCATCATCTTCTTATTAAAAAGCACCAGTTGGAGAGCACCGCTGTCATTTGCATCCATTACTATTAATTTATATTGAGTATGACTGGATCTCTTTTACCATGAATTACAATGTCTAGTCAGTCCTTGATCTTCAGAGGTGCTCTGCATTTATGTTTTGCGGTCTCAGAAAGGGCTAGTGAGATACCATCTTGTTATATTATATTATGATTCTTTTGAGAAAGTGTTGTCATCCGGGATTTATTATTATTTCTCGCTAGTTGATTATGCCATTGATATGAGTAAACATGAGACCTAAGTGTTATTGTGAATATGGTTAGTTCATAATCTTTGCTGAAAACTTGAATGCTGGCTTTACATAATTACAACAACAAGAGAAAATGGAGTTTGTAAAAGTTTTTCTTTATCACTTTCAGTTTGTCAACTGAATTGCTTGAGGACAAGCAAAGGTTTAAGCTTGGGGGAGTTGATACGTCTCCATCGTATCTACTTTTCCAAACACTTTTGCCCTTGTTTTGGACTCTAACTTGCATGATTTGGATGGAACTAACCCACACTGATGTTGTTTTCAGCAGAATTGCCATGGTGTTATTTTTGTGCAGAAATAAAAGTTCTCGGAATGACGTGAAACTTCACGCAGAATATTTTTGGAATAAATAGAAATACTGGCGAAAGAATCAACACCAGGGGTCCACACCCTGTCCATGAGGGTGGAGGGCGCGCCCCCCTATCTCGTGGGCCCCCTGAGGCTCCACCGACCTCAACTCCAACTATATATTCACGTTTGGGGAGAAAAAAACCAGAGAGAAGGATTCATTGCTTTTTATGATACGGAGCCGCCGCCAAGCCCTAATCTCTCTCGGGAGGGCTGATCTGGAGTCCGTTCGGGGCTCCAAAGAGGGGAATCCATCGCCATCATGTTCATCAACCTCCCTCCATCACTAATTTCATGATGCTCACCGCCGTGCGTGAGTACTTCCATCGTAGGCTTGCTGGACGGTGATGGGTTGGATGAGATTTATCATGTAATCGAGTTAGTTTTTTTAGGGTTTGATCCCTAGTATCCATTATGTTCTAAGATTGATGTTGCTATGACTTTGTTATGCTTAATGATTGTCACTAGGGCCCGAGTGCCATGATTTCAGATCTGAACCTATTATGTTTTCATGAATATATGTGAGTTTTTGATCCTATCTTGCAAGTCATTAATCACCTACTATGTGTTATAATCTGGCAACCCTGAAGTGACAATAACCGGGACCACTCCCAGTGATGACCGTAGTTTGAGGAGTTCATGTATTCACTAAGTGTTAATGCTTTGGTCCGGTACTCTATTAAAAGGAGGCCTTAATATCCCTTAGTTTCCAATAGGACCCCGCTGCCACGGGAGGGTAGGACAAAGGATGTCATGCAAGTTCTTTTCCATAAGCACGTATGACTATATTAGGAATACATGCCTACATTACATTGATGAACTAGAGCTAGTTCTATGTCACCCTATGTTATAACTGTTGCATGAGGAATCGCATCCGACATAATTGTTCATCATTGATCCAATGCCTATGAGCTTTTCACATACTGATACTGTTACCATTGCCACCGTTACCGTTACTTCCATACTACTTTGCTACTAAATACTTTGCTGCAGATATTAAGTTTTCCAGGTGTGGTCGAATTGACAACTCAACTGCTAATACTTGAGAATATTCTTTGGCTCCCCTTGTGTCGAATCAATAAATTTGGGTTGAATACTCTACCCTCGAAAACTGTTGCAATCCCCTATACTTATGGGTAATCAGCAGCCGCACCGAAACCATCAACACCACTTGTCTGCATTCCCCCAATGTTAGTGGCATGCGAGGGAATTTGGAGGCTATCTAGGGATTTGGGGGAAATGGGGAAACTGTGGGGATATGCTAAAGGTATGGAACTACCTATCGCACTATGCTGTATATGACACACGATTTATACATGTCGTTTGTGTTAGGTATCACAATTTCACACACGATATCCGCACCAAATCGTGTGAGAAGACAACGCAGGTGATACATGGTTGTCGTGACATAACCATATGTGATGTACTACACTGTACATATGGGGCTGAAATAATTCAATTACAATAATACTTAGGGTAAATAGCCGATCTGGGGATACCCGTCAAAAAATAAAAAACAGCCGCTCTGCAGATAGAGATGGTGACGGCGGCCGAGGCTATGGCGGCGTCATAGGAGGTCAATCCTCGGTCTGCGGCGGGAGATAGGAGGAGCTCAACCATCGAGGTTGGCGTTGGCATGATTGGAGCACATCCATCGCGGTCGATGGCGGGATAGTGGAGGCCGAACTTCAGGCGGTAGCCCCACTAAGCATTGCTCCTTGACCCTGTTGTCTCAGCGTGCCGCTGCATCACGCTTCTCTATTTGCTGGGTGGAGGTCGCCGCGTGGCTAATTAATTATGGCATTATTTTCATTGAGTGGCTTAATTAAGGTATTTAATTCAAAAGGGTAGTGTTCTAGTACTCTGTGTTCAAATTGACTGGCCATTAATTTTTGTCATCGCACGGCTGGACAACAATATGGAGCGCCCTCAGTAATTATGAAAATAAAATCTTGTGATTTATGCACGCATCTTTGGGCATCAGTTAATCCATGTATTAATGTTGTTGTTTTGTTTTTAATTACCCTTGGTGTGGTGCAGATGGAACGATCTGAATGGATGAAGAATCAGAGAAGCTCAGATTTTATCAGTGGCGTGATGGAGTTCATCAATTTGGCTGAAAGTACAAAGAAGAGAATTGTTAATGAGGATTACATCCTATGTCCATGCAGTCGTTGTGCCAATACAGAGTCACATAAAGTTACAGCTGTCGAGTTCCACTTACTCACTCGGGGATTCATGGATGGGTATACAAGTTGGACTAGACACGGTGAAGAGCAGGTCATGTATGAATTTACCCAGGGCTGTGAGATGCCAAATCCTGGTCAGAATCACATGGATGTTGAATCTAACATCGGGGTTGAGGCATCAAGCTACCACTGGAACACCGAAAAGGCGAAAGCCGCACTGGAAAACCAAGATGACAATGCAGGTGATGACGATGACCCTGATATGCCAGATTTTGCTACTATGATTGCAGATTTCAAGGGCCCAAAAAAAGATATGAATGGGTACAAGGATCTGCCAGCCATTGATGTGGACTCCAAGAAAGACTTGTATTCAGGTTGCAAAAAGAAACATTCCAAGTTGAGTGCCACACTGGTGTTCTCAGATTTAAAGCAGCAAACGGTCTATGAAACGAGGGGTTCATTGCGTTGTTAGGTCTTTTCAAAGAAATTCTTCCGAAAGATAATGTGCTCCCCAAAAGCACGAACGAAGCGAAGATAATTGTTTGCCCATTGGAACTTGAAGTACAGAAGATACAAGCTTGTGTGAATGATTCTATATTATACAGTGGTGAATACAAAGATTTGCGTGCATGTCCCACATGAAAGCATCCACGATACAAGTGTAGGAGAGAAAATGACAAGTTAAAATTGGACGGCGAGATCAAGACAGGAACCCCGTTCAAGGTTGTTTGGTACTTGCGTTTAATTCCAAGGTTGAGGCGTTTGTTTGCAAACCCTAGAGAGTCAAAGAGGTTGTGGTGGCATCATGATGAGCGAACTGTGGATAAATATATTAGGCACCAAAAAGATGGGGCTCAGTGGGAGTTAATCGACAACAAGTTTGAAGAGTTTTCCAAGGATCCTAGAAGTATAAGGCTCGGGGAGTGTACTGATGGGATGAATCCTTTTGGCGATATGAGCACCAAACACAACACATGGCCGGTGCTTCTGTGCATATATAACCTTGCTCCTTGGTTGTGTATGAAGAAAAAATACATCATGATGTCAATGATTATCCAAGGCACAAAGCAACCTGGAAATGACATCGACATTTACTTCCAACTACTGGTAGAAGAACTGTTGACATTGTGGGTAAAAGAGCCTACTGTAAAATGTTATGATGCTTACAAAAAGGAGTTTCTGATCTACATGCGATGCTGTTGCCACTACAGGAATCAGCCATTTTGCCGTCTGCCATGGCGGACGGCAAAGGCATGAACGGCGGACGGCAAAGGCCTTTGCCGTCAGCCGTGGACGGCAAAAGGATCCGGCAACGTAGGCTACGGTAAACAGCTACTTTGTCGTCTGCTTTCTGGCGGCTGACGGCAAAGGCCCTTTGCCGTCCGCGGCGGACGGCAAAGACTTTGCCATCAGTGGCAGACGGCAAAGAACCTGCCATGCAGTGACGTGTAGATGACATCATACGGCGGACGGCAAAGACACTAGAAATTTTGCCGTCAGCGGCGGACGGCAAAGGCCTGCCGTTAGCCACTTAACGGACTGACAGCGCAATTATTGTCGTCCGCTCTCTTTGCCGTCCGCCGCGGACGGCAAAGGGCCTTTGCCGTTAGCCGCCAGAAAGCAGACGGCAAAGTAGCTGTTTACCGTAGCCTACGTTGCCGGAGCCTTTTGCCATCCACGGCTGACGGCAAAGGCCTTTGTCGTCCGTCGTTCATGCCTTTGCCGTCCGCCGTGGCAGACGGCAAAATGGCTGATTCCTGTAGTGGCAGCAGCATCGCATGTAGATCGGAAACTCCTTTTTGTAAGCATCATAACATTTTACAGTAGGCTCTTTTACCCACAATGTCAACAGTTCTTCTACCAGTAGTTGGAAGTAAATGTCGATGTCATTTCCAGGTTGCTTTGTGCCTTGGATAATCATTGGCATCATGATGTATTTTTTCTTCATACACAACCAAGGAGCAAGGTTATATATGCACAGAAGCACCGGCCATGTGTTGTGTTTGGTGCTCATATCGCCAAAAGGATTCATCCCATCAGTACACTCCCCGAGCCTTATACTTCTAGGATCCTTGGAAAACTCTTCAAACTTGTTGCCGATTAACTCCCACTGAGCCCCATCTTTTTGGTGCCTAATATATTTATCCACAGTTCGCTCATCATGATGCCACCACAACCTCTTTGACTCTCTAGGGTTTGCAAACAAACGCCTCAACCTTGGAATTAAAGGCAAGTACCAAACAACCTTGAACGGGATTCCTGTCTTGATCTCGCCGTCCAATTTTAACTTGTCATTTTCTCTCCTACACTTGTATCGTGGATGCTTTCATGTGGGACATGCACGCAAATCTTTGTATTCACCACTGTACAATATAGAATCATTCACACAAGCTTGTATCTTCTGTACTTCAAGTTCCAATGGGCAAACAATTATCTTCGCTTCGTTCGTGCTTTTGGGGAGCACATTATCTTTCGGAAGAATTTCTTTGAAAAGACCTAACAATGCAATGAACCCCTCGTTTGATAGACCGTTTGCTGCTTTAAATCTGAGAACACCAGTGTGGCACTCAACTTGGAATGTTTCTTTTTGCAACCTGAATACAAGTCTTTCTTGGAGTCCACATCAATGGCTGGCAGATCCTTGTACCCATTCATATCTTTCTTTGGGCCCTTGAAATCTGCAATCATAGTAGCAAAATCTGGCATATCAGGGTCATCGTCATCACCTGCATTGTCATCTTGGTTTTCCAGTGCGGCTTTCGCCTTTTCGGTGTTCCAGTGGTAGCTTGATGCCTCAACCCCGATGTTAGATTCAACATCCATGTGATTCTGACCAGGATTTGGCATCTCACAGCCCTGGGTAAATTCATACATGACCTGCTCTTCACCGTGTCTAGTCCAACTTGTATACCCATCCATGAATCCCCGAGTGAGTAAGTGGAACTCGACAGCTGTAACTTTATGTGACTCTGTATTGGCACAACGACTGCATGGACATAGGATGTAATCCTCATTAACAATTCTCTTCTTTGTACTTTCAGCCAAATTGATGAACTCCATCACGCCACTGATAAAATCTGAGCTTCTCTGATTCTTCATCCATTCAGATCGTTCCATCTGCACCACACCAAGGGTAATTAAAAACAAAACAACAACATTAATACACGGATTAACTGATGCCCAAAGATGCGTGCATAAATCACAAGATTTTATTTTCATAATTACTGAGGGCGCTCCATATTGTTGTCCAGCCGTGCGATGACAAAAATTAATGGCCAGTCAATTTACACACAGAGTACTACAACACTACCCTTTTGAATTAAATACCTTAATTAAGCCACTCAATGAAAATAAAGCCATAATTAATTAGCCACGCGGCGACCTCCACCCAGCAAATAGAGAAGCGTGATGCAGCGGCACGCTGAGACAACAGGGTCGAGGAGCAATGGGTCAGCTCCCAGGAAGCACAGTTGGATGCCATGTGTCTTGTTTGCCGTCGGCGGCAGACGGCAAAGAGGCCGTTGCCGTCGGTGGCAGACGGCAAAGTGCCTGCATATTGGCTCTTTTATCTGTTTTTTATTAAATCCAACAATTTTCATCACAAATATATATGACATATATAGATATATTTCAAAAGGCCATTACAGAGCAAACATATAAGATATCCAACACATAACTTCATCATCCAACCATATATATTACATGCATAGTTCCATCATACATAACAAGTTCAACATAGAGGCATCCAACCATATATATTACAATAGTTTCATCCAACGATACATGCATAGTTCAACGATACAAAAGAAACAGAGAAAGGGATAAGGAGCACTCCATCTATGCAAGCTTTCGTCAAGTGAATGAAATCTGCAAAATGAAAAATAAGAAAGTTAGAACAAGAAGAGTAGAACAAGAAGAAGAGTAGAACAAGAAGAAGACTAGAATAAGAAGAGTAGAACAAGTAGAAGACTAGAACAAGAAGAGTATGTCATTTATGAGCTAACTTACGTGAAATGGATCATATATGAGCTAACTAAGTTGAAATGGGTCGTTTATGAGCTAGCTAAGGTGAAATGGATCATTTATGAGCTAACTTAGTTGAAATGGGTCGTTTATGAGCTAACTAAGGTCAAATGGATCATTTTTAGGTAACTAAGGTGAAATGGATCGTTTTTTAGCTAACTTAGATGAAATGGATCGTTTTTTAGCTAACTTAGGTGAAATGGATCATTTATGAGCTAACTTAGTTGAAATGGATCGTTTTTTAGCTAACTTACGTGAAATGGATCATTTACGAGCTAATTTAGTTGAAATGGATCTTTTTGAGCTAACTTAGGTGAAATGGATCATTTAAGAGCTAATTTAGGTGAAATGGATCGTTTTTTAGCTAACTTGGTGAAATGGATCGTTTATGAGCTAAATTAGTTGAAATGGATCGTTTATGAGATAACCTAGGTAAGATGGGTCATTTTGGAGTTAACCTAGGTGAAATGGGTCATTTTAAAGCTAACGTAGGTAAAATGGATCATTTAGGAGCTAATCTAGGTAAAATGGGTCATTTTTTAGCTAACTTTGATGAACTGGATCATTTATAAGCTAACCTAGGTAAAATGGGTCATTTTAGAGCTAACTTAGGTAAAATGGATCGTCTATGAGCTAACTAAGCTAATTATGCAATTTTTGACATAAGTAAGCTAAGTACAGATCGTTTTAGAGCTAAGTTAGGTAAAATGGATGGTTTTGGAGGTCAGTAAGCTTATTAAGTCATTTTGGAGGAGAAGAAGCTAAGTCTAGGTCATTATGGTAAGCATTGGAGGAAATAAAGCTAAGTCTAGGTCTTTATGGATGTGTTAAGCAAAACACTAGATAAACTTACCAAGATCCAGGAGGTGTAGGAGCGGGGTGGCTCGTGTCGGTAGCTGGAGAAGGATCGTGCGATGCTTGTCTGGAGTTACCCTGCACCAAAGATCATTTCCAATGTCCTGTTAGCATGATGACACTCAAATGTTAAGACTAGCAAGTAATGTCCATTCAAATAAAACTCACCGTGGTCCCAGGAGCAATCACTGGCATCGGCGGAGTGGTCTGACCTGTCTTCTCGCACACAGACTGCACATTTGGTTTTGACGACTCAGTCATACTAGTTAGTAATGAGACAAACACTACATGAATGTTTTGGCTAATCTGCAAAAGAAACTTACCACAAGGAGCTCGTCCATGGCCCTTGCCCGCATGTCATTCCGTGCCCTCTCCTCCTCCATCATCTTTGCCGTCCTCTCCTCCAACTCCCGCTGCCTCTCCGCCGCCTCTGCCAGAAGTTTCTCCGTTCTATCTCTCTCACTCTAGCCTTAGTATTATCCTTTGACTTCCCATCTATGCCGAACAATGTACCAAAAAGTGCCTCGGCGATATTCTTCTCAGTGTGCATCACGTCGATGTTGTGTGGGCAAAGGAGGTCTTTGAAGTAAGGCAGATCCCATAAGCATGTTTTGTGAGTCCACGCGTGCTTAGTATTATACCCCTTGAAGTACCCTGGACGTTGTGGATCTGGCTCGAGAGCGTTTAACTGATCCAGGGTCTGTTGGCCTGTTAATGCAGGTGGTGCAGAGTTTTTGACAACTCTACCCCTGATGAAGTTCTTCTTGTCTTTCCTGAACTTATGGCGAGGATCCAGGAACTGTCTATGCATGTCGAAGCAAGAAAACTTGCGCCCGGACTGAAGCCAACGAAACTCAAGAGCTCCCTTACATGTGGGGCACGGGAACCTTCCATGCACACACCAGCCAACGAATAGCGCATACGCCGGCAAGTCATGCGTCGAGTACATGTACCAGACACGCATTATGAAGTTCCGTTTGCTAAAGGCGTCGTATGTCTTGAACCCATTATCCCAGGCTTCTTGCAATTCGTCCTTAAGCGGCTGCATGTACACATTCATATTTTTGCCCGGATAGTTGGGTCCTGGAATTATCAACGTCAGGAAAATGTTCTTTCTTTGCATTATCTGTCCGGGGGAGGAGATTGAGTGGAAAGACAAATACGGGCCAACAACTGTATTGGGCTGTCGTCATACCAAACACACTGAACCCATCCGTGCTGACACCGACTCGAGGATGCCTCGGATCTGCCGCTTTGTCAGCATGTAATTCATCAAACTTTTTCCACGCAACACCATCCGATGTGTGTACCATCATTAGATTCCCATCTGCATCTAGTTCGGTTCTTTTGCCTGTTTTGTGCCATGTCATCTGTCTGGCCGTCTCTTCGACCATGAAAAGACGTTGAAGTCTTGGTACAATTGGCATATACCGAAGAACACTAACGGGGATTTTGGTCTGTGTCTTCTCACCCATACCGTTGTCTACCACAATATACCAGGAAGACTTGCAAATGGGACAATAGTTCAAGTCCGCATAGTCAAGCCTAAATAAGGCACATCCTTTCTCACAGGCATGTATCTTCTCATAGGGCATCTTCAGTGCACGGAGGATTTTGTCCGACTGGTACAGGTTTGCAGGCATTACATGGCCTTTGGGTAGAAAGCGTCCAAATACTGTCATAATTGCGTCATAGCATTCTCTGCCCAAGTTGAACTGAGCCTTCAGAGCCATTACTTGTGAGATGGCATCCAACTGATAAAGCTCAGTGTGCTCGTGGAGCGGACGTTTCGAAGACTCCAACATTTCATTGAAGGCCTTTGCAGATTCCTCCATCTCCTCGTCCGAATCCCGAGCATCATCATAGCCTTGCACCATGTTTTCCATCCCGGTACCATGCTCGTCGGTGCAACGACGATCCACCTCAGCTCGGTCACGTTGGGCAGACTCACCATGAAATATCCACACCGTATAATCGGGCGTAAAACCACTCTTTTGCAGGTGTTTGCCCATTTCAGCCTCTGTCTTCTTTTCCCAATTGCCGCACCGGAAACAGGGGCACCAGGTTTTCTTTTGGCCATTTGCAAATGCGGCTTGCACAAACCCCTTAGTTTTTTTGAACCATTCAGCGCTCCATTTGTTCTGACCAGTGTGACCGGTATACATCCACGCACGGTCACTCATCTTGACTTTCAGAGCTACTGGGCACACAACAATTATATATGTAATTCATCATGTATATATTCATCAGTTGATCTACTTTGTCAATTTTATTACGTCCATGCAACCTACACTCTAATAGGTAATGATAGGTCCTAATCCCACCCGTGTATGTGTAGATTGGGTTCATTTTCCCATGCTATGCTCCGGATCCGACGCAAAAATTTGGCAGCACCTCCCCGCTATTCTCCTGATACACGTCTCTGCAATAAACAGAGAGGATGTGTACCCGGAGAACAACAGGGGAGGAACTGACGAAATATATGCGTCGGATCCGGAGCAAAGCATATGGGAAAACGAACCCAATCTACACATACTCGGGCTGTCCATGGATAGCGTTGGACAATTCGAAAGAATCAAGGTTATAAATATGCAAATGCATGCATATCTATAACTATGACGCTTTCGAACGGGAGACACATATTGGTTACGCATACTGATGATTCAAGACACATATATAGCTAGCTATCAAGTTTCATCGGCACGAACACCGTAACAGAGCAAATAATTAATGGGGGAGGAGGACATGTCATTTGTGCTCACCCACGAACGAAGGGGCAGAGCTCGTCAAACGCACGGCGAGGTCGTCGAACACCAAACCTCGCAGCGGTGAAACAACTGCACATTTAAATCAACCCGATCAACACAATTATATATGATGTTTTTCATAACAAAATCGGAAAATATATGACCTAACTAATCGGGGTGTCTGGGTGTGGTGTCGGGGTCGAGGTGTGGTGTCGGGGTCAGGGGTCAGGGGGTCGGGGTGTCGGGGTCGGGGTGTCGGGGGTCAGGGGGTCGGGGTATTTCCTTCTATCCTTCTTCTTCTTTCTTTCTCTTCTTCTTCTTCTTTCCTTTCTTCTTCTTCTTCTTCCATCTTTTTTCTACTTTTTTTACTTCTTTTCATTTCTTCTTTTCTTCTTCTTCTTCTTCTACTTCTTTTCTTCTTCCTTTTTTTTCATCTTTCTACTACTTGTACTTCTTCTAATTCTTTTCTAACACTAACACTAACACAATCTAGCACTAACAATTAAACAGCAAAAAAAATGAAAAAACAGAAAAAAAGTAGTTCCCTCACCGGAGCAATGGGCCGGGACGGTCGGCGGGGCGGCGCCGGGCGCCGGCCGGCGGGTGCATCGCCGGGCGGCGGGTGGGGTGGTGGGGCGGAGGGGTGGTGGGGGCGGGGGCGGCGCCGGGCGATGGGGGGGCGGGGGCGGCGCCAGGCGGCAGGGGCGGCGCCGGGCGGCGGGGGGCGGGGCCGAGGCGACGGGGCGTCGCCGGGTGGCGGGTGGGGTGGTGGGGGCGGAGGGGTGGTGGGGCGGAGGGGTGGTGCGGGGCGGGGCGGCGCCGGGCGGCGGGGGGCGGGGCCGGGGCGAAAGGGGGGGCAAGGCGGGGGCGGCACCGGGCGGGGAGGGGCAAGGCGTGGGCGGCGCCGGGCGGCAGGGGCGGGGGCGGCGGTGGATCGATCTAGGGCGGGCTGTCGGGGAGTAGAGAGGAAGAGGAGAGTAACGGGGGGGTTGTGGACGTCCGTTAGTTACAGAAGCTCTTTGTCGTCCGCCAGTCTTTGCCGTCCGCCGTTGTACCTCTTTGCCGTCCGCTAGCTGACGGCAAAGAGGTGGGGGTGTTAAGTTTTTTTAAATAGGCAGGTGGGTGGGGGCCACCTCCCTCTTTGCCGTCAGCTGGCTGACGGCAAAGAATCTTTGCCGTCAGCTGGCCGACGGCAACGAAATGGCTCATGGCAAAGAGCTTCTTTGCCATCCGTTGTTTCTTTGCCGTCGGCTTATAGGTAGCTGATGGCAAAGAGCTTCTTTGCCGTCCGCTAGCAGACGGCAAAGAGCTGGCAGATGGCAAAGTAGCTGATTCCAGTAGTGTGCACACCATTCAAGATATGCCAGCATTAGGCAACACATCGGGGCAGAAAACGAAAGCAGATGTAGGGTGTGTCGACAACTGGCAGATGTCTTCCCAACTCGCACAAAACCATGTATTTGCATCATCGTAGGTTCTTACAGAAAGATCACCCATACCGAAAGTTGAAAGGTGAATTTGACGGTACGACAAAGGTAGATTTGGGCCCAAGACCTTATGCTGGGGAGTGGGTCCACATCATGGCTAAACAAATTAATGTTGTGCTTGGCAAGAACCATGCTTTGACAGTGAAATAAACTCTCAGGAATCAAGTGTTTAAGAAGAAATTAGTCTTCTGGGAATTACCTTACTGGGAGATTGTATACGTGTACGTCACTGCATCGATGTCATGCACGTAGAGAAGAACGTACGTGAAAGCATCCTTGGTACTCTTCTCAAGGTTAAATGTAAAACAAAGGATGGTGACGATGCATGACTCGATATGCTTGGTGATCAATCAAAACGCAAGAGTGAAGTAGAGGATGATAACAAATTCCTCCATGCGCGCCAGAGTTACAATTTATTGTTAGTTAAGACACCCTCTTCCTACTTCGCAAACATCAGAAGTCTCGTGGATGTGAGCTCAGGTAAAATGAAGTTGGGACACATGAAGTCACATGATTGCTACATAATGTTAACACAAATCCTCCCAGTGGCCATCAAGAATCTGATGGACACAGATATAAGAAACACTGTCATTGAGCTTTGTGATTTGTTCAACAAACTACGGTAGAAAGTTGTAGATCCTGAAGAGTTGGATCATATGCAAGAGGATATTGCAAGAATATTGTCCAGCCTAGAGATGTTTTTCCCACCGTCATTCTTTGATTTCATGGTCCATCTCACTATGCACCTTGTCGACAAGATAAAGTATTGTGGTCATGTGTTTCTTGGCAACATGTATCCTTTCGAGCGGTTCATGGGAATACTGAAGCGCTATTGTCAGAATTGAAGCCATCCAGAGGCAAGCATCCTACAAGGTTATACCGCAGAGGAAGTGGTTGAGTTTTGCACCAAATATGTGAAACAAAGACCTATAGGTTTTCCCCTCTCTCGCCACGAGGGAAGGCTGAAAGGTAAGCTGGTCCTTGCTGGCACGCAAAAGGCTGCACCCAGAGATTTGGCCGACAAAGCCCATTTGAAGGTAGTGCTTAACAACTTAGTTATCAGTATGCTGAAGAGCACTTGGCAGCGATACGCCAAAGCTTCTTACTAATGGTGTATCCAATAGATGTCGAGATGAAGGAACACACTAAGAACTACGCCAGATGCATGGCTGGAGAATTGTTTGGCACAAGGATCCATGGATGACACTACTACGTGGTTGGCACAACAGCCATCACCTACGGTGTTTATGTACCAAGCACATGACATAAATGGCTACATATTCTACACCAAGGAACGTGATGAGAAGACCTCATATCAGAACAGCTCTGTTCGAATAGAATGCATGACTATAGATGAAGCTGATAAAAGGGTATACTATGGAACCATCAAAGAGATTTGGGAGCTTAACTAGGTGAAAGTTAAGGTGGCATTATTCAGGTGCGCATGGATCTCTCTTAGTCAGGTAAAGGTTGATGATTACGTGAAGATGTGTGTTAACAAGACATCGATGGCATATCACGCGGACCCATTCATACTTACCAGATTTTTTATGTGAAAGACCCCTTGCATAAGAACTGCCATGTAGTGATGCATGGGAAGAGAAGGGTACTGGGCGTCGAGGATGTTGTTGATGAGGACGAGTACGATGAATTTGCTGAGTTGCCAGCCAAGGGATCACGCACCATCCAAACAGAGAAGCGTAAGACTAGTTTTTATTTGGAGTTAACTTAATGATCACAGTTCCCCCATGTACATGGGAATTAAGCCGTAAGACTAGTTTTTATGCCTAACCTGCAACTTAATTCGTTCAATTTAGAACTGTCGTGTGTACTAAATTTGTGAGTTATGCCTGGTCTTCTATTGATGTAAGAACCATTAATATGTTGACCTTGACATGCTGTCAGTTCAGGCAATGAATTTGAACTGTTTATTATTATTAGACCCTAGAGGTAGCACACTCAATTGATCTCACTCCAATATGTATCAACAGAAGATATGCAATCTGGTTTGTGAATAGCACATGGTTCAATCATGAAAGCCGTGTGCTGACCAAACCGCGCGTGCGATGTGAGTCATGCGTTTTGATTGGCCAAAACCCAAACCCCATGGATCGTACGTCTACACCGTTGGATGCACCCAAATCGAACGACAATCCTCATCCCTTTCATCAGCACATGCAGTTGCGGTTGGGATTTTATTTATATGCACAAAATGCACGTTAAATTCAAAAAAGGTCTTAAATATAGCAAACGATACCTGAAATGCGCCATAAAATTAAACCCGTGGTATAGTGGTGATTGCGTATCGTGGAATTTTTTATGTGGCCAAACAATGAAGTCACCGACCACTGGAGTTTGAATTGACACATCTCCTTTCGGAAACCATGATCCTTCTTGTGAGATGCTCTAGTTTCCAAGGAGCGATTATCAAAACTTGTGCCAAAATTTACCAAAAAAATTTCCACGGGGTCATGAGAGCACGCCACGGTCACACACCAATGTTCATGATGTCCGGACTCCATATGAATTCCCTGTAATTAAAATACCAACTAGGCGTATGCCGGTGCCCACACCTCACAGCCAAAAATGTTTGAAACTTCTCCCAGCTTCTCGGACATTGGATGAAAACTCGCAAAGCGACACACAAATGATTTGTACACCTTCTTTGCTAACATCCACATGTAGTTGTATTAGGATTTTTATTTTGTATGCACTAAATACAAGGTAAATGCAAAAAATGGCTTAAATATAGCAGACGGCACCTAAAAATGGGCCAGAAAACCAAACCTAGGGTATATCGGTGATTGTTTATCGTGAAAAAAAATTGAGGCAACATGGTGAAGTCACCTATGTTTGGAGTCCGAAGTTGAAAGCATAAGTGCTCCCTGGGTGGTTTTGGTAATTAATGTCAACATATCTCTTATTGGACTAACACCTTTACCTAGTATGTTTCAGATAAGTTCAACAATGGAGTGGCATAGACTAGAGGATGTGGAACCCCTTCAAGATGCTAAGGACAAAGGATTGGCTCAAGCTTCAAGATCAAGACTCTACATTTTCTATTTTAGTGATCCAAGATTACATTGAGTCTATAGGAAAAGCCAATACTATCAAGGAGGGATGAGGTGTTGCTTAATGAGCTTCAATACCCTCTGGTTAGCTTATTACCAAAATCGGTCTCACCGAGTTCGTGTAATCGGTCTCATCGGGTTTGCCTGACTAACTCTCTGGTTAGCTTATTAACAAAATCGGTCCCACCGAGTTTGTGTAATCGGTCACACCGAGACTACGTTATGCCCTAACCCTAACCATATCGGTCCTACCGACTTGGATCTCAGTCCCACCGAAAATCCTAACGGTCACTAGGTTTGCTAAATCGGTCCGACCGAGTTTAACCATTCGGTCCCACCGAGTTTGGAAAATTGTGTGTAACGGTTAGATTTTGTGTGGAGGCTATATATACACCTCCACCCACTCTTCATTCGTGGAGAAAGCCATCAGAACACATCTACACTTCCAATACACATGTTCTGAAAGAGAACCACTTACACCTGTGGTGAGGTCAAGATATTCCATTCCTACCATATGAATCTTGATCTCTAGCCTTTCCCAAGTTGCTTTCCACTCAAATCTTCTTTCCACCAAATCCAAATCCTGTGAGAGAGAGTTGAGTGTTGGGGAGACTATTATTTGAAGCACAAGAGCAAGGAGTTCATCATGAACACAACATTTGTTACTTCTTGGAGAGTGGTGTCTCCTAGATTGGCTAGGTGTCACTTGGAAGCCTCCGACAAGATTGTGGAGTTGAACCAAGGAGTTTGTAAGGGCAAGGAGATCGCCTACTTTGTGAAGATCTACCGCTAGTGAGGCAAGTCCTTCGTGGGCGACGGCCATGATGGAATAGACAAGGTTGCTTCTTCGTGGACCCTTCATGGGTGGAGCCCTCCGTGGACTCGCGCAACCGTTACCCTCCGTGGGTTGAAGTCTCCATCAACGTGGATGTACGATAGCACCACCTGTCGGAACCATGACAAAAACATCCGTGTCTCCAACTGCGTTTGAATACTCCAAACCCTTCCCTTTACATTCTTGCAAGTTGCATGCTTTACTTTCCGCTGCTCATATACTCATTGCATGCTTGCTTGATATATATTGTGTTTGCTAAACTTGTGCTCACACTCCACTTAAACTTAAGAATATTAAAAACTGCAACTTTTGGCACTTAGTGTCTAATCACCCCCTCCCTCTAGACACCTCTTCTTGATCCTTTCAATTGGTATCAGAGCTTTGCTCTCCATTGCCTTGGTTTAAACACCATTGGAGGAAGATGGATGTGTCTAGTTTGGGAAGTATTAGACATAGAGTGCCTATTCTTGATGGAGAGTATTTTCATGAGTGGAAAAATGAAATGCTTGATATTTTCAATGAATATCATTTGAACAAGTACATTACTACCCCTTGTGCACCTCATGTTGATCCTTTGCACTCTACCCTAGATGAAGATCCTGACATGATTCGCAATCTTAGAACCATCAATCTTATCATAAGAGGATTGCCCAAAAATTTGATTGCTAGTTTGCCTACTCTTGATTGTGCCTATACTATATGGAAATTTCTTGAGGAACGATTTCCAAGTTATTCCTTGAAAAACTTAGACGAAATTCTCCATAAGTCTATTGCCTTGAGTAAGATGAACTCTAGTGATCCTAGCTTTGGTGGTTGTCTATTTGAACTTACCAATCTCATGCGTGCTAAAGGAAACGTTGGAATCATTAGCGATATCATATCCGAAACTATTAGAATTCATAAAGATAACCATTTTGATGATCATTTATCTAATGAATTACCCTCTCTACGAATTGATCAATCACAAAATGAAGTTGAACATGGATACTATGATGAGGATGATGATAGTGACTATGATCTCGATGATGCAATGAGACATTTTGGTCTTATGGCAAATCTTCGTGGCTACATGGCTGGAGGAAAGGAATGGGTCGTTGATAGTGGATGTACTGATCATATGACCGGAAATGAAGATATGTTTAATGAGCTTGCTGAAAACGGCGGCCCTCGAAAATATGTCACCTTTGGTGATAAT
The DNA here is from genome assembly GCA_032464435.1 of Aegilops umbellulata. NCBI lineage: Eukaryota > Viridiplantae > Streptophyta > Magnoliopsida > Poales > Poaceae > Aegilops > Aegilops umbellulata. The sequence goes on along the minus strand of CP136055.1, from coordinate 33,266,975 downwards.
TTAAAGGGTAAGGTGGTTGGTCTTGGTAAGGTGGCCATCTCACACGATAGCTCCATACAAAATGTCATGCTCGTTGAATCCCTTGGATACAATTTACTTTCAGTTTCTGGACTTGCGGATTTCGGTTTCAATGTCTTATTCACTGAAGTAGATTGCCAAGTGTTTCGTAGAGCAATTATAAAATGGTCTTTACCGGTATATGTAGAGGAGATCTTTACATTGTTGATTTCACTAAAAAGGCTCAACCTAAAACTTGCTTAATTGCTAAATCTTCTAAAGGCTGGTTGTGGCATAGAAGACTAGGTCATGTTGGAATGCGAAATCTTGATAAGCTTATTAAAGGTAATCATATCCTTGGAATAAAATGTGTCATATTTGACAAGGATAGACTTTGTAGTGCTTGTCAAGCAGGAAAACAATTTGGAGGAAGTCACCGCGCGAAGAACATCATGACCACTCGAGCTACTTCACATGGATCTCTTTGGTCCAAATGCCTGCAAGAGTCTCGGTGGTAACTTATTTGGTCTAGTCATAGTTGATGATTTTTCAAGATTTACGTGGGTGTTCTTTCTTGATGACAAATCGCAGGTCCAAAAGATCCTCAAAAACTTCGCTAGAAAGGCCCAAAATCTGTTTGACGTGAAGATCAAGAAGGTTCGGAGCGAGAACGGAACGGAGTTCAAGAACGCAAATATGGACACCTTTCTTGATGAAGAAGGGATTTCACACGAGTTCTCGGCTACGTACACACCTCAACAAAATGGAGTTGTTGAGAGGAAGAACCAGACTCTTATCGAAATGGCAAGAACGATGCTTGATGAGTACAAAACGCCAAAGCACTTTTGGGCGGAAGCGGTTGAGACAGCTTGTCATGCAACAAATCGCTTGTATCTTCACAAGCTACTCGGCAAGACGGCATACGAGCTTCTCACCGGTAACAAACCCCAAGTTGGATACTTTCAAGTATTCGGCTCAAAGTGTTACATTCTTTATAAGCATCGTCGTTCTAAATTTGCTCCTAAATCTCATGAAGGTTTCCTACTTGGTTATGGCTCAAACTCTCACACTTACCGTGTCTACAACAATTTCACCCGAAAGGTTGAAGAGACGGTAGATGTGAAGTTTGATGAATCTAATGGCTCGCAAGTAGAGCAATTGCCAATTGATGTAGGAGACAAAGACCCTTCGGAAGCAATTCAAGACTTGTCCATTGGCAAGATTCGCCCAACGGAAGTGAAGGAGAGTACCTCGTCCGTCCAAGTGGAAGCTTCTACCTCACGACAAGGTGAACCAAGAGTTGATACGGAAGCATCCACAAGTGGGACACGCCAAGATGAAGAAAACGAGGAAGTACACCAAGATGAACATCAACAACCTCCTTCTCCACCACGACAAGAGAATGACAACGTCAACAATGAAGAATGCCAAGAAGAAGAACAAGATGAAGAGGATGTTCCACCCCGACCCAAGCAAAAGCTTTCACGAGTTCGAGCAAGAATTGCCAAAGATCATCCCGTCGAGCAAATCTACAAAGATATCCAAACCGGGAGAATCACTCGCTCTAAAACTCGTTTAGCTAACTTTTGTGAACATTACTCATTCATCTCTAGCATTGAACCTATGAAGGTTGAAGAAGCATTGGAGGATCCGGATTGGATAAACGCTATGCATGAAGAGCTACACAACTTTGAGAGAAATCAAGTGTGGACATTGGTCGAGAAGCCTGACAACACCCACAACATCATTGGTACCAAATGGGTGTTTCGCAACAAGCAAGATGAAGATGGACAAATGGTTCACAACAAAGCACGTCTCGTCGCCCAAGGATACACACAAGTTGAAGGTATGGACTATGGTGAGACATATGCTCCCGTTGCTAGACTTGAGTCCATTCGCATCTTACTTGCCTATGCTAATCACCATGATATCACTTTGTACCAAATGGACATTAAAAGTGCTTTTCTAAATGGCAAAATTGAGGAGGAAGTTTATGTTAAGCAACCTCCCGGATTTGTCAATCCTATGCAACCTAATCATGTTTACAAACTTCACAAAGCTCTTTACGGTCTTAAACAAGCTCCTAGAGCATGGTATAAATGCTTGAACAAGTTCCTTATTGAAAAAGGCTTTGAAATTGGTAAAATTGACTCTACTCTTTTCATTAAAAGGGTTAATGGAGAACTATTTGCGTGCCAAATTTATGTTGATGATATCATATTTGGTTCAACTAACCCTCAATTTAGTGAGAAGTTTGGAAAGCTAATGTCGGAGAAGTTTGAGATGTCTATGATGAGTGAACTCAAATTCTTTCTCGGTTTGCAAATCAAGCAAACTAAGGAAGGTACCTTTGTCTCTCAAACGAAGTACACCAAAGACTTATTCAAGAAGTTCAATATGCAAGAATGCAAAGGTATGACTACACCCATGCCTACTAGTGGACATCTTGATTTGACCAAAGATGGTGAACCGGTTGATCAAAAGGTTTATCGCTCTATGATTGGTTCATTGTTATATCTATGTGCCTCGCGTCCCGATATTATGCTAAGTGTGTGCATGTGTGCACGATATCAAGCTGCTCCTAAAGAATGTCATCTTAAGGCTGTGAAAAGGATAGTGAGATACCTAATCCATACACCAAATTTTGGCATTTGGTATCCTAAGAGGTCCTCTTTTGATCTTGTCGGCTACTCCGATTCGGACTATGCCGGAGACAAGGTTGATAGAAAGTCCACTTCGGGTACTTGTCAATTCCTTGGTAGATCTCTTGTATCTTGGTCTTCCAAGAAACAAAACTCGGTATCCTTATCCACCGCCGAAGCGGAATACATTGCCGCTGGTTCATGTTGTGCTCAATTACTTTGGATGACCCAAACTCTTAAAGATTATGGGATATATGTGAAACATGTTCCATTGCTATGTGACAATGAAAGTGCTATTAAGATTGCTCACAATCCCGTGCAACACTCTCGAACTAAGCATACAGAAGTTCGTCAGCATTTCATTCGAGATCATGTTGCAAAAGGGGACATTGACATTAAGCATGTTCGCACCGATAAGCAATTAGCAGATATATTCACTAAACCACTTGATGAGAAAGTGTTTTGCGGGTTGAGAGGTGAATTGAACATCATTGATGCTTCAAACTTGGAGTAGAAACTCCATTTGATACATGCAGGGCATGAGCCAATGACTAATCCTCGATATTTCTCTTATGATGCCTTTCATATGTCTTGGATACATTTGTACCTTGCATGTTATCTAACCCGTGTTGGTACTTGGTTGAATCTAAATCTATGAGATTGCAACTCACTCACATCTTGAGCAATTTCTATATCACCAAGTCTATACACAATGGTGGTTGAAGACAAGGAAGCACGAAACCATTCAAACATATCCTTTTGACAAATTCTATGCTTAAATCTTGTAATTGTCATTTTGGATACACAAGTGCTCTTCCTTGCAAGAATAACCCATGTAGGTAGATGAACTCAAACTCCAAGTGGTGCTCCCAACTCTTGATGAACTACATCAACCTTGAGCAACCCACACAAGTTCAACTACATCAGCAAGATCAACACCACCACACAAGGTATGTTATTCCATCTTAGAGAAGCTTTACTCCAAGTCATGAGTCAAAGCAACTCGACAAGATGTGAATACATCAAAAGGCTTAAACGAAAAATGGTAACCCCATTTTGAGCTTAAACGATGAGTATGACCTATGATCAAGTGATCTCACTTGACTCCTAAGTCAATATACTCTAACATAGGTGACTTTGTCGCCGCCCAACTCTAGATGAAGTTCTCTTGTGTTCTTTTCTGTGTTATTGCATTTGTCTCTTGCATATTTGTTTCCCCTTTCAAAAAAAACTTCATCTAGATCTTTTGTTTCAAGAATAACCCATGTAGGTTTCACTTTGATGAACTCGGTCCCACCGGTTTGTTCTCTTTGGCTCAACCGAAACCTTTCGGTGCAACCAAAGCACACAACTCGGAGTCACCGATTTCATCACAGGAAAACCAACTTGCCACTTATTCCTGATTTCTGTTTACTCCAGCTCCACTCAATGATTCTTGTCCTCCACCAGCATCATATTAGACATGCTGCTTTGCTCTGTGACTCAATGACCAACCCATTTGTATCACATGTCTAGAAGAGCCCTTCTTGGAAATTGATGTCAAAGGGGGAGAGAGAGATCACATCAAGCTTAATCTTTCCTACAGGGGGAGAAAAAGAGGATACTCAGGGGGAGAGAGTTTCTCAACTAGGAGAAAGTAATATCATCAAAGACCTCAGATGCTTGGTGTTCAAGAGGAGAGATGTCGCATGTCTTTAAGAGGGGAAAGACATGTTTGTTTGCTTGCTTTAGCTCAAGCTCTGTTGTTTCTTTTCTGTTGCTCTGATTTTCTGTTCCCTGTCTTCTCCCAATATCCCATGCAGATTCAGGGGGAGCAAGACATCTAAGGGAAGGAAATCTCTGATTTTATTGCATATCTTTACCTTTGGGGACATGTCTATATCCAGTGTGGTACTTAGTACTCACTCTACATGTCATCCCAGTCTTAGTTCTCTTGTGGTTTCTCTTGTTTGCTCTGGTCAGTAGGTGTATCTGTGTTATTTAACCTTGTTTGCGCAGGTTCATCCCATCCTAAGCCAACTCAAGACCACAAGGTAAGTATATGCATCACAGTCATGTGAATGAGAAGTTCTTGCTGATGTACATACTGTTTGCAAGAAGGACTCATGAGCATGAAGGTACATTTCTCATATTCACATCATTTTCTCTGATGCATACAGCCAAGATACATGTAACACATTGCTTGCTCTGTCATGCTTATGCATTCACATGCTCCTATTGTCCATATTCACATGTTTGCATACATGTAGGGGGAGCCTATGCATGTTACATGTCTTTCCAAAGCTTTACTTGCAATTCTCTATATCTTTATCTAAAGCTTTGATGTATGTTGTCATCAATTACCAAAAAGGGGGAGATTGAAAGCACAAGTGCTCCCTGGGTGGTTCTGGTAATTAATGTTAACATATCTCTTGTTGGACTAACACCTTTACCTAGTATGTTTCAGATAAGTTCAACAATGGAGTGGCATGGACTAGAGGATGTGGAACCCCTTCAAGATGCTAAGGACAAAGGATTGGCTCAAGCTTCAAGATCAAGACTCTACATTTTCTATTTTAGTGATCCAAGATCACATTGAATCTATAGGAAAAGCCAATACTATCAAGGAGGGATGAGGTGTTGCTTAATGAGATTTTTGCTTCATGTTCTTAGTGATATGCTCCAAAACCCTCAACTACCTTTCCACATCCACATATGACCCAAACCAAAAGTCAAACTCGGCCCCACCGATTCTTTCTATCCGGAGCCACCGAGTTTCAGATGTCATAGCCACTGCCACAAACCCTAACAAATCGGTTTCACCGATAGGTATCTCGGTCTCACCGAGGTGGGATTGTAATCTCTCTGTGTATGTCCATTACCAAAATTGGTCTCGCCGAGTTTGAGCAATCGGTACTACCGAGATTACAATGCAAACCCTCTGGTTAGCTTATTACTAAAATCGGTCCCACTGAGTTTGTGCAATCGGTCTCACCGAGTTTGCCTAACTAACTCTCTGGTTAGCTTATTACCAAAATCGGTCCCACCGAGTCTGTGTAATCGGTCACACCGAGACTACGTTATGCCCTAACCCTAACCATATCGGTCCTACCGAGTTGCATCTCAGTCCCACCGAAAATCCTAACGGTCACTAGGTTTGCTGAATCGGTCCGACCGAGTTTAACCATTCGGTCCCACCGAGTTTGGCAAATTGTGTGTAACGGTTAGATTTTGTGTGGATGCTATATATACCCCTCCACCCACTCTTCGTTCATGAATAAAGCCATTAGAACACATCTACACTTCGAATACACATGTTCTGAGAGAGAACCACCTACACTTGTGTTGAGGTCAAGATATTCCATTCCTACCATATGAATCTTGATCTCTAGCCTTTCCCAAGTTGCTTTCCACTCAAATATTCTTTCCACCAAATCCAAATCCTGTGAGAGAGAGTTGAGTGTTGGGGAGACTATCATTTGAAGCACAAGAGCAAGGAGTTCATCATCAACACACCATTTGTTACTTCTTGGAGAGTGGTGTCTCCTAGATTGGCTAGGTGTCACTTGGGAGCCTCCGACAAGATTGTGGAGTTGAACCAAGGAGTTTGTAAGGGCAAGGAGATTGCCTACTTCGTGAAGATCTACCGCTAGTGAGGCAAGTCCTTCGTGGGCGACGTCCATGATGGAATAGACAAGGTTGCTTCTTCGTGGACCCTTCATGGGTGGAGCCCTCCGTGGACTCGCGAAACCGTTACCCTCCGTGGGTTGAAGTATCCATCAACGTGGATGTACGATAGCACCACCTATCGGAACCACGACAAAAACATCCGTGTCTCCAATTGCGTTTGAATACTCCAAACCCTTCCCTTTACATTCTTGCAAGTTGCATGCTTTACTTTCCGCTGCTCATATACTCATTGCATGCTTGCTTGATATATATCGTGTTTGCGAAACTTGTGCTCACATTCCACTTAAACTTAAGAATATTAAAAACTGCAACTTTTGGCACTTAGTGTCTAATCACCCCCCCTCAAGACTCCTCTTCTCGATCCTTTCAGAAGTGCCCCGTCTCATTTTTGAAACTATGATCCTTATTGTGAGATGCTCCTGTTTTGAAGGTGCAGGCATCAAAACTTGTGCCAAACTTTTTCCATGGGGTCATGAAAGCACGCCACGGTGACACACCAATTTTCATGATTTCCAGAATCTATATGCATTTCCTGTAATTAAAATACCAACAAGTCCTACGCCTCTCGCCGCACCCTGCGGCCAAAATGTTTGAATTTTTTTCTCGTTTCTCGAACAATGAATGAAAACTCGCAAAATGACACACAAATGATCTTGCTAACACCCATGTGTAGTTGCGACACGGTTATATATATACATGGTAAATGCAAAAATGGCTGAAATAAAGCCAACGAGATCTCAAATGCACCAGAAAAAAAAAGCAAACCTTAGGATACAATGGTGATTGCTTACCGTGGAAAAAAATCGAGGCGAAACTATGAACTCATGTTTTCATCCAAACGAAAATATGTTGTTACTTTATGTAAATGTTTTCACATAGCACACTCTTCATTCATGAAATCCGTGTGCCTACCAAACCGTTGTCGATGCCCCCTACCCTAGTGCGCGCGCGATGTGGTCATGTGTTCTGATTGCCAGAACCCAAACCCCACGGATCGTACGTCTGCACCGTTGGATGCTCCTAGATTGGACGACAATCCTCATCTCTTTCATTAGCACATGCAGTTGCGGTTGTGTAGGAATGAAGTATGTCTACCAGTGGGGGGTGAATGGGAGTTTTCAAATTTTTCGAAAATCTCAAAACTCTCGGAACCCAACAGCGGAGTGAATGAAAAACAAACTACAATGAGGTAAAACTAAGTACTGAAATGAAACTAAGTCATGCATCTAGAAAAATCACATGAAAGAAAATATCTCGAATGTAAACATGGGTAGAAGAGGTAACCAGTGACGCTCGATAGCAACAGGGTATTTGTTTGACCAGTTCGTCCTTCCGCACAAGGACTACGTCTGGTTGGAGGGGCTATGACTTAACATGGAACATAAACTCTCTTCACCCTATTCTCCTCGACAATTGGTTCGTCAACCAATGTCGATTACTCGTGGTAGATACTGATGTCTACTATGCAACCTTCTTCTTGTAGACTCGTGTTAGGCCTCCAAGCGCAGAGTTTTGTAGGACAGTAGCAAATTTCCATCAAGTGGATGACCTAAGGTTTATCAATCCGTGGGAGGCTTAGGATGAAGATGGTCTCTCTCAAACAACCCTGCAACCAAATAACAAAGAGTCTCTTGTGACCCCAACACACCCAATACAATGGTAGATTGTATAAGTGCAGTAGTTCGGTGAAGAGATCGTGATACAAGTGCAACATGGATAGTAGATATAGGTTTTTGTAATCTGAAAATATAAAAACAGAAGATAGCAAGTAACAAGAGAGAGAGAAAATGGTATTGCAATGCTTGAAAACAAGCCTAGGGTTCATACTTTCACTAGTGCAAGTTCTCTCAACAATGATAACATAAATAGATCATATGACAATCCCTCAACGTGCGACAAAAGTCACTCCAAAGTTCCTATCGCAGAGAACATAAGATGAAATTGCTTGTAGGGTATGAAACCACCTCAAAGTTATTCTTTCCAATCAATCCATTGAGCTATTCCTGTAAGTGTCACAAACAGCCCTAGAGTTCATAGTAAAATAACACCATATGACACACATCAATCAACCCTAATGTCACCTAGATACTCCTGTCACCACAAATATCTGTGGGTCAATTATACGATATGCATCAAACAACTTCAGATTCATAATCTTCTATCCAACACAAAGAACTTCAAAAGCATCCCGAGATTTCTACCAGAGAAAGGATATGAAAACGTGCATCAACCCCTATGCATAGATTACCCCAATGTCACCACGGGAATCCACAAGTTGATAACCAAAACATACATCAATTGGATCAATAGAACATTCCATTTTCACCACGTATATCCCATCGCAAGACATACATCAAGTTCTCTCACATCCAAAGAATCAATCCGACATAACAAAACCTCAAAGCAAAAGACTCAATTCATCACAAGGTAGAGAGGGAGAAACACCATATGATCTGATATATAATTTTTGATTGCTCCATGCTATGTTATCTACTGTTTTGGACAATATTGGGCTTTATTTTCCACTTTTATATTATTTTTTGGACTAACCTATTAACCGTAGGCCCAGCCCAGATTTGCTATTTTATGCCTATTTCAGTGTTTCGAAGAAAATGAATATCAAACGGAGTCGAAACGGAATGAAATCAACTGGAGAAGTTATTTTTGGAAGGAAAGCTACCGGATGGACTTGGACCCCACGTCAGGAGCCAAGGGAGGTGCTCACGAGGGTGGGGGGCTCGCCCACCCCCCTAGGGCGCGCCCCCTGCCTCGTGGGGACCCAGAAGCTCCACCGACATACTTCCTGCACCCATATATACCTACATACCCTAAAACTTCCAGAACGGAGAATAGATCGGGAGTTCCGCCGCCGCAAGCCTCTGTAGCCATGAAAAACCAATCGGGACCCTGTTCCGGCACCCTGTCGGAGGGGGGAACCCTCACCTGTGGCCATCTTCATCATCCCGGCGCTCTCCATGACGAGGAGGGAGTAGTTCACCCTCGGGGTTGACGGTATGTACTAGTAGCTATGTGTTTGATCTCTCTCTCTCTCTCTCTCTCTCTCTCTCTCTCTCGTGTTGTTGATTTGGCACGATCTTGATGTATCACGAGCTTTGCTATTATAGTTGGATCTTATGTTTCTTCTCCCCCTCTTCTCTCTTGTAATGGATTGAGTTTCCCCTTTGAAGTTATCTTATCGGATTGAGTCTTTAAAGATTTGAGAACACTTGATGTATGTCTTGCCGTGCGTATCTGTGGTGACAATGGGATATCACGTGATTTACTTGATGTATGTTTTGGTGATCAACTTGCGGGTTCCGCCCATGAACCTATGCATAGGGGTTGGCACACTTTTTCGTCGTGATTCTCCGGTAGAAACTTTGGGGCACTCTTTGAGGTTCTATGTGTTGGTTGAATAGATGAATCTGAGATTGTGTGATGCATATCGTATAATCATACCCACGGATACTTGAGGTGACATTGGAGTATCTAGGTGACATTAGGGTTTTGGTTGATTTGTGTCTTAAGGTGTTATTCTAGTATGAACTATGGTGTTGTTTGTGACACTTCTAGGAATAGCCCAATGGATTGATTGGAAAGAATAACTTTGAGGTGGTTTCGTACCCTACCATAATCTCTTCGTTTGTTCTCCGCTATTAGTGACTTTGGAGTGACTCTTGGTTGCATGTTGAGGGATAGTTATATGATCCAATTATGTTATTATTGTTGAGAGAACATGCACTAGTGAAAGTATGAACCCTAGGCCTTGTTTCCTATCATTGCAATACCTTTTACGCTCACTTTTACCGCTTGTTACCTTGCTGTTTCTATATTTTCAGTTTACAAAAACCTATATCTACTATCCATATTGCACTTGTATCACCATCTCTTCGCCGAACTAGTGCACCTATACAATTTACCATTGTATTGGGTGTGTTGGGGACACAAGAGACTCTTTGTTATTTGGTTGCAGGGTTGTTTGAGAGAGACCATCTTCATCCTACGCCTCCCATGGATTGATAAACCTTAGATCATCCACTTGAGGGAAATTTTCTACTGTCCTACAAACCTCTGCACTTGGAGGCCCAACAACGTCTACAAGAAGAAGGTTACGTAGTAGACATCAAGCTCTTTTCTGGCGCCATTGCCTGGGAGGCTAGGTAAGTGAAGGTATATCTTTAGATCTTGCAATTGATTCTTTTTGTTTCTTATTTTAGCACTAGTCTAGTTTATAAAAGAAAACTACAAAAAAATGGAATTGGGTTTGCCTCATACGCTTCATCTTTTTAATATCTTTCGTGAATATGATGGAAAGGAAAATTATGCCAAAGTGTTAGAAGAAGAATGCATTAAAATGTTTGGCACTAAAACTTTGAATGATGAGCATGATTGCAATGTTGTTAGTATGAATTCCTTGAATATCCATGATGCTAATGATATGCAAAGCCTCAAGCTTGGGGAAGCTATGTATGATGAAGATGATATTTTTTGTCCCCCAAGCTTTGGTGAGAAAATTTACCATGATGAAAGCATGCCTCCTATCTATGATGATTATATTTATGAAAGTGGGTTTGGAAGAGTGTAAACTTTAGGAAGTAGTGATCCCACTATTTTGGAGGATGTTGAATCTTATAATATTTATGAAAGTGGATTTGGAGAGGTCATGACTTTATTTAGTGATGTATCCACTATTTCGGAAGAGGTTTCAATCGATTATGATGAGAACAAAGTTGCTACTTATGATGATTATTGTGATAAAACTTATGCTATAAAGAGTAGTGATGATTATATTTACAAAACTTGTCATGATTATGAGTACCCTTTCTCTGAACATTACTCTTTTAATGTGGAAACAATTTATAGTATTCAAGTCTCTTATGATACTCCCACTGTTCCGAATGAGAAGAATTTTGCTTATGTGGGGAGTAGTAAATTTTCTATGCAAGTAGATCATGAAAAGAATGCTTTAGGTTCTGGTTATATTGTTGAATTCATTCATGATGCTACTGAAAATTATTATGAGGGAGGAATATATGCTAGTAGGAATTGCAACAATATCAAGTTTCCTCTCTATGTGCTTAAGGTTTTGAAGTTATGCTTGTTTTGCCTTCCTATGCTAGTTGATTATTGTTCCCATAAGTTGTTTGCTCACAAAATCCTTATGCATAGTAAGTGGGTTAGAATTAAATGTTCTTGTAATATTCTTCATGATGCTCTCTTTATGTTTCAATTCTTATCTTTTATGTGAGCATCATTGAAATCATCATGCCTAGCTAGGGGCGTTAAACGATAGCGCTTGTTGGGAGGCAACCCAATTTTATTTTAGTTTCTTGATTTTTGGTTCTGTTTAGGAATAAATAATCCATATACCTTCTGTTTAGATGTGGTTTTGTGTTTTAATTAGTGTTTGTGCCAAGTAGAACCTTTGGGAAGGCTTGGGTGAAGTCTTTATGATCATGCTGTAAAAAAACAGAAACTTTAGCGCTCACGAGATTAGCTAGAACTTTTTACTGGAGAGTGCTATTTAGTTGATTCTTTTTGAAGATTATTACTAGACAAATTCCTCAAGTCCACCAGTTTATTTCAGAATTTTTGGAGTTCCAGAAGTTTGCTTTAGTTACAGATTACTACAGACTGTTCTGTTTTTGACAGATTCTGTTTTCATTGTGTTGTTTGCTCATTTTGATGAATCTATGGCTAGTAAAATAGTTTATAAACCATATAGAAGTTGTAATAAATTAGGTTTAACACCAATATAAATAAATAATGAGTTCATTACAGTACCTTGAAGTGCTGTTTTCTTTTCTTTCGCTAACGGAGCTTACGAGTTTTCTATTAAGTTTTGTGTTGTGAAGTTTTCAAGTTTTGGGTAAAGATTCGATGGACTATGGAATAAAGAGTGGCAAGAGCCTAAGCTTGGGGATTAACAAGGCACCCCAAGGTAATATTCAAGGATAACCAAGCATCTAATCTTGGGGATGCCCCAGAAGGCATCCCCTCTTTTGTCTTCGTTCATCGGTAACTTTACTTGGAGCTATATTTTTATTCACCACATGATATGTGTTTTGCTTGGAGCGTCATTTTATTTTATTTAGCTTTGCTTGCTGTTTGAATAAAGTATCAAGATCTGAAATTATTAAATTGGGAGAGTCTTCACATGGTTGCATAATTATACGACTACTCATTGATCTTCACTTCTATCTTTCGGAGTAGTTTGTCATTTGCTCTAGTGCTTCACTTATATGTTTTAGAGCATGGTGGTGGATTTGTTTTAAAGAAACTATTGATCTCTCATGCTTCACATAGATTATTTTGAGAGTCTTAATTAGCATGGTAATTTGCTTAATAATAATAATACACTTGGTATTCAAGATTTGTAAAACTTTCTTTTCAGTACGTTGAATACTAAGAAAAGTTTGATGCTTGATAATTGTTTTGAGATATGGAGGTGATAATATCAAAGTTGTGCTAGTTGAGTAGTTGTGAATTTGAGAAATGCTTGTGTTAAAGTTTGCAAGTCCCGTAGCATGCACTTATGGTAAAAGTTATGTAACAAATTTGAAACATGAGGTGTTATTTGATTGTCCTCCTTATGAGTGGCGGTCGGGGACGAGCGATGGTCTTTTCCTACCAATCTATCCCCCTAGGAGCATGCGCGTAGTGCTTTGGTTTTTGATGGCTTGTAGATTTTTGCAATAAGTATGTGAGTTCTTTATGACTAATGTTGAGTCCATGGATTATACGCACTCTCACCCTTCCATCATTGCTAGCCTCTTCGGTACCATGCATTGCCCTTTCTCACATTGAGAGTTGGTCCAAACTTCGCCGGTGCATCCAAACCCCGTGATATGATACGCTCTTTCACACATAAACCTCCTTATATCTTCCTCAAAACAGCCACCATACCTACCTATTATGGCATTTCCATAGTCATTCCGAGATATATTGACATGCAACTTTCCACCATTCAGTTCATTATGACACACCATTCATTGTCATATTGCTTAGCATGATCATGTAGTTGACATAGTATTTGTGGCAAAGCCACTGTTCATAATTCTTTCATACATGTCACTATTGATTCATTGCATATCCCGGTACACCGCCGGAGGCATTCATATAGAGTCATACTTTGTTCTAGTATCGAGTTGTAATCATTGAGTTGTAAATAAATATAAGTGTGATGATCATCATTCAATAGAGCATTGTCACAAAAAAAGAGAAAGGCCAAAAGAAAAAAAAAGAAGGCCCAAAAAATAAAATAAATAAATAAATAAAAAGGGGCAATGCTACTATCCTTTTTTCCACACTTGTGCTTCAAAGTAGCACCATAATCTTCATGACGGAGAGTCTCTTGTTTTGTCACTTTCATATACTAGTGGGAATTTTTCATTATAGAACTTGGCTTGTATATTCCAACGATGGGCTTCCTCAAATGCCCTAGGTCTTCGTGAGAAAGCAAGTTGGATGCACACCCACTTAGTTTATTTTGTTGAGCTTTCATACATTTATAGCTCTAGTGCATCTGTTGCATGGCAATCCCTACTCCTTGCATTAACATCAATCGATGGGCATCTCCATAGCCTATTGATTAGCCTCGTTGGTGTGAGATCTTCTCCTTTTTTTCTTCTCCACATAACCCCCATCATCATATTCTATTCCACCCATAGTGCTATATCCATGGCTCACGCTCATGTATTGCGTGAAGGTTTATAAGTTTGAGATTATTAAAGTATGAAACAATTGCTTGGCTTGTCATCGGGGTTGTGCATGATGAGAGCATTCTTGTGTGACGAAAATGGAGCATGACTAAACTATATGATTTTGTAGGGATGAACTTTCTTTGGCCATATTATTTTGAGAAGACATAATTGCATAGTTAGTATGCTTGAAGTATTATTATTTTTATGTCAATATGAACTTTTGTCTTGAATCTTTCGGATCTGAATATTCATACCACAATTAAGAAGAATTACATTGAAATTATGCCAAGTAGCACTCCGCATCAAAAATTCTCTTTTTATCATTTACCTACTTGAGGACGGGCAGGAATTAAGCTTGGGGATGCTTGATACGTCTCCAATGTATCTATAATTTTTGATTGGTCCATGCTATGTTATCTACTGTTTTGGACAATATTGGGCTTTATTTTCCACTTTTATATTATTTTTGGGACTAACCTATTAACCGTAGGCCCAGCCCAGATTTGTTGTTTTATGCCTATTTCAGTGTTTCGAAGAAAAGGAATATCAAACGGAGTCGAAACGGAACGAAATCAACTGGAGAAGTTATTTTTGGATGGAAAGCTACCGGATGGACTTCGACCCCATGTCAGGAGCCAAGGGAGGTGCTCACGAGGGTGGGGGCGCGCCCACCCCCCTAGGGTGCGCCCCTGCCTCGTGGGGCCCCCGAAGCTCCACCGACGTACTTCCTGCACCCATATATACCTACGTACCCTAAAACTTCCAGAGCGGAGAATAGATCGGGAGTTCCGCCACCGCAAGCCTTTTTAGCCACGAAAAACCAATCGGGACCCTATTCCGGCACACTGTCGGAGGGGGGAACCCTCACCTGTGGCCATCTTCATCATCTCGGCGCTCTCCATGACGAGGAGGGAGTAGTTCACCCTCGGGGCTGAGGGTATGTACCAGTAGCTATGTGTTTGATCTCTCTCTCTCTCTCTCTCTCTCTCTCTCTCTCTCTTGTTTTCTTGATTTGACACGATCTTGATGTATCGCGAGCTTTGCTATTATAGTTGGATCTTATGTTTCTTCTCCCCCTCTTCTCTCTTGTAATTGATTGAGTTTCCCCTTTGTAGTTATCTTATCGGATTGAGTCTTTAAAGATTTGAGAACACTTGATGTATGTCTTGTCGTGCGTATCTGTGGTGACAATGGGATATCACGTGATTCACTTGATGTATGTTTTGGTGATCAACTTGCGGGTTCCGCCCATGAACCTATGCATAGGGGTTGGCACACGTTTTCGTCGTGATTCTCCGGTAGAAACTTTGGGGCACTCTTTGAGGTTCTATGTGTTGGTTGAATAGATGAATCTGAGATTGTGTGATGCATATCGTATAATCATACCCATGGATACTTGAGGTGACATTGGAGTATCTAGGTGACATTAGGGTTTTGGTTGATTTGTGTCTTAAGGTGTTATTCTAGTACGAACTCTGGGGCTGTTTGTGACACTTATAGGAATAGCCCAATGGATTGATTGGAAAGAATAACTTTGAGGTGGTTTCGTACCCTACCATAATCTCTTCGTTTGTTCTCCGCTATTAGTGACTTTGGAGTGACTCTTTGTTGCATGTTGAGGGATAGTGATATGATCCAATTATGTTATTATTGTTGAGAGAACTTGCACTAGTGAAAGTATGAACCCTAGGCCTTGTTCCCTAGCATTGCAATACCGTTTACGCTCACTTTTACCGCTTGTTACCTTTCTGTTTTTATATTTTCAGTTTACAAAAACCTATATCTACCATCCATATTGCACTTGTATCACCATCTCTTCGCCGAACTAGTGCACCTATACAATTTACCATTGTATTGGGTGTGTTGGGGACACAAGAGACTCTTTGTTATTTGGTTGCAGGGTTGTTTGAGAGAGACCATCTTCATCCTACGCCTCCCACAGATTGATAAACCTTAGGTCATCCACTTGAGGGAAATTTTCTACTATCCTACAAACCTCTGCACTTGGAGGCCCAACAACGTCTACAAGAAGAAGGTTACGTAGTAGACATCATGATCGAACTATAATAACAAAGCTCGCGGTACATCAAGATCGTGCCATATCAAGAACATGAGATAGAGAGATCAAACACATAGCTACTGGTACATACCCTCAGCCCCGAGGGTGAACTACTCCCTCTCCGTCATGGAGACCGCCAGAATGATGAATATGGCCGTCGGTGATGATTTCCCCCTCCGGTAGGGTGCCGAAACAGGGTCCCGATTAGTTTTTGGTGGCTACAGAGGCTTGCAGCGGTGGAACTCCCGATCTAGGTTTCCTTCTGGGGGCTTCAGGGTTTATAGGAAATTTTGGCGTCGGTTTCATGTCGGGGGGGGGGGTGTCCACGAGTCAGCGACAAGGCAGGGGGCGCGCCCTAGGGTGTGGGCGCACCCTCCACCCTTGTCGTTGACTCGGGACTCTTCTGGCTAAACACTTTTGCTTTGGAGGCTTCTTCTGGTCAATAAAAAATCACCGTAAATTTTCATCTCGTTCGGACTCCGTTTGATATTCCTTTTCTGTAAAACTCAAAAACAAGGAAAAAATAGAAACTTGCACTAGGCTCTAGGTTAATAGGTTAGTCCCAAAAATAATATAAAATACTCCCTCCGTCCCATAATATAAGAACGTTTTTGACACTACACTCCCTCCGTCCCATAATATAAGAACGTTTTTGACACTACACTAGTGTCAAAAACGTTCTTATATTATGGGACGGAGGGATTAGCATATAAATGCATATAAAACATCCAAGATGGATAATATAATAGCATGAAACAATCAAAAATTATAGATACATTGGAAAAGTATCAAGCATCCCCAAGCTTAATTCCTGCTCGTTCTCGAGTAGGTAAATGATAAAAACAGAATTTTTGATGTGGAATGCTACCTAACATATTTATCCATGTAAGTTTCTTTATTGTGGCAAGAATATTCAGATCCATAAGATTCAAAACAAAAGTTTAATATTGACATAAAAACAACAATACTTCAAGCATACTAATAAAGCAATCATTTCTTCTCAAAATAACAAGGCCAAAGAAAGCTATCCCTACAAAATCATATAATCTGGCTATGCTCCATCTTCATCACACAAAATATTCAAATCATGCACAACCCCGATGACAAGGCAAGAATTTTTTTCATATTTTTGATGTTCTCAAACCTTTTCAACTTTCACGCAATACATGAGCGTGAGCCATGGACATAGCACTAAAGGTGGAATAGAATATGATGGTTGTGGAGAAGGCAAAAAGGAGATAGTCTCACATCAACTAGGCGTATCAACTGGCTATGGAGATGCCCATCAATAGATATCAATGTGAGTGAGTAGGGATTGCCATGCAATGGATGCACTAGAGCTATAAGTTTATGAAAGCTCAAAAGAAAACTAAGTGGGTGTGCATCTAGCTAACTTGCTTGCTCATGAAGACCTAGGGCACTTTGAGGAAGCCCATCGTTGGAATATACAAGCCAAGTTCTATAATGAAAAATTCCTACTAGTATACGAGAGTGACAACATAGGAGACTCTCTATCATGAAGATCATGGTGCTACTTTGAAGCACAAGTGTGGTAAAAGGATAGTAACATTGCCCCTTCTCTCTTTTCTCTCTCTTTTTTTAATTTTGGGCCTTCTATCTTTTTTTGGCCTCTTTTTTTTCATCTGGAGTCCCATCCCGACTTGTGGGGGAATCATAGTCTCCATCATCCTTCCGTCACATGGGACAATGCTCTAATAATGAAGACCATCACACTTTTATTTACTTACAACTCAAGAATTACAACTCGATACTTAGAACAAAATATGACTCTATATGAATGCCTCTAGCGGTGTACTGGGATGTGCAATGAATCAAGAGTGACATGTATGAAAGAATTATGAACGGTGGCTTTGCCACAAATACGATGTCAACTACATGATCATGGAAAGCAATATGACAATGATGAAGCGTGTCATAATAACCGGAATGGTGGAAGTTGCATGGCAATATATCTCGGAATGGCTATGGAAATGCCATAATAGGTAGGCATGGTGGCTGTTTTGAGGAAGGTATATGGTGGGTGTATGGTACCGGTGAAAGTTGCACGGTACTAGAGAGGCTAGCAACGGTGGAAGGGTGAGAGTGCGTATAATCCATGGACTCAACATTAGTCATAAAGAACTCACGTACTTATTGCAAAAGTTTATTAGCTATCGAAACAAAGTACTACGTGCATGCTCCTAGGGGGATAGATTGGTTGGAAAAGACCATCGCTCGTCCCCGACCGCCACTCATAAGGAAGACAATCAATAAATAAATCATGCTCCACTTCGTTACACAACGGTTCACCATACGTGCATGCTACGGGAATCGCAAACTTTAACACAAGTATTTCTACAATCCACAATTACTCACTAGCATGACTCTGATATCACCATCCTCATATCTCAAAACAATCATAAGGAATCAAACTTCTCATAGTATTCAATACACTTTATATGAAAGTTTTTATTATATCCCTCTTGGAAGCCCATCATACTAGGACTAAATTCATAACCTAAGCAAATTACTATGATGTTTAAGACTGTCGGTGGGAAACGACACCTATGGGATCAAGAGAATCCCTTTCTGCGGTTGCGGGGCGCGGGGGCCGTGAGAAGAGCGGATCGAGCAGGCAGTACACGATTCCTTTACCCAGGTTCAGTCCGCGAAGATGCGTAAAACCCTACTCCTGCTTTGGTGGATTATATGTTTGTGTTCTTGAGCTAGCTACGGGGCGTGAGGAGCTCCAAAAAGCCGAATCCTCTTCCTGGTCGCCTGGGGCCTCCTTTTATAGGGAAAGGGGCTGCCACAGTGGCACACAGGAGGTGGAAAGGGTACAGTGATGCGAGGTTATCCCTCGCATTACATGACAAGGTGCATTCAATGCGCCTCGCTTAGGTGTCCTTGCTTTATCGGGGGCGGGGGAGAGCCCTGTCTCGTCCGTCGCCGCTCTCTTCTGCGTCGACACGCGCCCTGGCCAGCGGTGCCTGCGATGCCATGTAGGCGGGCAGGCAGCTGAGGTGGCGCAGCGGTGGGTCTCCACGAGGATCTGCATGCCGCCACGCAGGTGCCTGCCCAGCTGGTTGGGTCGGCAGCTGCATGCGAACGGTGGTGGAGGCGTGACTGGTGCGGGTCCAATGGTGGCCCCGCGGGTGTCCTTGGCAAGGGCCTTGCCGCGGCCTCGGCAAGGGTCTTGTCGGGGTCCCGACAAGGGTCTTACCGTGGCACCTGCTGCCATCCCCGGCAAGGCTCTTGCCGCGGGCCTTGTGGTTTTCCTTGGTTGGGATCCCGCCAAGGACCATCATCTTCTAAAGTGTGCATATGATCTTGAATGTCTTCACAAAGATCTGCATACCACCACGGGGATGCCTCCCGAATCCTTGCCCCATGGGGGTAGTGGACTCAAGGGTGACCCGCTCCGTAGGTGTGGGGCGAGCTGCCACGGCTCGTTCTGCTCCTCTTTGGCTTTGGCCTTACCTTGGTTCTACCTCCCTTGCCAGGCTCGGTGCAGCGGCGCCCGTGGCTCAGACTGCCCGTGCAGAGTCATAGGGGTACAAAAAGTGTACCCCTCTTTTTGTACACCGACAGGAGCCCCCGGGCCTGGGCCACACATAAGCGCTACGTGTTGTTGGGCCAGGCCCAAGAATGGTGCGCGGGCAGGCAGGGCGGTTTTTACCGCAGTAAGTTTCTTCGCGCGCTGCGCTTCCCATGCTTCCCGCGTGTGGCGCATCATGGGGAGGCGTGCGTGACGCGGGCGGCATGCGTGAGGCCGGCCTCTGCACGCATGCGTCACGTTGTAGAAAAAAGGGGGCGGCTCGCGTCTTCCCCATAAACGGAGGGAGGCATGGAGGCGCGGCCCATTTACTGGGCGGGGCCGAGGCGTGGTCCTTCAAGGCGCCCACTCCCTTTAGTCACGGGGCGGGGAGAAGTCACCTCACCCGTCGCTTCGGTTCTGCACGTTCGCCACGCGGCGCTCATGCGCCTGGGGTGGTAGTTGGTGGAGGCGGGAAGCCGGGGCCGTTGCGGGCTGGGGCGGCGGATCGGCCCCGGTCTCCTGCGTCATTCACGTCCTCATTGGCGGAATGGGGCGGTCGAGCCCCCACCCTGCTCCTTTATAAAGAGCGGGGGGGGGGGGGGTCGGTGCCCTACATTCCTCCATCTCACTTCTTCAGCTTCTGCTCCCCTCCCTCTCATTCGCCATGGAGAAAGGGAACTCTGGTCCTTCGACGGTGGCAACGAGGGTCGCCGCTCGACAACGCATCCCTTCTTCTCCTGCACCTGCGGTGGCAGAGCTAGCCGCGAGGGGAAGGGGGAGAGGGCGAGGCCGTGGGCGAGGCCGAGGCGCTCGGGGAAGAGGAGGACGGGGCGGCGCGCCGGCTTCGCCTCCGCCAGCAGTTCCTCTCCCCATGGAGGGCCACGTTGGGGATGACCCTTGTGAGTTCTTCGTCAGGCTGCGGCAGCCGCCTCGCCGTCGTCTTCGTCTCCCGACTCCATTCGCGAGCGAGATGGAGCTGGACCCGCCTGAGACACTGAGGCTGCACATGAGGGGCTGTGGAATCAGCGGTACGCGAGTCCGCGTCGACTTCCCAGCCCCTAATGTGATTTATCTTGGTCGAGGGTGGAAGACGTTCGCCCGTATCCACCGCCTGACGGAGGGGCTCACCCTCCATTTTAAGCTGATGGAGGGCGGTCTCCTCTCCGTCAAGGTCTTCGGGTGCTTCGGGACTCGGGCAAGGTGCTGCGTGGAGAGCTCCTCCGATAGCGAAGACTCCTCCTCGAGCGGGAGTGACGAGGAGGACAGCGGCAGCGATGACGAGGGTAGCGGGCGGCAGGATGACGGGTCCGACTAGGTGTCAGGCGCCGCTCCGTGCGGCACCGGCGACCCCATCATCCGTGTCGCTGGCTCCTTGAACTTCTCGGGGTCGTCTGCTTGGGCGGCTGGCATTGGGAGGCTGCGAAAGAGGAAGAGGGCGGGCGGCAAGGCCGTCAACTCAGAGTATGTGGGCACGATGCCTTCGACGCGTGCTGACGTCCTGCCGCCTCGTCTTCGAGCTCTGCCTCCGGCGCTGCCATCACCATCCAGCCTTTGGACGACCAACGAGATGTTCTCTTGGTGTCTTCTGCCACCTGTAGCTTGTCTAGGCGCCCCTTTTGCCCTTTTCGCCTCCTTGACCTGCCTCCTGAAGAGAGGGGCAAGAAAGGGATTACGGGCACCTTATCTCTTTGTAGTTTGTAAGCCTTCGGGCCTTAGCTGAATTTAAAGCTTGCAATCCCATCATTCATGTTTTTCATTCTCCATGAACCGTACGTTAGTGGAATGTTTTTAATGAAAAAGGGATGCTTGCCGGGTCACTTGTCCTGCGGGTGGAACCCACGTCAAGGGGCAAATCCTTGATATCTTTAAGATAGACACTTCCTTGCCCGGCAGCAGGCCCTGCCGTCTTCCCACGTCGCTCGACCTTTCTCACGCTTTCGGCGAAGGCAGGGATGAGGCGGGTTCAGGCTCCTCGTTTCGTCCCTTCGCTGCCGCGACTACGACCAAACCTGGCCCCAGGAACGAGCCCTAGGGCCTAGAGTTAGGGGAGCACGGTAGCTTTAGGAAGAAACGAGGTTTAGCATACCTCAGTCCATAAGAGAATGCATGATAAGGGATGAAGAACTTATCTGAAACTGCAGCCCCCGGCACCTCTGGTTCGCCGTGGGTGAATCTGTGTACTTGCAGCCCCCGGCAACACTGGCTTGCCGGGGTCCAGATGCTGGTCCGTCCCTCTTCTCCTTTTTTTCATCCTCAAGTGATCCGGCAAGGATATCCGAGCCCTGCAAACCAAAGGAGACAAAAGAACGGCAAAGAGACGCACACTCGACCTCTAAGCTAGGGGTTAGCCGCCGCTAAGCACTATCAACCCTAACCAAGAACGAGACTCGATCTAGCATGCATGCTATAACTTAGGGCGCCAGCGCTTCATTTATGCTCAGGGTCTGCGCCTGGCTTTGTACAAAGGGTTACATGCATCATCGGCAATGCTTGTACAAAAGGTGGCTTGCCGGGAGGCCCGACAAGCCGCGCCTTATGGGTAAAACTTGCGAAGATACTCGATGTTCCAGGAGTTGCTCACCGGAACGGCATCTTCAGTCTCCAGGCGGACTGCGCCGAGCCTGGTGACTCGTATTACCCGATAAGGGCCTTCCCACTTCGGCGTCAACTTGTTGGAATTCTTGGCCGATTGAACGCGCCGATGAACAAGGTCACCTTCCTCAAGGCTCCAGGCATGAACCTTGCGGCTATGGTAGTGGCGCAAGGCTTGCTGGTAGCATGCTGCTCTCACAGCCGCCCGAAGACGATTTTCCTCAAGGAGCAGTGCGTCGTCTTGCCGCAGTTGCTCTTGCTCAAGCTCATCATAAGCGAGCACTCGAGGTGACCCGTATATGAGTTCAGTGGGGATAACTGCTTCTGCCCCGTATACCAGGGTAAAGGGTGTCTGGCCGGTGGCTCGATTTGGTGTCGTCCTGATTGACCAAAGAACTGTCGGCAACTCATCAATCCAGTGCCTTCCGCTCTTGTGCAGTCTGTCAAAGGTCTTGGTCCTTAAGCCTCGCAACACTTCAGCATTTGCCCTCTCAGCTTGCCCATTGCTCCGCGGGTGAGCGACGAAAGCGAAACAGACTTTGCTGCCGAGGTCCTGAGTATATTGCATGAAGGTGCGGCTTGTGAACTGCGTACCATTGTCGGAGATGATCCGGTTGGGTACACCGTAACGACACACTAGCCCCTTGAAGAACTTGACGGCTGACTGAGCCGTGACCTTCCTCACTGCCTCCACTTCTGACCACTTTGTGAACTTGTCGATGGCTACGTACAAGTACTCAAAGCCCCCGACAACGCGGGGGAAAGGGCCCAGTATGTCGAGCCCCCAGACCGAGAAGGGCCAGGAGAGAGGAATGGTTTGAAGGGCTTGAGCTGGTTCATGAAGCTTTCTTGAATGGAACTGACACGCCTCACACCTGGTGACGAGTGTTGTTGCATCCTGGAGGGCGGTGGGCCAGAAGAAACCCTGTCGGAACGCCTTGCTGGCAAGGGCTCTCGACCCAATGTGGGATCCACATATGCCTCCATGTATCTCTGCCAACAGCTCCAGTCCTTCCTCTCGAGGGATGCACTTCAATTTCACACCGTTCGGTCTCTTCCTGTACAGGACGTCGTCGATGAACTGGTACATGGCAGAGCGACGGGCTACTTTTTCCGCTTCTTCCTGATCCTCAGGAAGCTCCCCTGTCTGGAGGAATCGGACGGTATGCTGTGCCCACGCTGGAGCCTGAGGCTCGACGGCGAGGACTAAAGGCATTTCCTCCGCTATAGGGGCGGCTGTCTCGGTGGCAAGATCTTGGCATCCTGCCGGAGCTAGTCGTCCCGTGGCAGGTTCAGTGTCCTCGGCAACATCCTTGCCGGCGGCTCCGAGGAGCTTGGCGGGAAAGTACTTGTCGGGTCTTGATTTCCTTCTCTTGTTCTGCTCTGTTGATGGATCAACGGATGGCTGAGTTAGCTGAAGCACAAAGGTACCTGGTTCCACTGGTAGCTTGAGGGCAGTGCGCTTCGACAGGTAATCGGCGATATCGTTCTCAGTTCGGGGAACGTATTCAGCCTGGATACCGTCGAACCGCTCTTCCAGCTTTCTCACTTCATCAACGTAGGCCTTCATCAACGGGCTCTGGTAATCCTTATTGACTTGCTTGACGACAAGCTGCGAGTCGCCCCTGAAGATGAGCTTTTTGATTCCGAGGTCTGCCGCGATCCTAAGACTGGCAAGCAGCCCTTCGTATTCTGCTGTGTTGTTTGTTGACGCCTCCCTCCTTGCCGGGGAGAACAGTCTCTTGGGCTTCTTCTCAGGTGTGGCGGTCCATTCTGCAATGAACTCCGCCAGGACTCGGCTCTGGATCGTCAAAGTACTTTCGAACTTGAGGCCAAAGCTGGACAGCTCCAGTGCCCATTCCATAATCCTCCCCGTCGCATCTGGATTGTGCAATATCCGCTGCAGAGGGAGGCGAGTGACGATAGTGATCTCGTGTGCCTGGAAGTAGTGACGCAGCTTCCTCGAGGCCATGAGGAGGCCGAAGAGCAGTTTCTGCACACCGAAGTACCTCGACCTAGCCCCCTGCAAGAGGGAGCTAACGAAGTAGACCGGGCGCTGCATCACTTTCTTCTTTGGCGGCACCTCGACCAACTGTGTCGCCTTCGCACTGGTGGCGTCGGGATCTGTTGCTGCCATTACCTCGTCGTCGACCTCCCTCTGCGCCACTAGCGCGGCGCTCACCACCTGGTTCGTTGCCGCTAAGTATAGCAGCAACGGCTCCTGGGGCCTGGGCGCAACTAGTGTTGGTGCGGAGGAGAGGTACTTCTTCAAATCTCGCAATGCCGCTTCGGCTTCTGGTGTCCACTCCACCGGGCCCGCCTTTCTCAGGATCTTGAAAAAGGGAAGGGCGCGCTCGGCGGACTTGGATATGAACCTGCCCAGGGCAGCGACGCAACCAGCAAGCTGGCGCACATCCTTGATTCGCTTGGGCACTTCAATCTGCTCTATAGCTTTGATCTTGTCCGGGTTGGCCTCTATCCCCTGCTGCGACACAAAGAACCCGAGAAGCTTGCCGGATGGAATGCCAAAGACGCACTTCTCAAGGTTCAGCTTGAGGTTGATCTTGTGCAGATTTGCAAATGTCTCCCGCAAATCTGATATGAGGGTGGCCCTGTCCTTGGTTTTGACCACTGTGTCGTCCATATAAGCCTCCATATTTCTATGGAGCTGGGGCTCAAAACCAATCTAGACCGCCCTCGCAAACGTCGATCCAGCACTCTTCAACCCGAAAGGCATCCGTATGAAACAATACGTACCACATGGGGTGATGAATGCTGTTTTCTCTTCGTCTTCTTTCGTCATGAAGATCTGGTGGTAGCCGGAGTAGGCATCAAGGAATGACAACAGATCACACCCAGCCGTGGAGTCAACAATCTGGTCGATGCGCGGCAACGGGAAGGGGTCTTTAGGACAAGCCTTATTGATATCTGTGTAATCAATACACAGCCTCCACTTCCCATTTGCCTTGTGCACTACGACCGGATTGGCCAACCACGTCGGATGGAGCACTCCTCTTACCAAACCCGCTGCCTCCAGTTTCCGGGTTTCTTCTGTGATAAACTCTTGTCGTTCCAAAGCTTGTTTTCTGACCTTCTGCTTGACGGGCCGTGCATGAGGACAGACAACAAGGTGGTGCTCAATCACCTCCCTGGGAACGCCGGGGATGTCGGAAGCTTGCCATGCAAACACATCGACATTCGCCTGCAGGAAGGTGACGAGCGCATCTTCCTATTTGTCGTCAAGGGTGGAGCTTATGGTGAAGGCTCCTCCCGTGCCGTCCTTGTTGACGGAAACCTTCTTGGTTCCCGGCGGCGTGGCCCTGGACTTATTGCTTCCGCCGTCGGAGCTCCCTGGCACGTCCTCGACGGCAGCGCTACACTCCGAAGAGGTGCGCTTGCCGGAGTGGGTGTCCGAGGTCTCACCGGCTTTCTTCTTCTTTTTCCCCCGGGGGTCCCGGCAGCAGGAGCGAGTGCCCCAGCGGCGGCAGCTGCTGCGACTGCTTGCTGGTACACTTGATCAGCGCAAATCAGTGCATCCTTCTTGTCGGAGGGGATGGTGATGATCGTCACGGGCCCTGGCATCTTCAGGGTATTGTAGGCGTAGTGCGACGCCGCCATGAACTTGGCCAGCGCTGGGCGGCCAAGGATCCCGTTGTAGGGCAAGGGGATCTTGGCAACATCAAACACAATCCTCTCCGTCCTGAAGTTCAGGTCATTCCCGAAAGTTATGGGCAACGTGACCTTTCCCTTGGATTGGCTTCTCCCCGGGCTGACCCCTTGAAACGTGCCCGTTTCTTCGAGGTCTCCATCAGGGATCTGCAGCTTCTCGATCACGGCAGGCGAGATCAAGTTCAGACCGGCCCCGCCATCTACTAACATTTTTGTCACCTTGAGGTTGCGTATTGTTGGTGAAACCAACAACAGCAAGCACCCGACCGCAGTAGTGCGATCAGGGTGGTCCTCAAAGTCAAAAATGATAGGTGTGCTGGACCACTTCAGCGGCCTCTGGGCATCAAACGACGGCTCTGCTGCTGTAATTTCTCGCGCCCACTGTTTAAGCCGGCGCCGAGAGGCATGCAGCGAAGCGCCGCCGTCAACGCACATGGCCTCTGTAGCTTTCTTAAACTCTTGGTCGCCGGACTCGTCGTCCTCTTCATGATCGTCATCTTCTGGCTTTCTGTCACGGCCCCGAGCGGGCCTCTCTTGTTGCTTATCCTTGCTGCGACCGCCCGCCTGGCCATCGAGTTTCTTGCCGGATCCCTCAGCACCGTCTTGGCCCTTCTCCTTGTCCCGCCTCTCGTATTCAGCCCTCTGCTTCTCAGCAAGGAGCTCAACTTGCCGGCAGTCTTGGAGAGCATGGCCTTTGGTGCGATGGATCTTGCAGTATCGCTTGTCGGAGTTGCCTGGCTTCTCGGCAACCGCCAAGGCCTGGCAGGCGACACATCCGGCAATTTCCTTGTCGGGGTCACCTGCCTTGGTCTTCTTGGTGGAGCCGGTGTCGTCAGACCCCTCGACGGCAAGCACAGCTTTCCCTTTGCGCTTCATGTTGCGGTGCCGGCCTTTCTTCGCCGGGGCGGCGGTGTCCTCTTCAGAGGAGTCGGTTTCCACACCGGCATCTTCGCCGGGGTACTTCCTCCCCTCTTCAGCCCGGGCACATTTGTCCGCGAGAACATAGAGCTCCGCGACATCTTTCACCTTGTTCATCGCAAGCTCTTCGCGCATCTTGCGGTTCCGAACGTTCTGATGGAACGCGCTGATGATGGCGGCAGGGTGAACATCTGGGATATTGTACTTTACCCGGCTGAACCTCTGTATTTACTTGCGGAGACTCTCGCCTCCCTTCTGGGGAATGACGTGGAGATCACTCACTTGGCCATGAGCTTGGTGACCGCCAGTGAAGGCGCCCATGAACTCATGGCACAAATCCGACCAGGAGGAAATGGAGTCTACCGGCAAGTGCATCAACCATGACATGGCGTTGGGTTTAAAAGCCAACGGGAAGTAATTTGCAAGCACCTTATCGTCACGAGCTCCGGCAGCCTGCATCGCGATGGTGTAGATGCTAAGGAACTCGGATGGGTGGGTCTTGCCGCCGTACTTCTCGCCCACGTCAGGTTTGAAAGTGCGGTGAGTGGGCCACTGGAATTGCCGCAGCTCACGGGTAAAAGCCGGGCAGCCTACCTTGTAAGGCAGGCCCCCAGGGCTCTCCGGTGCCGGGTGGTCCACAGCAGGCCCCGCTCGCCTATCTGACTGGTGGCGCACTCCGCGCTGGCGCTCGATGGTGGTCCGAGCGTCTTCATGTTCCCGATCCCGAAGGACCTAGCGTTGGTCCTGGTGGGTCCGCGGGTCGGACGACACTATGGAGATTTCGTCGCCCGCAACGTCGTGACGGGCCGGTGTCCGTGGCATCGGGCGAGGAGGAGGCGAGTGCACCATGGTCGCGGCGCCGCCAGCCTTCCTGCCACTGGTACGCGGGACTCCGTCGAAACGTTGACCCGGGGGCTCCGTCGGGGTCGCTCATCTTTGTTGGCCACCGCAACAAGGCTTCGGATGGTGGCTCTCCATTCGTCGAGTTTCCCCGTAGTGGGAGAAAAGTCGAGGAGCAACTGCGCGCGCGCCAGGGCTTCTGCTGGCGTCGGTGGCAGCGAAACCTGCACGGATCGCAACGCGCTTCGACTTCTGACCATGTCAGAAGGAGCTCTATCACGACCGCGCGGTCGCACGCCGTCTTCACCAGCGCCTCGGTGAGCGGGCAGGTCTTCTACATCCCGGGAGTGGCGCTCGGGGCTTTTCCCGCGGCGACGCCTGGGGTCTTCAGGGCGATCAAGCCGCTCGTCGCGCGCCGCTTGAGAGGAACGCGTCGTCGGCGCCGGAGTGGGAGTCCTAGAGGCCCTCGCGCCGCCAGCGGGCGGGGCAGCAGCGACCTCGGAAGGTCCCGCGCCACCTGCATAGGGCCCGGCTCCGTCTCTCGATTTGGTGGCGTGCGGCCCGTTATCGGGCGCACGAACATCGCCGCCTCCCAAACTCCGGCTGCTGGGACGGTGTCTGTGTTCGCGAACAGCGCCCCGGGTCCTTTCGACGACCGATCCGCTGCTCGCCCGCGTCAGGAGGGGATGCCCGGCGTCCGACGGGCCAACCGCCACCGTCGTCTTCTTCTTGGGCGCCATGACGACGAAGAAGCATCGAACTAATTGCTAAAGCCGATTCTCACAACTGCGCAACCCCTGCCTGACTCGCCAAAGATGTCGGTGGGAAACGACACCTATGGGATCACGAGAATCCCTTTCTGCGGTTGCGAGGCGCGGGGGCCGTGAGAAGAGCGGATCGAGCAGGCAGTACATGATTCCTTTACCCAGGTTCGGGCCGCGAAGATGCGTAAAACCCTACTCCTGCTTTGGTGGATTATATGTTTGTGTTCTTGAGCTAGCTACGGGGCGTGAGGAGCTCCAAAAAGCCGAATCCTCTTCCTGGTCGCCTGGGGCCTCCTTTTATAGGGAAAGGGGCTTCCACAGTGGCACACATGAGGTGGAAAGGGTACAGTGATGCGAGGTTATCCCTCGCATTACATGACAAGGTGCATCTAATGCGCCTTGCTTAGGTGTCCTTGCTTTATCGGGGGCGGGGGAGAGCCCTGTCTCGTCCGTCGCCGCTCTCTTCCGCGTCGACACGCGCCCTGGCCAGCGGTGTCTGCGATGCCATGTAGGCGGGCAGGCAGCTGAGGTGGTGCAGCGGTGGGTCTCCACGAGGATCTGCATGCCGCCACGCAGGTGCCTGCCCAGCTGGTTGGGTCGGCAGCTGCATGCGAACGGTGGTGGAGGCGTGACTGGTGCGGGTCCGATGGTGGCCCTGCGGGTGTCCTTGGAAAGGGCCTTGCCGCGGCCCCGGCAAGGGTCTTGTCGGGGTCCCGACATGGGTCTTGCCGTGGCACCTGCTGCCATCCCCGGCAAGGCTCTTGCCGGGGGCCTTCTGGTTTTCCTTGGCTGGGATCCCGCCAAGGACCATCATCTTCTAAAGTGTGCATCTGATCTTGAATGTCTTCACAAAGATCTGCATACCACCACGGGGATGCCTCCCGAATCCTTGCCCCATGGGGGCAGAGGACTCAAGGGTGACCTGCTCCGTAGGTGTGGGGCGAGCTGCCACGGCTCGTTCTGCTCCTCTTTGGCGTCGGCCTTACCTTGGTTCTACCTCCCTTGCCAGGCTCGGTGCGGCGGCGCCCGTGGCTCAGACAGCCCGTGCACAGTCATAGGGGTACAAAAAGTGTACCCCTCTTTTTGTACACCACAAAGACTCTCAAAATAACATAAGTGAAGCATGGGAGTTCATAAATTTATACAAAATAAAACTACCGCCGTGCTCTAAAAAGATATAAGTGAAGCACTAGAGCAAATGACAAACTACTCCAAAACATATAAGTGAAGATCAATGAGTAGTCGAATAATTATGTAACTATGTGAAGACACTCTTACATTTAAGTATTTCAGATCTTAATATTTTATTCAAAGAGCAATAAAGTCCTAATAAAATAAAATGACGCTCCAAGCAAAACACATATCATGTGGTGAATAAAAATATAGCTCCAAGTAAGGTTACCGATGAACGAAGATGAAAGAGGGGATGCCATACGGGGCAAAAACTTCACAACACAAAACTCAACAGAAAACTCGTAAGCTCTGTTAGTATCATAAAGCAAATCACCACTTAGGTACTGTTATGAACTCATTATAAATTTATATTGGTGTTATATGTACTGTATTTCAACTTCTCCATGGTTCATACCCTCCGATAATACTCATAGATTCATCAAAATAAGTAAACAACACAATGAAAATAGAATCTGTCAAATACAGAGCAGTCTGTAGTAATCTGGAAACTTCGTATACTTCTATAACTCTAAAAATTCTGAAAAATTAGGAAAACCTTGGAAACTTGTATATAAATCTTGTGTAAAAAATTTAGATCAAAATCACGTTCTAGTGAATTATAGAAATTCTTGAAGTGAGCGAAAACGTTCTGTTTTTGCACAGAATCAAGTCAACTATCATCCACACTATCCCAAAGGCTTTACTTGGTACTTTATTGAAACAAAAGCTATAAAACATGATTACTACAGTAGCATAATCATGTGAACGCACAAAAACAATAGGGGTAAATATTGGGTTGTTTCCCAACAAGTGCTTTTCTTTAATGCTTTTTAGCTAGGCATGATGATTTCAATGATCCTCACAAAGAAGTAAAGAATTGAAATGTAACGGGAGCATCATGAAGCATATGGCAAGCACATTTATGTCTAACCCACTTCCTACGCATAGGGATTTTGTGAGCAAACAATTTATGGGAACAAGAATCAACTAGCATAGGAAGGCAAAACAAATAAAACTTCAAGATTTTCAACACATAGAGAGGAAACTTGGTATTATTGCAATTCCTACAAGCATATATTCCTCCCTCATAATAATTTTAAGTAGCATCATGAATGAATTCAAAAATATAAGTATCACATAAAGCATTCTTTTCATGATGCATAAGCATAGAATTTTCATTACTCTCCACATAAGCAAATTTCTTCTCATGAATAGTAGTGGGAGCATCATATGAAACTTGAATACTATAAATTGTTTCCACATTAAAAGAGTAATGTTCAGTAAAATGATATTCAAAATTATGACAATAATTATCACTACTTTTCATAACATAGGTATCATCATAATAATCATCATAAGTAGCAACTTTGTTCTCATCATAGTCAATTGAAACCTCTTCCAAGATAGTGGAATCATTACTAAATAAAGTCAAGACCTCTCCAAATCCACTTTTACCAATATTGCAATCATCATAAATATGAGGCATGATATCATCATAATAAATTTGCACATCAAAACTTGGAGGACTAAAAATATCATTTTCATCAAGTATAGCATCTCCAAGCTTGTGCCTTTGCATATCATAAGCATAATCACTCTCATCATTAATAGTATGAATAGCCCCAATAGTATAGCATTCATTATAATCATAATTTTCTAAGTGGGTGTCAAAAATATTTTCAAGATTATAAGAAGTATCATTATCTTCCCAATCATAATCATCACAACGAGTAATAGGCATAGCAAAATCATCCTCAATAGTTTCTTCGGACATTGTACCATAAGACAAAGAATCAATATCATCATCAAGTATATCATCCTCCACATTTATTATTGATTCATTCTCATGAGGCATAACATTAATGTGAGCAACATCATTCGGTAGGGATACCTTTTTACCTTTGCTTTTCCGTCTTTTCTTTTTATTCTCCACATCATGTGTGGATTTAATCAACCTTTTGGAGCTCCTTATTGATGAGATTGGTTGCATATGAAGCTCATTCTCGTAACCTATTTCATCACAAGAGACAATAGGTGGATATTGGGAAACCTCTTCCCCTTCATTAGTATTATCTTCATCTTCTATTTGTTTTCTCGTCTTTAAGTAATTAGCAATATCAAGATTCTCAACGCAATTTACCGCACAATATATATAAATTTCCTCTCGATCAAAATCATGAAATCTCTTAAGCTTATATTCTAGAATATCCTTAGTTATACGTTTCATTTGTTCATATCCCAGAAGCAAACTAAGTTCATTATGATGCGCAAGGGAAATCAAGTTATCACAATTTTTGACACGATTTGATCAAGAAACAATTTGCATTGGAGATTTAAATGACCACGTTCATTGCAAAGTTCATAAGGACAGCGAGAAAAATAAATCTTTCAGCACAAACATCTAGCCTCTCTTGCAACCATTTACTTTCTAAATACTTATGACTCTTGCAAAATCTATCCTCCCTTTTTGGTATGTAATTGCAAACTCTATGCACTCCACAAAAATTGACATGCTTATAAGAAACTTTTTTATCATGACTAGTGCAATCATCATTAGCATTTTGGATATTCGTAGAAATTATACTAACAACATTGCAATCACGCTCATCATTAAAAGATTTTATGCCAAACATTTTATTGCATTCTTCTTCTAACAATTTGGCACAATTATTTGAATCCTTATTTTCACGAAAGATACTATAAAGATGAAGCATATGTGGCAACCTCAATTCCACTTTTTTGTAATTTTCAAACTAGTGATAAACAAGAAACTAAAAGGTTCAATTGCAAGATCTAAATATGTACCTTCAAGCACTAACCTCCCTGGCAACGGCGCCAGAAAAGAGCTCGATGTCTACTGTGCAACCTTCTTCTTGTAGACTCGTGTTGGGCCTCCAAGCGTAGAGTTTTGTGGGACAGTAGCAAACTTCGCTCAAGTGGATGACCTAAGGATTATCAACCCGTGGGAGGCTTGGGATGAAGATGGTCTCTCTCAAACAACCCTGCAACCAAATAACAAAGAGTCTCTTGTGACCCCAACACACCCAATACAGTGGTAGATTGTATAGGTGCACTAGTTCAGCGAAGAGATGGTGATACAAGCGCAATATGGATAGTAGATATAGGTTTTTGTAATCTGAAAATATAAAAACAGCAAGGTAGAAAGTATCAAAAGTGAGCAAAACCGGTATTGCAATTCTTGAAAACAAGGCCTAGGGTTCATACTTTCACTAGTGCAAGTTCTCTCAACAATGATAACATAATTAGATCATATGACAATCCCTCAACGTGCGACAAAAGTCACTCAAAAGTTTCTATCGCGGAGAACATAAGATGAAATCGCTTGTAGGGTACGAAACCACCTCAAAGTTATTCTTTCCGATCAATCCATTGAGCTATTCCTATAAGTGTCACAAACATCCCTAGAGTTTGTAGTGAAATAACACCATATGAGACACATCAATCAACCCTAATGTCACCTAGATAGTCCAATGTCACCACAAGTATCCGTGGGTCAATTATAAGATATGCATCAAACAACTTCAAATTCATAATCTTCAATCCAACACAAAGAACTTCAAAAGCATCCCGAGATTTCTACCTGAAAAAGGAATATGAAAATGTGCATCAACCCCTATGCATAGATTGCCCCAATGTCACCACGGGAACCCGCAAGTTGATAACCAAAACATACATCAAGTGGATCAATACAACATCCATTGTCACCACGGATATCCCATCACAAAGACATACATCAAGTGCTCTCACATCCAAAGATTCAATCCGACCTAACAAAACCTCAAAGGAAAAGACCCAATTCATCACAAGGTAGAGAGGGAGAAACACCATATGATCCAACTATAATAACAAAGCTCGCGGTACATCAAGATCGTGCCATATAAAGAACACGAGAGAGAGAGAGAGAGAGAGAGAGAGAGAGAGAGAGAGATCAAACACATATCTACTGGTACATACCCTCAGCCCCGAGGGTGAGCTACTCCCTCCTCGTCATGGAGACCACCGGGAGGATGAAGATGGCCACCTGTGATGATCTCCCCCTCTGGCAGGGTGCCGAAACAGGGTCTCGATTGTTTTTGGTGGATATAGAGGCTTGCGGTGGCGGAACTCCCGATCTAGGTTTCTTTCTGGGGGTTTCTAGATTTATAGGAAATTTTGGCATCGGTTTCACGTCAGGGAGGTCCACGAGTCAGCGAAAAGGCAGGGGGCGTGCCCTGGGGGGGTGGGTGCACCCTCCACCCTTGTTGTTGACTCGCGACTCTTCTGGCCCAACTCTTTTGCTTCGGGGGCTTCTTCTGGTCCATAAAAATCACCGTAAATTTTCAGCTTGTTTGGACTCCGTTTGATATTCCTTTTCTGTAAAACACAAGAACAAGGAAAAACAGAAACTGGCACTGGGCTCTAGGTTAATAGGTTAGTCCCAAAAATAATATAAAATAGCATATAAATGCATATAAAACATCCAAGATGGATAATATAATAGCATGGAACAATAAAAAATTATTGATACGTTGGAGATGTATCAAGCATCCCCAAGCTTAATTCCTGCTCGTCCTTGAGTAGGTAAATTATAAAAAGAATATTTTGATGTGGAATGCTACCTAACATATTTATCCATGTAATTTTATTTATTGTGGCAAGAATATTCAGATCCATAAGATTCAAAACAAAAGTTTAATATTGACATAAAAACAATAATACTTCAAGCATACTAATAAAGCAATCATGTCTTCTCAAAATAACAAGGCCAAAGAAAGCTATCCCTAAAAAATCATATAGTCTGGCTATGCTCCATCTTCATCACACAAAATATTCAAATCATGCACAACCCCGATGACTAGGCAGCAATTGTTTCATACTTTTGATGTTCTTAAACCTTTTCAACTTTCACGCAACTTGAGCGTGAGCCATGGACATAGCACTAAAGGTGGAATACAATATGGTGGTTGTCGAGAAGGCAAAAGAAGGAGATAGTCTCACATCAACTAGGCGTATCAACGGGCTATGGAGATGCCCATCAATGGATATCAATGTGAGTGAGTAGGGATTGCCATGCAACGGATGCACTAGAGCTATAAGTTTATGAAAGCTCAAAAGAAAACTAAGTGGGTGTGCATATAATTTGCTTGCTCATGAAGGCCTAGGGGAATTTGAGGAAGCCCATCGCTGGAATATACAAGCCAAGTTCTATAATGAAATATTCCTACTAGTATATGAAAGTGACCAGATAGGAGACTCTCTATCATGAACATCATGGTGCTACTTTGAAGCACAAGTGTGGTAAAAGGATAGTAATATTGCCCCTTCTCTCTTCTCTCTCTCTCTCTCTCTCTCTCTCTCTCTCTCTCTCTCTCTCTCTCTCTCTTCTAATTTTGGGCCTTCTCTTTCTTTTTTTTGGCCTCTTTTTCCCTGCGTCTGCGTTCCCACTTTTGAAAATCTTCGGTCTCAATGGATCACCTGTTGGTCATGCAACTTGGTTTCTTCATAGGGAAGCACAGATAAAATCAATCCGGCTAGATCACCAGATCACGTGCGACAGCGCACATAGATGCAACCCCAATTTTCTCGATCTCATTTCTCGTGGATAAAAAATTTCATCTCACCCATGAGTTGTTGCAGATGACCGATGAATTTGCCGGCTCTCCCACAGTTGCCTATGCCGGGTTATCCCGCGCGAGTGTTCCCTGCCTCTTCTTCACCTGGTCAATTGTGATTCTTCTCGATCCCTAAAGAGCTCCCTTCAAGAACGTAACACCATCGTGCGAAAGCCCCACGGTGGGTGCCAACTGTCGTGGTTTTTTCACGGCAAATGTCCTCATAGGATAACTTAGGTGTGAGGCCATCGCAACTAGGTGGTAGCTTGAATGAGGTTGGCCGGAATCGAGAGACGCGAGTTTTACCCAGGTTTGTCCCCTCGCGATGGAGGTAAAAGCCTACATCCTTCTTGATTGATATTGATGATGATGATCATCTCGATTACAAGGGTGCCATTTTGCTACCTCTCATCTCGAGAGCATCTACTTCGATCTTGGCTAAGACTTGTCTGTCTCAAAACTTGTC
The DNA here is from genome assembly GCA_032464435.1 of Aegilops umbellulata. Lineage (NCBI taxonomy): Eukaryota > Viridiplantae > Streptophyta > Magnoliopsida > Poales > Poaceae > Aegilops > Aegilops umbellulata. Next base: position 33,231,333 of record CP136055.1, on the reverse strand, counting down.
CCTCTTTGGGTGCCCTGCCCCTCCTTATATAAGTTGAAGGGGCAGGCTTACATGTAGAGTCCTAGTAGGACTAGGACTAGTCTATTAGAAGTCGAATCCTAATTCATGTTAGGAAACTTTCCTCTTCTTGGACGATCCAGCCCAATGATTGTCCCTCATAAGCCGGACTTCTGTAATTCGACTTCTGGGCTTTGTCGCTCTCTTTGGCCCATCGACCAGGACATCGTTAAGCCGCCACTTCTCGACCGAGTCATCCCTTCGGGCGGGTCACACTGTGGGGTATATCCCCAACAGAAGGTGTCCAGGAAGAAGACCAAGGCAGATGGCTCTTCTTGGCGGCCAAAGAAGAAGCTTGCAGGGCGTCCGGCTGCGCCTCCGCTAACCGAAGCGCCAGAGAGCTCGCAATTTATTGCGCCGACAACCGATGCGCACGAGGTGTTTGATGAAATGCACACAAGGTATGCTTTCACCCCTCTTTTTTGTTGGTGTTTTTTATATAAATGTATAAATATGGATAGCTTAGTTTTCTTCTACATCCTTTGTAGTTGCAATGATGACACATATATGTCAACTATGGGTGTTGGCTCCAACAATTCTCATTGGTCAAACCAATGAAGTGCATGAAGATAATCATGAGTTTGAGGTGGACAAGGATGGTGAGGGTATCGTTGATGCACCGAAAGAAAGAGCAGGCAACTACACCATGGACAAAGACATGTTGCTATTCAATACATGGTTGCATGTGTCTATCAATGCCAAAGTTGGAGGGGACCAAAGTAGAGATACATATTGGGTCCGGATGAAGGAGCACTTTGATTTGTACAACAAGAGTGGAATTTACCACACCGATAGATCTCTTCGCTCCCGGTGGTCGACAATCAACAAAGATTGTCATAGGTGGGCGGCGACACTTAAGGCAGTTGACACAATAAAGAATAAACCCAAATGACACTAATGATAGAGATATGGTAAGTGTCATTTCTTTATGTTCCTTCCATGTTCATGCTTCTTCTTTGGTATTTCAAGTGCTAACTCGTTCTTTTGTTTGTAGTTCACTATTGCACAAAACTTATTTCAATGAGAAGAGAAGAAGACCAAGAAAGGGAAGATCAAGAAAGGGAGACCATTTGTGCTGCCCCATTGCTATAATGTGTTGAAGGATGAAGAAAAATGGAAGCCCCGTGATGACCAAGAGGAGAGCAAGAAAAGCAAGGCAACTATTGATTTGGTTGATGAGGAGGAGGAGGAGGCATCAAGTGATGACGGCAAGAGAATCCCTACACCAAAATCAATTGCCTACTCCAAGCCAAAAAGATCAAATGGAGTCAAGAAAGATGCAAAAGAAAAGAAGAAGAAGAACAAGAAGAGAGGAGATGATGATTTAAAGAATGCTACAAAAGCTCTTGTGAAGGCACGAAAGCAAGAGAATGAGGTGAGGATGATGGCAAGGATCCAAGATGTGGCGTCTGAGGAGAGGACGGTGGCATTGGAGGAGAAGAAATTGGCCATGGAGGAGCTAACAAGATTATTGGAACGGGAGAAGTACTTGTTCTTCATGGACACATCTACCCTCGATGATAGGCAAAAGGAGTATGTCAATCTTTCCCATGATGAAGTCTTGGTCCAAAAAGAGCCACGACCAGGGGAGGCATGGGAGCTACCATGGGAGGCTTGGGAACATCTACGGGGGGCATGGGTGGCTTCGGAGCTACCATGGGCGGCATGGGAGGCATGGGTGGCTTTGGAGCTACCATGGGAGGCATGGGAGCACCTATGGGTGGCATGGGTGGCTTCAGAGCTACCATGGGAGGCATGAGTTTTGGGTCTCTCATGGGTGGTATGGGAGCAGCTCCGGGTGACATGGGTGGACGCATAGCTTCCGGTGTGCCTCACATACCTTCGCATGATGCCGTTGGATATCTTTCGAACACCATCCGAGGTCCCGATGATCATGAGGCACTTGAAAATGAAGAGGAGGAGGAAGAATCGTCTTCGGATGAGGAGAAAGAAGAGGAGGATAATGATGTGGCATGATTGTTGATGTGCCATTTGTTTGTATGAACTTTTATTTGTCATGAACTTGGTTGGGTGATTTTGAACTATGTCGTGTAATTGAACTATGCTATGTTGCTCCAACTCTGTTTTGCACATTTGTTTGTTTGGAAATATCTCGTCATATTGTCAAATGGACATGTGAAATCATATTTGCAAGCGCCGGCTACTCGCGCGCGCTGAAAATTTAGCGTAACTGCTGGAGCTACTTGCGCGCGCCATATTTTGTAGCGGCCGCTGGAGCCCGAGCCCTGTTGCGTGCAAAAAAGCCTATTTCGGCATTGTAAAAAAATTTAGCGCGACACTGTTTGCGCGCTTGTTGGAGATGCTCTAACCCTCATCCACTTTACCCATCTGATGTTGTCGCCATGGACTCCTTCTTCTCGAGTGTCTCCAATCCTCTTGCCGGCGCCAACCCGTGGACCGAAGTGGACCGCGCCCACCACACGCAGGTTCCGTGCGGTGCACCGAGCCTCCTCGGTCCGTGCCCGACCGGCCATCTTTCAAATTCAAGATTTGTTTCAAGTTCAAATTATGTGAATTTTAAATGCAGGGATTAAATTAGGGATAAATTATGCTTTGCAGGCCATTACACTACACATGGTTTGTGAAAGAAAAACCTCTGTGATAAATCTCAAGATCAGAGACGTTTATGAGATCACTACGTGTGTGATGAATCTCTACTACACACACGATCATCCAAGAAAAAACGTGTGAGATTAACAACAGTAGCGCACACCGTTCCTTCTTATTAAATGTTTGTGAAAGTCAACTTATCACAAACGCTTGGCAATTATGAACTGTTTATGATGTCGTGTGTATCGTAAACGTTTGCTCAAAGAAGAATGTGTGTGATAGGCCTTCATCCGACACGGGTATTATAGACGAATCATATGGGACAATTAATATATTGCAAACATTTATGGAAAGAGCAACATATGGACATATTAAAGCTTCGCATATACTTTTATAGGGAAAATTGTTTGCACTCTTACATTGAATCCCATATGGTGTAGAAAAAAATAAATGTGTGTGATAGTCTCGTTATCGCACAAGCTTTACCACCGTGAACTGTTTGTGAAAGGGCGTCCATCGTAAACTTTACACCACAGAATACTGAGTGCGAGGGTAATGTGAGCACACACGAGTAGCAATCATCATAAGTAGTTGTCTAAAGACTCGCATTCGGGATAGATGCGGGCATCGCATATGCTTAGTTCTGCAAAACGTATGCATTCTACTCCCTATCGCCGACGGTTTCTGGGTCGTGTGGTAAGGACCCCCTGTCACACACACATACAAGGTGGCGGTTTATAACTCCAGCACAGAAAGGGGGTAAAAATTGTTTGTATAGAAGGTCACTGCACCAGTGAGTGTAAGAGAGAGAGAGGGAGATATTGAGAGCGTGTGTGCAAGAGACACCTCGAGAAAGAGTGTGAGCATGTGTGACAGATAAGGTCGACGGATATATAGTGTGTGTGCGTATGTGTGAGGGATAAAGATAGAGCATGTGTGAGGAGCGGCCGAGGGGGAGTGCATCTATGCATAAAAGACAGTTCTACAAATTAAGTTAAAATATAAATTGTATCAAAATATTTGGATGGGATCATGATATTTGCAATTCATGTATGAACAAACATTGGTCTATCAAACATCCACATTCTATCAAATTTGAGCATGCGTATGGTATTATTTGACATTATTGATCCATCGAGTTAGTATTTCAAAATCCAAACAATGCATGGCTTTATCAAATCATATATAAACGTGAGTACACTTTATGTTGTGTGTGTCAAGCACATTATACATACAAAAGGTACATACTAAACATTCTAAATAGCTAGCTAGGAACTAGCATACATTTGAATTCAACTTAAAGTGGTTTCAAACATTTGAATTCAACATGAAGTGCATTCAATCATTTGAATCCGAGATCACGACATGTGTAAATAATGCCTAAATTAAGGGGGCATGCATCTTTGTTTTGCTTTTGAACATAATAATGTATGGTCATGTACAAAATAGATTCAGTTATAGGATTTTCAATAGGCAAAATTTTAAAAGAAACACATAGTTTAGTAAGGTTTTTAGACATACACGGCCAAATTTAATGAACCCAGAAAAAGGTCAAATTTTAATGAGGTCAATTTAGGAGAATCCTTTTTTGTGGGGCTATTTAGGATAATCCTAAAAATTTAACTAAAGAGTACTGTAAAAATGAATGCTCTGATAATATGATAGAGTTACTAATTATCAAGTTATCAAGTTCATTTTGCCAGCATGTCTAGCTCTGGATTTTATCACTAGCAGAGTTGATGGTTTAATTATTCTACCATCTCACATTTTATCCTACATCATATCTTTATTTTCTTAACTAATTGATTCATGCAAGGCCAAAAGTGTAAATCCTTCTCAATTGTTGCTAGGAATATAATTATCTACTAATAGAGTGTTGGTTCGACAATTTTTGTTTCCTGCCCAAGTCTGCACGTTTTCAATTTGAATCTATGGTTCAGTATATCTGGATTCAAGTCCACAACCCGTCAATATCCGCTCTGCTTTGAATCTGAGAAATTAATATGGTAAAGGATATGGTATGAGATAAATCTGTTCTAATCTGTTTACACTCCAAGGGTTTACACAACCAATGATCTCCTCATTGTTCCATTTGGCCGCGGTCACTAAGGAGCGCACCAGATTTATATGAGTTCCATATCCATCTTGGGAAAATAATGGTTGTGTGCAATTTTTTGGCGACCTCTCTCACATCTCTGTAATTCATACATAAAACTCATATTAGTTAGGCTCAGACATCTTTTTTTTTCACTTGGTGTTAATTAAGGAAATCTGGGAGTGAGTGTGATGATCTAAGAAATTCCTTTTGTTGTAGATATATATCCATCAATTCACTAAGAACACATCATTTTTTCAACACACATTTTACCAGGCTAACAAATTAGGGTTCATGGTCACATGGATCAAATATTTCTAGCATGTGACTTTTTAGTACATTGGCATGAGTTAGATATTCATGAGTGTGTTTTGAGCGAAAACATAAGGAAAAATTGGTAGAGTCACAAAATTTACCACTCATCATAATTAGTTCTCCTTGCTAAACAATCTAATTAATTGCTATAACACATACTTCATACCCTTAACACATTTTTTCTTCAACACTCTTTTTTGCAAAAACAAAGTACCACAAATTTTTTTCCTTTAACAATAAGTTCACACCCCCCTTGGGTAAAGTTCTCCTTGTGGCAGGCCTCAACACATTCACCCTGATTACAGCGTGAAGCAGTATATGTCCCGCTGAGCTCTTTGCAGCTCTTAGCCTCTGAACCTACAAAACAACAATAAAAACTATGGTGCGTGAAAAATCAGATCCTACAATATTTTGAAGTGACAAAAGAAAAGAATGTAAGTAAAGGAGTATAAATTACAGATACGACTAGCAAACGTATAGACCATATATTGAGGAAGTGCATTGTTTTTGCAAGTGATTATTCTACAAAATATTTACCAGGAACCAAATGGAGTGGCATGAGGAGTAGCAAACATAGCAGGATTGTCACATTGAGGGATCCCATGTCTCAACTAATATACTGTCAGAAGGCAAGTAAGAGATCACACAAAAGATGCACATCCAAATGGTTATGCCATCTCTTATAGCCATGGATGATGAGATCTGAAGAAAACTAAATGTCAAAGATATGACATATCTCATGTCTTGAAGACATTATTTTTCTTAAAATCGGTTATTTGTTTCCTAATTAATGCGATTGAGCGATTTTTCTTAAAATCGATTGTTTGTTTCCTAATTAATGTGATTGAGCGATTTTAGGTAAGGTTAATTAATTTAGATTTGATTTTTAGAGATTGGTCGTGATTGATTCTCGGTTATTTGTTTCCTAATTAATGCAATTGAGAACTTTTTTAAAATCGATTGTTTAAATCAATCACCACCGATCAATCTCTAAAGATCAAATCTAAATTAATTAACCTTACCTAAAATGAATCATGATCAATCACGATCAATCTCTAAAGATCAAATCTAAATTAATTAACCTTACCTGAATCGCTCAATCACATTAATTAGGAAACAAACAATCGATTTTAAGAAAAATCGCTCAATCGCGTTAATTAGGAAACAAATAACCGATTTTAAGAAAATTAATTTGTAAATCCTAACAAAGAAATCTCATTATTAAAGAACTTTATGTACCTACTTAATTTTTTCTCTACTCCTAATGTAGCACTTGGTAGCCTGGTACAGTTTATTTTCGTTCTGTTTTTCTTCGTACCACCTCCCACCATTCCCTCGTCCTGTTTTTTTTCTTTCTCATGCTAAAAACCTACATATTCGACTATGTTTTTCTTATCTCAATCATTTCCACTTTGTTTTTAGGCTATACGAGTACCCCCGACTTCCCAGAGCTCTCGCAGTCCACCAGATCCACGCCGCCGCCTCTGCTCCCACCCCCGGGGATTTTGATTTTTTGCCACCACTTATTTTGCACCTTGACAATTTGCCACTCCTTACATTGTAATTAATATTTTGCCATTCTTTACATTGGACTTTGATCATTTGCCACTTTTCCACACAAAAACAATACTTGCAAATGATAAACATAATATATGCATAAAACAATGGACGAGACTACCCTTTGTGCTAGTTTGACAAGTGCATCCAGTCAATTCACCAACTGAAATCAAAACGGGAGGGAATGAACTGGTTCACCGCCGCCGCCGTAGCGGGAGTACTAGATGCCGTCGGTGGCACAGCGGTGCTGCTCCCCGCCTCCCTTGCTGCTCATGCTGCTCCCCGCCGCCCTGACACGGAGGACAGCCAAACCCGTGCCACCAAGAAGACCGACACGTCTCCAGGTTGCTGAAGAGGTGGCGCCCTCCTCGTTGCTCAGAGCGAGCTGGCTCACACATGGGAGAATGTGATAGAGGTGCACACAAGCGTGGCCACCGGGGTTGTGCTGCAGAGAGGAGCAAAAACTGCAAGCAGCAAAAGCAAAAGGAGCAGCAGCGAGGGAACAATGGAAGGAATTAATTCACTATTGTCCAAATTGATGTTCTGAACTTAGAGCCACTCGATGTTGTTCATACTTGTTGTCCAGATTAATTACTTATGCATCCATCCATGCAAAGAAGAGATGGATTAAGATGCAGGCTCTCGAACGTTACAGAAAGAAAAAAAATAGAAAGTTGCAGGCTCTGTGGCTGCATAATCCATGGTGCAGTTTGACGTCGCGCCGTGGAGCAGTAGCCGTACGAGGCCGACGGCCCTTGTTGCTGGATACGTGCACGGAGGCGGCGGCCATGCGGCTTGAGGACTGCACAGGACGACCTGCACAAGCAGGTGGACGGACCGACAGGGTAGAGCATGACATTGGCTTCTGCACCATGGACAAGCTGCTGCTGTCCGAGGTGGCGAAGGCCGAAGGGAAGGGTCGGCCCGTCCCGTCCCTGCCGTGCTCAGAGGAGCTGGAGCTGCAACGCGGTGGCCGGCTGCAGAGCACAAGCTGCAGCGTCAAAGCACATCACAGCAACGTGGTGGCCGGCGGCAGAACACATGTCGGGATGTAGCCGCCACGGGAGGGGCAGCAGGACAGAGAGGGCTCACCTCGCTGGGATGTAGCCCCCGCTAATGACCATGGTCGTCGAGGACCACCGAGCGCGACTCACCGTCAAGTAGCGGCCGCGGTCTCCTGGCGTTGCTGCCGGCTAGAGGAAGGGGATGAGTCGTTCCTGGTCAATCTAGTAGCATGGGCATTTTCGTCATTATATGCGGGACCCATATGACAGAGGGCAAAAAATCAAAGTCCAATGTAAAGAGTGTGCAATAGATCAATTACAATGTAAGGAATGGCAAATTGTCAAAGTGTAAAGTAATTGGTGGCAAAAAAATCAAAACCCCCCCCACCCCCTGTCACCTCTTCGGCCTCCCCGCAGCCCCCACCGCATGACACCTCATTGGACACCGATCTGGAAAGAAATCCTATACGACCAGGTCGCACGGGACTAAACGGGAGACCCATCTCCGCATGTGACATCTGTCAAAACGAATCTCAAAGCAACATGCCTTCTTCCCATCGACTCCCTTTGCCAAATCTCGTTTTCGATAGCCCCCAAATTCTACAGCCGCCGGTGAGGTTCGCCTGCTGCTCACCTCCTCGCCGCCGGTGCACTCCTCGACGCCATCGGCAAGTCCCTAGCTCCGCTCGCTCCATCCTCGTTAGCAACGCGCATGCCCGCCCTATCTACTCGCCACATCCACTCACGGGCCTACTCCCTTGACGGCGGCAACAACTTCCCTGCTGGTGGTGGTCCATTCCCGTCGGAAACGGCCATGTTCGTCGGCGCCCAAGCTCAGGCACCGCCCAGTTGTCTGTCACCGTTGGCGTGGAGGAGCTAGGTGTGGGCAGAGGAAGATCTGGTGGAGAGACTACTGATTGGCTGATTGCAGAGCCTAGCTGCCGTCGGCGTGCTGCACCGTCGCCGGCGAGATGTAAAGATGGGATGGTCTTTTTGAACGTGGGAATCGGAGTGGGCTGGAAGTTGCAAACGAGATTTGACGAAGGGAAACGATGGGAAGAAGGGCTGCTGCTTTGAGATTCGCTTTTGATAGGTGTCAAATGCGGAGCTGGGTCTCCCGTTTAGTCCCGTACGACCTGGTCGTATAGGATTTTTTTCCCACCGATCTTGCTTCGCATGACTCAACTCCATCAACCTCGTCATCCTCTCCATCACTGCGGTCGTCCACGTCGAGGGCATGGACATTGGTGGCCGTGAGGCGAGGGAAGCACCGCGGATCCACTCAATCTCGTGCCTCCACTAACCGCAGCCACCTCCGTTCAATCCACCCCTCCACCGTCCACCACTGCCCGACCCCTCACTCCCTCCGGCAATGCACAACTACCTCACAATTTTAATCTGGGGACATGTCCTCCTTACTGCTTCCAGCTACCTCACAATTTTAATCTGGTCCATGGAACAGGAAAAAGTGATTTCCATTCAATGGGGGCAGAAAGATATTCCAGGTCTTGTCCCGGACTCAGGAGCTGTTGGACATTTCCACTGCAAACGAGAGGATGGGATTCTTCATGGAGCCTATCTGCAGGTTAGTTAATCTTTGTTGTTATTATCCTTTAGTGTGATTTCTACTAACTATTTCTCTTATCTATTCTCTAGGCTTGAAGAGGTGGACGACAGTAATAGGGGAACTGGAACAAGCGCCGGAAGAGGCCGTGAACATAGATGCACAGTTCTGAGAGGAAGAAACCAGGGTGTACAGAGGAAGGGAGATCTGACCCCAGTTCTCTGAGCTATTGACTGGGAAGATGAACCCCAGGCAGCCGGGCTGGACTGGTTTGCACATAACTCGTAAAACTTATTGACTTTAATTAGCTTGGTACAGGTCATTAGTGATTCAATACGTGACATCGATATTGAGTGTACTAGTAGTCTACAGATAGATTGGCGTCTGTATGCTGAGCTTGTTCTGAGGATAATTATTTTTTTGATTGAATCCAATGTAAGGCAACTAATAGAAATACAGTAGTACTACTAATGATAGTCTCGTTGTTGGGAAGTTTTTGATGGATATTTAGTCGAGGCAGCTATTTCTACCGTGGAATAATAACAATTTAGCTATGTGACACCGATGAATTATATAAAGTTTAGAAATGCATGTATATCGATTTAATTTAATGGACATGATCTTTTAGGTTGATTTCATCTTAGCAGTAGGAAACATTTGTGCAGAGTAAGGATTGCATCAGCGGCACCATGCCCTTCTCGGGAAACAACTCTTTAGAAAGAAATAAGGGGATTTGCTGACGACCCAATACATAATGTGATTGTACCGGTGCTGGGGACAAGTCTTGACTCTTTATGAGAGAGGCGTGTGGTTTTTACAACCTATTCTCTTGGGAGAATGGTTTTTGGATCAGATATTGGAAAAGCAGGTCAAATGTTGAGAGGACAAAATGTAATTAGGAAATGGTGTGTCGATATGTGGTGAGTTTTATTTCATTGTGACATATTTCAGTTTTTGGACAGTGTGTGGATGTGTGTGAGTTGAGTTCTAAGAAGCATATTTCCCATGTTGACAACATCCAGGGTGAAGCAGGTGTGTAGAACACACGATCTTGTTGATGTTCAGAGCACATGGGTTAGTAAGTACATGAGGCAACTGTTTGACAGTGAGTCCGAGGAGAAAATATGTCGATGAGATGACAAGAATTGTACGTTGATTTTTATGAAAGAAGTACGTGTGGATGTCATTTTTATTAGTAGAACTATTGAGTTTTACTAAGTTATTTGCATCTGACTGTTACAGGGAAGGCCACTAATGAGAGCTAACCTGGCCACTGAATGGCATGCGATCAAGACATACACAAGGGCTATGTTTTACGAAAATTGGATCTTGTATGAGTGTGGAGCATACCAAAGTTAAAGAGATTGAGAAACACAAGTCATGTCATGAAGGTATGATCTTGTGCGTTTTGCTCGTTGTTTATGTGTATGCAGCAGAATATATTAGTTTGTGTGAGAGAGTGAACTTACTACAGTGATAAATAATGGCAGGTGTTGGACTTCATACGTGTGAAGAAAATCTGTATGAAGGATATAATGAAGAGATGGACAAAGGATGCTCACAACATAGGGACCATTGGCATATAATCCCTTCTCCCACATGCACTTCAGAATGTGCATAGAGCTTGTTCAGCTTGGGGACGCAATTTTTGATGCATATGATTGTCTGGTTTATTTGTTGAAGGCAAATTTGGTGGACATGAAACCTTTTGCTGAGGTGAGAGATGGGCTTGGTTTGGAAGACTGTGACGGTGTCCTAGACTAAGGGGTACTCACCACATCGTCTCCCGACCAGGTGGATCGGGCCGAGGAACCCCATGGCAGTTCACTCATGGGCCACTTCGGGCAGCCCATGCCGCATAGAAGGAGTATCCCACAAGACTTGGTGATCAAGACAAAGACTCCTCTCCACCGACGTATTCGGCTAGGACTCTTGTTATCCTAGGCCTCTAGTGCATTATATAAGCCAAGGCCAGGCTAGTCGATAGATCATTATGACATTAATCATCATACCCCTAGGGTTTAGACCACAACATATGATCTCAGGGTAGATCAACTCTTGTAATCTCTATATTCATCAAGATCAATCAAGCAGGATGTAGTGTATTACCTCCATTAGGGCTCGAACCTGGGTAAACATCATGTCCTCTGTCTCCTGTTACCCATCGATCCATGACACACAGCTCAGGACCCCCTACCCAAGATCTGCCGGTTTTGACACCGACAATGGTGCTTTCATTGAGAGTTCCGCTGTGAGATCAACGAAGGATCGATGGCTCGTCTGCAGATTAACTGTGACATCGACATCTTCGTCACCGGCTCGACTGGTCACCTTGGCTCGACCGAGGACTGCACTCTGCGTCAGATCGTCATGTTCGGACGATGACCTACATCAACTACGATCTCTCTCAAGATCATGGAGGAATCACTCATGGAGCCCGGGGGCTCAACATCAACATTGCCCTTGAGCGACCATGCTGTTTTTCTGGACAGTGAACTTGTATCCGCCGCCACTACCTCCTGGAGTGTCGTTTTAACGATTGCTTCAGCGGAATTGTGCGGAATTAAGTCTAAAACAACCATGCAAAATTTTGTCGAGTTCCGATGGAGGAATCTCCGGCAATCTACGATATACCGGAGCCCTGTCAAATCTGGACGGGAATCTGGACGAGTTTAGGGCGTGGTCTCCAGAGCCAAGCTCGAAGGTCCTTTGGAAAATCCAACCGTTCATCTGCTGTGGAATTCGCATATCTACCACCCCTCAAAATTTCAGCTCGATCTGACGGTTCAAACTCCGGGAACCTTCCGATGCGTGGACCAATTTTTTGGTCTGTTTTCTGCGCGAATACGGATCCGACCAGAATTCATGTTTCTTTATGAACGTGATATTGGACAACCTTTTTAAAGAAATTTTATTCTAGGGTATTGAGCATTGTTCTTAACATGTGCCCATAAAATTTTAAGGCTTCTCTGAGGTACTCTTCATCATCACGCTGGTGTCAAACCAGTCTGGTAACATTGCTCCACGGCTGCCAACCTGCGCTAGACACGCCGTTGCTTTGTTGAGCCGAGCTCATCTTCTTCGGATCATCATCTTGGCTACCCAAAAAAGAGTTCGGCATCGCAAAGGATAAATCATCACCAATAATGCCGCCCCGCGGATTACACGGAACGGGCACACAGGGATCGCCGTTCGGTCACTTCATCAATCCGACTTTGACCGCATCACAAGTTGTGACCAGCGTCGGCATGACCGCAATGTTGCTTCTTCAAGCCGATGTCCATCACACCGAACTTCTTCAACACCTCGGCTGACATGGCAGTTGCAACATCTCCTTACCGACCCGCTCCGTCACCTCGGCTAGACCGGGTGCTTCACCATCTCTTCATCAACCTACTCCGGAGACTTCGGCGTCGTCAGCCGACCAACTTCGTCACGTTAGCTGGACCGGGGGACTTGCCTCGGCGAGCCAACCTTTACCAGCATCCCCATGCCGTTGCTTCACCACTCATCAAACAATGGGTGTGCGGATCGAGTCCCAATTTTGGGAGTCACTTTTCTTCGGACTGCTACGACAAATAACCGGATGCTATTAATCCTAGGATTTTTTGCTTGTTTGGGTTTATTTTTCCCAAGGAATTATTACTCTGGTTTGTTCCATCATCTGTACAATGTCTATCAAATGGCGGGCATTAACGACGGTCGCGTGGTGGTTCGGTCAGTTTCCGTGCATAGTTCGGCGAACGCCGCATCCGGAACTCAGACAGACATGTGAATTCAGGCTTTGCCACGCCTTTACCGCATCACGCCGACGCCCTACATCGACATTGACTTCGGTGCCAGGCCACATATTTTTAAACAAATTATCTTGCGTAAATGAATTACGCGAGGATTTTTATATATTTATATTATTATTGTTGGCCTGCACTATTTTACTTGTGCAGGTAATGGACTTCGACTGCATCACGTGGTCTCTTCGGCAACCTGACGCTGTCATCCCAATCAACGTAAATCGGCTCGCGTGATCACCTTGCTGGTCGTGTTGCCATACCGACGTGTTCGGTTGCCTCGGGGACTTCGGCATCGCCGAGAGAGCTCTACCTCATCAAGTGTTCGGCGCACAGGCCATATTTCCTTTATTACTCACTTTGCATAAATTATTTATTATGCAACATTTTTTAAATTATTATTATTACTATTATCTCCAGTTTGCACTATTTTTTGTGCACAAGTAAATGATCCGGGTCGGGCAGTGTTGTCACCTCGGCTGGACGGAGGCTTCGTCAACACTTCATTAACCCACGCCGTGGACTTCGGCGTCACTCTGCCGGCCCACATTGGTTGTGCTATGTCACCACTTCGGAGTGCCGAGCTCTTCACTCTGCCACCTCGGGACCGGCTTGGGGAATGGAACCTTGTCCCACATCAAGCTCGGAGCGCGTCATCAATGTTGAACACATCAACAGGCTAAGTCGCTTTCATGCTAAAAAACTTTCAGTTTTAAATTTTGTTCGGTTCGACCAAGCATTATACTTTTTTGGCAAAAAGTTGTTTATGAAAAACTTCCTTGTCAAAACTTTGTTTGTGACACACAAATTCAAATACCCCGTCTACTTGGGGGCTTCCTTTATGAAGCCTTTCCTCTTGCATGTGATTATACTTGTATGGCTTTGTTCCTTGTTCGTGTATTATGCTACAATATGCACCATGTTGACTTAAGTGTTCCGCAAGCTGGGTTGCCTTGCTCCTGTGTTTACCCCTACATTCCCGATTGTTAGGCTAGGGAGTAAAGGGAGCACCTCTGCGATTGTCACGATCGGGTCATCCGAGCTCGGACCTCAGACTGGGTGAAGCCGAAAGCTAGTGCTCTTATTGTTTTCAATCATGGTCAGCACACAACGGAACTCATGAATACAAAAAATCTATTGCACAAGTCTCATAGTAACAATGATCAACCGAAGAAAGGTATTGGTGGGGGCACTATTTTCTTCGAACATGTTTCTTACACTTTGTCAGTAATATAGCATAAGTTCCTTGAGCACGCTTTGTCCGTTACAGCCTTATGGCATGATTGCTAGGTTATCGGAAACACCGTCGATATTCTCGACAGGTGGAGTACATAACACTTTTCGGCCCTTGACCAAAGAGGGAGAAGCCGACGATCGGTTAAGACGCGTTAAAAGTTCGGGTGAACACAAATATGATATAAGTACTTAGGTACATACAATCACTATACATAAAATTCTTTTACCCAAGTCACTTGGGGGCTCTTAAATTAGTATGAGCCGTTTTATAGTAAATGTGTTTTCTTCTTGGTCGTTGCAAAGTATTTTTCTACCGCTCCTTTTTCGACTCAAGTGTATGGTCAATAGCCGGATAGCCTAATTTCTCTCTCAAAGCCGCTAGAGTTTAGTTTGCTAAACTGGCCTAACGAGAAGTACTCCTCCTTCGGGATAGGAGGTTGAAGCCGTAGGCTGACCCGCTTGAAGTCTTGAGATAGGATGTGTCATGTTAAAGCACGACAGAAGCACATTTTTTAAAAAAGACCAATTTTCGAATTGGCACCGAACACTTGACTAGTTTGGACGTCAAGTTTTTACTGAAGTTTCTTGGTTTTCCAAGCCTATGGCACTTTTAAACTATTTTTGTGTTTCCAGCATAAGTATCACAGTGCAATGTCGGACACCTTTAGAGATTCGGCAAAAACATTCTCGGATATTGCTATATATGCATCGGTTTCAAATTGTGTCTTCGATCAATTGTTGGGTTGTCCGGCTCCTGTGCTTGCCTCCTACGTTCCGCTTTGTTCGGCTAGGTGTGCAAAGGGAGAACCACTGGATTGTGCTTCCATCTCGCATGGTTAAGCACCTCAGTGGAGAAAGCCGAAAACTGACTGTCACAATAAGCGTAAACTGGTCAGCGATCCGATGACTGTGTTAAATGACGGATTGTTCATAACATTGGCCGAAGTGTTTACGGCTTGACCTCGGCTGTCGCCGAACACTAACCATGGGCTAGTAACTGGCCTCCCAACTTTAAGCTCCTATGACTAAGTGAAAGTTATAAAGCCTGCATATCGGATTGCCTCGTTTCCGCTAACACAACCGCCTTCAGGCACCGAGACGTCGGCCAAGGGTTGTTTTGTTATTGCGGAAACACCCTGTGTAGCATCTGCAAAGGGGTGGAAGGCGACGATGGGCCACTTTCAACAGATAAACAGTTGCAACGGAGTCAAAATAAACATATCATCGGCGTTTGTATTTAATATACGTGGGCTGCTTTCCGTAATCATCGTTATATAAAGCCATAAATATGCATCAATTTGACTTAAGATTTTGGCCAAGCTGGGTTGCCTGGCTCCTGTGCTTACCCCTACGTTCCAGATTGTTCGGCTAGGCGGTAAAGGGAGCACCTCTGTGATTGTTACTACCGAGTCATCCGAGTTAGTACCTCAGACTGGGTAAAGCCGAAAGCTTGCCATCTTAAAGGATATATTGGTCGACAACGATGGAAGTGAAAATTTGGGTTCGCTCAAGACCACATAGTTCGGGAACTTTCCTCGAACTAAATCCTCAATATTTTGCTGCCACGTTGATCTGAGCGGAGGTTTCATGATCATGGTTAGCATGACAACCCAAAGAAAGGAACCGATAGCGGGACTTTTTTCTTTGGGAGACATTTCTTATGTTAAATATTAATATAACATATCTCTCTACGTACCTTTGTTTATAAAACCGTATGGCCGGATTGCCTTGTTTGTCGTAAACCTTCGCCCTCATGAAGGCTTTATAAAGTAGGACAAACACTCCTCGGCTACTGGCCGAGGAGGTGGAAGCCAATGGTCGGTCAACAAAGTTTTGTACAATGCGGATCCAGGCATTAATGATGTAGAGTAATTGGATACATAGAATCATTACACATAATTTGTGATTTTACTCTGGATATCGATCCTTAATTCGGCCACCCGTGCCCGCATTAAGGCTTGGGGGCTACTGGCTTCGGGCTTATCATTTACTAATATTAAAGGGGCACATCGATCCCCTAATCTGGTGTTGCCACCCGACCAGTGTCTCGGGGGCTACTGTATTGCTTATTCAATGCAGAGAATTCAAAGTGCTCAGTGATTGACATGACCGAACTATGGACAAGCGCGTCTTCGGACAACAATAAGTACCATCTGGGACTTATCCGGCATCAAGCTAATATATCACGGCGACTTCTCACAACCCTCTCTCTGGGGCCTGTCCGCCGATCATTATTTCTAATATATTACACAATGTTTCTATTCCTACGTATGCTGCCGAGCTAGGAGTTGATCCTCAGGCCGATTTTGCAAATTGACCTAAGTCTTAGGGGCTACAAGGATCAACAGTTTTATGTTTTCCTTCATGTGCATCTCGAGTTTTAGACCGACACACACCTTGAGGGCTACTGGATATACATATAATGGCTATATATCTCGACAGAGAATAAATTGCACCAATCAAAAATATTCACAAAAAATCAGCCACCAGTCGGGGTGGTGCACCACCTCGGAAGTAGTCTGGCATAAAGCTCGGGCGCAAGTGGCTGGCTCCATAGAGGGCATTTCTGGCATTAAGCTCAGCTGAATTCGTTCAATCTTTTAAAAGACCGAGGTATTTTACGACACCTCGGACGCTGACCATCGTTGGAGCTCGGAAGTGGTCCGACATAAAGCCCAGATTCGAATGGCTCGTTCCATAGAGAACTTTTCAGCGTTAAACTCGGATAACCTCCTTCAAACTTTTTCAAGCCAAGGTGATCTATGACACCTCGGATATAGTCCGGCGTTGGAGCTCGGATATAGTCCGGCGTTGGTGCTCGGCTGCAAAAGATATCTCGAATGCAGTCCGGCGTTGGAGCTCGGATGCAAGAGGACACCGCCGCACGGGAAATACTTCAAATCCGAGGTGTGGCGTAAAAAATAACGAGGCATTGATAAAGGCCGATAACTTAAAGGGGCTCCTCGGATACCCGACATGTGAGATCTTCAGATTTAGCTTGGCAATCCTCAAGATAGAAGATGTGAAGATTTGTTGAACCAGTTTTCAAGACCGACGACCGAAGATGAAGAACAGTTGGAAGAACCAAGGAGCGTCCCCAACTTGAAGACCGGTTCAGGGGGCTACTGACGGCGTCCTGGACTAGGGGGTACTCACCACATCGTCTCCCGACCAGGTGGATCGGGCCGAGAACCCCCATGGCGGTTCACTCATGGGCCGCTTCGGGCAGCCCATGCCGCATACAAAGAGTTTTCCACAAGACTTGGTGATCAAGACAAAGACTCCTCTCCACCGACGTATTCGGCTAGGACTCTTGTTATCATAGGCCTCTGGTGCATTATATAAGCTAAGACCAGGCTAGTCGATAGATCATTATGACATTAATCATCTTACCCCTAGGGTTTAGATCACAACATATAATCTCGAGGTAGATCAACTCTTGTAATCTCTATATTCATCAAGAACAATCAAGCAGGATGTAGGGTATTACCTCCATTAAGAGGGCCTGAACCTGAGTAAACATCGTGTCCCCTGTCTCCTGTTACCCATCGATCCATGACACACAGCTCGGGACCCCCTACCCGAGATCTGCCGGTTTTGACACCGACAGACCGGCTTGCTAAAAATGGAGTAGTTGTCAAGCTGTTGAAAATACATAGTATGTGTAGATCACAAAACTCAAGGGCATCTAGCAAATGCTTGTAGTGGTGACAATGTTTTATTAATATACCAGGCAACAGGCTAGCATAGCTATCAGCGCCAGGCTGCCAGCTACAAGGAAAGAGATTTACTGGCCAATGACCAACTTGGAGAAAGCCCCTTAGGAAGGGTTGAGTAAGAGGACCAATTTCTGAAGTATTTGCTGCCGCCATGGTGACAAAAGGACAACATGGATAGATAGAGGTGGTGCTCTGAAACATCTTGCAAACCAAGCCCATAGAATTTAGATTGCCAGCGGAAACTAAAATGAGTGCAAATTATGAGACCCTTTTTTGGTTAGTAGTTAGTGTTACTTTCTCAATACTCGAGTCAAGATTCTTCCTGATGGTGACCATGGGATCGAGAGAACTCTTTAGGTGGAAGAGAAGTTTGATATGGGCCCCTAAGGTAATCTTCGACCTAGCCGAAAATGATGTTCTTTTAGAGGGTATCCTAGCGGATCATAGGAATATTTACTTCGCTTCCTTTTTTAGTTATGTTGGTTGACGATTCTGAAGTTATTGGGTTTCTGCTTCCAAATGAAATCGTAAGTCATTTGTAAGACAATGCCTTAAACAAAGGGAACGAGCCTCGATTAGTGTATCTAGGGAGGTCAGGATCCTTTGTTGGGATAACCATTTGTGCAAGAGCAAGAAGCTCGCCACTTCTGGTCGTTAGTACTGTTGTGTGTTTGTTCTAATTTTACTTCGGTTTACAAGGCAATGGAGTTATGCTTGACGCACGAGGCACGACATGGAGGCCTTCAAGGATAAGTTGTCTGAAAATATGCTTCCTATAGTTGCCATAATACTATACAAACAGCTATTTTCTTGCAAGTGCAATCATATCATCGTTTGCTTCTGAATAATGTACTTTGGTTACATCTTTACAAATAAAAGTGACACCTGGGTTTCTAGAATGTCTACACCTTTTGCTAGGGCCTCCATTATGGATGATGATGTAAACTTGTTTCAAGAATATACACAAAAGTGGATCCAAAAAGTATCATATTACAAGAGAGTGAATTGTTTTTTAAGATAAGAAGAAACAGAGTGGATGTTTGCATTTTTTTGCCTCTTTGTTATGAGAGAAATGTCATATACTATTTTATATAGTAAAGATTATCATTGTCGGCGTTCTTGGATCGGGGGTACCCAGACCTGCCTGCCTGCGGCAAAGCGCGTGACTTCATCGACGGACCGGTACGGCCAAGCTACAAGACCCCATGAGCAAGACCCTCATGAGAACCCCCAGCTTCGTGAGGATAATGACGTTAAGACCTCCCGAGCCTGCCTCCAGAGGAGCAGAGATTTCTATGCAGGTACCTCGCCTCGCGAGGCTAGCGATGACATGAGCCGTGACGACCAAGGCCAGGCGGGTGCCAGCGGGCGCAGACCAGGACAGTTTCCTCTTTGGTGCTAAGGAGGTAAGGACAAGTGCGTGTTCCCGAGGAATCCCGCAAAGGTTTCCATTCTAGTGCAACCAGACCAAGACCACGGGCTCGGCAGGACGGAGGTCATCACCGAGCCCACAGCTGCATCATGGCCAGAAGCTTTGAAGGCGAGGACCACCTTTCGGTACCAGATGAAATTGAGCATTCATAATGGAACAACATTGACTGGAAGAGATAGAACAAAGAGAAAACAGGGTCCTAGTTGTTTCACTCAGACAAAGAAACACAAACACCCGAAGGAATAGCTATGAGAGAAATGCATTTGGACAAACACAAAATCCTTCGAACGAACAGAAACTCAACAAAGGAAAAAATGTGGTGGCGTGACCCACCATATAATAATTGTATGACCCCGAGCATCGCACAATTATCATGGCACCCGGTTAGTCTAGTTCTTCATTAATGTTTTCACTCTTAGAAAGAAATTTTCACTTTGTTGAAATTCTCAAACTCGTCGAGTGTTATGCACCTCTTCCTTCTAAGATATGGAAGTGTTAGCATGGGTGCCGAGTCCAGCTTACTGCATGTTTGCAAAGTCCAGGATATTTAGCTCACACCGTAACGCAAAAAATCTTTTCTCATTGAGAGGCTTGGTGAAAATATCAGCGAGATTGTCTTCGGTATTGACGTGATTGATGACAATATGCTCTCGAGCAACATGATCGCGAATGAAATGATGCCTAATGGCAATGTGCTTGGTGTGAGGATTTTCCACTGGATTATGTGCAATTTTGATAGCACTCTCATTGTCACAATACAGAGGAATCTTCTTGACCTTGATGACATAATCCTTCAGAGTTTGCTTCATCCACAATAACTGACTGGAACAAGTGGCAGCAGCAATATATTTGGCCTCAGCCGTAGATAGAGATAGACAATTATGTTTCCTTGACGACCAATAGACCAAAGATCTACCGAGGAAATGGCATGCCCCCGAAGTAGGTTTCCTCTCAACCAAGTCACCAGCGTAATATGAGTTTGAATATCCAACGAGATCAAACAGTGCTCCCTTAGGATACCATAAACTTAAGGTGGGGGTGTGATCCAAATATCTCAGAATACGCTTGACCGCTTGGTGATGTGATTCTTTCAGTGCAGCTTGATAGCGGACACACATGCAAACACTCAACATAATGTCAAGTCTGGATGCATAGAGGTAAATAAGATAACCAATCATCGAACGACAAGCCTAATCGTAATCCTTACCATACACATCTGCGTCTAGCTTACTATTAGTGGGCATAGGAGTTTTGTACTCACTGAGCATTGGTCTCGCCATTTCAATGAGAGTTCTATTCTTTCGCTCAACAACTCCATTCTGTTGGGGAGTGTATGTGGCAGAAAACTCATGAGTAATACCATTTTTGTCGAGAAAATCCTCGATATGAGTTTTTCTGAACTTAGTTCCATTATCACTTCTGAGATGATTAATTCACACATGATATTCATTATGGGCCCTCTTAGCGAATCTTTTGAAGAAGTCTTGGGTGTAGGTTTTGTCTTCGAGAAAGAATACCCAAGTGTATCGAGAGAAATCATCAATAATAACCAGACCATAATGACTGCCACCAAAACTTGCATAACTTTGAGGACCGAATAAATCCATATGAATAATTTCCAGAGGTCTTGTTGTGATCATAATAGTCTTTGATGAATGATGCTTATTGGCAAATTTGCCAGCCTCACATGCAGTACAAAGACGATCCTTGTTGAATTTTACATGAGGAATTCTATGGAGATGATTTTTCTTCACCAGAGTTCTACAAATTTCTCATACCTGCATGACCAAGTCTTTGGCGCCACAGCCATCCTTCGGTTGCTTTTGCAAGCAAACAAGTTTGGATTGAGGGACCCTAAGAGAAATCCACAATATACAGATCACCTTTTCTATATCCCTCAAAGACAAAGGAATTGTTAGTGGCCATAAAGACAATGCATTTGGATATGGAAAATAGAACTAGCATGCCTAGATCACATAGCTTGCCAATGGACATCAGATTGAATCCAAGAGACTGAACAAGTAAAACATCATCAATGGACTTGTCTTTGGATATGGAAATTTTACCTAGACCGATTACCTTTCCTTTGTTGTTGTCGCCAAAACTGATATACTTCAGAGGTGAAGCAGTTAAGTTGGGCTCGACAAACAACGACTTGTCTCCGGTCATATGACTAGTGGATCCACTATCCATTATCAATTCTGTACACCCGGAGACATAGTCCTTTTCTTTTGAAGCCTTGGCCGTGAAACAATAGGCATGAGATTCATCATCGCTTGAAGGATTCTCGAAGAAGTTTGTTGCAGGGGAGGATGCATATGCAATGCTAGAGTCAGAATTCTCGTCGGATCCATCAGCTTCTTCGGAGTCAGATGATTCTTCTTCATCAGAATCCATTTCCTTGCCGATGTAAGCGTTGTCCTTGTCAGGGTTATTCTTATGGTTGGAGGAGGACTTGGAAGGATTCCTTGAGGAAGATCTTGATGGAGATTTTGAGGAGGAGCTTTCCTTCTTCTTGAATAACTTCTTTGTTTTCTTCCCATCATCGGAGTCATAATTCTTGCTCTTGCTTTTGCCCCGATAGTTTCCAGAATCATATCTTCGACTAGCACGGATTTCTGCTTCCCACAGAGGGCAGTCCAAAATAAAGTGTCCAAGCGTTTTGCACTTGAAGTAGGTGTATTTTCTAGTAGGTTTTCATGAAGATTTTGAAATACCAGAGTTGCTAGAACCCTTTTTCTGGAATTAACTCTTCTTGTGAAAGCGATGAAATGTTTTTTCGATCAATGCAAGATCTTTGCTGAGCCTTTCTGGGTCATCTGATTCTTCTTCGGCATTTCCTTCGGAGGAAGAATTAGCCATAGCCTTGAGGGCATGGTTTTTGCAATGGTTTGAACCTTACAAGTCTCTCTTCTCTTCTCTTCTCTTCTTCTTATTCCTCATGGGTGTTTAGCCTCTCCATGAAATCAGCAGAGTCGAGATCTTTGAAGTCAGCTCGTTCCCTGATCATCAGAACAAGTGTGTCAAAAGAACTGTCAAGAGATCGTAGCATCTTCTTCACAACCTCATGGTCAGTGATGTCTTTAGCACCGAGGCCTTGCAGCTCATTTGCGATGTCACTCAAATGATTGAAGGTTTGCTGACAACTTTCATTGCCAATGCGCTTGAACCGGTTGAACTTTGCTTGAAGAGTATCAATGCGATCTTCTTTCTGAGTTGATACACCCTCATTTATCTTCTCAAGAATGTCCCACAGTTCGTTCACAGTTTCACACTACCGATAGAGAAGAAATTGAGCACGAGAGATATGGCCACCAATTTCATCTTTAGCTTGTGCGTCCATCTGAATGAGTTTCTTCTCGGCATTAGTGGGGGCTTGAGGTATTTCAATCGTGACCCCAAACTACACCATGATGACCCACAAGTATATGGGATCAATTGTAGTCTATTCGATAAGTAAGAGTGTCGAACCCAATGAGGAGCAGAAGGAAATGACAAGTGGTTTTCAGCAAGGCAATGTCTGCAAGCGCTAAAATTGTAAGTAACATAGTAGTTTGATAGCAAGATAATTTGTAACGAGCAAGTAACGATAATAGTAAGAAAAGTGCAGCAAGGTAGCCCAATCCTTTTGAGGCAAAGGACATGCCAAAACGGTCTCTTATAATAAGCAAAGCATTCTTGAGGGTACACGAGAATTTCATCTAGTCACTTTCACCATGTTAGTTTGATTTGTGTTCGCTACTTTGATAATTTGATATGTGGGTGGACCGGTGCTTAGGTGCTATTCTTACTTGAATAAACCTCCTACTTATCATTAACCCCCTCACAAGCATCCCCAACTACGAGAAAAGTATTAAGAATAAATTCTAACCATAGCATTAAACTTTTGGGTCCAATCAGTCCCTTACGGAATAGCGCATAAACTAGGGTTTAAGCTTCTATCACTCTCGCAACCCATCATCTAATAATTACTCCACAATGCATTCCCTTAGGCCCAAATATGGTGAAGTGTCATGTAGTCGACGTTCACATGACACCACTAAGGGAATAACAACATACATACTATCAAAATATCGAACACATATCAATCTCACATGATTACTTGCAACATGATTTCTCCCGTGACCTCAACAACAAAAGTAACTACTCACAAGTGATAAACATGCTCATTGATATGTGGGTGGCCTTCTCCCTTTTTTATGGCCTCTTTTTTATTTTTTTATTTGGGCTTCTTTGGCCTCTCTTTTTTCGTCCGGAGTCTCATCCCGACTTGTGGGGGAATCATAGTCTCCATCATCCTTTCCTCACATGGGACAATGCTCTAATAATGAAAATCATCACACTTTTATTTACTTACAACTCAAGAATTACAACTCGATACTTAGAACAAAATATGACTCTATGTGAATGCCTCGGGCGGTGTATCGGGATGTGCAATGAATCAAGAGTGACATGTATTAAAGAATTATGAAGGTGGCTTTGCCACAAATACGATGTCAACTACATGATCATGCAAAGCAATATTACAATGATGGAGCGTGTCATAATAAACGGAACGGTGGAAAGTTGCATGGCAATATATCTCGGAATGGCTATGGAAATGCCATAATAGGTAGGTATGGTGGCTGTTTTGAGGAAGATATAAGGAGGCTTATGTGTGATAGAGCATATCATATCACGGGGGTTTGGATGCACCGGCGAAGTTTGCACCAACTCTCGAGGTGAGAAAGGGCAATGCACTGTACCGAAGAGGCTAGAAACGGTGGAAGGGTGAGAATGTGTATAATCCATGGACTCAACATTAGTCATAAAGAACTCACATACTTACTGCAAAAATCTACAAGTCATCAAAACCAAGCACTACGCGCATGCTCCTAGGGGGATAGATTGGTAGGAAAAGTCCATCGCTCGTCCCTGACCGCCACTCATAAGGAAAGCAATCAAAGAACACCTCATGCTTCAAATTTGTCACACAATGTTTACCATACGTGCATGCTACGGGACTTGAAAACTTCAACACAGGTATTTCTCAATTCCACAACTACTCAAATAGCACGACTCTAATATTACCATCTTTGTATATCAAAAGAACTATCAAGTATCAAACATCTCATAGTATTTGATGCACTCTATATGAAAGTTTTTATTATACCCATCTTGGATGCCTATCATATTAGGACAAATTTTATAGCCAAAGCAAATTACCATGCTGTTCTAAAAGACTCTCAAAATAATATAAGTGAAGCATTAGAGATCAATAATTTCTATAAAATAAAACCACCACCGTGCTCTAAAAAGGTATAAGTGAAGCACTAGAGCAAAATTATCTAGCTCAAAAGATATAAGTGAAGCACATATAGTATTCTAATAAATTCCAATTCATGTGTGTATCTCCAAAAGGGGTGTACAACAAGGATGATTGTGGTAAACTAAAAAGCAAAGACTCAAATCATACAAGACGCTCCAAGCAAAACACATATCATGTGGTGAATCAAAATATAGGCGAAGACGAAAGAGGGGATGCCTTCCGGGAATCCTCAAGCTTAGGGTTTTGGTTGTCCTTTAATTTTACCTTGGGGTGCCTTGGGCATCCCCAAGCTTAGGATCTTTCCACTCCTTATTCCAAAATTCATCAAATATTTACCCAAAAACTTAAAAACTTCACAACACAAAACTTAAACAGAAAATCTCATGAGCTCCATTAGTGTAAGAAAACAAACCACTACTTTAAGGTACTGTAATGAACTCATTATTTATTTATATTGGTGTTAAACCTACTGTATTCCAACTTCTCTATTGTTCATACCCCCCGATACTAGCCATAGATTCATCAAATAGGCAAACAACACACGAAAAACAGAATCTGTCAAAAACAGAACACTCTGTAGTAATCTGTATCAAACGCATACTTCTGGAACTCCACAAATTCTGAAATAAATTGGTGGACGTGAGGAATTTATCTATTGATCATATGCGAAAAGAATCAACCTAAAATCACTCTCCAGTAAAAAATGGCAGCTAATCTCGTGAGCACTAAAGTTTCTATTTTTTATAGCAAGATCACAAAGATTTCACCCAAGTCTTCCCAAAGGTTCTACTTGGCACAAATACTAATTAAAACAAAAAACCACATATAAAAAGAGTATAGATGAATTATTTATTACTAAACAGGAACAAAAAGCAAAGAACAAAAATAAAATTGGGTTGCCTCCCAACAAGCGCTATCGTTTAACGCCCCTAGCTAGGCATAAGATTTCAACGATGCTCACACGAAAGATAATAATTGAAACACAAAGAAAGAATCATGAAACATGTGACAAACACATTTAATTCTAAAATACTTCCTATGCATAGGCATTTTATAGGCAAACAAATTATCAAGGCAAGCAAAAACTAGCATATGCAAGGAAGCGGAAAGAAACAATAGCAATCTCAACATAACAAGAGGTAATTTAGTAACATGAAAATTTCTACAACCATATTTTCCTCTCTCATAATAATTACATGTAGGATCATAAGAAAATTCAACAATATAGCTATCACAAAACATGTTCTTAACACGATCCACATGTATGCAAAGTTGACACTCTTCCAAAATAGTGGGATTAACATTAACTAAAGTCATGACCTCTCCAAACCCACTTTTATCAAAAACTTCATAAGATTGAACATTCTCCAAATATGTGGGATCTAAAGATGACACTCTTCCAAACCCACTTTCAATATTATTGCAAACATTATTATCAATCTCATATTCATCATGGGGCTTAAATAAATTTTCAAGATCATAAGAAGAATCACCCAAATCATGATCATTGCAACAAGTAGTAGACATAGCAAAACTAGCATCCCCAAGTAGAGGGTTTTGCATATTATTAGCACAATTGACATCAAGGGAATTTATAGTAAAATCATGGCAATCATTTTTTTATTCAAGGAGCTATCATGAATCTCTTCATAAATTTCTTCATCACAATTTTCAGATTGACGGATTTCAAGCAAAACCTCATAAAGATAATCTAGTGCATTCAAATCACTCGAAATTGGTTCATCATAATTGGATCTCTTGTCGCATTCCTAGTTCCGGTATGACCTAGGCTAGCCTTCATGTTTGCATCATGTTTAAAATTCAAATGAATCTGAAATGGGGACATGTGAAAGCCTCAGAAATCTTTTTGAAAATGACCAAGATAAAAATTTCTCCAAATAGGACCAAGAAAATGCTCATGTTTCTCTCTGAAAATATTGGTCAGAAGTAAAATTCAAACCAATATTTTTAGGAGCACATAAATATTTATTTTGGGCATTTGGAATTAATTCGATATCTATTTGCATTGGATTCATATTTGATATAATTTTAATATGCTCCAATAATTCTAATTTTTGTTGAGGTGCTTTGGAATAATCCTTTTAGTCCCTACAAAACCTATCAGAAGCAACAAAATTAGTTTGGTTCAAAAACCAAGTTAAAACAAATGTCAGATATAGAAAACAGAAACGAAATAAGAAAAAGGGAGAAACTTACCTGGCGTCTCCAGCCGGCCCAGCACTGTGCGGCCCACTGGCCCAACCGCCATTCATCGTCCTCCTAGCGACGACAGAAGGACGAGGGGCACGCGCTCGCCACCTGCGCGCATGGGCGCCACGCCACCTGCCTACTTGCCCTCCCCCTCGATGCTCTGGCCTCTCTGGACGTCGCCACGACGCACCCCGGGCCCCTCTCACTCTCTCTCGTCCTCCTCCCCGCCTCCGTCGCCCTCTCCCGCGATAGCCGAAACGCTGTCGTCGCCGCAGCTCCCCACCGTTCCCTCACCCTCCGTCGATTCCACGAGCTCCGCACCGTCGCCTGCTACTTCTCTGCCAATCCACGAGATGCCGGAAGCCCTATGGAGCCGTCACCACTGTCGTCTTCTTCGTCGGCCGCCCGAGATCGCCATCGTCGCTCCGGCTACACCAGGCCACCCCTGAGCTCGCGCATGACGCCATCGAGACCGTTGTGAGCTCTCCTCCGTTTCCCCTCCTTCCCCGTGCTCGATTTCGTGCCGTAGCCCTGCTACCCGTCGCAACCGCGAGCGCCTCACCGCCGGCCATGTCGCCGCCGTGGCCAGGGCCATCGTAGCTAGCGCCCGAGCTTGCTACCGCGCTCAGCAACCTCCCAGGAGCCTGACAAGCTTGCCGCAGCCCCTGCCGTGCCCCGTAGCCTGCTCCCAATCGAAGCCGCGCTTCGGCCGCCATCGTGATCTCTGCTTCGGTGTCCTCCGACCACCCCTCCTCCTCTTACCTGCCCCACTGGACGCAGGAGAGCACGGGCTACGCCCCGGTGCTCTCAGCCGCCGCCCCCGTGCCCGGCAGCGCGGACTCCGCCGCGACCAGAGGTCGTCAACGACAACCTCGCCGACCTGACGTGCGGGCACGACCTGCCAAGTGATTAGCTTAAGGCTAATCACCACCTAACTAAACCCCTGAGACACTGACAATGGGCCTAGCGCCACTAATTTTAATTAGATTAGTAAAAACCCCTCCGTTTAACACTGTGACACTGACGAGTGGACCCCACACGTCAGGTTTGACCTGGTCAGCCGCTGTTGACTCGCTGACGTCATGCCACTGTCATGCTGATGCAATTAATCATTTTTTTGTTTAAAAATAAATCAGGAAAATCCAGAAAATGATATAAACTTCTAAAATTCATAGAAATTCAACCGTAGCTCAGATTGAAATAATTTATATATGAAAAATTATCAGAAAAATTTAATCTATCCATCTATACCAGCTTCACGCATGTCAAACCAAGTTATACCTGCTGTATATGTGAAAACACATAAATGGCTTTTAAAGAGAGTTAACTTGGAGTTGCATTTGAATTCTTGGTTCAAATGGACTTCCTCCAAATGAATGCTAGCTGCATTAGCTCAAACAACATCACATATTCATGCCATATTCATACATCATATTGTTGCATATGCTTCCATTTTGATTGCCGACATCGTTCCTTCTTGATAGGTCCTGCTCCGGAGAGTGTTCCAGAGTACCTGTTTGAGAAGCAGTGCCCCTCTGTTGATCTACCAGGGAAGCAAACTCCCCTTGTTCATTCTAATACAATCCCACTCTCTCGCTCCTGCTCTCTTTTATTGCATTAGGACAACAGCGATTCAACTCCTACTTTTTGCTGCGGTAGTTGAACCCATTCCTCTGCATGACCTGTCATTGCCACAGTAAATAGTTGAAACCCATTAGCATGTGTAGGAGTTGACTGAGCCATGTTGTGTTCCTACCATGCCATTCCTGCTATTGCTTGGAGTTGTGTCAGGTCTGATTAATTGGGAATGAATTGGAGTGTTACGATATGTTCTGGTGCTGAGATTTAAGTGTGTGAACACGTTTTGGTAAAGGTAGCGGTGGGAGGCCATGTAAGAGCACATGGTGGGTTGTCTCACTGGAACCGTCCTTAAGCACTGAGTTCTGGGTATGTTGTCCAATGACTAGATACTACCACACACTGGGTTCCGGTAACTCGACCCCTCTCGACTTATTAACCGACTTGGTCTCTGTCCAGGAGTTGCAAATAGTTTCTAGTGTTTGTAGGTAGTGTTAGTAGTCTACCAAGTGGCACCCGGCCAGGTGGGCTTGGGACAGACTAGGCACAAGTGGCACGGTGTACCAAGCGTAGATCCATCCGGCGAGGTGGGCTTGGGAACCCTGCACACATCGCTTGGGGCCGCGAGTGAAACCCCGGCCGGATCTCCTTGCGGATTGAACCCGAATATGCGATAAACCTGGACTAGAGTCTTGTGTGGTTAGTTAGGTCGTGGCCGACTCCCTCGCCAGGCTTCCGCTTGAAGGTTGCCAAGATACATGATGTGTACATGGCGGTAAGTGGCGAGAGCGTGTGTGAAGAAGTACACCCCTGCAGGGTTAACATGATCTACTCGAATAGCCAGGTCCGCGGTTATGGACTTCTTGGATGCTTACGTGGTACATAGACAACTTGAAGTAGATACTCTAAAATGCTCAAGACAAGTGTGAGTGCTATGGGTGGCCTTCTCGTAGGGAGACGGGAATGAATCCATAGTGGTGTATCGATGTGGTGAATAGTGGACTCGTGTGCGCTTTCTCACCTCAAAGAAGTTGCTCGTAGTCATAGAACAGGTTAGCCACTAAGTCAAAGCTAGCTTGCTGCAACTAAACCCCACATTGCCTCCTTGATAATAATGCATGTATGATAGGATCTGATGTAAGTCTTGCTGAGTACCTTTGTACTCACATTGCTTAATTTATGTTTTTGCAGATGAGACTTCTGTCTCAGTAGTAGTTCTGCATGGACTTCGACGAATAGCTTGTTACCTCAGCTACGATCTTGTACCCTTGGGAGGGTCTTGTAGATAGTCAGGCTTCTCAGCCTTTTCTTTTGTAGTTGTCTGTACTCAGACATGTAATGCTTCTACTTGTTGCTTGTATGCTTTGAATGTTGGGTCATGAGACCCCTGTTTGTAATACTTGGCTCCTCAGAGCCTAATGAATAAATACTTGAGTCGTAGAGTTATGTTGTGATGCCATGTTGTATTTACACATATCGAGCATATTGTGTGTATGATTGAAATGCTTGGTATGTGTGGGATCCGACAACCTAGTTGTTCATGCTTGGTAGCCTCTCTTATGGGGAAATGTAGTCTTGTGCTTCCATGAGCCATAGTAGTCCGCTACAGCCTGGTTCACCAGACTCCTACTAGCCCAGCACTACTGCTCCGGAACACTTGACTGGCCGGCATGTGATTCACTTCATTCCTGTGTCTGTCCCTTCGAGGAAATGTCACGCTGTGACATCCGGAGTCCTGCCTAGCCTGCTACAGCCCGGTTCACTGGAGTCCTATTAGCCCAGTGCTACAGCCCGGATTCGCACGCTACTGACCGACATGCTCGATGTTGATACATTTATGCATGTCCCCGTAAGTTAGTGCCATTTGGGTTCACGACTAGTCATGTCGGCCCAGGTTCTCTGTCATATGGATGCTAGCGACACTATAATATACGTGAGCCAAAAGGCGCAAACGGTCCCGGGCCATGGTAAGGCGACACCCGTGGGAATACTGTGCGTGAGGCCGCAAAGTGATACGAGGTGTTACCGGCTAGATCGATGTGACTTGGAATCAGGGTCCTGACAGCTTTGGTATCAGAGCCTGACTGCCTGTAGGATTACCAAGCCAAACAGGTCGAAGTTGAGTCTAGAAATTCTTTAGTTATGTAAGGGAATTGATTGTGAAAGGGAACGTAAGGCTCTTTTTACTCCTTATACCTCATGCCCTTCTGATCTGAGTCATCCTATTTTTCCTACGGGGTTAAGGAACTAGGCTTTCTCTTCTGTCTATCAGGATCACGTGTTACTATTCCGTAGTCTCGTAGGATTGGTTGATGAGAGTCATACTCCAGTTTTCGAGTACTTCGGTGTAGTTGATTAGTACTATCTCAGAACCTTGAGTGATGATGTTGAGTTGTGGTACTACCCCATCATTTGCAGCATGTCTCATTTTGAGCATTTTACTGCCGTTATGCTGCCGGAATTGTCCTAGGAGTTCGAGAGATATTAATTCCCTTGTGCTACTTTCTCCATCCTATAGTTGATGCTGATCCCGTCCTTGGTTTCGTTTCTCAGGATGTCGTCAGCTAACCGAAGTTATGTTGCTCGTAGTCGGAACCACGGAGATGGTAGGGATGAGGATCCTCCCGACCAGCCTTCGTTGGCAGAGTTCATGTTAGAGATGGAGAGGAACAAGCGTGAGTCTAACCTCTTGTTAGCACGTATTGAGGAGAACACCGCACATCAGTACAAAGAGTCAGCGACCATCTATGACTTCATTAGTCTGAACCCACCCACCTTCCATCATTCCATTGAGCCACTCGATGCAGATGACTGGCTTCGTAGTATCACTCACAAGCTCTGTTCTACGAATGTAGCTAAAAGTGACAAGGTCACCTATGCTGCATATCACCTGGAAGGTCCTGCTAGTCTTTGGTGGCAGAACTATGAGGGTATGCTTCCAGCTGGCCAGATTCCTACCTGGAGAGATTTCAGTGAGGCCTTTCGCGAGCATCACATTCCTCAAGCCCTCATCAATCGCAAGAAAGAAGAGTTATGTAGTTTCACCCAGAGTAAGATGGTTGTTGATCCTTACAGTAGAGAGTTTGAGAACCTCGCCCGCTACACTATAGAAGAAGTGTCCACGGACGCCAAGAAGCAAGCTAGGTTCCGGAAGGGTCTCAACCCCAAATTGCGTCGTGATCTCCACTTGCACCATTGCAATACATTCCAGGCTCTTGTGAACAAGGCCATTAATGTGGAGACAACTCAGCTCACTTACGAGGAGTCTCGTAATCACATCTGTGATTTGGGTTCTTCCTCCGGTTCTAGTTCTCAGAAGCGCCGTATTTGGGTTCCGAACTCTGCTCTTCCACCTGGCTACACACCGACGCCATCTTATGTGGCGCCTCACCCAGTTCAGCCATATGCTCCACCCAGGCCTATTGGTGGACCGCCTGCCAATGCGGGTCCACGTCCTACCTCCAAGATTTGTTACAAGTGCGGAGAGCCAGGCCACATTGCCCGTATTTGCACTCAGACTAGTGTTGCTCCATCCCAGCCCGAGAAGTATATTGGCCATGGTAGTAAGCCATCACGCAAGATGATCGGTGCCAAGTCAGCTCCCACTGAACATGGATGTGTGCATCACGTCTCAGCTAAAGACGCCCATGATGATCTAGATGCCGTTCTTGGTACACTCCTTGTAAACCGTCATCCAGCATCGGTTCTGTTCGATACTGGGGCATCTCATTCCTTCATTTCCAAAAGTTATGCCCGCTTGCATGACATGTCATTTTGTGATATGCCCTCCCCACTACTCATTCAAACTCCTGGATCCAAATGGCAAACTTCTAGGATAAGTTATGGCAATGGAATAAATGTTGACAGACTTGTATTCCTAGCTTCCTTAATATCTCTTAAGTCTTTAGATATTAACATCATCTTGGGTATGGACTGGATGAAAGCTCATTATGCCAAGATTGATTGTTCCACCAGGTCTGTTCAGCTCACACACCCATCTGGCAAGATAGTCACTGTCTCCACCAGAATTGCAAAGCGTCAGCTTTATTCTCTTAATGTCATCCCTCTTCCAGACCTTGAGGAAATCCCGATAGTCCGTGACTTTCTGGATGTCTTTCCAGAAGAACTGCCAGGTGTTCCACCTGACAGAGAAGTAGAGTTTGTCATAGATCTTATCCCAGGAACCGCCCCAATTTCTAGGGGACCTTACAAGATGGCACCCTTAGAGCTAGCCGAGCTTAAGAAGCAACTTGATGAGTCCTTGCAAAAGGGTTTCATCCGTCCTAGTTCTTCTCCTTGGGCTTGCCCCGTTCTCTACGTCAAGAAGAAGGATGGTACGGACTGGATGGTTCTAGATTATCGTCCCGTTAATTTGGTCACGATAAAGAACAAGTATCCGCTCCCCGGGATCAACGACCTGTATGATCAGCTCGCTGGATCCTCAGTCTTTTCCAAGATGGATTTGAGGTTAGGCTACCATCAAATCAAGATTAGAAATGGGGACTGAGGGAGTCCTGGATTAGGGGGTGTTTGGATAGCCGGACTATACCTTCAGCCGGACTCCTGGACTATGAAGATACAAGATTGAAGACTTCGTCCCGTGTCCGGAGGGGACTTTCCTTGGCGTGGAAGGCAAGCTTGGCGATGCGGATATTCAGATATCCTACCATTGTAACCGACTTTGTGTAACCCTAACCCTATCCGGTGTCTATATAAACCGGAGGGTTTTAGTCCGTAGGACAGAATCCAATATACAACAATCATATCATAGGCTAGCTTCTAGGGTTTAGCCTCCTTGATCTCGTGGTAGATCTACTCTTGTACTACCCATATCATCAATATTAATCAAGCAGGACGTAGGGTTTCACCTCCATCAAGAGGGCCCGAACCTGGGTAAAACATCGTGTCCCTCGTCTCCTGTTACCATCCGCCTAGACGCACAGTTCGGGACCCCCTACCTGAGATCCGCCGGTTTTGACATTGACACCAACATTGGTGCTGTCATTGAGAGTTCCTCTGTGACGTCGCTTTTAGGCCCGATGGCTCCTTTGATCATCGACAACGATGCGGTCCAGGGTGAGACTTTTCTCCCCGGACAGATCTTGATCTTCGGCGGCTTCGCACTGTGGGCAAATTCGCTTGGCCACCTGGAGCAGATCGAAAGCTACGCCCCTGGCCATCAGGTCAGATTTGGAAGTTTAAACTACACGGCTGATATTCGCGGGGACTTGATCTTCGACGGATTCAAGCCACAGCCAAGCGCGCCGCACTGTCTCGGTGGACATGATTTAGCTCTGCCGCCGAACAGTGTCCTGGAGGCCGCACGCGCATGGATTCCAACCTTTAATTCGGAGCCTACCGCGCCGATCGAGGATGAACGGTTGGACACCTCCTCGGGGGCTGCGATCTCAAAGGCGATCGAGCCGAACGCCAGCCCCGCACCCCGCAAGGCCCATGACTCTGAGGGGCCGGATTCCTCTCCGGACTCCGAGCCCTCCGCGCACCCGCCAATCGAATCCGATCGGGCACCGATCATGGAGTTCACCGCCGCGGACATCTTTCAGCACTCGCCCTTTGGCGACATTCTGAAGTCACTAAAATCTCTCTCTTTATCAGGAGAGCCCTGGCCGGACTACGGTTAGTAGGGTTGGGATACGGACGATGAAGAAATTCAAAGCCCACCCACCACCCATTTGGTAGCCACCGTCGATAATTTACACGACGTGCTCAACTTCGACTCTGGAGACATCGACGGTATAGACGACGATGCAGGAGACACATATGAACCAACGCCTATAGGGCATGGAATAGCCACCTCATCTCATGATGTGTACATGGTGGATACACCTAAAGGAAGCAACAACGAGGAACACGGGGAGGCAACGAGGGATCGATCTCTCGAAAAGCAATCAAAGCGGCGGCGTAAACGCCGCCCCAAGCCCCGCCTCAACACAGACCATGCCATAGAGCAGGACGAGTCGGCAGACGACGAACATGCCTTAGAGCAACTGTCCGAACAGGGCAACTCAGATAAAGAAACCGGACAGCCCGTCCCCGGCAAAAACGGCATTCCGGACGACCTTACGCCGGATAAACCCACGGAGCAGAAGAACCTCCATATAAAGGCTCGTTGCAACCGCACGTAGCCTGAAAAAGCAGAAGCCGAAGCTAAAAACTGCGGAAGACGCACTCAGAATCAGATTGAGCAAAGTAATCAATACCGCAGACAAATACGGCGATAGTCGCCACGCCAAAAGTTATTTGAAGCGAAAGCTACTGCCTGAATTCGATGAAGAGGCCTTAGAGCCCTCACATTCAAGAAGTAAGAAAGCCACCCGGTCGGATAGACGACCCCATGGCCAGCATAAAACGGCAAGCGGCGCCGCACTTAAGCCGGCATGCGATCCACTTAAGGATCCGCATCAAAAAGATGGCCTAGCCAGGTGCATTTATGGGCCAAGAAAGCAAGCTCTCATAAGCAATGCAATAAAGCAAGTATCCGAATCCGGCACACCCAAATACAGAGGCGCCGCACACCCCCTATGTTTCACCGATGAGGTCCTGGAGTATGAATTTCCAGCGGGATTCAAACCTGTAAACATAGAGGCATATGACGGAACAACAGACCCTGGAGTCTGGATCGAGGATTATATCCTCCACATACATATGGCCAGAGGAGATGACCTCCATGCCATTAAATATTTACCCCTCAAGCTTAAAGGGCCAGCCAGGCATTGGCTCAAAAGCCTTCCTGAAAACACAATTGGAAGTTGGGAAGAGCTCGAGGATGCTTTCCGAGCAAATTTTCAAGGGACCTATGTCCGCCCTCCGGACGCAGACGATCTCAGTCACATAACTCAACAGCCCGGAGAGTCAGCTCGGCAATTCTGGAACAGATTTCTTACTAAAAAGAATCAGATAGTCGACTGTCCGGACGCCGAAGCCCTAGCAGCTTTTAGGCACAATGTCCGAGACGAATGGCTAGCCACACACCTCGGCCAAGAAAAGCCAAGAACAATGGCCGCATTGACAAGCCTCATGACCCGCTTTTGCGCAGGTGAGGACAGCTGGTTGGCAAGATGTAGCACCAGCGACCCAAGTACATCCGAAACTAGGGATGGAAACGGAAAACCGCGACGCAACAAGGATCGTCGCCGGACTAAGGAAAACAGCCCGAAGAGCAAGGCAGTCAATGCCGGATTCAAAAGCTCACGGCAGAATTAGAAAAAGCCACCCCTCCAGGATAACAGAGAGGATCTATCCAACCTAAACAAAATCCTGGACAGGATATGTCAAATACACAGTACTCCCGGGAAGCCTGCTAACCATACCCACAGAGACTGTTGGATCTTCAAACAATCCGGCAGACTCAACGCCGAACACAAGGGGCTCGACACACCAAGCGAAGACGATGACGAACCCCAAAAGCAACGCACCAGGAAACAAAAGAATTTTCCACAAGAAGTAAAAACAGTAAACTTACTTCACATTACAAAATGTGCGGCACCCATAAAGGTACGCGCCATACGGCCTATCCCAAAGGAGTCTCGCCACTGGTTGTCAAAACCAATCGTCTTCGATCATCTGGACTATTCTAGGAGTATCAGGAACGCAGGCTGGACTGCCTTGGTACTCAATCCAATAATTGACGTACTCCAGTTTACAAATGTCTTGATGGACGGCGGCAGTGGTCTAAACCTGATATATCAGCACACAATCCGCCACATGGGGATAGACCCAACAAGAATTCGCCACAGCAAAACCTCCTTTCAAGGGGTGATGCCAGGGCCGGACACCCATTGCCTAGGTTTTCTCCGGCTCAAAGTTATATTCAGCTCTACCGACAACTTCCGCCGCGAAAAGCTGACTTTCCACATTGTCCCATTCTCAAGTCGCTATCAAGCACTGCTGGGACGCGAAGCTTTCGCCCGCTTTAACGCAATACCGCATTATGCATCTCTTACGCTTAAGATGCCTGGTCCATGAGGCATCATCTCTTTAAAAGGGAGGCATTGAGTGCGCCTCCCCTGAACGGAGGATTGTGCGGCCGCTTTAACAGCCGCACAATAAAATGGCTTCACCAGCCACAACATCTGAACAGGTCATTAAAACCACGGACGCGGATAGACGAGTCCGGTACCCAAGTATCATTGATACAGGCTTAGTGGCCATATACTCCTGCCCTAGGGGCTCCGCACATATAAAATAAGAGACAATAAAGCTCAATTTTACATATTTTTACTTTATACTTTGTTTAATGTAACTTGTGTTCGGCACGACCCTTTTTCAACTTAGTTCCTCTCTTTTACAGATAAATATCGTGCTGCGCCCGTCCAGGATACGGCACAACGGAGACACAGGCGCAGACGTGTAGCAGGGACCCGTTACAAGGATTCTTTTCAGATTAAGACCCTGCATAAACCTTTTTTACTGTCTCTTGTTGATACACATCCCCTGGTTCTCTATAGTATAACCAAGGAGGAGGCTGGCGTCTTGGCATGTGGCCACGTCAGAATTTCTGCGCGTACCTGGACACTAGGGGCTTATACCTAAGAGTGTTGCCTCGCCCGCTCTCATAAAGACCGAATACCTTAGGGAGTGTTCGGCGTCGCGAGTTTGGCCTTATATGCATCAGCTCCGAATCATGTCTTTGGTCAAATGTTGGGTTGCCCGGCTCCTGTGTTCGGCCGCCTTATGTTCCGCTCTATCGGCTAAGGCGGCACCAGGAGAACTACTGCGATTGTGCCCCGGTTCGGCCGGGCGAGCACCTCAGTAGAGAAAGCCGAAAACTGACTGCATGATATAGCGTGAGACTGGTCAACCACTCGATGACTCTCCGGAATCTATAGGATTCCTCCGCATTAATGAAGGGTCGTTTCCCGGCCAAGCATATATGCGCCCCGACTTCGGGCGAGCGCAGGTGCCACCAGGGGCTATTTAAGTAGCCTCACTATCAAGCTCCTATGGCTAAGTGAAAGTGTTAAAGCATTATAGTCCGGTTGCCTAGCTCGCTGCGCTATCACCTCCTTTGTAGGACCAAGACGTTGGATCAACTGTGAAAATGCGTCTTCTGCGAGCACCCCCGCACTATGTGCGTGGGGGCTGAAGCCAACGACTGCCATCTTTCAGATTATATATATATATATATATATATATATATATATATATATATATATATATATATATATATATATTAAACGGCCGCACGGGAGGTGTTACAATACTTGCAGGCACAAGTATAAAAAGTTCCTGCAATTCATCAAACTACCGCCTTACAATGGCACATGCTATTCGAACATAGCATCCTTCGAGCACTGCGTCTCTATTACACGAGCGCCTTCAAGGACCTCCTGAAAATAGTGCTCGGAGGGTACTCGGCTTTTGTCCGAATCTCGGGATACAACAACGGTGGTCTCCATCTCCGCCCATTATGTCTTGACACGGGCAAGAGCCATCCGTGCGCCCTCTATGCATGCTGACCTCTTCATTGCATTGATACGTGGCACCGCACCAAGGAGTTGCTACGCCAAGCTGAAATAACTCTTCGGCTCCGATCTCCCCGGCCACAAATGACTCATGACGCACTTCATGGCGAGTCCGGACAACCTATTCAGCTCGGCCCATTCGGCCAGCCGATCGTCCATTAACAGTGGACGCTCTGGATTGTGGAACTGCGACCAAAAGAGCTTCTCCACTTGGCGATCTCTTTGATCTCGAAAGTGTTCGGTCGCATTAGCAGCACTTGCCACCAAATCCAGATAGGTGTACGTCGTACTCCATAGCCGGTCCAACGAAGCATGCTTAGGATCAAAAAACTTCCTCCACAACATAAAGGGCTTTCAAGCCGCAATCTCTCCGGCTTCACGAAGCTCCTCCCTCGCAGCTCTCATCGCAGAGCGAGCATCCTTGGCATCGGCAACGGCTTTTTTCAAGTCCATCTATTCCGCCCGATCTTCTTTTTCCAGGAGCTTGCAACGGTCGGCATCGCTCTTTAGCTTGACGGCCATCTCGGCCATCTCTTTCTTGCTTCGGCAATGAGCAACTTGTTCGGCTCTCAGCTCTTCAAGGGCCTTCTCGGCAGCCGCATCACTTTTTCTGGCTTGTTCCTTAGCTCGGGAAAGTTCCGCCCGAACACTCTCCACGGCGGCCGCACCATCCGCGTCAAGCATATACATTGTAAGATACTGGCATAAAGCTCCTCTTACCAGGTGCCGCCCGAGGAATTACATACCTTGAGCCTCATCAAGCCGCTTGTTGACAAGCGCAATGTCGGCATCTGCCACCTCAAATTGCCGCTTTAGCTCGGCAAAATCATCAGTCCGGCTGGATTCCAGACACTTCGCCTCCTACATTCAAAGGCGGCATTTTAGACCTGGGATTATGATCCTCTGCGCGCCATCACTTCTGACAACGCACAGAGTCTCAGGGGCTACTATCTACACAGGGCGCATCTTATTTATGCGCAACTGACAAAAGTGTACATTATCTAACGTACCTCAAAACCCGTCAGTAAACTTCTGACGACCTCGTGCAATCCGCTTTCCGTGGACGAAATCCTCTCAATCACCGTGCCCATCAATGCACGGTGCTCCTCTGAGATAGAAGCTCGCCCTAGCAGATTCACCAGCTCCTCCGGCCGAGCACCAGACGGTGTCGGACTCGTCCTATGGCCTCTTTTGCAGGCCGGACGCGGAGAACCTTGGGGGGCCACATAGCTATCTTCCGCCCCTGCCGGATTCGGAGAAATCCTCCACGACGACACCTCAGGATCGCCCACCTCGCTAGGTGGTGCGGCAGGGGGAGGTGTTCCGCTCTCCATCATCTCTGGACGAAGGTCCCCCGAAGATGAGCTCTGCTGAGAAGGGCTGAGGTCCGAACTACAAGGTAAAATTTCGGATAATATTCTCAGATATAAAACAAGGATTTCTCTCTCAAAAATACAATCTTTCTCTACTTACGGCTCGCTGGAGGGCTGGTCCCCTTGAGGGCATAATTCGGCCGAGTTACCCCCCGGCGTAGGACCCTCTGACGAAGATTTTTTCCCCCGCTTCGAGGCCATGGTCTCCGGGTCTTCTGAGGCGGTCCTTTTCTTCCCTGGAGGAGAGGAATTTTTGGTTCCTTCCCTCCGAACAGCCTCCTTAGAGGAGGCCGCAGCTTCCTTGTCCCCTCCTTCACTTTCCTTCAAAGGCACGATCTTCAACATCCTGGCTAAGACGGGATCCGGCCTGGTCTCAGGGAGGGGAGTCGGACACCTGATCAACTTTGCTTTCGCTATCCACTCCTGTTTAAAAGGACAGCTCTTTCAGGGGCAAGATTATGACAAATATACGGATAACGAGTCCGAGCACAAGGCTACTTACTTGAGTATCCGGGCGGTTGCAACTCACACCTGCGTCCTCGGTCAAATCCGGACACATTGCTTGTGATCCGAAGAACAGTTTATACATCTCCGCGGGCGTTGCGCCCATAAAATGCTGGAGAGCTCGCGGTCCCTCCGGATTAAACTCCCATAGACGAAGGGAGCGGCGTTTGTCGGGCAGTGTTTGGCGGATCAGCATGACTTGCGTCACTTTGACCAAGCTGAGACCTCCTTCTAAGAGATCTCTGATACGGCCCCGCAACAATGACACGTCCTGGGGTGGCCCCCAATCTAGGCCTTTATTGACCCACGACCCTAGCTGCTTTGCGGGACCCGAGCGAAAGGCAGGCGGCGCCACCCACTTGGTACCCCTGGGAGCGGTAATGTAGAACCACTCTCGTTTCCACAAGCCGAGCTCCTCTTGAAAAAGGCCCTCGGGCCATGAAGCATCAGCCTCCTTGCTTATGACAGCACCTCCGCACTCTGCGTGCCATCCCTCAATCATATTTGGCTCTACCTTAAAGGTCTTGAGCCATAATCCGAAGTGAGGAGTAACACGGAGGAACGCTTCATACACGACGATGAATCAGGAAACATGGAGGATGGACTCCGGAGCTAAGTCGTGAAATTCCAGCCCGTAATAGAACATCAGCCCCCTCACGAAGGGATCCATGGGGAAGCCTAACCCCCGAAGGAAGTGAGACACGAACACCACGCTCTCACCAGGCTGGGGACAGGGAATGGCGTGCCCTTGATTAGGCAACTGGTGCGAAATTTCGCCGGTCAAGAACTTGGCCTCTCTCAACTTTAGCACGTCCTCCTCCGTGACGGAGGAGGGCACCCATCGGCCTTGAAGGTCGGAACCGGACATTGTCGAAGGTCCGAAGCGCCTGGAATCTGGAGCCTGGAGTGTTGGAACTCAAGGCGACGGGCGAACTCATTTGGGATTGAAAAGGAGCAAGGCCTTGGTCTCTTTATAAGAGGTTGAATACCAAGGGCCCTCCCCCTAACCGTTTGGGACTGGCCTTTAATCGAGAAAACATACTAACAGGCACGATTGGGTTACCCACGTCCGTATTGATGAGAATCCCGTAAATAAAGGGGACACGATCTCTGCTTTGACAAGACGTGCCAAGGAAACCGCCTCGCAAAATACGCTGAGGTGGGGGTAAAAACGATTCAAATAAAGGCTTGGCCGTGGTGTGATGTCACGCTACGGAATACGTCAGCATATTAGATTTGTGTTAATATTATTCTCTCTATGGCAATATGTGGAAACTTATTTTGCAGAGCCGGACACTACCCTTAGTATTTACAAACTTTTATGAAGAACTTGGAGGAGGAACCCGGCTTGCAATGCCGAAGACAATATGCGCGCCGGACTCGTTGTCATTGAAGCCTGGTTCAGGGGCTACTGAGGGAGTCCTGGATTAGGGGGTGTTCGGATAGCCGGACTATACCTTCAGCCAGACTCCTGGACTATGAAGATACAAGATTGAGGACTTCGTCCCATGTCCGAAGGGGACTTTCCCTGGCGTGGAAGGCAAGCTTGGTGATGCGGATATTCAGATCTCCTACCATTGTAACTGACTTTGTGTAACCCTAACCCTATCCGGTGTCTATATAAATCGGAGGGTTTTAGTCCGTAGGATAGAATCCAACATACAACAATCATACCATAGGCTAGCTTCTAGGGTTTAGCCTCCTTGATCTTGTGGTAGATCTACTCTTGTACTACCCATATCATCAATATTAATCAAGCAGGACGTAGGGTTTTACCTCCATCAAGAGGGCCCGAACCTGGGTAAAACATCGTGTCCCTCGTCTCCTGTTACCATCCGCCTAGACGCACAGTTCAGGACCCCCTACACGAGATCCGTCGGGTTTGACACCGACAGGGACATTCCTAAAAAGGCTTTTGTCACTCGTTATGGTCAGTACGAGTACACCATCATGTCCTTTGGTCTAACCAATGCTCCAGCTACCTTCTCCCGCTTGATGAACTCGATCTTCATGGAGTACTTAGATAAGTTCATCCTGGTTTACCTCGATGATATCCTTATTTACTCGAAGAATGAGGAAGAGCATGCCGAACATCTTAGACTTGTGTTAGAGAAACTCAGAGAGCACCGCCTTTATGCCAAGTTCTCCAAGTGCGAATTTTGGTTGCCAGAAGTGACCTACCTGGGCCACGTGATCTCTGGTAAGGGCATTGCTGTCAATCCCGAGAGAGTTCAGGCCGTTCTTGATTGGACTCCACCTGAAACAGTTAAACAAGTTAGGAGTTTCCTTGGTCTAGCCAGTTATTGTTGCTGCTTCGTTGAAAACTTCTCCAAAGTGGCCAAACCTCTCACGGAACTTCTCAAGAAAGATAAAAAGTTTGAGTGGTCCCCACAGTGTGAGTACAGTTTTCAGGAACTGAAAAGACGCCTGACTTCTGCTCCCATACTTGTGCCACCGGATTTCACTAAATACTTTGTTATCTACTGCGACGCCTCACGACGGGGACTAGGTTGCATTCTTATGCAGGATCGCCATGTGATTGCCTATGCATCTCGACAGTTGCATCCACATGAGGAGAATTATCCTACACATGATCTAGAGCTTGCAGCCGTAGTCTATGCACTTAAGACATGGCGACATTACCTTCTTGTTAAACATTGCGAGATTTACACCGACCACCAGAGTCTCAAGTATATCTTCACCCAACCAGATTTGAACCTTAGGCAAAGATGTTGGTTGGAGTTGATCTCAGATTACAACTTAGGGACTACCTACACCCCAGGCAAGGGAAATGTCATGGCTGATGCGCTAAGTCGTAAGTCCTATTGCAACAATCTTATGTTGCAGCAGGGCTTCATGAGGAATTCTGTAAGCTTAACCTTCACATTGCTCCTCACGGATTCCTTTCTACCTTGGTGGCGAAACCTACTCTTGTGGATCAAATCATAGAAGCCGAGAAGCATGATATGGGGATTACCCGGATCAAGGGAAACATTGCCAAGGGTATTGCTGGTAGTTTCTCATTAGATAATCGAGGTGTTGTGTTCTTCGGAAACCGCGTGGTGGTTCCCAAGAAGGAGCATCTTCGACAACTGATCCTTAAGGAGGAGCATGAATCTCCTCTCACAATTCATCCCGGTAGTACTAAGATGTATTAGGACCTATGCCAGAGGTTCTGGTGGACTAGGATGAAGAGAGAAATCGCTGAGTTCATTGCTAACTGTGACGTTTGTCGTCGCGTTAAGGCAGAACATCAGAGGCCTGCTGCCACCCTTCAGCCTTTAGCTATTCCTGAATGGAAATGGGATAAAGTTGGTATGGATTTCATCACCGGCTTTCCCAGGACCAAGAGAGGGAATAATGCTATCTTGGTAGTCATTGATCGTCTTTCCAAAGTGGCTCACTTCCTACCTGTTCGATAGAATATCACCGCTAGTCAACTCGCTGACTTATATATTTCTCGAATAGTTTCACTTCATGGTGTTCCACTAGAGATCAATTCAGACCATGGTAGTCCTTTCACTTCTCATTTCTGGGAGAGTTTCCAAACTGCCATGGGCACCCATCTTTCGTTCAGTGCCGCTTTCCACCCTCAGTCAAGTGGTCAGGTGGAATGGGTCAACCAAATTCTCGAAGACATGCTTAGAGCTTGTGTTATCTCATTCGGTATGGATTGGGAGAAGTGCCTTCCTTTCACCGAGTTTCCTTATAACAATAGCTACCAATCCAGTCTCAAGAAAGCTCCTTTCGAGATTCTCTATGGACGAAGATGTCGAACACCTTTGAACTGGTCAGAAACCAGTGAAAGACAATTCTTTGGACCGGATATGATCCAGGAGGCAGAAGAGCAAGTTCGCATCATTCGTGAGAATTTGAAAACAGCCCAATCCCGTCAAAAGAGCCAGTATGACCTTCGTCATAAGGAAGTGGCTTATGAAGTTGGCGACAAGGCTTACCTTCGGGTTACCCCTTTGAAGGGTACCCATCGTTTCGGTATCAAGGGCAAGTTGGCTCCTCGTTACATTGGTCCTTTTCGCATTCTCACCAAACGAGGAGAGGTTGCCTACCAGTTGGAAGTACCCCCACATCTTTCTCGAGTTCATGATGTCTTCCACGTCTCTCAACTCAGGCGTTGCTTCTCGGATCCCATCCGTGGAGTGGACCATGAAACGCTTGATCTCCAAGATAACCTTGCATATCGAGAGTACCCTGTTCGCATTCTTGATCAAGCAGAGCGTGTTACTCGACGTCAGAACATCAAGTTTCTCAAGGTTCGGTGGTCTCATCATTCCGAGAGAGAAGCTACCTGGGAGCGAGAAGATCGTCTTCGACTTGAGTACCCCACCTTCTTTCCGTCGACCCCGGAATCTTGGAACGAGATTCTTTCGAGTGGGGGCGAGTTGTCACATCCCTAGTTCCGGTATGACCTAGGCTAGCCTTCATGTTTGCATCATGTTTAAAATTCAAATGAATCTGAAATGGGGACATGTGAAAGCCTCAGAAATCCTTTTGAAAGTGACCAAGATAAAATTGCTCCAAATAGGACCAAGAAAATGCTCATGTTTCTCTCTGAAAATATTGGTCAGAAGTAAAATTCAAACCAATATTTTTAGGAGCACATAAATATTTATTTTGGGCATTTGGAATTAATTCAATATCTATTTGCATTGGATTCACATTTGATATATTTTAAATACGCTCCAATAATTCTGATTTTTGTTGAGGGGCTTTGGAATAATCCTTTTAGTCCCTACAAAACCTATCAGAAGCAACAAAATTAGTTTGGTTCAAAAACCAAGTTAAAACAAATGTCAGATATAGAAAACAGAAATGAAATAAGAAAAAGGGAGAAACTTACCTGGCGTCTCCAGCCGGCCCAGCACTGTGCGGCCCACTGGCCCAACCGCCAGTCATCGTCCTCCTGGCGACGACAGAAGGACGAGGGGCACACGCTCACCGCCCGCGCGCATGGGCGCCATGCCACCTGCCTGCTTGCCCTCCCCCTCTACGCTCTAGCCTCTCTGGACGTCGCCACGATGCACCCCGGGCCCCTCTCACTCTCTCTCGTCCTCCTCCCCGCCTCCATCGCCCTCTCCCGCGACAGCCGAAGCGCTGTCATCGCCGCAGCTCACTGCCGACGCGCTCCCCG
The DNA here is from genome assembly GCA_032464435.1 of Aegilops umbellulata. Lineage (NCBI taxonomy): Eukaryota > Viridiplantae > Streptophyta > Magnoliopsida > Poales > Poaceae > Aegilops > Aegilops umbellulata. The sequence continues at coordinate 33,186,387 of CP136055.1, read as the reverse complement.
CCATACCCTCGCCCTCCGTCGATTCCACGAGCTCTGCGCTGTCGCCTGCTACCTCTCCGCCAATCCACGAGACGCCGGAAGCCCTGTGGAGCCGTCACCGCCGTCGTCTTCTTCTTCGGCCGCCCGAGATCGCCGTCGTTGTTCCGGCTACACCTTGCCTCCCCCGAGCTCGCGCACGACGCCATCAAGACCGTTGTGATCTCTCCTCCGTTTCCCCTCCTTCCCCGTGCTCGATTTCATGCCGTAGCCCTGCTACCCGTCGCAACCTTGAGCGCCTCGCCGCCGGCCATGTCGCCGCCGTGGCCAGGGCCACCGTAGCTAGCGCTCGAGCTTGCCACCGCGCTCAGCAACCTCCCAGGAGCCTGACAAGCTTGCCGCAGCCCCTGCCGTGACCCGTAGCCTGCTCCCGTTCGAAGCCACGCTCCAGGCGCCGCTGTGATCTCTGCTCCGGCGCGCTTCGACCACCCCTCCTCCTCCTACCTGCCCCACTGGACGCGGGAGAGCACGGGCTACGCCCCGGTGCTCTTAGCCGCCGCCCCCGTGCCCTGTAGTGCGGACTCCGCCGCGACCAGAGGTCATCGGCGACGACCTCGCCGGCCTGACGTGCGGGCCCGACCTGCTAGGTGATTAGCTTAAGGCTAATCACCACCTAACTAAACCCGTGAGACACTGACAATGGGCCCAGCGCCACTAATTTTAATTAGATTAGAAAAAACCCCTCTGTTTAACACTTTGACACTGACGTGTGGACCCCACACGTCAGGTTTGACCTGGTCAGCCGCGGTTGACTCGCTGACGTCATGCCACTGTCATGCTGACGCAATTAATCATTTTCTGGTTTAAAAATAAATCAGGAAAATCCAGAAAATGATATAAACTTCTAAAATTCATAGAAATTCAGCCGTAGCTCAGATTGAAATAATTTATATATGAAAAATTATCAGAAAAATTCAGTCTACCCATCTGTACTAGTTTCATGCATGTCAAACCAAGTTATACCTTCTGTATATGTGAAAACACATAAATGGCTTTTAAAGAGAGTTAACTTGGAGTTGCATTTGAATTCTTGGTTCAACTGGACTTCCTCCAAATGAATGCTAGATGCATTAGCTCAAACAACATCACATATTCATGCCATATTCATAAATCATATTGTTGCATATGCTTGCATTTTGATTGCCGACATCGTTCCTTCTCGATAGGTCCTGCTCCGGAGAGTGTTCCAGAGTACCTGTCTAAGAAGCAGTGCCCCTCTGTTGATCTACCAGGCAAGCAAACCCCCCCTTGTTCATTCCGATACAATCCCACTCTCTCGCTCCTGCTCTCTTTTATTGCATTAGGACAACAGCGATTCAACTGCTACTTTATGCTGCGGTAGTTGAACCCATTCCTCTGCATGACCTGTCATTGCCACAGTAAATAGTTGAAACCCACTAGCATGTGTAGGAGTTGATTGAGCCATGTTGTGTTCCTACCATGCCATGCCTGCTATTGCTTAGAGTTGTGTCAAGTCTGATTCATTGGGAATGAATTGGAGTGTTACGATATGTTCTGGTGCTGAGAGTTAAGTGTGTGCAAACGATTTGGTAAAGGTAGTGGTGAGAGGCCATGTAGGAGTACATGGTGGGTTGTCTCACTGGAACCGTCCTTAAGCACTGAGTTCTGTGTATGTTGTCCAATGACTAGATACTACCACACATTGGGTTCCGGTAACTCGACCCCTCTCGACTTATTAACCGACTTGGACTCTGTCCAGGAGTTGCAAATAGTTTCTGGTGTTTGTAGGTAGTGTTAGTAGTCTACCAAGTGGCACTCGGCCAGGTGGGCTTGGGACAGACTAGGCACAAGTGGCACAGTGTACCAAGCGTAGATCCATCCGGCGAGGTGGGCTTGGGAACCCCGCACACATTGTTTGGGGCCATGAGTGAAACCCCGACCGGATCTCCTTGCGGATGGAACCCGAATAGGCGATAAACCTGGACTAGAGTCTTGTGTGGTTAGTTAGGTCGTGGCCAACTCCCTCGCCAGGCTTCCGCTTGAAGGTTGCCGAGATACATGATGTGTAAATGGCGGTAAGTGGCGAGAGTGTGTGTGAAGAAGTACACTCCTGCAAGGTTAACATGATCTGTTCGAATAGCCGAGTCCGCGGTTATGGACTTCTTGGATGCTTACGTGGTACATAGACAACTTGAAGTGGATACTCTAAAATGCTCAAGACAAGTGTGAGTGCTATGGATGGCCTTCTCGTAGGGAGACGGGAATGAATCCATAGTGGTGTATCGATGTGGTGAATAGTGGACTCGTGTGCGCTTTCTCACCTCAAAGAAGTTACTCGTAGTCGTAGAACAGGTTAGCCACTAAGTCAAAGCTGGCTTGCTGCAACTAAACCCCACATTGCCTCCTTGATAATAATGCATGTATGATAGGATCTGATGTAAGTCTTGCTGAGTAGCTTTGTACTCACGTTGCTTAATTTATGTTTTTGCAGATGATACTTCTGTCTCAGTAGTAGTTCTGCATGGACTTCGACGAATAGCTTGTTACGTCGGCTAGGATCTTGTACCCTTGGGAGGGTCTTGTAGATAGTCAGGCTTCTCAGCCTTTTTCGTTTATAGTTGTCTGTACTCAGACATGTAATGCTTCCGCTTGTAGCTTGTATGCTCGGAATGTTGGGTCATGAGACCCCTGTTTGTAATACTTGGCTCCTCAGAGCCTAATGAATAAATACTTGAGTCATAGAGTTATGTTGTGATGCCATGTTGTATTTACACATATCGAGCATATTGTGTGTATGATTGAAATGCTTGGTATGTGTGGGATCCGACAACCTAGTTGTTTATCCTTGGTAGCCTCTCTTATGGGGAAATGCAGTCTTGTGCTTCCATGAGCCAAAGTAGTCTGCTACAGCCCGGTTCACCGGAGTCCTGCTAGCCCCGCACTACTGCTCCGGAACACTTGACTGCCGGCATGTGATTCACTTCGTTCCTGTGTCTGTCCCTTCGGGGAAATGTCACGCGGTGACATCTGGAGTCCTGCCTAGCCTGCTACAGCCCGGTTCACCGGAGTCCTGTTAGCCCAGTGCTACAGCCCGGATTCGCACGCTGCTGACGGACATGCTCGATGTTGATTCATTTATGCCTGTCCCCGTAAGTTAGTGCCATTTGGGTTCACGACTAGTCATGTCGGCCCGGTTCTCTGTCATATGGATGCCAGCGACACTATCATATACGTGAGCCAAAAGGCGCAAACGATCCCGGGCCATGGTAAGGCGACACCCGTGGGAATACCGTGCGTGAGACGGCCAAGTGATACGAGGTGTTACCGGCTAGATCGATGTGACTTGGAATCGGGGTCCTGACATCTTTTAAAAAGATTAGCAAGGGGATGAGGATCCGTAGACTTTTAGCAAGCGAAGATGCAAGCAAAAAGAAGGCACGTGCTAACACAAGATCGAACGGAAGGAGGGCGAATAAAACGGCAAAGGTGAAGTGGGGGAGAAGAAAACGAGAGGCAAATGGCAAATAATGTAATGCGAGGGATAAGAGTTTGTGATGGGTACTTGGTATGTCTTGACTTGAGCGTAGATCTCCCCGGCAACAGCGCTAGAAGTCCTTGTTGCTACCTCTTGAGCATGCATTGGTTTTCCCTTGAAGAGGAAAGGGTGATGCAGCAAAGTAGCATAAGTATTTTCCTCAATTTTTGATAACCAAGGTATCAATCTAGTAGGAGACTACACGCAAATCGCCTAGTACCTGCACAAACAATCAAGTACCTTGCAACCAACGCGATAAAGGGGTTGTCAATCCCTTCACAGCCACTTGCAAAAGTGAGATCTGATAAAAGATAATAAGATAAATATTTTTGGTATTTTTGTTGTATAGATTGAAAAGTAAAGATTGCAAAATAAATAGTAAACTAGAATTATAGATTGGAAACTTATATGATGTAAAGTAGACCCGGGGGCCATAGGTTACACTTGTGGATTCTCTCAAGATAGCATATATTATAGTGGGTGAACAAATTACTGCCGAGCAATTGGTAGAAAAGCGCATAGTTATGAGAATATCTAGGCATGATCATGAACATAGGCATCACATATGTGTCAAGTAGACCGAAATGATTCTGCATCTACTACTATTACTCCACACATCGACCGCTATCCAGCATGCATCTAGAGTATTAAGTTCATAAGAACAGAGTAACACATTAGGCAAGATTACATGATGTAGAGGGATAAACTCAAGCAATATGATATAAACCCCATCTTTGTATCCTCGATGGCAACAATACAATACGTGTCGGTTCCCTTTCTATCACTGGGATCGAGCACCGCAAGATTGAACCCAAAGCTGAGCACTTCTCCCATTGCAATAAAGATCAATCTAGTAGGCCAAACTAAACCGATAATTTGAAGAGACTTGCAAAGATATCAAATCATGCATATAAGAATTCAGAGAAGAATCAAATATTGTTCATAGATAATCTTGATCATAAACCCACAATTCATCAAATCTCGGCAAACACACCGCAAAAAGTATTACATCGAATAGATCTCCAAGAACATCGAGGAGAACTTTGTATTGAGAACCAAAGAGAGAGAAGAAGCCATCTAGCTAATAACTATGGACCCCAAGGTCTATGGTAAACTACTCACACATCACCGGAGAGGCTATGGTGTTGATGTAGAAGCCCTCCGTGATCGAATCCCCCTTCGGCAGATCGCCGAAAAAGGCCCCAAGATGGGATCTCACGGGTACAGAAGGTTGCGGCAGTGGAAAAGTGGTTTCGTGGCCCCCCTGATGTTTTCAGGGTATAAGAGTATATATAGGCGAAAGAAGTAGGTCGGTGGAGATACGAGGGGCCCACGAGGGTGGGGGGCACGCCTACCCCCCTGGGCACGCCCTCCTGCCTCGCGGTCGCCTCATTGCGTCTCCGACTTCCACTCCAAGTCTCCTGGATTGCGTTTGTTCCAAGAAAGATCCTCGCGAAGGTTTCGTTCCGTTTGGATTCCGTTTGATATTCCTTTTCTGCGAAACACTGAAATAGGCAAAAAACAGCAATTTGCACTGGGCCTTCGGTTAATATGTTAGTCCCAAAAATAATATGAAAGAGTATATTAAAGCCCATTAAACATCCAAAACAAATAATATAATAGCATGGAACAATAAAAAATTATAGATGCGTTGGAGACGTATCAAGCATCCCCAAGCTTAATTCTTGCTCGTCCTCGAGTAGGTAAATGATAAAAACAGAATTTTTGATGTGGAATGCTACCTATCATAATTTCCAATGTAATTCTCTTTATTGTGGCATGAATGTTTAGATCCAAAAGATTCTAGACAAAAGTTTAATATTGACATAAAAATAATAATACATCAAGCATGCAAACCAAGCAATTATGTCTTATCAAAATAACATAGCCAAAGAAAGCTTATCCCTACAAAATCATATAGTTTGGCCATGCTTCATTTTCTTCACACAAAATGCTCCCATCATGCACAACTCCGATGACAAGCCAAGCAATTATTTCATACTTAGCCTTTTCAAACTCTTTCAACTTTCACGCAATATATGAGCGCGAGCCATGGACATAGCACTATGGGTGGAATAGAATATGATGATGGAGCTTGTGTGAGAAGACAAAAAAGGAGAAAGTCTCACATTGACGCGGCTAATCAACGGGCTATGGAGATGCCCATCAATTGATGTCAATGCAAGGAGTAGGTATTGCCATGCAACGGATGCACTAGAGCTATAAATATATGAAAGCTTAAAAAATAAACTAAGTGGGTGTGCATCCAACTTGCTTGCTCACGAAGACCTAGGGCATTTTGAGGAAGCCCATCATTGGAATATAAAAGCCAAGTTCCATGATGAAAAATTCCCACTACTATATGAAATTGACGAAACAAGAGACTCTCTATCATAAATATCATGGTGCTACTTTGAAGCACAAGTGTGGAAAAAGGATAGTAACATTGCCCCTTCTCTCTTTTTCTCTCATTTTTTTATTTGGGCCTTCTCCCTTTTTATTGCCTCTTTTTTTGGCTTCTTTGGCCTCTTTTATTTTTTTTATTTTTTGTCCGGAGTCTCATCCTGAATTGTGAGGGAATCATAGTCTCCATCATCCTTTCCTCACATGGGACAATGCTCTAATAATGAAAATCATCACACTTTTATTTACTTACAGCTCAAGAATTACAACTCGATACTTAGAACAAAATATGACTCTATGTGAATGCCTCCGGCGGTGTACCGGGATGTGCAATGAATCAAGAGTGACATGTATGAAAGAATTATGAAGGTGGATTTGCCACAAATACAATGTCAACTACATGATCATGCAAAGCAATATGACAATGATGGAGCGTGTCATAATAAATGGAACGGTGGAAAGTTGCATGGCAATATATCTCGGAATAGCTATGGAAATGCCATAATAGGTAGGTATGGTGGCTGTTTTGAGGAAGATATAAAGAGGCTTATGTGTGATAGAGCGTATCATATCACGGCGTTTGGATGCACCGGCGAAGTTTGCACCAACTCTCGAGGTGAGAAAGGGCAATGCACGGTACCGAAGAGGCTAGCAACGATGGAAGGGTGAGAGTGCATATAATCGATGGACTCTACTGATACTACCAACTCTTTAACATTCATCACATGAAAAGACAAACTTACGAGCATCCTTGAAGAGAGTAGGCTGATATGTCTCCACCGTATCTATAATTTTTTATTGTTCCATGCTATATTATATTTTGTTTTCGACATTAATGGGCTTTATTATACACTTCTATATTATTTTTGGGACTAACCTATTAACTGGAGACCCAGCCCAGAATTGCTGTTTTTTTGCCTATTTCAGAGTTTCGCAGAAAAAGAATATCAAACGGAGTCCAAACGGAATGAAACCTTCGGGAACGTGATTTTCGGAACGAACGTGATCCAGAGGACTTGGACCCCAGGTCAAGACATCAACAAGGAGGGCACGAGGTAGGGGGCGCGCCTACCCTCCTAGGCGCGCCCTCCACCCTCGTGGGCCCCATGTTGCTCCACCAACGTACTTCTTCCTCCTATATATACCTACGTACCCCCAAACTACCAGATACAGAGCCAAAAACCTAATTCCACCGCCGCATCCTTCTGTACCTGTGAGATCCCATCTTGGGGCCTTTTGCGGAGCTCTGCCAGAGGGGGCATCGATCACGGAGGGTTTCTACATCAACACCATAGCCTCTCCGATGATGTGTGATTAGTTTACCTCAGACCTTCGGGTCCATAGTTATTAGCTAGATGGCTTCTTCTCTCTTTTTGGATCTCAATACAATGTTCTTCCCCTCTCTTGTGGAGATTTATTCGATGTAATCTTCTTTTGCGGTGTGTTTGTTGAGACCGATGAATTGTGGGTTTATGATAAAGTTTATCTATGAACAATATTTGAATCTTCTCTGAATTCTTTTATGTATGATTGGTTATCTTTGCAAGTCTCTTCGAATTATCAGTTTGGTTTGGCCTACTAGATTTATCTTTCTTGCAATGGGAGAAGTGCTTAGCTTTGGGTTCAATCTTGCGGTGTCCTTTCCCAGTGACAATAGGGGCAGCAATGCACGTATTGTATTGTTGCCATCGAGGATAACAAGATGGGGTTTATATCATATTGCATGAGTTTATCCCTCTACATCATGTCATATTGCTTACAGTGTTACTCCGTTCTTATGAATTTAATACTCTAGATGCATGCTGGATAGCGGTCGATGTGTGGAGTAATAGTAGTAGCTGCAGGCAGGAGTCGGTCAACTTGTCTCGGACATGATGCCTATATACATGATCATACCTAGATATTCTCATAATTATGCTCAATTCTGTCAATTGCTCAACAGTAATTTGTTCACCCACCGTAATACTTATGCTCTTGAGAGAAGCCACTAGTGAAACCTATGGCCCCGGGTCTATTTTCCATCATATTAATCTCCCAAAAACAAGCTATTTCTGGCACCGCTTTTATTTTGCTTTCTTTACTTTGCATCTTTATCATAAAAATACCAAAAATATTATCTTATTATATCTATCAGATCTCACTCTCGTAAGTGATCGTGAAGGGATTGACAACCCCTTTATTGTGTTCGTTGCGAGGATTTATTTGTTTGTGTAGGTGCGAGGGACTTGTGCATGGCCTCCTACTCGATTGATACCTTGGTTCTCAAAAATTGAGGGAAATACTTACGCTACTTTGTTGCATCACCCTTTCCTCTTCAAGAGAAAACCAACGCAGTGCTCAAGAGGTAGCAAGAAAGATTTCTGGCGCTGTTGCCGGGGAGTCTACGCAAAAGTCAACATACCAAGTACCCATCAGAAACCCTTATCTCTCGCATTATATTATTTGCCATTTGCCTCTCGTTTTCCTCGCCCCCACTTCACCCTTGCCGTTTTATTCGCCCTCTCTTTTCCGTTCGCCCCTTTTTTGCTTGCTTGTCGTTATGGCTAGTTCACATTTTCTCCGTTGTCTTCCAAGAATGAAGTTCTTCCTTTTAAGCAAAGGGAGGAAGAAAATCTAAAAGACGCTTGGTATAGAATTTGCAATGCTCAAAATAGATCTACCAGGAACCAATCTACTTCCGTCCTTCTCCGCAATTTTTACGTAGGCGCTACTCCTTGGTACAGATATATCCTTGATACCATTACCTGAGGATATTTCTTGGGTAGCCATGCTTTTGATTCTTATAATGCTATGATAGATTTGTTTGGCTCACCACCTCTTTTGGTTAATGGAACTATGTTAACTTTGGAGCATGTAATGCAAAGACTTGAAATTATTGAAAATAAAGTTGCTACCGTAGAGTTAATTGAAAATTTGGATAAAAATATCCACAACCAAATTACCCAATATGGATCTAAAGTAGGAGTCACTTTGAAAAATATTAAGGAGAAGGAACCCATAATTAATGAAAGAATAAATCAGGATTCCACTAGAATCGATATACTTGAGGGTATCATTACCAACTTGGGAACCGATTTTTCTTCCGTAAAGAATACTCCAAGTTCTTCAACTAAAATTGCCAAGCTTCTTAATGTTCCTAATAATAAGGGTGAATCCTCTAGCAAGGAAACTACGGATCTCAAATCTATAAGTATTCATCCCAATCTTTTTGCTATCATTAAGGAACAATTTGCTACAAATGAATTTTTCGATTTTGTGCCTAGAAGTTTGATAATTAATAAAAATAAAGAAACTCCTAAGGGTGATATATGTCTCATTAATGGATTGCATACCAAAGATGGCAATACCTAGATCTATCCTTGCTATTATGCCTAGCTAGGGGCTTTAAACGATAGCGCTTGTTGGGAGGCAACCCAATTTTATTTTTAGTTTTTAGCTTTTTGCTTCTGTTTAGGAATAAATATTTGATCTAGCCTCTCGTTAGATGTGTTTTGATGTTTTAATTAGTGTTTGTGCCAAGTTTAACCTATAGGATCTTCTTGGATGATAATTATTTGATCTTGCTGAAAATTGCAGAAACTTTCTGTTCACGAAAATAATTGTTAAAAATCACCAGAACGTGATAAAATATTGATTCCAATTGATGCTGATCAATAAACAAATTGTCTAGCCCGTCATATTTTGCTTGAATTTTTGGAGTTCCAGAAGTTCGCGTTAGTTACAGATTACTACAGATTGTTATGTTTTTGACAGATTTTGTTTTTCGTGTGTTGTTTGCTTATTATGATGAATCTATGGCTAGTAAAATAGTTTCTAAACCATAGATAAGTTGGAATACAGTAGGTTTAACACCAATATAAATGAAGAATGAGTTCATTACAGTACCTTGAAGTGGTGTTTTTTTTTCTCTCGCTAACGGAGCTCACGAGATTTTCTGCTGAGTTCTGTGTTGTGAAGTTTTCAAGTTTTGGGTGAAAGATTTGATGGATTATGGAACAAGGAGTGGCAAGAGCCTAAGCTTGGGGATGCCCATGGCATCCCAAGATAATCTAAGGACACCAAAAAGCCAAAGCTTGGGGATGCCCCGGAAGGCATCCCCTCTTTCGTCTACTTCCATCGGTAACTTTACTTGGAGCTATATTTTTATTCACCACATGATATGTGTTTTGCTTGGAGCGTCTTGTATTATTTGAGTCTTTGATTTTTAGTTTACCACAATAATCTTTGTTGTACACACCTTTTGAGAGAGACACACTTGATTCGGAATTTGTTCGAATACTCTATGTACTTCACTTATATCTCTTGAGTTATATAGTTTTTGCTCTAGTGCTTCACTTATATCTTTTAGAGCACGGTGGTGATTTTGTTTTATAGAAACTATTGTTCTCTCATGCTTCACTTAGATTTTTTTTCAGAGTCCTACAAAACAGCATGGTAGTTTGCTTTGACAATGATAGGCATTCAAGATTAGTAAAAAAAATTCTTATGAGTGTGTTGAATACTATGAGAAGTTAGATGCTTGATAACTGTTTTGAGATATGGAGATGGTGATATTAGAGTCATGCTAGTTGAGTAGTTGTGAATTTTAGAAATACTTGTGTTAAAGTTTGTGATTCCCATAGCATGCACGTATGGTGAACCGTTATGTGATGAAGTCGGAGCATGATTTATTTATTGATTGTCTTCCTTATGAGTGGCGGTCGGGGACGAGCGATGGTCTTTTCCTACCAATCTATCCCCCTAGGAGCATGCGCATAATACTTTGCTTTGATAACTTGTAGATTTTTGCAATAAGTATATGAGTTCTTTATGACTAATGTTGAGTCCATGGATTATACGCACTTTTCCTCCTTCCACCATTGCTAGCCTCTCTAATACCGCGCACGTTTCGCCGGTATCATACACCCACCATATACCTTCCTCAAAACAGCCACCATACCTACCTATCATGGCTTTTCCATAGCCATTCTGAGATATATTGCCATGCAACTTACCACTGTTCCGTTTATTATGACACGCTCCATCATTGTCATATTGCTTTGCATGATCATGTACTGGAGATCATATTTGTGGCAAAGCCACCATTCATAATTCTTTCATACATGTCATTCTTGATTCATTGCATATCCCGATACACCACCGGAGGCATTCACATAGAGTCATATTTTGTTCAAAGTATTGAGTTGTAAGTAAATAAAAGTGTGATGAGCATCATTTTTTAGAGCATTATCCCAAGTGAGGAAAGGATGATGGAGACTATGATTCCCCCACAAGTCGGGATGAGACTCCCGACGAAACAAAAGAGGCCATAAAAAAAGAGAAAAGGGCCCAAATAAAAAATGAGAGAAGAAGAGAGAAAGGACAATGTTACTATCCTTTTACCACACTTGTGCTTCAAAGTAACACCATGATCTTCATGATAGAGAGTCTCCTATTATATCACTTTCATATACTAGTGGGAATTTTTCATTGTAGAACTTGGCTTGTATATTCCAATGATGGGCTTCCTCAAAATGCCCTAGATCTTCGTGAGCAAGCGAGTTGGATGCACACCCACTTAGTTCCTTTTGTTGATATTTCATATACTTATAGCTCTAAGTGCATCCGTTGCATGGCAATCCCTACTCACTCACATTGATATCTATTAATGGTCATCTCCATAGCCCGTTGATACGCCTAGTTGATGTGAGACTATCTTCTCCCTTTTTTGTCTTCTCCATAACCACCATTCTACACATATAGCGCTATATCCATGGCTCACGCTCATGTATTGCGTGAAGATTGAAAAAGTTTGAGAACACTAAAAGTACGAAACAATTGCTTGGCTTGTCATCGGGGTTGTGCATGATTTAAATATTTTGTGTGGTGAATATAGAGCATAGCCAAACTATATGATTTTGTAGGGATAACTTTCTTTGGCCATGTTATTTTGAGAAGACATAATTGCTTAGTTAGTATGCTTGAAGTATTATTATTTTTATGTCAATATTAAACTTTTGTCTTGAATCTTTAGGATCTGAATATTCATACCACAATTAAGGGAATTACATTGAAATTATGCCAAGTAGCATTCCACATCAACAATTCTGTTTTTATCATTTACCTACTCGAGGACGAGCAGGAATTAAGCCTGGGGATGCTTGATACGTCTCCAACGTATCTATAATTTTTTATTGTTCCATGCTATATTATATTCTGTTTTGGACATTAATGGGTTTTATTATACACTTCTATATTATTTTGGGACTAACCTATTAACCGGAGGCCCAGCCCAGAATTGTTGTTTTTTGCCTATTTCAGATTTTCGCAGAAAAAAATATCAAACGGAGTCCAAATGGAATGAAACCTTCGAGAGCGTGATTTTCGGAACGAACGTGATTCAGAGGACTTGGACCCTACGTCAAGACATCAACCAGGAGGGCACGAGGTAGGGGGCGCGCCTACCCCCCTGGGCGCGCCCTCCACCCTCGTGGGCCCCACATTGCTCCATTGACGTACTTCTTCCTCCTATATATACCTACGTACCCCCAAACTACCAGATATGGAGCCAAAAACCTAATTCCACCGCCGCAACCTTCCGTACCCATGAGATCCCATCTTGGGGCCTTTTCCAGAGCTCCGCCGGAGGGGGCATCGATCATGGAGGGCTTCTACATCAACACCATAGCCTCTCCGATGATGTGTGAGTAGTTTACCTCAGACCTTCGGGTCCATAGTTATTAGCTAGATGGCTTCTTCTATCTTTTTGGATCTCAATACAATGTTCTCCCCCTCTCTTGTGGAGATCTATTCGATGCAATCTTCTTTTGTGGTGTATTTGTTGAGGCCGATGAATTGTGGGTTTATGATCAAGTTTATCTATGAACAATATTTGAATCTTCTCTCAATTCTTTTATGTATGATTGGTTATCTTTGAAAGTCTCTTCGAATTATCAAATTGGTTTGGCCTACTAGATTGATCTTTCTTGCAATGCGAGAAGTGCTTACCTTTGGGTTCAATCTTGCGGTGTCCTTTCCCAATGACAGTAGGGGCAGCAATGCACGTATTGTATTGTTGCCATCGAGGATAACAAGATGGGGTTTATATCATATTGCATGAGTTTATCCCTCTACATCATGTCATCTTGCTTAAAGCGTTACTCTGTTCTTATGAACTTAATACTCTAGATGCATGCTGGATAGCGGTTGACGTGTGGAGTAATAGTAGTAGGTGCAGGCAGGAGTCGGTCAACTTGTCTCGGATGTGATGCCTATATACATGATCATACCTAGATATTCTCATAATTATGCTCAATTCTGTCAATTGCTCAACAGTAATTTGTTCACCCACCGTAATACTTATGCTCTTGAGAGAAGCCACTAGTGAAACCTATGGCCCCCGGGTCTATTTTCCATCATATTAATCTCCCGACAACAAGCTATTTCTGGCACCGCTTTTATTTTGCTTTATTTACTTTGCATCTTTATCATAAAAATACCAAAAATACTATCTTATCATATCTATCATATCTCACCCTCGTAAGTGACCGTGAAGGGATTGACAACCCCTTTATTGCATTGGTTGCGAGGATTTATTTGTTTGTGTAGGTGCGAGGGACTTGTGCGTGGCCTCCTACTGGATTGATACCTTGGTTCTCAAAAACTGAGGGAAATACTTACGCTACTTTGTTGCATCACCCTTTCCTCTTCAGGGGAAAGCCAACGCGGTGCTGAGGTAGCAAGAAGGATTTCTGGCGCCGTTGCCGGGGATTCTACGCAAAAGTCAACATACCAAGTACCCATCACAAACCCTTATCTCCCGCATTACATTATTTGCCATTTGCCTCTTGTTTTCCTCTCCCCCACTTCAGCCTTGCCGATTTATTTGCCCTCTCTTTTCCGTTCGCCTCTTTTTAGCTTGCTTGTCGTTATGGCTACTTCCCTTTCTTCTTCGTTGTCTCCCGAGAATGAAGTTCTTACTTTTAGGCAAAGGGAGGGAGAAAATCTAAAATACGCTTGGTATAGAATTTGCAATGCTCAAAATAGATCTACCAGGAAGCAATCTAGTTCCGTTCTTCTCCGCAATTTTTACGTAGGCGCTACTCATTGGTACATATATATCCTTGATACCATTACTGGAGGAAATTTCTTGGGTAGCCATACTTTTGATTCTTATAATGCTATGATAGATTTGTTTGGCCCACCACCTCTTTTGGTTAATGGAACTATGTTAACTTTGGAGCATGTAATGCAAAGACTTGAAATTATTGAAAATAAAGTTGCTACCGTAGAGTTAATTGAAAATTTGGATAAAAATATCCACAACCAAATTACCCAATATGGATCTAAAGTAGGAGTCACTTTGAAAAATATTACGGAGAAGGAACCCATAATTAATGAAAGAATAAATTAGGATTCCACTAGAATCGATAAACTTGATGGTATCATTACCAACTTGGGAACAACCTTTTCTTCTTTAAAGAATACTCCAAGTCCTCCAATTAAAATTTCCAAGCTTATGTATGTTCCTAAAAATAAGGGTGAATCCTCTAGCAAGGAAACTGCGGATCTCAAATCTATAAGTATTCATCCCAATCTTTTTGCTATCATTAAGGAACCATTTGCTACAAATGAATTTTTTTATTTTGTGCCTAGAATTTTGATAATTAATAAAAAGAAATAAACTCCTAAGGGTGAAAGATGTCTCACTAATGGATTGCCTACCAAAGATGGCAATACCTAGATCTATCCTTGCTATTATGCCTAGCTAGGGGAGTTAAACGATAGCGCTTGTTGGGAGGCAACACAATTTTATTTTTAGTTTTAGATTTTTGCTTCTGTTTAGGAATAAATATTTTATCTAGCCTCTGGTTAGATGTGTTTTTATGTTTTAATTAGTGTTTGTGCCAAGTTTAACCTACAGGATCTTCTTGGATGATAGTTATTTGATCTTGCTGAAAATTGCAGAAACTTTCTGTTCACGAAAATAATTGTTAAAAATCACCAGAACGTGATAAATATTGATTCCAATTGATGCTGATCAATAAACAAATTGTCTAGGCCGTCCTAATTTGGCTGAATTTTTGGAGTTCCAGAAGTTCGCGTTAGTTACAGATTACTACAGACTGTTGTGTTTTTGACAGATTCTGTTTTTCATGTATTGTTTGCTTATTTTGATGAATCTATGGCTAGTAAAATAGTTTATAAACTATAGATAAGTTGGAGTACAGTAGGTTTAACACCAATATAAATAAAGATATGAGTTCATTACAGTACCCTGAAGTGGTGTTTTGTTTTCTTTCGCTAACAGAGCTCACGAGATTTTCTGCTGAGTTTTGTGTTGTGAAGTTTTCAAGTTTTGGGTGAAAGATTTGATGGATTATGGAACAAGCAGTGGCAAGACCCTAAGCTTGGGGATGCCCATGGCACCCCATGTTGGAAATATGCCCTAGAGGCAATAATAAAAGCATTATTATTATATTTCCTTATTCATGATAATTGTCTTTATTCGTGCTATAATTGTGTTATCCGGAAATCGTAATACATGTGTGAATAACAAACAACAACATGTCCCTAGTAAGCCTCTAGTTGACTAGCTCGTTGATCGATAGATAGTCATGGTTTCCTGACTATGGACATTGGATGTCATTGATAACGAGATCACATCATTAGGAGAATGATGTGATGGACGAGACCCAATCCTAAACATAGGATAAGATCGCATAGTTCGTTTGCTAGAGTTTTCCAATGTCAAGTATCCTTTCCTTAGACCATGAGATCATGTAACTCCCGGACACCGTAGGAGTGCTTTGGGTGTGCCAAACGTCACAACGTAACTGGGTGACTATAAAGGTATACTACGGGTATCTCCGAAAGTGTCTGTTGGGTTGACACGGATCGAGACTGGGATTTGTCACTCCGCTTGACGGAGAGGTATCACCGGGCCCTCTCGGTAATGCATCATCATAATGAGCTCAATGTGATCAAAGTTTTTGATCACGGGCTCATGCACTCGGTACGATTAAAGTGACTTGCCGGTAATGAGATTGAACGAGGTATAGGGATACCGACGATCGAATCTCGGGCAAGTAAAATACCGATTGACAAAGGGAATCGTATACGGGATTAATTGAATCCTCGACATCGTGGTTCATCCGATGAGATCATCGTGGAGCATGTGGGAGCCAACATGGGTATCCAGATCCCGCTGTTGGTTATTGCCCGAGAGCCGTCTCGGTCATGTCTGCATGTCTCCCGAACCCGTAGGGTCTACACACTTAAGGTTCGGTGACGCTATGGTTGTGAAGATATGTATATGCAGTAACCCGAATGTTGTATGGAGTCCCGGATGAGATCCCGGACGTCACGAGGAGTTCCGGATTGGTCCGGAGGTGAAGAATTATATATAGGAAGTGCAGTTTCGGCCATCGGGAATGATCTGGGGGTCACCGGTATTGTACCGGGACCACCAGATGGGTCCCGGGGGTCCACCGGGTGGGGCCACCCATCCCGGAGGGCCCCATGGGCTGAAGTGGGAAGGGGGGCCAGCCCTTAGTGGGCTGGTGCGCCCCCCAAGGCCCACCCCCTGCGCCTAGGGTTGGAACCCTAGGGTGGGGGGGCGCCCACTTGCCTTGGGGGGCACTCCACCCCCCCTTGGCCGCCGCCCCCTTGGGAGATTCAATCTCCCAGGGCCGGCGCCCCCCCAGGGGGCCTATATAAAGGGGGGAGGGGAGGGGGGCAGCCGCACCCTTTGCCTTGGCGCCTCCCTCTCCCTCTCCAACACCTCCTCCTCCTCCATAGAGCTCGGTGAAGCCCTGCCGAAGTACTGCAGCTCCATCACCACCACGCCGTCGTGCTGCTGCTGGAGCCATCTTCCTCAACCTCTCCTTCCCCCTTGCTGGATCAACAAGGAGGAGACATCATCCGCTCCGTACGTGTGTTGAACACGGAGGTGCCGTCCGTTCGGCACTCGGTCATCGGTGATTTGGATCACGGCGAGTACGACTCCATCATCCACGTTCTAGTGAACGCTTCTTCTCGCGATCTACAAAGGTATGTAGATGCATCTGATTACTCATTGCTAGACGAACTCATAGATGGATCTTGGTGAAACCATAGGAAAATTTTTGTTTTCTGCAACGTTCCCCAACACCCCAAGATAATATAGGGACACCAAAAAGCCAAAGCTTGGGGATGCCCCGAAAGGCATCCCCTCTTTGGTCTACTTCCATCAGTAACTTTATTTGGAGCTATATTTTTATTCACCACATGATATGTGTTTTGCTTGGAGCGTCTTGTATTATTTGAGTCTTTGCTTTTTATTTTAACACAATCATCTTCTATACACACCTTTTGAGAGAGACACACTTGATTCGGAATTTGTTAGAATACTCTATGTGCTTCACTTATATCTCTTGAGTTATATAGTTTTTGCTCTAGTGCTTCACTTATATCTTTTAGAGCACGGTGGTAATTTTGTTTTATAGAAACTATTGTTCTCTCATGCTTCACTTAGATTATTTTGAGAGTCCTACAAAACAGCATGGTAGTTTGCTTTGACAATGATAGGCATTCAAGATTAGTAAAAAAATCTTATGAGTGTGTTGAATACTATGAGAAGTTAGATGCTTGATAATTGTTTTGAGATATGGAGATGGTGATATTAGAGTCATGATAGTTGAGTAGTTGTGAATTTGAGAAACACTTGTGTTAAAGTTTGTGATTCTCGTAGCATGCACGTATGGTGAACCGTTATGTGATGAAGTCGGAGCATGATTTATTTATTGATTGTATTCCTTATGAGTGGCGGTCGGGGACGAGCGATGGTCTTTTCCTACCAATCTATCCCCCTAGGAGCATGCGCGTAATACTTTGCTTTGATAACTTGTAGATTTTTGCAATAAGTATATGAGTTCTAGAACAACACCAATAGCATAATCGCTCGCATAATGAATAACATTTAATTTCTTATCAACTCTTTGTCCTAGAACAACACCAACAACATAATCGCTAGCATCACACATAATTACAAAGGGTAAATTCCAATCAGGTGGCTGAACAATAGGTGTAGAGATCAAGGCTTCCTTAAGTATTTCAAATTATTTTACACAATCATCATCAAAAGAAAAAGGCACATCTTTTAGTAAGAGATTAGTGAGAGGCCTAGAAATTTTAGAGAAGTCTTTAATAAACCTCCTATAGAAACTAGCATGACCGAGGAAAATTCTTATACCTTTGATATCTTTAGGACACGGCATCTTTTCAATGGCATCTACTTTAGCTTTATCAACTTCATTGCCTCTTTCAGAAATTTTATGCGCCAATACAATACCTTCATTAACCATAAAGTGGCAGTTCTCCCAATTCAAGACAAGATTAGTTTCTTCACATCTCTGCAAAACTCGATCAAGGTTGCTTAAGCAATCATCAAAAGAAGTTTCATAAACAGAGAAATCATCCATGAAAACCTGAACAATCTTTTCACAAAAGTCAGAGAATATAGCCATCATACATCTTTGAAATTGTAAGTGCCTCTAGTGTCACCCCTAGTAGATTTTGGAGTATTGACGACAAACTTGGTTGAGGGACTAATGTGTTTGTGAGAATTGCAGGATAACACAGGTAGTAGTCCCTTATTGATTCGGTTTACCTAACAAAGATGACCCCTAAAAGTGTGTGAAGACATTGAAGACAATGGTGATCGTGAAGATATTCATTGTCAAGATTATGACATGAGAAGACATTCACATGAAGACTATGGAGTGCGAAGACATAGTTGTTTCATAGTTTCCTTTTCTTCTTTGTTGAGTCATAGGAACCACCGTACTATTAAGTGGGGTCCAAGTGAACAAATTCAGAGTGACTGATGTGATGCTCAACCAAATCCTATGTCTCCAAGCGAAGACAATGAGAGCAAATCTTATCCAGAGCTGGATGAGTCAGCTTTACTTGTAGCCCAAGTCAAGCTGCCGCGTGTGTTTGAAATCTTACCGTTGGACATGTGTCAGTTACTTAGTGACCCAGGGTCATTTCGGACAAATCAGGTCGGGTCGCCTCCTGGCTATAAATAGCCCACCTCCTACACCATAAATTGGTGGCTGCTCAGAGTTAGTGCATGGCTTTTGTCGTTTGAGATCAACTCACCTCCGAAGCGTTTGAGAGAGAGATCCTTGCAAGGACAAAGCACAAAACACCCAGAGCCAAAGAGTGTTTGGCATCACTGAAGCCTTTCTGTCCGCGTGATCTGAAGACTTGTTACACTTGAGGACTATGAATCCTCCAGCCGGTTAGGCGTCGCGTTCTGAGCATCCAAGAGCCATTGTGGATTGCTAGTGAACAAAGTGTGTGAAGGTTTGGAAATCTACTTTGAAGACTTACCAGAGTGATTGGGAGAGGACTAAGTGTTCTTAGCTCAAGGGGAATAAGGTGAAGACGCGGTCTTCTGAGTTAAATCTCAGTCTCCCTACCCATACGTACAGTTGTCACAGCAACTAGAACTGGTCTACCAAATCCTTTTCTTCACCAAGCAACTAGTTCTATTCTTCCCTTCCCTTTACTTACAGTTTGTCTTCATGAAGTCATTGCATGCTTGCATGATCTGAGTGTCTTCACTGCTTGAAGACTATTTGTTGTTTGGCTTCATACTATCTTCCATCCCGATCCATACTACCTAGCTGCTGATAGTCTTCGTTATTTCATTTCATTGCTTACTTGACTATGGCTTGTCTAGTGTAGTCTACCTTCTGATGCATATCAATACGTTCATTTCTACCGGTTGTCTTCAAAGCCCCGTGTTCTGAAGACTTTCATAAAAATCGCCTATTCACCACCCCTCTAGTCGATAACTAGCAGTTTCAATTGGTATCAGAGCAAGGTGCTCCCTTATTCTGTGTGATTAGGTTTAACCACCTGGAGTTTTAGCTATGTCGACTGCAGGGATAATCAAGGTCTTTGTTGTGTGCCCTGTCTTTGATGGCACTGATTACCCCTACTGGAAGAATAAGATGCGTATGCATCTTGAAGCCATTGATGTCGACCTCTGGTATGTCATCAAGAACGACGTTCCCAAGGTCGGTGAAGGTGTCACCGCTGCTGATGTCAAGAGGTTCATTCAACTGGACTCAATCGCCAAGAACATCATCTATGGTCATCTGACCAAAGGACAGTATGGTCATGTGAGTGCTCTGGAAACTACGAAGCTAGTCTGGGACTGGCTCTCCAAGGTCAACGAAGGCGTCTCAACTCGGAGAGACTCAAGGATTGATGTTCTTCGCAACCTCTTCAACCGCTTCAAGAGAAACGACAATGAGAATGTCCATCTCACATTTGATCGCCTCACTGATATCACAAATGAGCTTCACGCACTTGGCGCCACAGAGATCACCAAGCACGAAATCGTCAAGAAGCTTCTGAGATCACTTGACAGCTCACTCGACACCCTGGCCCTGATGATTCAAGAACGTACTGACTTCAAGACTCTCGATCCGTCTGACATACTTGAGAGGCTCAACACACAAGAGTTCCATTTATCTGAGAAGAGAGATATCTATGGTCCCAACTATGGCCAAACTCGCGCTTTGAAGGCAAAGGTTGTTTCCTCATCTGAAGAAGAATCTGACTGCAGTTTTGGGGATCCTGAAGACATTGGAAAGGAGCTTGCTATGCTTGTGAAGAAGTTCTAGAAGTTCACCAAGAAGAAAGGCTTCAGAAAGTCTTCAGGATCCAGCTCAAGAAATGTTGAAGCTTCTACTCGTGACCACAAGAAGAGAACATGCCACAAATGCAACAAACCTGGTCACTACATCTCTGAGTGTCCGCAGTGGGACAATGAGACCAAGAAGAAGAAGAAGAGCAAGGAATATGATTCTGATGACAAGAAGAAGAAGAAGAAATCATCAAAATCTTCTTCAAAGTATTCATCAAAGTCTTCATCACACAAGAAGAACTCATCAAGCAAGGCTCGTGCATTTGTTGGAAAGGAGATGTATTCAGAGGAGGAGTCTGCTTCTAAGGAGGCAGAGGTGGAGTCTGAGGAGGAGTCCGATTCAGGCGTGGCAAGCCTAGCTCTAGCTTCAACCTATGTCGCCAAGTCCATATTCAACACTTAAGACAATGGCCTCGTCACCAACGTTGATGCTAACGATGAGGATGACTCTGCTCCCACCTACTGCTTCATGGCACGAGGTGCCAAGGTCATGACACGAAAGGCTTCAGAATAGATTATGGACAGTGGATGCACTAACCACATGACTGGTGATCGAAGTCTTCTCATGGATTCAACCCTACGTCCTTCTGACAAGAGTCACATCACATATTCTGACACTGGTAAAAGCAAGGTATTGGGTCTAGGTAGAGTTGCAATCTCAAAGGATCAGTACATGGATAAAGTGATGCTTGTTGAATCCCTTGGTTTCAACTTAATGTCTGTCTCAATGCTTTGTGATCTGAACATGATTGTGATATTTGGAAAATATCGTTGCCTTGTACTCATGGAACCTTACAAATCTCTAGTCTTTGAAGGGTATCGAAAAGACGATCTGTATATGGTAGATTTCTCAGCAGGACCACAATTGGCCATATGTCTTCTAGCAAAAGCTTCAGAGTGTTGGCTCTGGCATCGGAGGCTACGACATGCTGGCATGAGGAATTTGTACACTCTCGCGAAGAAGAAGCCTGTTGTAGGCATCGAGGGCGTCGAGTTCAAGAAGAATCATCTATGTGCTGCCTGCGAAGCTGGAAAGATGACGAGGGCCAAGCATCCCTCGAAGACAATCATGAGGACGACTAGTCCCTTCGAGCTGCTTCACATGGACTTATTTGGCCCTACTCATTACTCTACCCTTACCACCACTGCTTGCCTCTATGGCTTCATCATTGTTGATAATTACTCAAGATATTTATGGGTGCACATAATCCTCTATAAGAATGAAGTGCAGGATGTCTTCGGACGATTCGCCAATTGTGCCATGACCAACTATGGCATCAAGATCAAGCACATCAGAAGTGACAGCAGCACAGAATTCAAGAACACCAGCCTCGACACTTATCTTGATACATTGGGCATCACACATGAGTTCTCAGCTCCATACACACCTCAGCAGAATGGCATCGTGGAGCGCAAGAACAGAACCCTCATTGAGATGGCACAGACGATGCTTGATGAGTACAAAACACCAATGAAGTTCTGGCCTAAAGCCTTTGACATTGCATGCCATGTCATCAACCGTGTTTATCTTCACAAGCTTCTAAACAAGACATCCTATGAGCTCCTAACTGGTAAGAAGCCAAATGTCAGTTACTTCAGAGTATTTGGTGCTAGGTGCTGGATCAAGGATCCACATCACACTTCAAAATTTGCACCAAAAGCACATGAAGGTTTTATGCTTGGCTACGGAAAGGATTCGCACTCCTACAGAGTCTTCAATCTCTTTGACTATAAAGTGGTTGAAACTATGGATGTGCGGTTCGATGAGACTAACGGCTCGCAAAGAGAGCACCTGCCAAATGTGCTATATGAAGCCTCACCAAGTGAATATATCAAACTTATGGGTATTGGAGAAATCATACCTTCAGAGGCACAGGCTGAAGAAGAAATCATCATTTCTGCACCTAATCAAGCCGAAGACACTGCTCAGCTTGAAGTCAATGTTGAAGACGAAGACAATGATCAGCAAGAGAAAAATCTTCATCCAGTTCATCCTCGTGTTGCAAATGAAGTATAGATTGAGAAGATAATCGATAGCATCAATGCACATGGTCCACTCACTCGTTCAAGAGCAACACAGCTAGCAAATTTCTATGGGCACTTTGCATTTGTCTCTATATCTGAACCCAAGAAATTTGATGAAGTCTTCATGGAACCTGAATGGATTCAAGCTATGCAAGAAGAGCTTTAACAGTTTGAGCTGAACAATGTTTGGGAACTAGTAAAGCATCCTGATCCTCGCAAGAACAATATCATGGGCACCAAATGGATCTATCGCAACAAACAAGATGAGCATGGTCAAGTCGTCAGAAATAAGTCTTGTCTTGTTGCTCAAGGTTACACCCAAGTTGAAGGGATTGACTTCAATGAAACATTTGCTCCAGTGGCTAGGCTTGAAGCCATTCGCATATTGCTATCCTATGCCAACCATCACAGTATCCTTCTGTACCAAATGGATGTAAAGAGTGCCTTTCTCAATGGCAAAATTGAAGAAGAAGTGTATGTTGCACAACCACCAGGTTTTGAAGACCCAAAGCATCCTGACATGGTATAAAAGCTCAACAAGGCACTGTATGGCCTCAAACAAGCTCCTCGCGCTTGGTATGACACACTCAAAGACTTCCTGAAGAGCAAAGGCTTCAAACCTGGTTCCCTGGATCCCACACTCTTCACGAAGAAATATGATGGTGAACTGTTTGTGTGCCAAATCTATGTGGATGACATTATCTTCGGCTGCACTGACAAGAGATATAGTGATGAGTTTGGGCATATGATGCAAGAGCAATATTAGATGTCCATGATGGGTGAGCCGAAATTCTTC
This sequence comes from Aegilops umbellulata, assembly GCA_032464435.1. Taxonomy (NCBI): domain Eukaryota; kingdom Viridiplantae; phylum Streptophyta; class Magnoliopsida; order Poales; family Poaceae; genus Aegilops; species Aegilops umbellulata. The sequence continues at coordinate 33,162,948 of CP136055.1, read as the reverse complement.
CTCGGTCTTCAAATCAGTCAGCAGAGCAATGACATCTTCATATCATAAGAGAAATGCCTCAAAAATTGCTTGAAGAAGTTTGGAATGCAATACTGCGAAGGGTACACGACGCCAATGCCAACCAAAAGTCATCTGGGCCCCGACGACAATGGTAAAGAGTTCGATCAAAAGGTATACTACTCCATGATTGGTTCTTTACTCTATTTATGTGCATCTAGGCCAGATATAATGCTTAGCGTTTGCATGTGTGCCCGATTACATGCGGCACCAAAGGAATCACATCACTTAGCTGTGAAGCAAATTCTTTGATATTTGGCTTACACCCCAACACTAGGATTATGGTATCTAAAGGGCTCAGAGTTTGATCTAGTTGGATTCTAGGATGTTGATTATGTTGGTGACAAGGTTGATCGCAAGTCCACATCAGGCACATGTCACTTTCTTGGACAATCTCTTGTCTATTGCTCTTCAAAGAAGCAGAATTGTGTATCCCTCTCCACTTTTGAATCTGAATACATTGCTGCTGGATCTTGCTATGCTCAGCTTCTACGGATGAAGCAAACTCTCAAGGACTATGGCATCCACCTGAAGCAAGTGCCACTCTACTACGATAATGAAAGCGCCATCAAGATTGCCAACAACCCAGTTCAACACTCGAAGACAAAGCACATTCAGATCCGTCGTCACTTTCTCAGAGATCATGTCATGAAGGAAGATATTGATATCATTCACATCAACATAGAAGAGAAATTTGCAGATATCTTCACAAATCCCTTGGATGAGAAAAGGTTTTGCAAGTTGCGGTGTGAGCTAAATATCTTAGAATCCTCAAATGTCCTGTAATTGGACACACATCCTAACGCTTATGCATGTTGATGACTTAGATGTGCAACACACAAAGTAATGTATATCTTCAATCAATGAAGACACACACTCTAAGTGTGAATGCATTAACGCGTAATTTGACTTCGGAGCGCCACGATAATTGTGCGCCATGTCTGGGTCTAATACTTCCTATAGGGTGGGTAGCGCCACCACCAAAACCTTCTTGAAGCTTTTCATTTGGCATCATAATTGCATAGTCTTCGCATTTGGTTTGTCTTGAACATTGATTTGACCTCATGGTTTATCTTCGCAATGTTGAGTTGGTCTTAGATTGATATATATGCGTGTTCTGTCCTCTACAGCATTCACTTATAGCTATGTCTTCATACTTGAATTTTTCTGATCTAAGTGAATGTGATCGGACCCTAACCCTTTCTATGCTTCTTCCTCAAATTCTATCTATCCAAGTTATATGCATTCTGTTGAAACCTGTCAAATGTCTTCACCGAGTCCTTGTCAAGAAGACATAGAGACAAACATTTAAATCTATTTTCAATGCTATATCCAGTTTGCCTGAATACCGGAGAAGCCAAAACGACCACCCGTCAATCCAAGCGTGCGTGGGAACATGGAACAACTTCCAATAAGTTGCATGCAGGCCATGTGTCCTTCAGATATGAGCCGCTAGGGGCACCTGCGTAATTACGATGTGTAGTCCCTTTCCTTATAAATTCACACACCGCACGGTCATTATCTCTTCTTCCACCTCGCCACCTCACTCAAACCCTAGCGCCTCCGCTAGCTCGCGTCGATGCCGGAGATGAAGTGCTTAGCTGTCGCGACTTCTTCAACATCGTCGTCACGTCGGCCGCGGACCTCATCCTCTCCTCCGCCGCCGTAAGTGTCTTTCGCCGCAAAGTTAGGGCGCGGGAGATTGAAGTGCTCGGCTTCTAACTCTGCCTCGCCTAGCAGTTCATCAGCGGTAATTATATCTCACTTTTTACTATGTTTTTGATAAGTTAAATCCATCCACTTCAACCAAAAGTGGTTTCTATACTTCTAAATCTCAATCTGTCTTTGTCTGCATCTCATATCATGCTAAGGATACTCACTTATGCTTCATAACTAGTTAGATTCCTCACTTGTACTTATCCTTGGATTCGTACAAATCTGGAACCAACACTCTTCAAATAAGTGAATGTCTTTGCTCTATGAGGACAATGTCTTCAAACCGATTTATCTTCAAAATCTTCTGAGAATGCATATGACCTCTTCCCCTTCCCTCGCACCTCTAATGCTATCACAGGTACATGTCTGTGGGAAAATCCCTTGGTTCTCATAGTCTGCATTCATTTGCAGAGTTCTTACAGCATCATATTCACTCCCCCGGAGCTAGCTCTTGTCTAACTAGTAGACGGAAGCCTTTCACTATTCTGAAGCCTATCTGCTTGAATATCATGGCCACACAGAAGTCTGCTCGGAAAGGTGGCAGGCAGCACAGAGGCAACACAACTCTAGATCTACCTCCGGATCTACATGAATTCTACAAACTGATCCTGAGGAGAACTATAATTAGTGCAAGACCCAAATCCAATGGATTCGAAGATACTGGGCAGAACAGTGGTTCAAGTACAACTTCGTCACTGCCGAGTATGCTGAGAAGAACGCCATCAAGTGCCCATGGGGCGATATTCTGTATAAGAATCTGTAGCCAAAATCGAAGCTTGAAGCTATTGCTCAAGGTTTCTATCCATGCATGGTCCGAGGACCAAAGCCTGAGAATGCTAACCCATCATCTATGGTATGGTGTCGCGAAGACAATCTTTTCAAGCGCAATTATCAGTTCACTAAAGAGTCAGCTGCCAAGAACAATAGGGATTTTGGACTCAACTTCAACCCTGGTCCGTCTGCTCCAAGGCAGTACGACACTCGCGAAGCCAATCCAAATTTCATCGGCCCCTTCAACAGCCTCGATGGGCTCCTGTCTCACATTGCTACTCAGAGGGCCTTGATGGACCACTTTGTTGAAGACGCATACTCTGAAGATGCACCAGCACCATCAAAACAGAAGAAGAAGAAGTCAAAATCTCCAAAGCCATCTGCCACACCAAAAGCTTCAACTATGAAGCTATTAAAGACTGCACCTCCCGAAACCAGTGTGTAGTCTGAAAATCTGTCACGGGTCCCCAAGAGGACCAAGAAGACGAAGAAGCCCATGAAGATTTCTGGGCATGATCTGACTCCTGCTGGTGTTTTGCGCACCGAGGTAGTCACCATTGATCTGTCTAGTGATGAAGATCTTGGTGATGAAGCACTTGAGATGCTGATCAAGAGTAAGAAAGAGGCAGAGATCTTCAACAATCTGCCCCTCTTTGATGTTGATATTCTGAACAACTTCATCGATGAGTGGTTTGATGACCAAAGCATCAGTATTGATGATCTTCAGCTGCCTGTGGACATAAGCGTCACGTTTCACGGATCCATTGCTAATGAGTTGGCCCTGGCTCAGAAAATTGTCGAGCTCAAGAACAAAATTGATTATGAGAAGGCGCATTTCAAGAAGAACATGGCCAAGCTCAGTGTGGCTGATGTGCAGATCTTCAAGAAGATGCTGCATGATCTCAAGGAACAATTCCACAAGAAGCGTGAAAAAGCCAAAGGCTCACGAGAGCGCATGAAGTACTTTGCACAGAAATGCGTTCAAACCCACAATGAAGTTGAAAAGCGAAAGGCTCTTGGCCGTCCTGGCATTGATCCCAGGATGGCTGTCAAGCAAAAGAAGAAGTCTGTTGTGGCCCAAACTGAAGCACCAAGGCAGGAAGAACCTCGCATTGTCTTCCCTGCCAGTATGACTAGCTCAAAGCCTAAGGTCACCACAGCAGCTTCAGAGCTGAAGAAAACAAGGGCAGCTGAAGCCGAAGCCAGGAAGCGCAAGCACAAAGACATTTCTAATGGTGCTCCATCAAAGAAGAAATTGAAGACCAAGTCTTCAAAGAAAGAGTGTGATGAAGCCTCAGAACCCCTCAATGTTGAACCCATTTCTGTTGCTCTTCCTGCCTCAACCAACCGTGAGCGTCGTCTTGTGATCCATGAGGCTGCTTCCACAGAGGCTCCAGAAAGTGAAGAAGTTCCAGCTGCTGACCTCAACACAGCTGAAGACATTGGTCATGAAGACAATGTTGATGATGATGTAGTCCTTCCTCAGTTCGAGCCCCAGTTGGTATCATCGCCTACTCCAACGAGCAGTGAACTTATCAGCATTGGTCGTCCATTGACGCCAATCGCTCAGGATGACTCATGGGCCGAGCGCCAACAGCTAGACACCCCAGTTCATGATGACACACCAAGAACACCACCACCTCAAGTCACCACACCGGTGCTTGACGATGACAACTACATGGTACAGACCACTCCTTCACCAAAGGTGTCGCCCGCATTTCGCAGGCTTCGCAAAGGCCCCAGGCCATAGGTCACCATGTCGAGCATTCTAGAAGGGGAAGTGCACCAAAGCTCAGTCGCACGTCAAGTGTTTCCTCAAGCCACCCCTACTGCGAAAGTTTCTAAGTCTGAAGCCAAAATCGTTGAAGATATTCCGGCTGCATCAGCCGATGAAGATAAAGAAGAGGATAAAGAAGAAGAAAGAGTTGCTACACCCCCAGCTACTAATCCAGTCATTCTCGAGGAGAATGTGATTGTGTCCGACCCTCTAGTTCTTGAACAGATGGAGGTTGAAAACACTGAGGCTGCCACCAACAACGCCACTGAAGCCAATGGCACTGTCATGGCTGAAGACAATGTGGAGCCAAAAGCTAATGAGAATGCAGAAGTCACCGTGACGCCAATCGTCTCGGAAGACGTTGTTCCTCCTCCAAGGCCTCACACCATCGAACATGCATTCAATCGTGATGGTCAGTTGGTAACTGTCAGATGGCCTATTATGGTTCCACCCACTGCTCCAGGACCTCAGCATGATTACCATGTGGAGCAGAGGCCTCAAGTTCAAAAGCCCAAGCCTATGCTACCAAGGCTTCCAAGTGCTGCAATGACATAGGGTTGTTTCAGCGTACACAGCTTCAGAGAGCACAAAACCTTATTTGACAGTGCCAAGAATCCTTACACAACCTAAGATCTCTTCAGATAGATTTTAGAGCCATCAGCAGTGAAGCTACTACTCATGCATCCTATACAATCAAGAGCGGATCTTTCCACGCATGCGTCTGGATTGTGAAGTTATAGCTGGGCTGCCCTGTCTTGAAGAAGCTCTTGATTGCTTTACGTATGTTGGTCTTCTGCCATTTGTGACTGACAAAGAACACTGAAATGAAGAGCTTCTACTGCAGTTCTATGCCACACTTCATATTCGCGGCTACAACAGGGATCCAAAGACATGGATCCTTGAGTGGATGTCAGGTGATGTACATCACGAAGCCAAAGCTCAAGACATCATCGAGCTTACTTCCCTGCCCACTCCTGGTGAGTTATACGAACCTGGTTGTCAGCTTCATAGAGATGAATTGCAGAGTATCTTTCAGAGGCCCAGACCAAACATGAGTCAGATGCTCAGTATGATGAAGCCATTGCCTCAAGATGTTGAATACCCAAAGGAGTTCTTTATGAAGGACCTCGAGTACTTGCCACACACAGTATACCATATTCTGAGGCGTACTCTTTGGCCGATCAAGGGACATTCTTCTGATGCTAAACTTGAAGGAGCCATGAAGACTTTGGTATTTTATATCATAATGACATCAGATTCAATTCCCAAGATTTCTTTATCAGACAACTAGCTGCTTCTGGGATTGATCTGTTTGGCCTGAAGTTCTATGCTCCATGGGTGATGCGCCTGATCAAGCTTCATTCCACCGTTGACTATTAGCCCTTAGCGCGCAACCACATTGTTTTTCTGCCTGAGGTTGATCTGTCTATTGAAGCCATCTACCCCGAGCCTGCCAAGAAGCCCCTACATCTTCAGAATGTTGAACATCAAAGTTTCACGCAACCAATCGAAGGAATTCTTGTCCCCAATGCTATAACCCCCGCTTATCCTCTGGCTGGAAATATGAGAGTGCCACACTGTGCTAACACTGAAGCCACTGCAAGTACAATTGCCCAAAGGCCTTGAAAGCGTTCTCGTGTACTTAATGACCGAGAGCTTCTTGTGGCATTGCATCAGAAGCAGGATAAGCATCATGACTGGCTAAAGCGTCAGATGCAAAGTCTCTTGGTGGATGTCAATCGCATTCGCAACTTGGCCACCAAGAACTCGTTTGTTGCACATGAAGCCTGTCGGCGGTCTTGGAAGAGCCTCACAATGCTTTGTCCTGAAGATGATCTTCGCGAAGATGGCTTCACAGAGACCTTCAAGTTTGATTCCAGGCCTCCACCAAATGCAAGCTGGCATCACACGCCATCTATTCAAGACTCTGAACATTCATCTTCAGCTGAAACAGTTGTTGCGAGAGTCGTCGATGAAGAAGATGACGCCACTTCACCGACCATGGTTGCACTACATCTCGACACTGCATCAGGCCCGTCTGCACCACCAAACTCCAACATTGACCCTGCTCCATCATCCACTCCAGATAGGAACGAGTAGATACTCTATGTCTTCAAACCTTTTTTGTCATTACTGACAAAAGGGGGAGAAGCTTATGAGTTGGTAGTCTTCACGCGGGTCCTTATGGGTGGTTGCATTTTTTTTTACTAAGTCATTACAACTCTGATCTTTTGAAACATTTTGGTCCTTTGAGTTGTAACACTTAAACTCGATAGTCGTCTGCTACTCTTTCTGCTACCTTATGATGTGATGATAAATTCCGCATGAAGACATTCTGCATACGTCCATTTTTCATTGTGCATGTCATTACCTTCGTTATCTATTTTTATGCATGATGAATTTTCTTCATAAGTTGAAGAGGATCTCCACAAAGTAAAACCTGCCATGTGCATTTGCATTCAAAAGCAAACTACTTATATGCACATCTTCAGGGGGAGCCTTTTGCAACTTATGAAGACAATGCTTTAATCCTTAACTTTCACATACTTTTATCCCCATTGAAAACTTCAACCAGTTTTTCATCAATCACCAAAAAGGGGGAGATTGTAAGTGCATCTAGTGCCACCCCTAGTTGGTTTTGGAGTATTGACAAAAAAGTTGGTTGAGGGACTAATGTGTTTGTGAGAATTGTGGGATAACATAGGTAGTAGTCCCTTATTGATTCGGTTTACCTACCAGAGATGACCCCTAAAAATGTGTGAAGACATTGAAGACAATGGTGGTCTGTGAAGATATTCACAGTGAAGATTATGACATGAGAAGACATTCACATGAAGACTATGGAGTGCGAAGGCATAGTTGTTTCGTAGTTTCCTTTTCTTCTTTGTTGAGTCATAGGAACCACCGTACTATTAAGTGGGGTCCAAGTGAACAAAGTTAGAGTGACTGATGTGATGCTCAACCAAATCCTATGTCTTTGAGCGAAGACAATGAGAGCAAAACTTATCCAAAGCTGGATGAGTCAGCTTTACTTGTAGCCCAGGTCAAGCTGCCGTGTGCGATTGAAATCTGACAGTTGGACACGTGTCAGTTCCTTAGTGACCCAGGGTCATTTCGGACAAATTAGATCGGGTTGCCTCCTATCTATAAATAGCCCACCCCCTACACCATAAATTGGTGGCTGCTTAGAGTTAGTGCACGGCTTTTGTCGTTTGAGAGCAACCCACCTCCGAACCGTTTGAGAGAGAGATCCTTGCGAGGACAAAGCCCTAAACACCCAGAGCCAAAGAGTGTGTGTCATCACTGAAGTCTTTCTGTCTGCATGATCTGAAGACTTGTTACACTTGAGGACTGTGAAACCTCCAGCCAGTTAGGCGTCGCGTTTTGAGCATCCAAGTGCTATTGTGGATTGCCAGTGAACGAAGTCGATGAAGGTTTGGAAGTCTACCTTGAAGACTTACCAGAGTGATTGGGTGAGGACTAAGTCTTCTTAGCTCAAGGGGAATAAGGTGAAGACGCGGTTGTCCCTATGAAAGTTTTAGTTGTTAATATGCAAATGGTAAAACCAATGTTGGGCCTTGCTGGAAGAGTTTATTCAAAGCGAACTGTCAAGAGGGGCCCATAAACCCTCATCATGTTAGAGACGCAAAATCAAGGAACATAACACCGGTATGACAGAAACTAAGGCGGCAAGAGTGGAACAAAACACCAAGCAAAAGGCTAAGCCTTCCACCCTTACCAAGTATATAGATGCATCAATTAAATAAGAGATATTGTGATATCCCAAAATATCCATGTCCCAACATGGAACAACCTGCAACTGCACCTGCAACTAGCAACGCTATAAGAGGGGTTGAGCAAAGCGGTAACATAGCCAAACAACGGTTTGCTGGGATGGTGGAAAAGGTTATAGGTTGTTTCATGGCAATTTGGGAGGTTTGATAAACAAGTGGTAGGTAGCGCGACATAGCGATAGCATCGACACAACTAGCATAGCAAAGATAGTAGTGAGATCCAAGGTGATGACCATCTTGCCTAAAATCCCGCTAGGTAGAAGAACGAGTCCATCAAGAAGACGAACGGGCGTAGACGAACCAAGCATAGTCAAACGAATCCTCACGGTCGCAACGAAACAGGAACTATCGAGAAGAAGCACAACCGGAAAGAAGCAAACAACACGGTAAACACACAACACATAAACAAGACATAATGCTCAACCAAGTATGATGCATGGCAAAGCTATATGATGGTACTCATGGCAAGAGATGATGCATACAAGAACAACACATCAAAGCAAGTTTAAATGAGGCCGGATACAACATATAACAATTCCGGAAAGACCTCATATGCAAATTTAGAGTTAGGTACTGATCTGAACAAAACATTAAGTTAAAGTTGTTAAACATCAAGTTAAAGTGCACCAAGACGATCTACACATTTTTCTAGTCAAGTTAAATATAAAGTTCACTTAATTCAGAGCTACGGCCTAGAAGATATAAGCAAAACAAGTTAAACATGGCATTGATGCAAAGTGCAAGAAAAACACAATCACAAACACTCCAAAACATGGATGCAACAAGTTAAAATGAAACTAAAAACAAAACTAAGCAAATTTCATCTAGAACATGATCAAAACGGAACAACGGATCAACACATACACACGAAACAAGTTCAAAGGACAAGCTGTCCAAAACAGCAACTAGGCATTTTACAAGCATCATGAAGATATGCTACATCACCTCCACATGAAAATAAATGGCATGGCTGTGAATTACAGGCAGAGCACAATAGAAATGATCACTGAGCTACTGCTAAAAACCACTAGAACATGCTCAAAACATCATGGCAAGATTGCAAATGATAACAGTTGTATAGACTTGGCAGAAATTACTGGAAATGGCTGAAATAGCGAAAGTAGACATGTTTGCAAGCTTGTCTAACTCGCTAAAAAGCATGTCATGGCAAGTGAATGTAACCAATAGCAAGCAGGCATATTTTGCCAGCTACTAATGGCAAGAACATGGTCATAGGATGCACATATCACTAGCTATTCACATGGTAAAAATGAACATACTGTTAACAGGCTGACAGCAACATTATTTAGCAATTTGAGAGCATGATAATAACAAGTTACAATAGTCCATAATTGCAAACAAGGGCATGGATGGATAGAGCATAACATGTACAACCAAAGATGCTTGGTTAACAGCTCCCAAATATTCATAGATTTGATGATATCATCAAGCAAACATGGCAACATAATATAACAGATTCAAACTTAGCAGAACAGTAACAGCAAGTACCCTAATTTGCAAGCTCATGCTAGTCCCCACATGGCATATCAAAATACACGGATTGCCCCACTGCAAAGACGACATAATTATGCTCCTAAAACATGTTGACATGATGCTCAAAAGAAAATCACACAAAATGCTATGAAAAAGACAAATAGGCAATGTAGAGCCGTTTTCAGCAGATTATATCATTTAGCACTTTTGCAACAATGATTAAGGCATCAGGATGAAGAGTAACATGCATCCAAATTATACCATCTTCTAGAGCATTCAGATATGAACATTTTGACATATTATACACGTAAATCGGAGCAATATGCACGGAGTTATGATGTGATGAAGATGCACACATGATACGATGATTTTTCTAGACTTGGTGGAATTTTTCAATCTCGGGAAGGGTGGACTTGTTCGGGTCCTACCGGACACGTCCGACTTGGCGGTGCGGACCCAGCTGGCGGGGAGACGGGGCGAGGCAGAGGAGGCTGACGCCATGGTGGGGCAGCGGCGCGCCAGCGACGACGAGGGACGGTAGGACGGTCGGATCTGCCCGCGAGGGCACCGGATCCGCCAGTTCCCGGGGCCGGTGACGAGACGACGAGGCGGCGAGGCTGGCGGAGGAGCAGGGGCGCCGGGGTCGCCGAAGGGCTGATAATCCCCAAGTGCAGGAAATCATCATAGCAATACCCAATGGTGAAACTGATAAGTATGGAGTGTCGAACCCACAAGGAGCTTGTAACATCCCAAATTTTCAATTTGGAATATTATACATAGATCATTCATGCATGTCATATTTTATTGCATTTTTTATTTCTGCGATCCTCGAAATTCTAAGCAACTCAAGGACCCTCGGAGAGAGTTGGGGATTTCACGATTTTTCATATTGGAATTTTCCCAAATATGGAAACAAGGATCACTTTGGTTTTATTTAATTTCTCTCTTAAAAAATATTTCGTATCAAAATATATGAGAGGAGATAATATGACTTCTCCAAAATAATTGAAATATTGGAAAGAAAATATTAAAATCAAATAAATGATTTTATTTGGATTTTATTCCAATTTTATTTGAATTAGGAAAATACGCGTTTTTCAAAATTGCATTATAGGCCCAAATAAATGTTCACTATGTTCGCATATTTTTAGAGGTCGGAGAAATTTTATTTCAGGATTTTTGGAGTTCGTTTACTATTTATTTTCTTTATTTTTTTCTGCGTCAGAACTTACTTAAAAAAATGAACCGACTTCGGGCCGTACCCGGCTGGGACTCTCCAGGCCGGCCTTTTATATGCCGCCCGAACCACGACCACGAGGCCCAGCCCGCGCCGCGCCAACCCTAACCCTAGCCAGCCGCCGCCACCGCCCGACTCCGCGCCGCCGCCGGAGTTGCCGCCGCCGCCATCACGTACGCCAAGGTAGCCGTCGGTTTTTTTAAAACCGTTCGGTTTATTTCGAAAACCCTAGATCTATTTTTTTAGCAGATCGGTTCAGTTAAACAGCGGATGTTCGTCCGTTCGTTCGTTTTAACAAACGCCGTTCACCCGTTAGTCACAGACAGCGAACGTTCGTTCGTTAGCCTGTTCGTCAGTTTTTCTTTTCCTAGGGTTTTCCGTGATTATTTTCGATCGCGATTTCTGACCCGATTTTCATTTTAGTTTATCTTTTCGCGCGTTTATCGGAATCAGGCGATTCAAGCGCCTAGATCTTCGTCTCGAAGCCCTCTTTCTTTTTAAACAACTTGAACAAGATTTTGGTATTGTAAAATTTGACTATAGTCCAGATTAGTAATCAGATCTTGTTTCTTTCGCAGTTTGAGTTTCGTTGCTCCGTTTGATTTGATTCTTTTTGCAAACCAAAGTTCTTAAGTTGAACTTTCTGGTTAGATCTTTTTATTTGAGTTTACCCGTGCATCTTTGCTTGATTTCTTATGTATGCTATTGTTTGTTTGTGATAGAATTCCCGGAGTGCGAAGCGTGCTACTACGAGTCTCTAGGTTTTGCGGATCGTCAGCAAGGCAAGTAACACTTTGATCATATTCCTTTCATACCTAGTTTTTATGCATTAGTTACAATCCTCAAAACATTGCATGAATAGGATGTGTTTAACCTATGGGTTTGGGTAGTAGATGCTGGGGTACAACCTATTAACTGTTTTAATATCAAACCCTTGGGAGTTACTTCTACGTTATGCTTATATTGCTATGCTATGCTCGTAGACGTGGATTGGGTTTGAGTGTATCCATGACAGATGTGAGTTGTTAATTAATGGTTCAACTTAATTAAGGAGGAAACTTTAATACACATCTGGGTGGATTGCTTGTTTGGGCACCTGGGGATATACCGGTGTTGTCCTCCTACGGTCCGCCACCCATGCTCAAAGGGATCGTGAGATATTTCATGCTAGAAACTTCCGTGTGCAGCCACAAGCCATTATGGGCTCTGGCATAGTTGAGTATGTTGTGTGACCTCTTTCAGTGATGGGCTAGTAGATGTAGAGGGAAAGTAGGTGTAGCTGTCCACCCAAAGTAAAGGGTTAATGCTTCTAAAAGACTGTGTCTCGGTCATCCGTTTCTCAAACACCATGTAGTGCGAGAAATCCAACGGAGGAGGTAGAGTCTTGTGGGGAAAAGTGCGCAAACCTCTACAGAGTGTACAAACTAATCATGGTTAGACGTGTCCCCTGTTATGGACATCTTGAGTATCTAGTACTTGGGTTATCCTATTGTATCTCATCACTCTAATTTAATTTGTTGGGTTGATAGTTACTTTTAATTGGAATTGAGTTGGAGGTACCTTCTCAATGATGTTTCAACTACCATGATAGTTAAATAAAATTTATTCCTTTGTTGTAGGGAAAAATTGGCTTTTCGCAAAAACCATATAACCATAGAGCCTCCACCAGCCATATATGCATGTAGTGATAGCCTTTATCTGTTAATTGCTCTATTGTGTTATATTTCCAGCATATTCCATGTGATGAACGTTTTCGGACTGCAACGTATTATGTTGCAGACTTTTTGGACGACGAGTAAAGGTGCGATAGGTCGTTGTCATGCACTCAGCTATGTCGTTGGAGTTGATGGACTCACTTTATCTTCCAAGCCTTCCGCTGTTATCGCGTTAGATGGCCATAAGCCTTATTTATTGTAATAAGTTCTTTTTTGAGACATTCGATGTAATAAGTGTGTGATTGCTACTCTGTTATAAATCCTTCGAGTACTGTGTGTGTCAGCATTACCGATCCAGGGATGATACTGAAGCACAGAGACTTGACCGTTTGAGGTCGGTCGCTACAGAGCTAAAGGTAAGATCAATATTCTCTCAAGTTCTATCTGCCACTGATACGACCCTACGTACACCGAACGTTTGCTTCCAACTAGAAACGAGAAACAAAACTACGTTGTGGGTATGAAGAGGATAACTTTGCATGATATCGGAGAGCTAAAACATAAAAGTAGGTGTTGTTATCATAAAGTTAGAATATATTACTAAATATTATAAATACCGAGTGTGGAATAATGATGGGTAGGTGTGCGGAATTATCCTAGGCAATCGTTAACAAGACCGGTAGTCGTCATTGCAATTTCATATGAGGGAGAGGCATAAGCTAACATACTTTCTCTTCTTGGATCATATGCACTTATGATTGGAACTCTAGCAAGCATCCGCAACTACTAAAGATCATTAAGGTAAAACCCAACCATAGCCTTAAAGTATCAAGTCCTGTTTGTTCCCATACTCCATGTTCCGCTTATCCGTGTTTGTGTTTCAGTCACTCACCCAACGCACACAATAAGCAAACCATGGAAATATTGCAACACCCTACAGCGGGAATCCCTCACGCTTGCGCGACACGGAGGGCGCCATAGGACAACACCAAAATAAAACATACAACTCATACCAATCTATATCATCAATCAACCCAAAGACAAAGGATATCTACTCAAAACATCATAGGATGGCAACACATCATTGGATCATAATATGTGGCATAAAGCACCATGTTCAAGTAGGGATTACAGCGGGGTGCGGGAGAGTGGACCGCGTAAAAGAGATGAGGATGGTGATGATGGTGGTGATGTTGATGAAGACGATCACCGCGGCGATGATTTCCCTCCCGATGGCACTCAGGCGCCACCGAGAGAGAGGAGGAGAGGTTCTCCCCCTTGTGCTTCCTCCTCCATGACCTCCCCCTAGATGGGGAGAGGTTCTCCCTCTGGTCTTTGGCCTTCATGGCGACGATGGACCCTCTGGGATCCTCCTCCATGGCCTCCGGTGATGATGGCCCCCTCCGGCAGGGTGCCAGAGAGGGACTAGATTGATTTCTCGTGGCTACAGAGGCTTGCGGCGGCGGAACTTCCGATCTAGGTTATTTTTTGGGGGTTTCTCTATTTATAGGAATTTTTTGCGTTGGTTTCACGTCAGGGGGGTCTCCGAGTCATCCATGAGGCTGGGGCCCATGCCCAGGGGGGTGGGCGCGCCCCCCACCCTCGTGGACAGCCCGGGACTCTTCTGGCCCAACTCTTTTGCTCCAGGGGCTTCTTTTGGTCCATAAAAAATCAACAAAAATTGGCACGTCAATTGGACTCCGTTTGGTATTCCTTTTCTGTAAAACTCAAAAACAAGGAAAAAACAGAAACTGACACTGGGCTCTATGTTAATAGGTTAGTCCCAAAAATCATATAAAATAGCATATAAATGCATATAAAACATCTAAGATGGATAATATAATAGCATGAATACTTCATAAATTATAGATACGTTGGAGACGTATCAAGGGCGCAGACGGCGAGGGACGACCGGGCGGCACTGGCGGAGTCCGACGGCGGGCGGCGGAGGGAGGCGCGGCAGCGAACTGCGGCAGAGTAGGAAGCGGGAGGCGGAGGCGCGGGGACGGGTGGCTGCGCGGGGCATGGGCCATGGCGGCGGGCTGCTCAGGCCCGGGCGGGCCCGATCTGGGCTTGCGGGCCTGCGGCGGCGGCTGGAGATGGTGAGGTGGCGCGGGCGATGTGACGCCTCGGGGTTGGATAGGGCGGCGGTGCTGCCCACCGGGGTGGCGCCATGTGGCGGCGGCAAGGCAGACGGGCGCGGGAGGAAGCCAAGTGGCGGAAGTGGAGCGGGCCGGCGCTGAAAACGAGGAGGGGAAGGTGGTTGTGGGTTAGGAAAGGCTAGGGTTAGCTGAAAATTAGGGGGGAGTGGACGTTTTTTATAGCTGGAGGGAGCTAGGAGAGGAGTTTTTCAGAGCGGTTTTTGCCCACATGATCGTGATCCAACAGCGAAGAGCATGGAGGGGGTTTAGATGGGCTAGGGGTTGTTGTGGGGGGTGTTGGGCTACAAGAGAAAGGGGTCCGGTGGTTAACGCGGTTAACCGTTGGGGCATCAAACGACCTCCAAATGGAACGAAATTTGACAGGCGGTCTACCGGTGATGTACCAAGGCCACATGTCAACTCTCGGCCCATTCGGAGAAAGTTTTTCTCCCGCTCACGAAACAAGATCTGGAAGGTACGGCGGGTGTGTGTGGGAGTGTCGGATTCTGAAACGGACAACGGGGAAAATGACCGGATGCAAGTTTTGAAAAACATGAGGATGCAATGCACATGATGACATGGCAAAGTGCAACATGCAAGCGGATTACATGGCAATGACGACGAATAAGCGGAAGACATTTGGCGCATCGGATCCATGACGTTATAGTGCTGGTGAAGACATTGATGGAGATTGACCCCCTCTCTATGAGAGGATCGTTGGTGATGACGATGGCGATGATTTCCCCCTCCCGGAGGGATGTTTCCCCGGCAGAATAGCTCCGCCGGAGCCCTAGATTGGTTCTGCCCAAGTTCCGCCTTGAGACGGCGGTGCTTCGTCCCGAAAGCTTCCTCCTTATTTTTTCCAGGTCAAAACACACCATATAGCAGAAGATGGGCGTCGGAGGCCTGACATGGGGCCCACAAGGTCGGGGCGCCCCTAAGGTTGTAGGGTGCGACATCCACCCTTGTGGCTGGCTGGTGGGCCCAATATTTTTTTTATTAATTCCAAAACTGATCTCCGTGAAGTTTCAAGACTTTTGGAGTTGTGCAGAATAGGTCTCTAATATTTGCTCCTTTTCTAGTCCAGAATTCCTGCTGCCGGCATTCTCCCTCTTCATGTAAACCTTGCAAAATAAGGGAGAATAGGCATAAGTATTGTGCTATAATGTGTAATAACATCCCATAATGCAATAAATATCGATATAAAAGCATGATGAAAAATGGACGTATCAAAACCGAGTCAATCTATCAGCTTCAGGACGACGGGCTTGGGGGCTATTCCGATGGTGACAGTATTCCGGACCCTTATGAGCCACCGAGCAGGGCTGCTATTTTTTTGGCTGGTATGCAACCGGTTCTGAACTCGTCGACAGCTGCTGCTATGACATCTGGTTCAAGTGCTGCTACAACAGTTGGAGCAAGTGGTTCAACTCGGCCGCCGGCTCAAGTCTTATCTGAGCTCTTGGGCACTTTGAAGACTCTGTTAGCTACAGAGGTGACTCCGACGAATCAAGCACAACATAATGTAGAAGTTGCAAAGGTGCGAGATGAGATGGCTAAGTCCCAAGAGGATCTTAATGCAAAGAACGCCAGGATGACAGCAGAGCGAGCTTCGATGGAGGTCGAGGCTATTGACTTGTCTGTCTTAACCTGTCCCTCTTGGGGTGCCTTGCCCCTCCTTATATAAGTTGAAGGGGCGGGTTACATGTGAAGTTCTAGTAGGATTAGGACTATTCTATTACAAGTGGAATCCTAGCCTTGCTTCCCTTGTAAGGGAATTATTCCTTTTGCCTTCCTTCTCAAGCTGACCCACCATAATGTGAGTCAGCCTTCCCATGAGCCACCTTATGGGACATTGGGTCTTGTCGTCCGTCTAACCCGCTCGCCGGGTCACTAATGAGTTGCAAAGCTCGGGTGAGTTACCCGTGAGTCGCCAGGTCCAGGCGGGTCGCCAAGTCCGGCCGGGTGACACCGCGGGGTATATCCCTGTCGGGGATATACCCCGTGGTATGACCCGGCCATACATGGTGGCTCACCAGAGACCCGACTGACATTTGGCGACTCACTGGAGACCCGCCCGATCCTCGGCGACTTATTAGTAACCCGGCTGGCGGGTCAGACGGATGATGGCACTCAACGGCCCAGAAGGCGACTCGTGGGAAGGACGGCTTATGTTCTGGTGGGCCGGCTTAAGAAGGAAGACATAGGGAATAATTCCCTTACAAGGGAAGCAAGACTAGGATTCTACTTGTAATAGAATAGCCCTAATCCTACTAGGACTCCTCATGTAACCTGCCCCTTCAACATATATGAGGAGGGGCAGGGCACCCCAAGAGGGACAGGAAATAATCTCTAAGGTTAGACACAATAAGGAGAGCCGGCTTATGCGGCGACTCCATGAGGATCATAATGAGACCTAGCCACAAATAGCATGTAGGGTTATTACCGGATTATGTTTCCCGGGGCCCGAAGCTGTCTAAACCCTTGTCTTGTGTTGCGTCTCTCGATTCGGATCAATCTCTCTCAAGCTACTACATAGATGCGTTGTCCTCACAACTAAGTCCTCACCCTAGGGCATCTACCGTGACAATTCCATGACAGTTGGTGCCCACCGTGGGGCTCGCGCACGGTGGTGTTGAGTTTTTGAAGGGATTTTTGCAAGGGATTGAGAAGCTCGTAATATACTCGATGAAGAAGAGTCTGGGTGGAAGGATCTACGTCGTCAATGAGCAGTCGGAACAGCACGTGCAAGACAGACAGAGATTTTAGGGTTACGTATGGTACGGCCGCCGCACACACCTTGGTAATCTGCCGAGTCTGCAACAAGATTTTTCGACGATTTTGCAATCGCAGGTTGCATTGAGGCGGACTGGGAATTTCCACTTCAATCGGTTTGTTTAATCCGTCGGTTCTCCGGATGGAGATGCCTACCACGTTCACAACATCAGCAAAGGCGAAAGAAAGATTGAAAAAAAAAAGGGTCACGACTATGTGCGCGGCCGCTGATCTGCGATCTACCGAGGCACAGATCACCCGCCCCGTGAAATTGCTAGAGTCCTTTTTGTTTGAAGTCCCGAGAAGACTCACTGCAGCAACCCAGCCATCAACTACCAAAGGTAGTACATGGGCTGGTAAAAAGATTACTCCGAACCAAACCTACATGGCTACATGGACCCATGGCCGGCCTCGCTCCGTCTCTGGCTCGGTTCCACCAGCCGCTCCGAGCCGCCGTCGAGTCCGCCGCTCCTGAACCGCCTCCACAAAGCCGCCTCCCGTCCAAGTTGGTGTCGGGCCTTGCCGTGCCTGAGCCGCCTGGCCTCGTAGTTTCCTCTGGTCGCGGCTGGCCTCGCGCCCCTGCCTCGTCGCTTGCATCTGCTGTACATGGGCTGGCCTTGGTCGCTTCCGTCGCGCCCTTGAGTCGCCGCCGCGGTATATGCTTCGAAGCCGGCCGCCGCGCTCGTCTCAATCCGCTGCTCTACCGTAACGACCTACCTCGCAGGTCCACCGCTTCGCTTCCGCGGCACCCGCCTCGTTTTCATCTCTGCTACAAGAGCCGGCCCAACTACCTCTACGGCTGCTGCTTCTCACTAGCATCACACCGGGCCAGCCACCGCTGTGAGCCGCCGAGTTGCTGTGGGCCCCCGAGTTGTCGCACCATTGAGCCGCCCGCCTTGAACCACTATGGCCTCGCTTTTGCTTCGCCGGCTCTCCCTCACGGCCTCGCAAGCCGCCGCCGTCGTCAAATCGCTCGCCTCTGCTACTAAACCGCCAAGGCCTCCATCGCGTCGGCCCGTACCTCGGCTTTGCTCCACGACTGTGCTGCTGCGTCGAGACGCCCGCTGTTGCTCGCGTGCAAGTCTCACTGTTACTGCTCCTTCTTCGAGCGCCGAGCGCCTGGTCCAATCCGCCTTCCGCGATCGTCGTTTCCGCCTCCTGCCGGGTCACCTCCGCCCGCGGTTGGCGCTGATTCCGCCCTGCCCGGCCGTTGACTTCGCCAGTATCGCCGAGCCTCTTCGGCCATAGATGCGCCGAGCGGCCGCCTTGGCCACGAGCCGCCGTCTCCGCCGCAAAGCCTCTGTGTCACATAACGCATGGCAAAAGACTGATTATAGCACAGCCCCCGCTCGTTTCATGGCTGTGAGGCAAGATAAACAAAATCTGGTGCTACTTGCGCTAAGCCCACAATGGCACGAGAATTGAGAAAGGAGGAATCTAGTATTGCATGGGAAGCTAGCAAGCCGGCCTAGTTCAACGGGTGTGATTTGACTGGACGATGGTGCTCTGCGTCATAAAAAACAGAGCTACACTACATGCAATGCACCGCAAGGAGTACTACTATGTGGTCCGGTTTTCTAAAAAACTAGAGTAGTACGTACGGTGCGACAGAAGTTTTTGTCCATGTTATTGCAAAAATCGTCCGCGAACTACAGTGGTATGCCGTCATCCTCGGGTCAATTATCCAGCATCAGCATCCAAGTTCATCCGAATAAATGAATCAGGTGCTATTCAACCTACTCCCTCCTTTCCGGTTTATAGGGCTTATATCAAATTTTTTGTTTTTTCCATTTTATAAGGCTCAATTTGGTTGTTTCCTATCACATGTTCAGATTCCAAGGTGCATTAAATCATTGCATGCAAGTATTAAGAGAAAATTGACCAATGCATGTAACTTATGCATGCATGCATTGCAATTAATGCATTGGTAAACATACTTTTTTGAGGAAAACAAGAGCATTAATTGGGTGCTTTTGCAAACTACAAAAAGTATTCCACCACTCACCATCTACCTTGGTTGGTGAGATTTTTGAATTGAGCCTTATAAACCGGAAAGGAGGGAGTATTTACGTTTCAGTACATAGAAAATCATCAAAGAACTGTCACTCTGGTTTGCAATACTTTTGCGCAGGGTAATTATTCATGACAAGGGTGTTGTTACCCCACGGATACAAAGCGCGTGCCAGCATCATTTTACATCAATGTTCGTTCGTGCCACGCTGATAGACACGCGCGCAAGCCATCGCAATTGGGGTCGGATCTACATCAACCCGCCAAGGATGACCCGCGCGCTGGCGCTGGTAACAATGCCGCCGCTAACTCGCGCGTTCGCGCCGTCTTACAACGCCGCGGCCGACTCTCCTGACTGCACCAGCTTAAAATGCCACGACCGACTCATCTGTCCGTGCCCACGGCTGACTCATCTGTCTGTGCCCACGGCTGACTCGCCCACGTATGTGCTGCTTATGATATCGCGGTTGTCTTTACTGTCCGCCCCCGCAATCTGGTCTACAACAACACACTGGAGATGCACCTGTCTGCATGAGCTGCTTATTGAATGCGCACAAGTCGCTGCCACTGAAGTTTATTTAACATCAACAACCAGCTGGGATGAACCACTGGCCGGATTACTGGTTTATATCACGGTCAAATATGGAGAATCTCAAGACAACCCCTTGAGTCGTCTTGAGACTCGTGGGCTACAATGACATGACTCAGCAAATGTTGACAGCAAGTTCAAGAACTCCGGGTCATTAAAGGAAGAAAAATAACCCGGCCCCGGAGGCTACTACCCTATTGGTGAAAATTTAAAGGCCGTCAGAAAGTTCCGATCTTAAAAAAGGGAAGGAAGAAGGATTCCGGTTCAAAATCCGGTTCAAGGGAAATCTGTCTCCCACAAAGCACTGAAGCTCTTAATATCCGGTTTGAAATCCAGTTCAAGGGAAGTTTATCTACCACAAAGCTTTGAAGCTCTCAATATCTGGTTCGCAATCCGGCTCAAGGACAATCTATCTCCACAAAGCTCTGAAGCTCTCAAATCCGGTTTAAGGTTCCAGTTCAAAAAGAATTAATCTCTCGCAAGTTCGAGTTCTTAGAAAAATTATAGGAACCAAAGAGAGTTGGATGCACAGCACAGCTCAAACATAGGTCCCCGACGAGCACAACTCATAAGTATGTCACTTGGGGGCTTCCTGTTCAAACATAGGTGTATTCATCAAAGAGAACATAGCGTCACTACCCTCTTGGCTAGCTTGGAACACCAGGTGTATTCACCAAAGTTTCCAGGTTATCTTGTTCAAACATAGGTGTGTTCACCAAAGAGGACATAACCTTTCTGGGTCATCCTACCTGTATACCGGCTGCTTCTTCATCAGGTAATCCTGATTGACCCGCCGAACTCTTAACAATCAATCTTTTACGGTGTATGCACCAAAGATCCTGAGCTTGTTATGGTTAAAACGCCCACTATCATGTGAGAGCACGGCTTACAGATAGTCGGGATAGATCCAGGCTGCTAAAGCCACCTTCATTGAAACTTGGTTAAACCTGCCTGTTTGCTTGATGCTACTCCGACCTCATGTACTCTCGATAGTCATATCTGAACTTATCCAGGTTCAAACATCGATTGGGTCATGTGAGAGCCGGCTTACAGAAAGCGAGGATATTCCAGTGGCTCAGGCTAGTTTCATTGAAGTATTCTGTCATCATACACATACATCATCATACATTGCATCATACACATACATCATCATACATTGCATCATACACATACATCATCATATATTGCATCATACATTGCATCATCATTACGTCATCATAGCATGCATCATATATGTATAGATATACTAGTTTATATTGCAGGAACCGGTTTCCAAGCAGGTTATATTATTCAAATCTTTAATAGCCAACATGGCTGGATTTTTATTATGGTTATTAATAACCAGTATTATGATTAAGGTTTTCAAAGTCGCTTCAGCGCAATGGCTGGTATTTATCAAATGGATATGATTTATTCTACAATGGAAGGAATAGTCTCGAGTCGCTGCAGGCTTACGACCCGGCACTTGGGGGCTACATTATTCAAGTTGAGATTACATCAAATATGCAAGTCCAATGTCACTACCAACATGCACCATGGCACTTGGGGGCTAATGCAAAGTCTTTTTTTTTTCTCACCTTATTGAAGACCCGACTCATCACATTGTAATTGTAGCGATCCGACCTCAGACGGTCAAATCTCTGTGTATAAGTGTCATCCCTGGATCGGTAATGCTAACACACACAATACTTGAAGGATTTATAACAGAGTTCAGTCACACACTTATTACATCGAGTGTCTCAAAAGAGAACTTATTACAATAAACTTGGCTTAACGCCATCTAAATAAGATAACAGCGGAAGGCTTGGAAAATAAAGTGAGTCCATCAACTCCAATGGCATAGTTGAGTGCACGACAACGACCTAGCGCACCTTACTCCTCGTCGGAAAAGTCTGCAACATCATATGTTGCAGCCTGAAATGGGTCAGCACATGGAATATGTTGGCAAGATAACACAGTAGAGCAATGAACAAGTAAAAGCTATCACTACATGCATATGAGGCTGGTGGAGGCTCTACAGTTATAATGTTTTGCGAAAATCAAATTTTTTCCTACAACAAAGGAATACGTTTGTTTAACTATCATGGTAGTTGTAAAACATTGAGAAGGTTCCTCCAACTCAATCCCAATTAAGCAGTATTAATAACCCAACAAATTAATTTAGAGTGATGAGATCAACATGATAATCCAAGAACCAGATACTCAAGATGTCCATAACCGGGGACACGGCTAACCATGATTAGTTTGTACACTCTGCAGAGGTTTGCGCACTTTTCCCCACAAGACTCGATCTCCTCCGTTGGATTTCTCGCACTACAAGGTGTTTGAGAAACGGATGACCGAGACACCGTCTTTCAGAAATATTAACTCTAACCAGGGTAGACAGTACCAACCTACATCCCCTACATCTG
Organism: Aegilops umbellulata; assembly: GCA_032464435.1. Taxonomy (NCBI): domain Eukaryota; kingdom Viridiplantae; phylum Streptophyta; class Magnoliopsida; order Poales; family Poaceae; genus Aegilops; species Aegilops umbellulata. The sequence continues at coordinate 33,140,521 of CP136055.1, read as the reverse complement.
CTAGCCTACCACTAGAAGAGGTCATGCAACATACTCAACTATGCTAGAGCCCATAATAGCTTGTGGCCGCACACGGAAGTTTCTAGCATGAACAATCTTATGATCCCTTTGAGCCTGGGTGGTGAACCATAGGATGATCACACGGGTACTCCGGAATATCCAAGGACAACACTGGGTTCTCCAGGTGCCCGCAACCAATCCACCCATATGTGTATTTAAGTAGCCACCTTGAGTTAACCATTAATTAACAATCTCACATCTGTCATGGATACACTCAAACCCAATCCACGTCTACGAGCATAGCATGGCAATATAAGCATAACGTAGAAGTAACTCCCAAGGGTTTGATAATAAAAGGGCAATAGGTTCTACCTGATCAACTACTTCCCAATACCCACATGTTAATCACAACCTAATCATGCAGTGTTTGAGGGTTGTAACTAATGCATAAAAACTGGGTAGGGGTATGATCAATGTGTTACTTGCCTTGCTGACGATCCGCAAACCCTAGAGACTCATAGTAGCACGCTTCGCACTCCGGGAATTCTATCGTAAATAAACAATAGCATACATAAGCACTCAAGCATAGATGCAAGGCTAAAACTCAATTAATTAAGAAGATCCAAACTAAAAGTTCAACTGAAGAGATTCGATTAGCAAAAAGAACCAGTTGAATCGGAGCTACGGAACTGAAACTACAGTCGAAAGAACTTCGAAATCAAATCTGCTTGAAACTAAAATTTAAATTCTCAAAACCTTGTTCAAGTAGATTAAACATAAAGAGGGGCTCGAGACGAAGATTTTGGCGTTGGTTTCACTGGATTTGGAAAAACGCTTTAGAAACGGCGAGGGTTTGAAGATCAGGGGCTAATCTGCAATAAAAATAATCACGGATAGGTCCCTGGCCGAAAAATAAACAGAAAAAGAAAAATCTATCGGACGAACGTCCGCCAACAAAGACGAACGGGCGAACTCGTTCGTTAAAACGAACGAACAAATGTTCGTAAACAAACTAAACCGAGAAAACTGAACCGATCTAAAAAGAAAAACTAAACTAGGGTTTTAAATAAACCGATCGGTTTTTACCTAAACCAAAAAAATGGTGGCGGCGCGAGTCCGGCGAGGCGGCGGCTCGGCGAGGCGGGTGACGGCGCGGCGCGGCGGGACAGCGGGCGGCGCAGCACGGGGAGGCGGCTACCGCGGCTCGAGGCGGCGGTGGTTGAGGCGCGGCGGCGGTGTTCGGGACGAGGAGAGGAGGGGGCGGTGGTTGCGGCATATAAAGGGGGGTCCGACTTGGGGGAGGAAGCAAGCCATGGTGGCGGGGGCATCCCGGAGTCTGGCCGTAGTCCGGCTCGGGCACGCGGGCGAGCGGGGGAAGGCGCTGGCGCACGACGGGTCGGCTGGGCTTCGGCCCAGTTCGGTCCGGGAGTTTTTTTAAATAAAATTCCGCCAAAACAAAAATTCCTAAATAAATATAAAAAATCTAAAAATGCCGAAAACAATTTTCACCGTCTAAATAGAATATTTGGAACTTAGTGAACATTTTCTTGGCCTAAAAATGCAATTTTGAAAAATGCATATTTTTTCTAATACAAATAAAACAGCAATAAAATCCAAATAAAAATATTTATTTGATTTTAACATTTTTCCTCCAATATTTCTTTTATTTTGGAGAAGTCATTTTATCTCCTCTCATATATTTTGATATTGAAATATTTTCGGAGAGAAAATAATTAAAACCAAATGATCCTTTTTCCATTATTTGAGAAAATTCAAATCTGAAAATAAATGAAATCCCCAACTCTCTCCGTAGGTCCTTGAGTTGCTTAGAATTTTTAGGATCCAAAACCAAAATGCAAATAAAATATGATATGCATATGATGACCTATGTATAACATTCCAAATTGAAAATTTGGGATGTTACAAACGTACCCCCCTTAAGGTGAATCTCGTCCTCGAGATTCGGGTTGGCTAGAAAAAAGGTGTGGGTGGTCTTTCCGTAGGTCTTCCTCTCGTTCCCAGGTGGCTTCATCCTCGGTATGGTGGCTCCACTGAACTTTGCAAAACTTGATAACCTTGTTGCGGGTAACTCGGCTGGCAAACTCGAGAGTCTTGACTGGTTTCTCCTCGTAGGTCAGATCACTATCCAACTGAATTGCTTCCAGGGGCACTATATCTCTTAGACGAATATCGGCCATCTCAGCATGGCACTTGTTCAACTCAGAAACGTGAAACACATCATGAACTCCTGACAGTCCTTTGGGTAACTCCAACTTGTAGGCTACCTCTCCCATACGTTCCAAAACTCGGTATGGTCCTACAAATCTTGGGGCTAACTTTCCCTTGACTCCAAAGCGTTTAACTCCTCGCAGAGGCGACACACGAAGATATGCTCTATCTCCCATTTCATAGACTACCTCCTTGCATTTTGAGTCTGCATAACTCTTCTACTTGGACTGAGCTACCTTCAGTCTATCTCGAATCACCTTAACCTTCTCTTCGGACTCTCTGATCAAATCTGGTCCAAACAACTGACGGTCTCCAACTTCATCCCAGATCAACGGTGTCCTGCACCTCCTTCCATACGAGGCTTCGAAAGGTGCCATCTTCAAACTAGCCTGGTAGTTGTTCTTGTATGAGAACTCTGCGTAGGGCAAGTTATCATCCCAACTAGATCCATAATCTAGCACACAAGCTCTCAACATGTCCTGCAGAAACTGATTGACTCTCTCGATCTGTCCATTGGTCTGCGGATGAAAAGTTGTACTAAACTCTAGCCTGGTACCCAAAGTCTAGTGCAGCTGGTGCCAAAACTTTGAAGTAAACTATGTTCCTCAATCTGATACGATGGTCCTCAGAACTCCATGCAGACATAAAATCCTGGTCATATATATCTTGGCCAACTTCGCACTTGTATAGGTGGTCTTTACTGGGATAAAGTGAGCCAGTTTGGTGAAGCGATCCACTACTACCCAGATAGAATCATATCTCGATCGGGTCCTGGGTAATCCGGTGATAAAATCCATGCCAAGCTTGTCCCACTTCCATTCGGGTATCGGCATAGGCTGCAGTAATCCTGCTGGCTTCTGATGTTCTGCCTTCACTCTCTGACATACATCACATACTTCTACATACTCGGCAATATCCTTCTTCATTCCTTTCCACCAGAAATGCTCCTTCAAATCCAAATACATCTTGGTGTTTCCGGGGTGTATCGAGTATGGAAAATCATGAACTTCCTGAAGTATCAACTTCCTGATTTCTGCATTATTGGGTACATAAACACAGTCCTCAAACCACAACGTGTCGTGCTCATCCTCACGAAAACCTTTGTCTTTTCCTTTGCTCATCCTCTCCTTTATCTCGGCAATTTCTTTGTCATCCTTCTGAGCTTCTCGAATCTTTCCCAATAATGTCGACTGAACTTCCAATGCTGCAACAAAACCTCTAGGGACTATCTACAAATGAAGCTCCCTGAGATCTTCAACTAACTCCTTTGGCAATCCTCCGATTACGATTGTATTGGCATAACTCTTCTGGCTCAAAGCGTCTGCTACGACATTGGCCTTTCCTGGGTGATAATGCAACTTCATGTCATAATCCTTTATAAGCTCCAACCATCTTCTTTGCCTGAGATTCAGCTCATTCTGAGTGAAAATGTACTTCAAACTCTTATAATCCGTGTACACATCACGACGATTTCCAATAAGAAAATGTCTCCAGGTCTTGAGCACCTGCACTACAGCTGCTAATTCCAAATCATGTGTGGCATTATTTAACTCATGCGGGAGAAGCTGACGTGAGGCATATGAAACAACTCTTCCGTCCTGCATAAGTACACCTCCAAGCCCTAAGCGAGAAGCGTCGCAATACACTTGGAAATCTTTGCATATATCCGGCAGAATCAGCACTGGGGCTGTAACCAAACGTTTCTTCAACTCCTGAAAACTTGCCTCACATTCATCTATCCATTTGAACTTGGCATCCTTCTTCAACAACTCCATCATAGGCTTCGCAATCTTAGAAAAATTCTCAATGAATCTCCGATAATATCCCGCGAGTCCAGGAAAACTACGGATCTCTCCAACAGAGGTGGTTGATAGCGAATCAGTGACTGACTTAACTTTGGTAGGATCCACGGCTATACCTTCTCCTGATATAACATGTCCAGGAAATCCTACTTCCTTCAACCAAAACTCACACTTGCTGAACTTGGCGTATAACTTATGTTCCCTGAGCTTCTCGAGAACTAAACGCAAATGCTCCTTGTGTTCCTCTTCATTCTTCGAGTACACCAAGATATCATCAATGAACACCACAACAAACTTATCCAAGAACTCCATGAACACCTTATTCATCATACTCATGAAATAGGCAGGGGCGTTAGTCAATCCAAATGACATAACAGTGTACTTATATAGCCCGCACCTTGTGGTGAAGGTTGTCTTAGGTATATCCTATTCTCGAATCTTCAGCTGGTGGTATCCTGATCGCATATCGATCTTGGAGAATACTTTAGCTCCTTGTAGCTTGTCAAACAAATCATTATTCATCGATAGCGGGTACTTGTTCTTGATCGTCATTTCATTCAATGCCCGATAATCAACAACCATTCTCAAGGATCCATCCTTCTTCTCAACCAAAAGCACTGGGGCTCCCCACGGTGAAGAACTTCGTCAAATATAACCTTTCTCCAATAACTCCTTAATTTGTTTCTTAACTCCTCCAGATCATTTGCGGGCATCCGGTATGGTCTCTTCGATGTTGGTCCGGTGCCTGGCAACAGCTCTATCAAAAACTCAATGTCTCGATCCGGCGGCATGCCTGGTAGTTCCTCTGGAAATACATCTGGGTAATCCTTCACTATAGGCACTTCCTCCTGGACAACTCCGAAGAGAGAATTTACTTGGGTCCTCCTTGGTGCATGCATGGATACATACCTAATCCTTTTTCCCTCCGGGGTGGTGAGCATAATTGACCTACTAGCACAGTCAATGTTTCCTCCATACTTTTATAGCCAATCCATTCCTAGTATCACATCTGTAGGATCGAAAGTATGTCTAGAGGGGTGGGTGATTAGACTACTTGACCAAATAAAAATCTAGCCTTTTCCCAATTTTAGTTCTTGGCAGATTTTAGCTATCTTAGCACAAGTCAAGCAATCTCCACACAATTCAAGCAAGCATGCAAAAGAGTATATGAGCAGCGGAAAGTAAAGCATGCAAATTGCAAGAATGTAAAGGGAAGGGTTTGGAGGATTCAAACGCAATTGGAGACACAGATGTTTTTGTCGTGGTTCCGATAGGCGGTGCTATCGTACATCCACGTTGATGCAGACTTCAACCCACGGAGGGTAACGGTTGCGCGAGTCCACGGAGGGCTCCACCCACGAAGGGTCCACGAAGAAGCAACCTTGTCTATTCCATCACGGCCGCCGCCCACAAAGGACTTGCCTCACTAGCGGTAGATCTTCATGAAGTAGGCGATCTCCTTGCCCTTACAAACTCCTTGGTTCAACTCCACAATCTTGTCGGAGGCTCCCAAGTGACACCTAGCCAATCTAAGAGACACCACTCTCCAAGAAGTAACAAATGGTTTGTTGATGATGAACTCCTTTCTCTTGTGCTTCAACTGATAGTCTCCCCAACACTCAACTCTCTCTCTCACAGGATTTGGATTTGGTGGAAAGAAGATTTTAGTGGAAAGCAACTTGGGAAGGCTAGAGATCAAGATTCATATGGTAGGAATGGAATATCTTGACCTCAACACAAGTGTAGGTGGTTCTCTCTCAGAAAATGTGTATTGGAAGTGTAGGTATGTTCTGATGGCTCTCTCCACGAACGAAGAGTGGGT